>JAZKJV010002005.1:0-705977 GCA_037367405.1 Ottelia alismoides | reverse complement strand
TTATTAGAAACATTATCATAACTTTCTCCCCCTCACATCATGCACAATAAGATCAAGAGATTCTAAAATATTTAATAATACACTAAAAGGCCTAGTCCAAATGTATCACGCACATTAAAAAAATCTAAAAAGTATTCCTCAATCTTAAGATTTAACAAATTCATGCATCTTAATATTAGAGTCGTTTGTTCTCGATAACTAATATCATGAGTGCAATCAAGAATTACAGAAATATATATATATATATATATATATATATATATCCTCTTTAACAATCTTAATGATAATATTTTTCAAATTATGGGACAAAAGTAGAATCGATCCATTTTGAATTTTAGGTCAAGGTAATAGTAATGAATTTCACGAGTTTGAATACGCCTAACATGAACATACATTATGACACCAAATTCAACAATCATTCAATTAGTCTCAAAAAATTACCATTGTCATCTGGATACAATTTATCATTCGACCCTTAAAAAGTCAGTTGGTGTTTAGTCAGATTTTTTATAGCAGAGAATATCCTAAATAAAATATCTCTCCGACATTTTTTCTTTTTCATAATCTCTTCTTGCAAATTTTTATCAATCATTTGGTTTTTATCCAATTATTTTATGGATTCACTCCATTTATTCATACTAATCATATGTTTTGTACTATTTTCATGTTTTTGAAGTCTCTCGCTAATATGCCTCCGATCGCATAAACACTCATTTACCAACAAACTTCAATTATTGGTTGTTTTAAATAATTTACAAAAAACAAAATACTTTGATAACACTTATAGAATAAATCAATAATTTTCTATCAATAATCTCACAATTACTCAACTTTCTAGAGTAGTAGGAATAAAAAAATGATTATTAGAACTATCCAAAGGAAATTCAAGATCTACTTCTCTTATGCGCTCTCTTTCTACAATAATGTTTTTTGTTTTGATTATCAAGCATCTCCCTATTTTTTTTAGATCAAACATATTCAAAGAAGAAATAATTTCATGTTTATCAATGCTAATGTTTTCATTATTAGACAAATCTTGAACATTAAAGCCTCATTTGCACTACTAATTTCATCATCTTCATTGATACAATTATGCAAGTTTTCATTGGTAATCACATAACTATCTAATTTTCATTTTCATTCATATTGACAATATCATGCAAATTTTCATGAACATTCGAAATTTCACTGGAATTTCCTGGTCCAAAAATAAATTTATCAATAGCCGCTTGTCATGATTTTTTAAACTCTTCGTCGTGTTTTTTTTTCTTTTTTTCACATCCAGATAAATACTTTTTTGGAAAACATAGTCTATAAATTGAATTAAACTATCACTACAAGGTAAAGCTAATATGACAAGCACGATATGTCGAGGGATGGGCGAACACATGTGCTTGCCCAAACACAGGCGAGCACATGGCCAACAACCATGCTCGCCCATTCCCTTGCCCCTTTTGTAATTTGAATTTGGTTGGTGTTAGCACCTCAGAATTAAATGGATGAGCACATGGTCTACACACGTGCTTGCCAAGTGTGCTCGCTTAATTGAATTTCGACACAGTGGCATGTGGCTAGGGATGAAAACAAATGTGAATATATTAGTATTCGATTTGTTATCATATTCAGTTTATACATATTTTAACATTCGTATTCGTATTTGTTTTAAAATAGATGCGGATATAAATATCACTTTGACATTCGTTAATATTCGCATTTGTATTCGTATATTCGTTTTCGTACATAAATATAGTAATGCATTTATTTATAACTATGTGTACAACATTTTATGATTGCATCAACCATTGTTGATATAATTCTTATGGAATTACTATATCTGGTATATTTATTTTATGTATAAACCATCCTAAACATGTATATTTTAGTTAATCTATTAAAACTTTATGTTATTATCCGTATCTGATTCGTATTTGTTTTACATTTGTATTCGTTTTTAAGGATACGGTAACACATTTTTCACATCCGTCAATATTCGTATCCGCATTCGTATTCGTATTGTAAAATGGATAAGGATATGATTATATCTATATTCGTATCTGTATCCGACCGTTTCATCCCTACATGTGGCGCGATAATTTTGATGGACGAGCACACTGGCGTGTACTCGACGAGCATACAATGTGCTCGCCCACGATTATAAAAATGCTTCAGGGCATTTCCTTCTCACTCATTTCGAGTTGGTGCTCTCAAAACCCTCCCTTCAGTGACTTCTCCTCCCCGCGTACTCCCTCCGACGGTCAACTTTTGCCTCATCCGACCACACACACACCTTCCTTGAGGTATTTTCCTATATCCTCTCTCTTCATTGTCATTATTTTATTGTATATTTTGTTGTGTACTCATGTTTTATGCATTCATGATTTTTGATAAAATAATCATGTTTATTTTTGCTTTTAATGCATAAACTTATTGTGTGTATATATATGTATCATTTGTAGAAGATTAATATGCATTTATTATTGGATTGGTGATTGTAGTATATTATAGATGAAAATGTTCATGCATGGAAGGTGTACGATAAAATGTCACAAACGGTATCATGTTTAGAATTGTATAAGATGTTGGAAAATCAAATAGAATTGTTATTTTAGTGGTCGTTAGAATATCTTGTTGATGATAAAGAATGACTAAACCTATGAGATAGTACTACCATGGTCATGATTGTGCTTTATTATTTATTATTAACTTAGGGTATAGTGATGAATCCTCATTCATCACTCTTTATTCTTTTATTTTAGCTAAAAACCTGTGCAAAACATTATGTATATTTGTGTAAATAGAATAAATTGACAAAGAGCGTGCATTGTGTAAATAACAATAATTAGCATGTTTTTGTGCAAAAATAAAAGAATAAAGAAATAAAGAAAAGAGGGAAATATCTAGAATAAGTATTGAGTGACCTAATCCCAAGGGAGGGCTCAGCATGGGCCTGACCGTAAAAAGAAACCAAGTAGAGAGAGATAAGTTCAATCATGCTTGCACATATACTTATGTATATAAAGAATTTTATTTTCCTCAAAATAAAAATAAAAAGGTGTTTCTCATATTTTGTACATATTTATAAAAATAAAATAAAAATCAGAAAAATAAAAAAAAGAAAAATAATGAAATTCATTTCCCAGTTTGTATACATACCATGTACATATGTATATAGATCTATTTATTTAAGTAATGTAAATAAATCATAAAAATAAAATAAAAATACCTTTTTATTCCAAATTTTATGTTATAAATAAATAAAATATAAAATTGGAATAATTGTATAAAAATAAACAATTAAAAATAAAAAAATACATAGGTATACATACCTATATATAATAATAAGATAATGTAAATACCTAATTTATTTTTCAAAAAAAATAAAAATCACTAAAAAATTCTTTGAAAATAAATAAATATTTTTCATTTTATAAATATTTTGAAATAAGGTCATTATCTATTTTATTGATTTTTCAAAATCTTTTCTAATGGAATTATTCCATTGGTCCACGGGGATTGTTGACCCCCGGTCAACTCTCCCCCCAGGACCACCTTCCAAGCGGATCGGGTTTTTGACCCGACTTCTCAAAATTTTGCAAGCATGATCCGATCACCAATTAGCCAAACCCTGGGCCCCGATTATTCTTGATCCATCCCTGATCCACGCCCAGTGGTCGTTCCTAGGGATCCGAGCTCTGATTTGCTTGTTCGACCCCATCTTCTCGGACCCCTAACACTATAAAGGTTCAGCTCCGCCACATTTTTCATGCATCTTTGGCCATCACCTTCGTCTCCTGGGACCTCCATCCTTCTTCCTAGAGTGACAGCTATCGAGGGAGGGTGTTGCAGCGAGGGATTGAAGCCTGCAGCCACTGATCCGGTGAGCTTCGCCGCTGTGCTCCGCCCGAAGGAGCTTGAGCCTCTGGACCCGTCATTCCATCGAGGCGAAGACCCCCGGAGGTCCCCAATCTTCAGCACAGACGATTACAACCATCAGGTACCCACGATTCCCCTTAGGTTAGCTTAATTTCTCAAATCTCAAATTTGTGCCGCCGGCCTTCACCGGCCAACCCACTTCGCTCCGATAGCCCATTCGATCATCCGACCCTCGATTCACATTCACGAGACTCCTCTTCACCTACTACGCCCCTCCGATCATCCTGACTCACCTCGGAGCAGGATCTTAGGTCTCCTCCGTCGTCGCCTCACCGGAGACCCACGACTCGCCCCATTCAGTCACCCCCTTCGCCCGCTAACGGGTCGAGGCACTTTGCCCTCGACCCAGATTTCATTCTGTGCAGCTTGCAGGTCAAAGCGACCCCATCTGGGGGTCCGACAGTCGAGGCACAGGAGCTCCGCGTCTTCTTCATCGCTGAATCTCTCTAGAGCTCCTTGGCTTCATCGGAGCATAGTAGGAGCTGCGGACGACCTCGGCCATCACGTTCCCTCTCAGAGCAGCTCCGGAGGGCTCTTCCACCGCACGCATTGGGCCGGCGAAGAGTTCTTGGAGGACCTCCAGATACCGTAGATCTAGCCCCCTTGCGCCAGATAAGATCGTATCCATCCGTTCGCGAGAGCTGACAGCCGTTGGATCGAGCCCAAGATTGCATCTGGAGCGTCGATCAAGCGAAGGGGTATCCAATATTCTCAGCTGTCCGATCAACATGTGGACACCCCTTGGCCGTCAGATCATAATAAAGGGGTAATTTCACTTAGGCCCCTGTCCTTTTTGTGTTTGTCGTTTAGTCCTGTAAATATTTTGAGTAGTTCTTTTTATTTTGGATAATTTGCATCTAGGAACTTAAGTTTATTTTATTCACATTTTAGTCTCTGTTTATGTGAGCCACGTGCATCGACACGTGAGGATGTGGTAATTTGCACTTTTAGTCCTGAACTCTCTGCTTGTTACGGATTACATCTTTTTAAATAAGAATTGCATTTATACCCCTCTGTGTGCCAGTCATGTGTGTTGCGCGTGTTATATTGGGATTTTTGCATTCCAGGCTCTGGGCTTTTTACATTTGTTACTGTTTGGCCCTGGAAGTATGTTTTCTTGCACTTAGGTCCTTGCTTGCTGTGTACCTTTATTTTTATTGAATAAAAGATCAAATCAAACCCAAATTGAACCAGATTTGGGTACGTGGCTCCTACCACTGTGTAAAAATTTCCTTAATTTTTTGGGACATTTTCGAGGCTTTTTGTTATTTTTAAAAATAAAAAACATGCATTTTTCTTAATGTCTGAATTGGAAATCAAAGAAAAATATAAAAATTCATTTAAAAATTCTAAAAAATTTGTGTTTGATTATTGTGTTGTTTTTAAGCTTCTGTCCGAATTTTATCTCATTTGGCTTAGAAAACCCAAAAAAAATAAAAAAAAATAAAAACCATACAAAAATTCTTAAAAATTCTATAAAATTCAAAAAATACAAACTTTTTTTTGTAATTTAGTTTTTTATTTACTTTTTATAAATATTGTCTCCAGATTTTTATAAGTCAATTATATATTTTTAATTGGTCTTTCAAATCTGGTTTCACATTGATCCATTGTTTTCCCCTTTCTTGATTTTTATAAAATCAACTAAAAATTGAAAAATTCTGAAAAATTCACCAAAAACAAATAAAAATATAAAAAACATAAAAATAATTTTTATTTGATTTTTTGACTTTATTTTGAGTGTTTATAAATATTTGTTTGTTGGCCTTTCCTTTATTTCATATTTTCATTATTATTTAAAATATAAAAATTTTAAAAAGATTTAAAAATCCACCAAAAATATCTTTGTTTATTTTATTTTTATTTTTTACTACTTCGTAGGCCGTCTCGGCCAATTCGTGCTCCCTGAGTCCGACCCTGGTCGCTATACCAGGTTAATAAACTAGCGAGGACCGCTGTTTGATTTTATTGATTTTATCTTTGATTTTGGCGGTTCCTTTATTTTTCTTGTTGAGCTGAGCACCGAGATCCGGGTCGCAATGACCCTTGAGTGATTTCATACCTTCACCCGGATCTGGGTCATTGTCGGCTCATCATATAGCTTAGGAGTTACTTGCAAATTAGGTTTCTTTTAGCAAGAGAATGTGATTTTTTGTTTGAATTGGTGTCGAGAGGGAAGTATATGCATGGGTATGTTGTAGAGAGAATACATATGAGAGATGTTATATGAATTTAGGGGGAGTTAATATGTTAATAATTAAGATTTTAAATATATCAAAAAGAATATATAAGTAATAAAAGTAATTATTAAAATTTAATTAAACATATGTATTTGCTAATAAATTCAAAATATAGCTAAAAAACTATTAAAATAATGACATATTAGTTTAAAGTCCAAATACAATACAAATAATTATTTCAAAACTATAATTATACTATAATAATTAGATATTAAAACACATTGAAATTATTCATTACTCTTATTTAAGAAAATATTGAAATTAATAAAATTAGTTTTTAAAATTTAAAATAAACATATGATTCTTATTCCATTAATTTAAATTTGAAGACTCTATTAATTATTAAAATGACTAAAACTTTTTATTTGATAATAGGGCTAGTGTTTAGTAGTGAGGGATAATATGCAAGTGCGTTTAGGTCCAATATAATACATTTTTTTAATTAGTAAAATTAGTTTTTAAAATTTAAATTAAATATACGTATATTATTCCATTAATTAAAATAAAAAATGCACTATTAATTATTAAAATGGTTAAAATATTTTATTTAATAATAATTTACTATAATTTATTTTAAGTGGAAATAAAATTTACACATAAAATACCTTAAATGCCACATACTATATATATGTGTGTAATAAAGGCAACACACCTCTTATTTTGTGTAGTTAGAAAGCCCTCTTATGATAAAATATTTATCACATTAAAGATTCGCTAATATGAATTGATATGTCACATTAGTTTGTAATTTGGTAGATTGTAAGTTAAAAATATTAGATTACTAGGAAATCACATAAAACCTTACACACACAGAGTGGTGTGTGGTCTTGCATAATAGGAGGTGTGTGCAACACATTAGAAGGTTTCATCGCTTCCCATGCGTTATATTTTGTTTTTTTCACAAAACTATTAGACTTACTTCAGGATGAGATATCTCACTCCAACGGTTGTGGATTTTGATGTATGTAGGTGGAAGATGTTTTTTTGCAGGAACATTCCCAATAAATTAAACACTTTATTAAGCACAATTGTATGATCACTTAGATCTATATCCCATTCATAAACCATTCAAATCTATTTAAATACCCGGCTAATATAAATGTATATATTATGCTAGTATCTTGACATCCTCATATGTAGCACATACATAAGAGTGATGCAAGGTATACGTATAATATTAAATTTGTGTTAGATTTCCTTAGTTCGGAGGTTCTGAGCTAAGGAAATCTTTAAAAATTCAGAAATTGTATTAAGACCATCATTGCTACATGTATGTTAGATTTTACATCTGAACTCGTTTTCAGCAATATAACCATGTTCCTCTTCGATATACCAAATTAATCTTGATACACTTTAAGAATTGTTACATTGATAACAATTTTAAAGGCTATTAAGCCTAATTTATGGGGTATATTGAAGGGGTGCATAATTATGCTATTGAAATTTGCTCAGATATAAACTCTAACATACATGTAACGAAGTTGATCTTATTTCAGTTTTAGAATTTTTAAAGACGGACGCAAGACTTAATATGAATAAAAAAATTCTTCTCTTATCTCCTAACTTCTGAAACCTATCTTTCATTATTAGGATGATGACCAACAGGGAGTGGATGTATAAACATGTCCAAGATAGACACTTAATGGAGTCATTTGAACGAGGTGTAAAGGAGTTTCTAGCATTTGCTTACGCGAATGGTTGTACGGTTGTTGATTCAAACGACATAATTATTTGCCCATGTCACAAGTGTCGTTTACTTAAGAAGAAAGTTAAAGATGAAGTTCAAATTAACCTCTATAAGCATGGATTCATGGAAGGCTACTATATGTGGTGGAGACACGGTGAAGTAATATGTCCTCCAGCAAATGAATCAAACAATATTCCTAAAAATAATCCATTTGTTGAAATGGTGAGAGATATCGCAGGATCCGATTTTATAGATGAAATTTTTTATAATAAAGAGCCACTTAGAGAGTCTGATGAATTTTATGAGTATTATGGTTAGGTCGTAAGACATACTCGAAACTCTCAACAGTTTAAGAACTTTTGTCTATGAAAATAGAATATAATATGATAGATGGGAATTTTGATGCACTGTTAGTTATTTTGAAGAATATGTTGCATGACGATCATGAATATTAAATAGGAAATTCAGAAAGAAGGTTGGTAAGGAAAATCCGTCTTGAAATGATGATAAGATTGTTAACAATTACTGGTACAAATTTTCGGATTGATTTAAGAACAAGATTAAGGTTATGGCTGACAATGATGAACGAATGAGGATGTTTAAGCATTTTTCAGAATGTTCGATATATCAGGTCCTCTCATACAATGGTTGTTGTATTAATGGTTATTGTTTTCATACGATTACCTCAAGTAGAAATCTAAGTAGTCAAAATTATGGGGCAATGGCCTGCGGATCTTGTTATGAAGAGGATAGTATCGACTACTACAAAATTATAAAAGAAGTTTTAAAAGTTGAGTACAGTATTCCATGTCTTAATAAGATTTCTTATTTCTATACAATTGGTATGACCCAAAAGTGGGTGTAGTTATTGATAAAAGATATAATATGGTTAATGTAATCGCAAGGACATATATACCAAGCTATTAACCATTTGTCCTATCTATACAAGCGGATCAAATATGTTATCATTATCAAGTTTTGTGAAAAAGGAAAAATACTAAATAATTAACAATTGTATGAATAAATTCTTGAAGTTACATAAGTAAGGAGGACAACAATGTGGATGAAGACCGGGATGGGGCTTCCATACCTCATTACAACCATAACAATATTACATAAATTATCCTCATTATTGATATAATGGAAGATGCGGATGATATAAATGAAGGTATTGAAGATTCGTCTAATGAAGATAGTACTAAGGAAATTAATGATATTTCACAATATTTAAGCAATGAAGATTAAGGTACAAAGTTCAACAAAACATAAATTTCATATCTTTATTTTACTAAATTACTTCCATTATTATATAGACATGGATGATTTTGAATGTGGAGGTTCACATGGATCTCATTGATCCGATCGACCGTCCCTGTCACTGTCCCCTTCACTTCCGACTCCGCCAAATCTTTTCGAGGCATGTTTTCTGATGAGGTGTGCAAACTCATAGCATATTATCAGCCTTTTGGTGTTTCCCTTCCTCCTTCGTACGACAGTTTTTTCGGTGAGCCATCTTCTTCAAAGGTTCCCGAGCCCTATCCTATCACGATTCCAGCTCGTCCTTTTATGGATCCGACGTCTCCTTCTTTAGCATGTCGACAGAGCGTAGATGTGCATGTGCCACCGGTAGGAAACCATCCTTCTTATTCTTACTCTATTCAACAGTTTTCAGTTGATGGGAGGTAAATAACATTCTTAATCCATGTTTTATTAAATTTTACTTGCATTGAGTGATATATTATAATTTTCATTTATGCAGAGATTTTCTAAATATCAACAAGGTTGCTAATGAAATAATAAATATTATTAAAATATTATTAAGACGCATATGACTTGCACTTAGTTTAGGTAGTGTCGTTATTTCCACTGTTGAGCAGGAGAGGTTGTTCGACTTGTTTTTTATAAGAAAATTTTATTCATAAGGTAATTTATTCTTATATAACTCTATTATCTGACATTTATTTGTAATTTTACAGGATAAATATCATTTTGATTTTGATTTAGGGAAGGATTCATGCCATCGAGTGTTCACTCTTACGATAGAGAAGAGAATGAGCGACACATATTACAAGGCCAGAAGGGACTCAAATAGAAAGACTGGCTTGGAGGAGACGAATTTTAATGAGATGACAAGATTTCCTCCAGCTTGGTGCATCGAGGACATGTACTTTTTTCAAAAATGATAATATCTTAAATTTTAGATTATATCTAAACTATATTCCGATTTTTTGAGAGTGGATTGACTTTTGTGACTCATTCAGTTCTGATGAGTTTGGGAGGAGGTCAACGACTAGTAGATCAAACCGTCAAAAGCGAAAGATCAGATCAACAAATGTCTCTAAAAGCCACAATCAAATACGGGCAGAGCTGATATGTTATTTTAATAATATTATACAAAAAATCGATGTTGATTTCTGATGTATGTAATATTTATTTATTATATAAATTATATTTTTAGGTTGCTAAGTTGTAAAGGGAACCATTTATTGATGAGTGGTGGGTCAAGACAAATAAGCGAGGAAAGGATGGTGATTCTGATTGGTCTATGCATGAGGCAAGAGAAGTGATGTTATGTTTTTTGACTTGTTGTAAGTGAATAGCGGAATTCAAAACGCTATTAGATATTTAGTTTCTTATAAATTAATTACAATTTCATGAACGATATATGACCCTTAACGTTGAGAAGTGAGCAAGTACTCTTGAAGATCAGCATCCTCCATTCGATAAAACCTTATGGAAACAAGTATATTAACATAATATCTAATCGATTAAACATGTATATGCTACATAATTTATAGTTATTAAATGTGACTATAGGTTTTGAAGGAGAGGGATGTTGGTCTTACCAACATGAAGCAAAGACTTGGTGGTCTTCATCCATATTATGTGGAGGAATATCGACACTCTTACTCCGCTCATGGTCAACCATCATATTCCCAGCCTCATCCATCACATCAACCATCATCATCTATGGAGTCTCATATGGCAATGATGGTTGAGCTAGTGATCAAGCTACGAGAAAATTTTACTACGTACACGTAAGTATTAATATATGTATAATTTAAGTATATTCTAAATATTCAATTTTCTTCTCCCCTTTCATGCATTTATTAAATTCTAATAGCTCACAAAGACCACCAACGCCCTAAGAGGAGAACGAAGAAGAAGAGAGAGAGGAGGAAGAGGATGAAGATACTAATCCTGGAGAAGAAGCCTGAATGTATGCCAGGTTTAAGGAATTGGAAAATGAGAAAAAGAAATCAAAGCAGAGTTTGATTTCTAAGATCTTTCAAGCAAAAACGAAGTGATCATTATGCTCTTCTTAACTTTCTAGAATAGATCATTAATTTTTATATGTATGAACAATTAAATGGTGTTTAATGTATTTTGTTTACTTACAATAATTGTGTGCTTTTCATTGAATTTTTATCTATTTAGTTTTAGCAAATATTGTAGAAGATAATTGTACGATATTTATTCGCTTCATATTAATTAACTTTGTTGTAGATGTGTAATGTATATAGAGACTATTCGTATCTTGGATATTTAGTCCCTATATCAGGTGTGATTTGATTTATTTAAAAACATGCAGTGATTTAGAGTAGGTAGTACAGGTTTGACAAGGTTCAAAACCCTGACGAACCTATAAATTTTTTTGCAGTTCTCTTGTGGACGAGCACGGGTGCATAATTCAATTTCAATCCAGCCCACTGGGCGAGCACTATGGCGAGGATGTTGTTCTCTCACAATGTAGCTTGCGACGATTAAGCGTGAACATGTGTTCGCGCAATTGAGATTGCATCTAGTCTCATAGCGTGCACATTGTGAGCGACACATGTGTTCGTCCATGGTGTCCAATGAGCACATTACGAATACATGACGACCATGTAGCGTGGAAATACATGCTCGCCAATACTATATTTTTTTGTAGAGTATAAAAAAGTTTAGAAAAAAGAAAAACAACACTTGGTAAAAAGAATCAAATAACGTTGGTCAATTACACCTTTGCGATCACGACTCAACAAACTCAATAGAGCCCTCGACCACAATCTGACAAAGAACAACTCCAAATAAGACCTTATGTCATATGTCCGACTCACTTCTGTTAAAGTAGAATCAAATAGTGATTCTTAGGTGTTGAAACTTAAAAATCCATGATAAGAAAAAACACATTGTCTTGAAATCATATGATCAAGGTCAGCGTTTGTGGTGTTAGAACATCGGCTAAAGTTTAATTATTGTAGACATAAAAATATTTATGTCCAAAATTAAAAATATCCACGTATCGATATGTCTCTCTTGGATGAAATTTCTCGTTCCTTCGACCTTTGAAATTTTACGAAACCGTAGTAGAAATACTTTGACCTTGAAGTGGGTATTATACGAGAGGTTACAAACAAAAAAATACAAGTAATGGAAAATTTCACCATCTCACAATTTCTCCACTTTTAAATCATATAATATGAGATGAATTTTATTCTTTTCAGCATTATAATTTACAATGATTACATATATAATATTAAACTTTACAAATTTTATTTAAAATTAATAAGAAGTTACAATTGGAAAATATCGGCGATGAATTTTTTCATCAAACAGGATCCTCATTTTCTTAATCTTAAACTCTAATGAAAAATACACTATATGAATCCCATAATGCTCTCGGCCTTTATTGAAACAGATTCAAAGGTTTCACACGTGATAAAAAAAAGTTCCAAATTACCAATAAGTCGAACTGAGACATCGATAAAGTTAATGAGAAAACGACTTTATAGGGATTGTATTGTCGATGTTCGGCAACTCAACGAGGCTGCACTACAAATACCGAAGGTCCGAAGACCATTTATGATTTATGAGATAGATAGAGAGAGATGGGGTTTACCGATTTGGTGTATGATATGTAGTTGAAATGGTGGGGATTGTGGACCCAGAGCTTGGCTTTGAATTCAAGTTTTGATGAAACAAATTGAGAATGACGAGAATAAGAAACGTTGTTGCCGTTGAGAGAATGGGAAGGGGAACCATTATTGCTTTATTGGCAAATTGAGAGTGGGGAAACTGTTTCAAAGAAGTGTGGAGGTAATATTTATGCCGATCGTGCAAAAGAATACCAAGATCCTAGTAATAAGTAATGAGCCCTCGCAAAAGGAGGGGTAGATTATGACCAAAGGAATCGATGGGTCTCAATTATTAAGTGAAAGTGTGAAAATGATATGAATGAAATGTGTGTCGTTGTAACCCAAACAATCTCTGATCAATCAAAAATACTTTTATTCTAAGTAAAGAATGTGCTAATTATTTACCTGATATAGCTCCCATGGTTGAATACAAGGAGGCAACTATTTAAAACTAGGGTTATTGATTATGAAAACTAATAAAGATTTTTCTTTTCTTTTCCTGATTTTTAATTTGATTAAATTAAATTTATGGATTTTCGTGGTTTTATATTTTTTTAAAATTTCTTATAATTTTATATTTTCCATTTTTACTTTTTCATTGATTTTAATTTTGCAAATTTTTATTTTTTAATTTTCAAAAAAAATTATGAAGATAATATATACAAAACTAAAAAGAAGCCTTTTGTATTTTTAAAATATATAAAATCATTTTTTATGTTTTAACAAAATTTTACTGTTTTTAGTGATTTTTTAGTATTTTATATTTTTAGTATATTTTTTACTGATCTAAAACTGAAAATGATTCTTAAAGTGAAACTAGCTACTGTTTTTGGTATTTTAGAATAGAAAAAAGTGAATTAAATCAGGAGACTAAATTTATATAGAAGAGATTTTATCAACCTTTAAAACAGGGCAAATTATGTATTTTTTCTATGAATTTATATAATTTTATGAGTTTATATATATATATATATTAGAACTTTTAGTGTTTTGTGATTGTTTTTTATCTGATTTTTATACATGTGATAAAATACTGTAAAATAAAGATACTGTAATACTTTATGATGTTTCAAAATATTTTCTAATTTTTATGAATTTTCAAGTACAAACAGAGAAAATGGATATAGTTTTTATATTTTAAAAAAGTAAGTAAAAGAATTTTTCAAAACAACATTATGAGAGCGAAAATAATTAATCAAGAGCTTAATAGAACTTTTATGGATTTTTAGAGTTATTTAGCATTTAACACAAAAAATTATCAAAGAAATAAAGTGCTACAGAAATTGGACCTAAATGCAAAGTACATAAACAAATAGACTATTTATTAATAAGGAAATAAAACACAAGATGATTTGTGCAATTTTCCCAATAATTCACGTGTTTCTACATGTGATCAGCAAATACAGGGACTAAATAGTAATTATCAAAAACCTCAGACCCTTTATTAACAAACAAAGCTCAGGATATATATTGCAATTCGACCAAAAAGCACTAGATACACATGAGTTTACAAACAAAGGACTAAAATGTAATTTAATAAACCTCAAGGGTTGATTTGCAATTATTCTCAACTATTATTTACAAAAAGTGGATCTAAGTGCAAATAAAAGAAATGAAGGGATAGGATAAGCAAATTCACAGAGACGCATGCAAGGCATGCGATGTAGTATGCGGTCCAAATCATGCCCTAAAATCTGGGCACATATAGACGCTTGAGATTCAATCCGGAATCATGGCATTCTTGATCAGACATCATCTGGAGTCCTTGGAAGAACTCTAAAGAAGAACTCCTCCAATGAACTTCGAGTGCTCCAATCTCGTTAGATCTAGGCTGAATGGATGTTGCAAAGGGTTGGATCGATTCCCAATACGGTTCAGCACTAGATAGCACTGAAATAGGAATCCAGATATCACTGACGAGAGATTTGGAGTGGCTCCTTCTAAGCTTGATGCTTACCAGATGTAGACTTCGATCTCTCGTTCCTTCACGCTCCTAGAACATGCAAGTTATTTGGATCACTCGAAGTCTTTGCAGACCTCGACTCAGGGTTATTCAAAGCAAAAGCAAAGCATGATGAATGGCAACTTCCTGGAAGATGAATGATTGGAGATTGATCTTTTAGATTTGGCATGATCTAAAAGGGGGATGGATTTGGAAAGAGATGGAGAAATGGATGATGTTCGATGAGGTTTAGCGAGTCGATTAGAGAATCTTAAACAAAGAAGAACACCTCTGATCCGATGATCGAACGTCAGATCTGACACTATTGTACTGAGATGAAATTGAAATGAAAACTTAATGAAATCGAAATAAAATCTAAACTATGGTTACTTGATACAAAAGGGGGTAAATTAGCGACGGTGATGACCTCAATTCAGCTGCGGAGGGGCTGAAGAGGCTAATCACGGTGGAGTATTCGTCAATGATGTGGATCTCATCAAATTAGCTTTATTCTCGCTCCAGATCGATGGAAATCTCTTCTGTCACAAGAGATATGATCCAGGTACTCGAGGGAGGTGAAAACTGAGTTTGAAGATGGATCAAGTGCGAATGGAGGGCTTGGAGGTGTTTAAATAGGCGAAGGGTGAGCAAAATTTGAAAATGAGTGGTACGCGAACCGAGGTGGATCCGTGCAAGAAAGATGGCAGGAGTGGATCTGGATTGGGAGATCTCAATTAGGCGAAGAGAAAGGGTTATACGGTTAGCTGTTCGGATATAGAAAAATCCGAGAAGAAGTCGGGTCGACATTGTAAACGGGGTGAAGGGGAGAATAAGGAGTTGACCAACGGTCAACAATGTCGTGCGAACCAATTAAATGTGCCAAGGGAAAAGATAAAATAGCTAAAATGATAAAATACTAAGAATAATTAGAAATTATTTTAAATAAATTAAAAAAATAAATTTTAACTCAATAAACTAATTTTTAGTGATTTTTTAATAAAATAAAGAAATAAATTAGTAAGGCTAAATCATTGAAATGAAGATATTGATGGGCATAACTTACCTACATACAAAGTATACATATTTTTAATTCTGTACTTTTACAAATTTACATGTTATTTATATTTTATTTATTTACACAATAATTTATGGAGTTTAAATATATTTTTATTTTACTTTTATGAAACTATTTAATGGAATATATATGTATAATATAGGCATATTATAAATATGTAATAAATATAATTTTTTTATGTTTGATGAATTTTAAGTGTATTATTTATATTTGTATTTTATATCAATATTCTAAAATGTATGCAAAATAATAAAAATACAATGTATGTAAAAATATGAACAATTAAATAGATAAATAAATAAATAGGTACGATATATACATACAGATATATTAGCACTCCAAAAGGCCGACTTTCACATCTTAACTCCAAATTTTATGAAATTACTTTTATTTTAAAGATTATTTTATTTTAAACACAATGAAAGTAAGGTTGATTTATTTTAAGTTCGTATGGGAGTAGATATTGATCTTTCAATTATTGTTTTATGGTATTTTCATAGTGTTGTCCCTTTTATGCCTTACAAGATTTATTTTTGCAAATATTTTTATTATTTAAGACATATTTTTATGGACAAGTTACTGGAAGAAAATATTTTTATTTGAGATTGAATGATGACAAATAAAATAGTGCAAGATATGCTTATAATGAATAATGATGAATTTGTACATATGAATTGATGTTCTGAGATATTTATAAATTAAGGACCCTTTCTCTTCCTACTATATTCCTTATTGATTAGGTCAAGGCTTGACCTACTCTCAGGGTTAGGATTAGTCTGTATTTATTTCACATATACAACCTTATTTATTTCTTTTTCGTTTCTTCTTTATTCTTTTATTTTGGTATAAAATAAATGCTAAATATACATTATTAACAAATGAAGTTAGATTGTTAAAAGATGTGAATTAGTTCTATTTGCATGTATTTTACTACGGATTTTAAGCCAAAATAAAAGAGTAATGACGATGAATTGGTGATTCATCAGTAGACAGAATGATTGCTAGGTGAAAGGGTCTAGGAATTGGATTGATGATTGGATCGCTAAGATCCAAGTGAACCACGACCAAATCCTACCATCATTATTGTAGAAAATGGAACATGTTTTTTATTTAACAGACTAAGAAGTTTCTAAAATTTACCAAATATATAGTTTTATTTAAATAAATCATTTTCTATTTTATTTTCTATTTTCTTCCTATTTCATTTCTGTTTTATCTTTTTGTGGTCCTACATGGACCAATGAGAGGCAAGGGATTGTTGACATGCGGATCAACTATCCTCTCATCCCTCTGATTCTATTAGAGTCATGTGCATCCTCCCTTTTCTCCATTTTTCTACAGCATCCTCTTAACTCCTTCTTCCTCGAGCTCCTCCCTTCATGTAGACCCCATGTCCCTCTTCCATGCCTACCTTATAGATCTCGCCAACCACCTCACCTCTCCACGCAATCGATGTCCCTAAATTGTCGGTTCCTCTGTCTATAAATAGAGATCGCTGACTATGCCGCAACCCCAAAGGAACCATCGGGTTGAGCTCTTGGTGACAGTAGGTAACTCCTCGACCAATCAACGAGGATAATGAGGAGGAGAGGCGTGATCCAAGCCTTGTCAAAGCATCTCAGGAAATGCTTCTCATCTGCTTCAGGTACCCCCGTTTGAGATGTTACATTTTTGTCATTAGATCGCATTTTCATTCAATAGTTTGGTCTTCATCTTAGTGTAGTTTAAATTCAGTTGTTGTAGTTTTAATTTCAAAAGAATTCGATCACTGGAGCTTCTTCTCCAGCCATATATTTCTTTGTTAATCACTTTCCATCCCGATCCCATTCATCTCCATCTCTGTTCTCCCCGTCTTCTCCATCATTTCGAACCCCCATTCCCCCTCTAATTTAACATAAATAAGAGAGATTAGATCTCCTTCTGCCACCACATCATCGGAGATCCACGCCTCTTCCATTTTATATGCTATAATCTTTGACTTTAGGTCGAAGTTGTTCATCTCGAGCCCTTGAGGCTTTTTATGCATGAATGAGGACGTGAAGGAGCGCCTAGTGCCCGAATCAAAGCTTGTCCTCATCTCCAGACGGTTGAAGACGAAGGAAATCTTCAACTCCCCATCACTGGGACTTGGATGCCATTGAAGCCTGATGAATACCCATTCATCACTCTTTATTCTTTTATTTTAGCTACAAAACCCATGCAAAACACATGTATATTCCTGTAAATACCAATAATTGTCAAATAGCATGCATTGTGTAAATATTCATTTTTAGCATGTTTTTGTGCATAAATAAAAGAATAAAGAAATAAAAGAAAAAGAGGGAGATATTTAAAATAAATATTGAGCGACCTAATCCCAAGGGAGGGCTCAGCATGGGCCTGACCGCATAAAAACCCAAGTAGAGAGAGATAAGGAAGCTCATGTGTATACATATATATCTGTAAATAAATAAAAATATTTTCCTCTAAATAAAACTAAAAATGGGTTTGTATTTATATGTATATATTTGAAAATATAAAATTAAAACAAAAATGAGAAAATTAAAAAGAAATTAAAAATCCCTTCATTATTGTATACAAGCCATGTACATAGAACCCTTTATCTATTTATTTATCCCTATAAATAAATAAATAAAAATCCAAGAAAATGTGTACATATTCTATATTTCATAATGTGAATAAATAAAATAAAAATGATAAAAATAAAAATAAAATAAAAAGAAATAAAAATAAAAATCAAACCCAACCTTGTATATATACCATGTATCTACTTGTATATATCTAATTATTTAGCCCATGTAAATAATTAATAAAAATAAAATAAAAATATCAAATTATTCCAAATTTTATTCTATAAATAAATAAAATATAAAATTGGAATAAAATATACAAAAATAAATAATTAAAAATCAAAAATAAAAAATGTATATTGTTTATACCTATATATAATAATCATATTTTGTAAATACATTAGTTATATTTCAAAAAAAATAAATAAAAATCACTAAAAAATAGTTTAAAAATAAAGAAACATTTTTCATGTTTTAACTTTTTTCCAAATTCGGCCATTTACTATTTTATATTTAATTTCCAATTCTTTAATGTGTGGCCGCACCTGATTGGTCCACGGGGGATGTTGACCCCCGGTTAACTCCCCCCCTGGACCTTTGCCCCGCAGATCCTGCATCCGACCCGATATTCACCAAATTATCCAAACGCGATCCGACCTTCAAATCCTTGAACCCCGGGCTCTGATCCTTCCTCCTGCATCCGAGATCCACACCGACATATCCGCATTGGGATCCGCGCTTCATGGAACCCTGCCCGACCCTCTCTTCTCAGACCTGCAGGTGTATAAATCTTAAGCTCCACCACACTTTTCCAGCTATCTTTGGCGCTGCCCCTTATTCCCGTGACCTCCACCCTGATCGTTAGAGTGACAGCTTCCGATTGGCGGTGTCGAAGAGAGGAGAGGACCACCCGCATCACTGATCCGGCAGTTCTTCGCCGCCGTGCGCCGCCCAGAGCTGCGCCCGAGCCTCGGGCCCTCGACGACCCTCGAGGCGACGACCAGGAGCTCCAGGAGCTCTTCCACAGTCGAATCCACCCATTTGGTAAGCCTAATCCTTCCTAGTTTTCTCGAATTTCCATTTTCGCCCAAATCCATCTTTCGCCGTCGACCATCAATTAGTTCCATTTCGACCATCGTTCCAACCATCCGAATCGACCATCATTATCGCCACATCCCTCTCCACTTTCTACGCCCATTCATCCAACCTAGTTCGCCCCGGAACTGGGAATCGATCTTCCTCGCCGTCGCATCGCCGGAGATCCTCCGCCCCGACGCACCAGCCACCCATTTCGCCTCTCACAGGGTCGAGGCAGTTTGCCCTCGACCCATGAGTCTTCCTGTGGTGTTTTCCAGGTCCGAAGAAGCCCATCTGAGGGTCGATGCATTCGAGCACAGGAGCTCCAGGCCACCGCCGTCGTCGGGCCACTCCGGTGGTCGCCGGCTTCATCGGAGAGGCGCATCAGCTGCGGGACGTCAAGACGGACCCATTCCGCACCTTAGCAGCAGCGGAGGAGGCATCCAGCGCGAGTTCTGGGCCGGCGAAGTTCGCCAGCCACCTGTTCTTGGAGGACCTTCCTCAGCCGTCCATTCAGCCTTGAGCTCTAGTTGTGATCCACGCCGTCCATTTGAGGAGCAGTAGACAACCGTTCGATCATCTGAGGCTAGATCTCGACTGTCCTTCCCGATGAAGGGTTAGCCACAGCGTACCGTAGCCGTCTGATCCTCCACGTGGTGAGCCCTCCACCGTCCGATCAGAGCCGAGGCCCTTCGTTGAGGCGCCGCTACCCGCAGCCGTTGGATACCCCACGTGGCACGTCCTCAACCCTCAAATAATAAGGGGTAAATATCACTTAGGCCCTCCTCTGTTTTTTCTTTATTATTTAGTCCTGTAAATATTTTATAGAGTTCATTTTATTTTGGAACATTTGCACTTAGGACCTTGCTGTTTAGTTTATTTACATTTTTACCCCTATATATGTGAGACACGTGCTTCGTCACGTGCTTTATTGGTAAATTTGCATGTTTTGGGCTGTAGTTCTGATGTGTTAATAAATGAGAAATACTTTCTGTTATTTGCACTTATACCCTTGTGAATGATGTTATTCGACATGTGTTGAATTTCATTGGGTATTTTGCAACTTATGCCCTGGGCTTTTAACACCTGTTGCTAACAAGCCCGGGAACTTAAGTTTCTTTACATTTGGGTCCTTCTGTGCCAAGCCCACGTGCCGTACGCGTGGGAACCTGGTGAAATTGCACGAGGACCCCCTGGGCTTCTGATTTTGTTACCTTTCCAGCCCTAGGACTTATTTTTATTGCAACTATTGCCTTGTTTGTGTGTTTTTTATTTTAATAAAATAACAAAATTAATCGAAATTGAGTGAAAATTGGACACGTGGCTCCAGCCTGTGTAAAATTTTCACCAATTTTTGGCTACATTTTTTGCGTCCTTTTAGTATTTTTAAAAATTCAAAAACAACCCTTTTTGCCTCTGTTCAGACCGAAAATTCATAAAAAAATATTAAAACCTTTTTAAAAAATTACAAAAAATTAGGTTTTGTGTGTTTTAGTGTGTTTGATTTTCTGACCACTTTTGGCTATTTTTGGATTCATAAAAATTATAAAAATTGAAAAACATTGAAAAAATCATAAAAATTCTAAAAATTAATAGAAAATTCAAAAATTAATAAATCTTTTTTCTGATTTTTCCTTTTTATTTATACTTCACATGAAAAATAACTCCATGATATTTTAGACCATTTTGTATTTTAAATTGGTCCTCCAAGCCTGATTGGACAGTTTTCCCCTATTTCTGCCTTGTTTTATTTTTAGAAAAATCTATAAAAATTATAAAATTCTCAAAAATCCACCAAAAACAGTAAAAAATCTATAAAACCTAAAAATATTTTTGTTGGAATTTTTAGAACATTTTTTTAGTAATTAAATAATTGCTTGAAGTTGTTTATATTTGACTTTTTATTGTTTTCCTCATAATTAAAAATCCAAAAAATATAAAAAATAAAAACCACCAAAAAATATTTGTTTTTATTTTATTTGTTTTTAGACTACTTCGTAGGCCGCAAGGCCATCTCGTGCTGCTCGAGTTCGACCCTGGGTGCTATACCAGGTTAATATCATAGCGAGACCGCTATTTTGATTTTCATCAATTTTTATCTCTGATTGGTGGTCTGATTCTTTTTCTTGATTGAGCTCTGAGTCCCGAGTGAATGAGGTCACAACGACCTTAGTGACAACTGATTTACCTTAGTTGTTCGGGCGGCTCATCAGAATGGCGTCGTTGCCGGGGAGCACGGCTTAGTAGTCGCCTTTATTTTCTTTTTATTTTGTTTTCTTTTTCGCGGCTTTCCGTGGCTTTTTCTTCGTCCGCAGTTTTTCACGGCTTTTTTGTTTTTTCTTGCATTTTTATTTTTGTTTCATTTTCCTTTATTTTATTTTCTTCTATTTTTGTTTGTTTTGCTTGTTTATTTTTTTTCAATTTTTGCACGTATACCATGTTTTCTTTTTCTTATTTTATTTGCTTTATTTCTATCTGGTCTGTGACACTCTTTGCTTGCTTGCGAGGGCCCGAGGACCAAGGCGGTGACTTTCGAAAGCTGACGCAACCGCGGCAATCGGAGGTGGCTCCCTTCTACACGGAGCCGCAGGAGAGCGCGAGGAGGCAGCAGAGTACGGGAGGATTAGTTTAGACTTAGATTAGTTTATTTCCTGCACTATTTGAACTGTTATTGTAATAAAACAGGGACATGACACTCAGCAAGACTTCTTAGACTCTCGGGGTCTGTTTCGCCGAGCACCGGTGTGCTCGGGGGACCCCTCGACTTTTTCGCGGCTTTTATCGCGGTTTTCTTTTATTTTCTGCCTATTCGATTTCTCACGGTTTTCAGCCCCTAGCCTTAGGAATTTTGCTTGACTGTGACGTAATTAGTAGGGTCCCAACACCTTAATAACCTTGCATGTACCTATAGATCGATTAATTGGACCAATAATAAAAATCTAATAAAAATAGTCGATCCACTACCTTCGAGCCTGCGTGCCGCGAGCCCACCCTGCCAAGCGCTGCTCCTGAACTCGATTTGTCGAGAGGAGGAGGGGTGAGGCTAGACCGAACTCTTGGATTGAAGGTTGGTGGTTGATTAGCCGTTCTTTCAAGTATAATTGCTTGCTTAGGGCTCGGATTTCCTCCTGCATCATTTAGGTAGTTTTATTTCAGTCTTTAGATTCTGCACGGATCATTGTGCATGTAGACTGCTGGAGTCAGGTACGCATCTCTTACTCTGCATGCATCATTGATTTTCTCGCGCATCGGCTTTTTTGACTTCTCCCCCCATTTTTGGACTTAATAACTAGGAGAATCTAAAAATTCGTTAGGCGATTTGTTTTTTTTGAAAAATACCTAAAAATTTGAACAATAAAATTGGAACTGGTTAACTATATCTGACCCTAAAAGACACCACACCGAAAAATATTTGTCTTGGGGAGAGCAACCCTCTCCTTTTCTGGTTTGCTTGCACGAGAGAGTGACCCGCACACTAGGCTAGAGCCATATCCGAGCCCCGATCAGACTACCGGCCTTTCATACGGGACAGTCTGGTTGGCGGATTGGATTCCTAACAGGTCACGTTAATCGCTCTGCGATCCTGACTTGATCACCTAATAAAATTGACAAGATAATTGACCGAACCTTTACGGTCTTCAGCTCGCGTTGTGTAGGTGAATCAGGGGTTTGCTTGTGATCATTGTTGTTACCAGATCTCATCCGCCTGACTCGCCAGATCAAGATGATGGGCAGAAGGTCCCTTAGGCAGCCTTTGGCTGCACCGTTTCCCAGCACTTCTTCCCGTTCATCTAGGTTGGTTCGCGAGAACCGAGACCCGCTCTCCGAACCTGAGTTCGACTCCACACTGTTCTCCCTCGACCCCCCTTCTTTCAGTTCTAAGATGCCAATACCAGATGAGAGACTACCGTCAGATGATTTATCGGTACCTAAGTTTGGGTCCTTTGCTTTTGTAGAGACCATGTCCGGCAGCAGTGACGATCGCACCGGAGGTCCCCAGCCCCAGCAAACATTTATTATGGACCAGGGTACGATCAACTCCACCCTGATCGCCTCCCTCGAGACAGTTCAGCAGCAGTTGAGGGATCAGGGAGCTTTTATGATCGAGATGAGGCGCGAGATGGAGCAGTTGAGAGCTGCCCGCGACCAGCGCGAGCCAGGAGACGGGCCGAGGAGACCCGAGGATGCAGCAGCAGCCGCCGCAGCCGCGGCAGCATTGGACCAGCCGAGACCGATGCGGGAGTTACACAACCTTGGATCGACGTTGACGCATCGTTGGGTTGTTCTACCAGCCATCGTGGGGGACTTCAAGTTCCCTCCGAACACTTTGCAGCTCCTCCCCCGGTTTCATGGGCTCGCCACAGAGGAGCCCCATCTCCAACTACAGGAGTTCTTGATGATCTGCAGCACCGTCCATGACAAACAGGTGGACGAGGACACCATCCGCATGATTGCCTTCCCCTTCTCCTTAGCAAACAGAGCAGCCACATGGCTGAAGCACTTGGGGAAGTTTGTCTACATCTGGGAGCAGCTCCGCACTGAGTACTTGAACAAGTAATATCCACTCAGGCGGACGAACACAACTAGAGCCCTGATCAGCAACTTCTCCATGCTCCCCAATGAGCATTTCCATGAGGCATGGGAGAGGTTCTGTGAGCTGACTGATAGATGTCTGCACCATGAGATTTCCAAGCCGAACCTTGTTCAGAGTTTTTTCTGCGGGCTGACACCAGAGCAACAGGGCTTGGTGAATGCTTCTTGTGGCGGGTCTTATTTTGCCAAGGATCACGATCAGGTCTGGGCCATCTACGAGGAGATGGCCGAGAACTATATGGTGATGTCCCAGACCCGACTCTACACACAGGGACGACCCCAGCCACAGAACGTGCAGTACCAGAGGATAGCACGGGTTGATGTCAGTCCATCCACTTCGTCAGCGGCAGCAGCACATGCCGAGTCCACAACCGCCGACATGGGTATCATCAGCGAGAAGCTGGACCGGATGGAGATCATTGAGAAGAAGCAGTGCTAGGGCATCACGCAGATGGAGCAGATGGCACAAACTCTGAGTGACCTGAAGACACAGCTCATGTATCTCTAGGAGGCACAGACGGCTTCCCAGCCCCGTCTTCAGGTATGAGGCGATCCGAGTAGCAGCAGCAGCTCGTCCCAGCGCTCCAGCCACCAACAACCTAAACAGGTTCACCTTGTACAGGCGGAGCCGTACCAGCAGCCGCAACCCACTTACTAGTCGCCACCATCTCCAGACACGCGGATGGTGGTATACTAACCGGATCAGCCTCTGGCAGTACTCTCGCCAGCCCCTTACGAGTCAGAACCGTTGATGGATGTCAACGGGATTTGGTACGACCGCCCCCAGCACGATATCCGACAAGACCATCCCGGATTTCGTTGGTCAGCCGGAGGTTCCAGTTCCCAGCAACAGCCGTCAGGACAGGGTGGCCAGTACATCCATCAGAGATATCACCAGCAGCAACAGCCTCCAGTGTATACCCAGCAGCAGTCACAACAGTTTGGTTCTCGTCCCTATCAGCCGGGACATTCTTGGAGGTGTGATCAGCCTCAGCAGCAGCAGCATCCACATTCATACCCCTCTCACCCACAACACCAGCAGCAGCCTCACTACCAGCGAGGCTACCCATCAGGTTCTCATGGGCCATCTTATGAGAACCCCGCCTTGGATGACATAGCCCGCCTCCTTACCGATCAGCAGGCTACCTTCAGACGGGAGATGGATGAGTTCCGCCAGGAGATTCGGGACATTGTGAGAGGGAAGGCCGCCATCCCTGCCCAGATAGAGCCCAATCCGAACAACCTCAAGAGGAAGTCTGAGCAGGTAGATTTCACAGAGTATGCCACTCCTAGTGATACATTTGGAGATATGTATGCATATTTGTTTGATACTGATTTTGTCACACTTAGGAGCGGTAGGATGCCAGCAGGCGGCGCCTCGTCTGAGCGACACCCCGAGGCCACTTCCAGAGCGCCCGACGAGGAGGAGAGCGGTGCTGATACCGCTAGAGATGATGACGGTGGTACTGATGCCACCACGGATGCTGATCCCACCGGCGGTGCTGAGGCCGTCGTTTCACCAGATGGAGGAGGTGGTACTGAGGCCACCGATGTTGCCGAGCCAGAGCACGGTACTGATGCCGCACGTCTACCAGCCGAGGGTGGTACTGATGCCACCATTTTCACTTCTGAGAGTCATGTAGTTTTTCCTTCTATGCATGTATCTCAGAACTCTTCTGGCAATAAAGGAAAGGGTGTGTTTTCTTCTGGTCCACCGGTGGTGCTTGATGTATGTGTGGATCCTGCTGTCGAGCAGCTTAGTCCCTCTCCTAGTCCTTCATCTGAGAAGGACCCTGTGATCCCCTTCCCTAGAGCTCTTCACATGGGAAAGGGAAATAAAATAGAAAATCCAAAAAAGAGGCAGCAGGAAGAGTTCAGCCAGCAGATGATAGACCGTTTTCACATTCAGCTGACTCTTCAGGAGGCTTTGCAGCGCATCACTCTACTCCAGCGTTCACTTAGAGACAGGACCACAGTTAGGAGGAAGAGGAGGAATCACCAGTCAGAGATCCATGTGCTGACCAGAGCTACTTGTTTCGCGATCCAGAACCGTTTGCCGGCCAAGAGGCCAGACTCAGGAGCCCCATATGTCAGATGCCACATCAGAGAGCAGAGGTTCGACTGTACTCTATTAGACAGCGGTTCATCGATCAACCTACTTCCGGCAGCCCTTCTCGATCGCTTCAAGTTGGGCACTCTTCGACAGAGCAGGACAGTCCTTCAGTTTGTTGATCGATCTGTCAAGAGGCTGAAGGGGTTGCTGAGGGATGTTGTCGTCACGATTCAGGGCCTGCAATTCCCCGTGGACTTTGTAGTGTTGGACATGGAGATCCCTGAATCAGTGACCGATACCCCCATCATTCTCGGTCGCCCGTTCTTGGCCACAGCCAAGGTAGTGACCGACCATGATAGCGGGAAGGTATATTTTTGCGTCGAGGGCGAAAGTGTACAAATAGAGACAATCGAGGACATCAGAGCCAGAGATTCAACATGCTCAGAGACTACTTCCGATACAGAGCAGATGACAGATGCAGGGTCAGACATCCACCAGGACTGCGACTTTGTGATCACAGATGACGAGGCAGTTTGGGCAGACCCAGATGCACAAGCCATCCTCTCACCTTCAGAGACCGTTGATACAGAGACTCCAGCAGAGGAGAGCTTGGAGAGCGCATTCATGGTCCAGGATATCATTCAGTCGGCAGAGCCGGTTCTCGACCGCGAGGCAGATTTGTTTTGTGATGACAGTGGTACTGAGGCCACCATGGATGATACAGATCCCTCGGAGTCAGATTTTGATTGGGCAGAGTTTGAGTATTTTATACCAGATCTGACTTCTACTGAGCCTACAGCTAGGGAGGAGGTAGATGCCGAGCAGAGCAGAGACAGTCCAACAGGGCGGCCTTCTCCAGATTCAGAGTGTGATCGAGAGTTTCAGTTCTCCCATGCAGATTTGGCGGCATTCACTTAGAGTTTTCAGAGGCCAGATCCACCAGCACCCAGTTGTCCAGAGCTGAAGCCACTTCCTGCGTCGCTGAAGTATAGGTTCCTTGCGGGTGAGCATGAAATGTACCCAGTCATTATCTCCGCTGATTTGACTGGAGAGCAGGAATCCCGTCTGATGGGGGTTCTTGAAAAGAACCGCAAGGCGATAGGATGGAGCATAGCCGATCTCCAGGGGATAAGTCCGCCCTGTGCTCCCACCATATCTATCTCGAGGAGGAGGTGAAGCCGTCGCGTGAGTTCCAGCAGTGGCTGAACCCGAATCTGAAGAGGTTGTCATGAAGGAGATTTCAAAATGGTGGAGCGCCAATTTTATCTACCCCATCTCCGACTCCAAGAAGGTCAGTCCACTGCATGTGCTGCTCAAGAAGACGGGCATCACTACAGTTGTCAGCGAGTCTGGAGAGGAGATTGCTACCCGGGTACCCACTTCTTGGCGGATCTGCGTAGATTACAGACGACTCAACCAGGCCACCAAGAAGGATCATTTCCCCCTGCCCTTTATAGATCAGATCATTGAGAGATTGGCAGGGAAGAGCCATTACTGTTTTCTGGATGGGTACTCCGGCTACAAACAGGTGGCCATCGCTCTCGAGGACCGGGACAAGACTACCTTTACCTGTCCCTTCGGCACATACGCCTTCAGACGCATGCCATTTGGGCTATGCAACGCCCCTGCGACTTTTCAGAGATGCATGCTATCTATCTTTTCGGACATGGTAGGGGAGTGCTTGGAGGTCTTCATGGATGATTTCTCAGTCTACGACGACGGATTCGACTCCTGTCTTGACTGCCTAGACCAGATCCTTCAACGATGCATTGAGGTTCACCTTGTGCTATCTTGGGAGAAGAGTCACTTCATGGTGACTTAGGGGACGGTGCTTGGCCATATCATCTCCAACAGGGGCATGGAGATTGATCCGGCCAAGGTAGATGTCATTAGAAAACTCGCACCACCGTCCAACTTGCGGCAGTTACAGTCTTTTCTGGGGCACGTCGCTTTCTACTGATGCTTCATTCATGATTTCAGTAGGATTGCCCGACCGTTGACTGATCTGCTAACGAAAGACACGGAGTTCCTTGTCAATGACAAGTGTCTTTCGTCTTTTGAGACTCTCAAGAGATGTGTTGTTGAGGCTCCTGTTCTCCAGCCGCCTGATTGGTCTCTCCCATTTGAGATCATGACGAATGCCTCTAACTTTGCCGTAGGGGCAGTGCTGGGACAGAGGAGGGATGGAGTCCCATTTGCCATTCACTACGCTAGTCGTACATTGGATTCCGCGCAGCGGAACTACACAGTCACTGAAAAGGAGATGCTAGCAGTAGTTTTTGCCCTGGATAAGTTCAGATCGTACATTATTGGATCTAGAGTGACCTTATACACTGATCATACCGCCATCAGGTACCTCATGGCAAAGAAGGATGCCAAGGCCAGATTGACTAGATGGATCCTTCTACTCCAGGAGTTTGACATAGAGATTAAGGATAAGCCTGGAGTCAAGAATGTGGTGACCGATCATCTCTCCCGATTATAGCATCTTGAGGATTCTGAGCAGATTGAGCCTATATGTGAGACCTTCCCAGATGAGGCGATCCTTTCTATCGCCTCTCTCCTGTGGTACGCCGATATTGTGAACTTTCTTGTTGCTAAGAAAGTTCCACAAGATTGGCCCAGGCAGAGACTTGAGACCTTCCTCGCGAAGGCCAAGTCCTACCACTGGGAGGATCCCATCCTTTACCATGAAGGAGGGGATAGTGTTTGGCATAGGTGCATTCCTCAGGAGGAGCACCATAGCGTCCTCACTTACTGCCACAAGCTTGAGGCATGAGGACATCACTCTGGGAGGAGAACGGCACAGAAAGTGCTCCAATCCGGCCTATGGTGGCCTACCCTCTTCAAGGACTCTGATGAGTTCACGAAGAGGTGTACTGACTGTCAGAGGATGGGCACTTGTGGACAGCGTGATATGATGTCGATGCAGCCCATTCACTTCTGTGAGGTTCTTGACGCATGGGGCATCGATTTCATGGGTCCATTCCCTAAGAGTCAGATATTCGAGTACATTCTGTTGGCCGTGGATTATGTGAGTCGTTGGGTTGAGGCCATCCCCGCCCGAACTGCAGATGTTAGGACTGTTTGCAGATTTTTGAGGAAGCATATCATTTCACGGTTCGGGGTACCTCGAGTGTTGATATCTGACGGGGGGTCTCATTTCGTCAATGACCAGGTGAAGGCCCTTGCTAGCGACTTCGGTATAGACCATCGAGTTGCCACTCCATACCATCCTCAGACGAATGGTCTCGCCGAAGTGTCGAATAGGGAGATCAAGACTATATTGCAGAAAGTCGTCCGCCCTGACTGAAAGGATTGGTCACAGCTTTTGGACTCGGTCTTGTGGGTGTATCGGACGTCTTTCAAGACATCTTTGGGCACATCTCCCTTTTGCCTTGTTTATGGCAAGCCGTGCCATTTACCTGTTAAGTTGAGACATAGGTCACTTTGGGCAGTCATTGATATACTTTTGGATCCAGATAGTGTAGGAGATCAGAGGAGGGCAGAGTTAGCAGCCTTGGAGGAGCTTCGTGATACCGCCCTCTCAAATAGCCTACAGTACAAGGAGAGAGTGAAGGAGTGGCATGATTCTCACATCTGCCACAAGCATTTTGAGCCTGGACAGAGAGTATGGCTGTTTGATGCTAGGCTTCGTCTATTTCCAGGGAAGCTACAGAGCAAATGGAAGGGACCATATCTAGTGAGAAAGGTACACGACAATGGGAGCATCGATATATCTGAGTTGTCTTCTGAGAGTACCTTTCGAGTGAACGGCCAGTGGCTCAAGTCATTTCTAGATCATGAGTCGCAGGTCGTTGATGTTGCCCCTATTCACTTTGCATGAGATGTGGTCTCTTGACTCACATCTATTGCATCGCATGCCTGATTATCACTGTTCTCCCGACTTGTATAGATCCAATTGTCCATATCATTCCATTCTTTAGTCCCACATCCCTTTTCTCATCCTTTTATTATGCTATACTTAGGGTGTACTTTACCCTAAGTATAGGGGGATGTAGGACTCTCGGGTATTTCTTTTGATTCATTTTAACCCATGTTTTTGCTGCCTATACTTAGGGATATCTTACCTAAGTATGGGGGGGGGGTATACCCTGTACATTCTTCACTCGGTTTTCCCTTTGTGTACAGCCTGCTATACTTAGGATTATTTGATCCTAAGTATAGGGGGAAAAGCCGATACCTCTTGATTTCTATTCTTTCATTCGTCTTTGTAAATAGCCTTCCTTTTCACTTCCTTATACTAAGCACGAGTTATGTCTTCTTCATCGCTCTTGACTCTGAGGACATCGTTCGAGCTAAGTATAGGGGGTGTGTATATATTTCATATATACGTTAGCCATAACTCGTACTTTGTGTGAGTGTGTTAATAAATAAAAAAGGCTAAAAACCCAAAATCCATAAAAATTAAAATTTTCCCTATAAATAATCATTCTTTTATTTGCACATACATAGCTATTGTACAAATTATTTTTGTAAAAATGTTTTCAAAAACTTTTTGTGTAAATAGTGTGTAAATATGTGTATATCAAAACTATGTATATAGTACAAATTTTTCCAAAATATTTTGAAAATCAAAAGTTTGCAAAAACCTTGTGTAAATTTGTGTAAATATTTTGCAAAACTTGCATTCATGCATACATCCATGATTTCAAAATATTTTTCAAAATTTTGCATTTGTGTAAATATTGTGTAAATAGCATCCTTGTATATATATGTATAGTTTTTCCTGGATTATAGTTGACATTTAAACTAGCCTGGAATTAAATTGGGAAATAGAGCTTGATTAAGATCTTAATCCACCTAATTATAAGAGGAACTTTATAGGGCTTAGGGTTAAGGCTTTTCAGGTCCATAGTGACTTAATTCTTTGAGTCCACTAGGCTATGATCACATGTCATCTCAATGAGCCTAAGTAGAGCACTTAACAACAACACACATGACTCATATAGACAATGGCTTGACATGGACCCGCACTTTACACCGAGCTCTCTACGGATGAGGTGGTGAGGAGGCAGTCTTCCTTGACTTGGGGTAGCATATGAGGGTAGTACTTCTAGGCGGAACCTCTCTTCTTCTTTTAGTGAAGGAAGTGCGTCTCAACTTGGTCTGGTTGCCATGAGGTCTAACGACATGAGTTGTGGGTTGCAATAATGCTTCAAAAGAGGGATAGTCTACTGGCTCAAGAGGAAAAACTCCTTATGTACATATGCTGCACATTGTATATGTTGTTTAGATGCACTTGAAAAAAAAATGCAAAAAGAAAATAACTCCAAAAAGTGGTGGGTCTGATAGAAAATGATAATCCCACTGGAGTATGTATATAGTGCAAATAAGCAAAGCTAGAGATTCATGTTCCATCTTATGTAGCCTACAGTAGGGAGACTTAGCTACACTGGAGCTCCCAAGGATACATGGCTACACTGGCCATGGTCCATTCTCTTCTTCCCCCTCTTCTTGAGCCGGTTGAACTTGAACTTAGAAGGGAATACCCGCTCCTCGAGGAAGAGTGGCCAGACTAGGGTCATAGAGTTACCTTGTTGGGGAGGGTTGTCGAGTTGCTACTTCTGAGGTGGAGAGCTATATATCACTTACACTGTACAAGGAAAGATTCATTGGTCTTCAGGGTTTGTGTATGTAGACTTGTTCTGATCTGGATTGTTGAGGAGTCTTGATTATAGATTAGTGGATCTTACAGGCTGTTGAATTTTAAACCTAAGTCTAAATAAGGTTCCGACACATTAATAATCCAAAGATCTGATCGAGCTCCATATTTCAATTTAATGAAGGCAAGTTTAATTATCAGTATTAATCCATGCATTTTCTCCTCTTTTTCTTTTTCTTTTTCTTTTTCACTTCTTTTTCAAATAAGTGTTTGCTAAGGGACTAGCAAAGTTAAGTATAGGGGGAGATTGATGAATCTGTGATTCATCACTCTAAAAGTTAAAAATAGAGCCTTGTTCCCGAGTAAATAGAAGCATATTTCCCTTTAATAATGCATAAAATAGCATCCATGCATGCATACATAAATCATGCATTTTAGCACTCCATTAGCATTTAAATAAGAAGCCAAAATCCCTTGTAAAATGTTCCCTCATAAAAATAAGCTCTTCCTTATAATATGTACTCCTTAGTTAATAATATAGGGAAGAAAGCCAGATATTCCCCTTGTAAAATAGCCAATAAAGCCCTAGAACCCCTGGATCAGAAAATACACATAGTTCCCTCATACAAACTCCAAAATAGGTCTACTCACTTTTAGAATAATACACATTAAAAGACCTTTAAAACAAGACTAATTTCATCCAATTTGGAGCTCGTATGAAAAAGTTGGGTTTTTGGGCCTCTGTGTATACTACATGTATGTATATTTGTATCTTTGTATTTATGTATCATATTTGACCTCATTTCCGTCTTTGGTTATGTTTTGAGTTTTTCCAAATTCGGTCCTCTCTTCTCTCTACCCTTATTTTTCTGTCCAGCCAATCACAGCAGGCCACGTGGCGCCATCTGGTTGCGCCACGCGGCCCGCTCCCCTTGCCCAGGCCGCTGCACCTCTCAGCCGTTGGATGGTCTTGTTGATCCAATGGCCGGATGCTCTCCACGTGCGCCCTCAAAAACCACCGTCTGATCAAGTTCCCTGCTTCATCTGACCCGCTCATTAGCGCCTCTTCCATATTGTGCCACGTGGCGCATTCTGCGCCATCAGATCACGCTCCAGTCTTTTCATCAGAGCCGTTAGCCCCACAAACATTTGAGCCACCCGATCAAACACCCTATGCTCATCGCAGCCGTCCACGGGCGCTTCGCCCACATTCCGCCACATGGGCGCTTCCTAACGCTCAGATCATCGCGCCATATCTCCATCCACTCCATTCCATCCCGCCTCGATCACCACCGTTGGATCACAAGATCCAACGGTGGAGACCTCGTCTTCCACCTCTGGCGCCCCTCTCTCCAACGTTCTCCGCCTTGCGGGAGGGGCAGCCCCTTCCTATTCTCAGTCGTGATCCCTCCACCGTCGACGTCCACCACCACCTCCACGATGAACCCCACTCGTCCATCATCCTCGCCAAGCACTCCACTGCCCACGTCGACCTCCACAAACGCTCCACGACCTCCTCGAACCTCGCTCCATCACCAGGCCGGTCATCTACTCCAACCTATAAATAATCGCCCTCCAGCCGACTTCAGCCCTATCCGCCACCCCTACGAGATACCCCGAGGGACAGTAATTGCACGATTCCTTGAGTGATGACGGTCGTCTTCTCCGGTGAGATCCGCGGCTACCGCCGTGTCGCAGCCCTCCTCCGTTAAGTAGCTGCTTGAGCTCAGGGACCCACCGCCCCTTCGAGCGACGATCTGGAACTCAAACTCGAGCTCCAAACCCCAGGTGAACACCTCCATCTTCCTCCGATCTTCATTTTATTTGCTTCATTTTTCTCGCATTTTATTAGCCGTCCACATCCACCTTTACGCGGGAGAGGGCCCAGCCCTCCTCCGCCTCCCTGTGACAGAGGAAGGCGGCGCGATTGAGCGATGACGACCCTTCCTCCCCGGCAACGGCACCATTTTGATAACCGCCCCCGTACCCTTGGTTAATTCGGTCAAGTTAATGTCCAAATTAATTAGATGTGTTCGTTGCAGTCGGATACGAGAGGGCTAATAAAAAACCACTTTAATCAGATTTGAGTTAATTTCAAGCGGTGAAATTTTTTTACTTAGTAGTGTCCAAGGTCGAACCCGGGGAGGCATGGCTTAGGTTAATTTTTAGTCAAATTCTGAGTGTTTGATTTTCTTTCCCCGGGTAGTCTGACCCCCGGTTTTCTTGTAATTATTTTCTCTCTCTTTTATTTATTTGCATTATTTTATTTTTGTGTCACTCTCTGACCTCAATTTGTTTTTGTGCGAGGAACGCGAGGAGTCGACGACGCTTCGAGGATCTAGCATTTTAATTTTATTGAGTGAAGAGAGGCTTTGTAAATTTTCATTTTAATTTCTTTATTTCTTTTTCGCATCATTTCCAGCGGTTCCCGTTTGGGTTCTCGCGCGTGTAAATATAGTGGAACTGTGTCCCCGTGTGCTGTGTGGATGAATGTAACTTAGCTTGCACTAGCGGCTCCCCGAGCCAATCTAGGAATTTCTTGTGCTCGTAATCATTAGGACCACACAAATCACTTAAAAGACGCACTTAGACTGTAGTACTTAGCCAAATTAACATGTTCTTCACGCTAATAGAACTGCTTGTCTAGGAGCGGCTTTCGTCGCCTGCATTTGCATTTAGATAAAGTTTTCAATTCTGTTTTGCATCCTACATAAAAAAAGCGAAGGGATCACTGTAAGTCTCCTGAACTCAGCATCGCATCATTGTTTTATCTTGCATTGGCTTTTCTCGATTTCTCCCTCTGATTTTCACATTTAATTAAACGGAAATTGGGACTGTCCGATAGGTGTGCTGTGTGGTTGACTTAATCAGTGAGAACTTAACTTAAAATCGGGACTGCTAAACACTATTGACCCAAAAAAGAATAAAATTGGAAAATTGTTTGCGGGAGATTAATCCCCGACCTTGTTTTCAGGCTGAGTGAGGGTACTTGAGTGTGTGTGAACACCTTAAGGCAGAGCCCAAATCCCCGCCTTCCATATCACGTTCTGACTGATCCTAGCAAATATCACAAATCGAATAATTTCAGATTCATTGACTAGTACCAAGTAGCCTCCTCCTGTCTCAGGTAGATAGGGGCGAAATTACGGTACTTTGCGACAAGTTGCTAGTAACCCCCCGGGGTGAAGTTCCGGCCTTGTCAGCATCCGCCTGCTTGCAGGTAGATAGGGGTGTGGTCATTGAATCCATCGACTTGGGATAGGAGCGAAGAAAGGAAGGACCGACGGTATCTTAGGCGACAGGTTAAACAGGGAAGACGTATCCGGCTCTGAGCCGACTTCCCTATAGGCCGCGTAATCCTTGCTATTTTTGCTTGAAAAATCACACTTAAAAACCACAAGATTAATTGGACTCGATTTCGAGTCCTTCACTGTGTTGATTGTGAACCCAGGGTCTTGGATTGATTTGTTTGCTTCAGGTAGGAGTAAAATCCTATCTTCTTCTCGCCATATCAAGATGAGCAATTGGAGAGATCTCGACTCTTTATTCACCGATCTCTCTATGAGTCCCCCAAGTAACTCATCTTCATCGGCCCAAGCGCACCTTGGACCACCCAGGACTCATGACCCTCTTGAGTCCTGGTTCCCTATCACCCAGGGTGGTTACTCTCAAACCAACCCTTTCCTCTCCTCCGAGATTATCGAGGAAGACCATTGCCTCGGTAATCCCTTCCTTGATTTGTCCTCTGACACCGATCTTATTTCCCACACAGGACTAGAGGACAAAATGCCGCCTAAAATGCCACCGGATGAGGAACAGATACGACAGACTCTTGCTCGCCTTGCCGAAGCCGAACAGAAGAATGCAGATCTCACGGCGTGGATGGGACAGATCATAGTAGCAGGAGGAATCAACCGACCAATGGTCGATACCTACAACCCGACGGAGAACGAGATTCAGAATTGGTTAGCACTAGTGGTTCCTGCCCATGCATTTGAGCTGAAGCCCCACTTCCTTAGTCTGCTTCCGAAGTTCAACGAAAACACAAATGAAGAACCATACACTTTCCTCCGTGACTTCGAGCTGGTGTGCAACAATCTTAGCCATCCCAATGTTGGCCAAGATTACATTCGACTGAAGGCCACCCCTTTTGCCTTAGGAGATAAGGCTGCTCATAGGCTGAAGAACTTAGGGGTGATATGTACTACCTGGATGCAGTTCAAGGACCTCTTCCTGAAAAAGTTCTACCCTCTCAGTAGGACTAATCAAATGAGAACAAAGATCGCCAGCTTCTCCCAAGGACCTAGTGAACCCTTCCATGATGCCTGGGATAGGTTCAATGACTTAGTGCAGAAATGCCCTTGCCACGGCATTTCTAAGGCGATCCTAGTCCAGACCTTGTTCTGTGGTCTAACCCCGGAGATGCAGGGGTTAGTCAGTGTCGCCTGTGGAGGAAGCTATCTGAACAAAAACAAGCACGTCGTATGGAAGATCTTGGAGTAGATGGCGGAAACCGGCAGGTCACAGGCCACCAGGGCCTATACGTTGTCTCCATCAATCCTATTGATGAATCCACGTTTCATCATCTTTATTCTATCATTTTGGCCTTGAAAACCCTAGTAAATGCGTGTAAATAGGCTTAATTTATGCATTTTAGCATTCATGTATATGTGTGTAAATATTGTATAAAATACGGGTTTTTTAAGCCAAAATTATAGAATAAAGAAAAGAGAAGAAAAAGAATAAAATATTGCAAATATTTTATGACCCGAAACCCCGAGACCTAGGCACCTTGATGAATAAGTCGACAAGGAATAAAGTAGGGGGAGATAAGGGCCAAATTACAATAAAAATACCTATTTATTTTATTCATTCTTTATTCATTTTGGGACCCATTTTTGGTTCCACTTTTTACACCTCAAATAAAGAAACTTTGTACATGAAAGTTGTAGATATTTTTCTAAATAAAAATACAAAATTGATTTCACAGAAAAATAATGTACAGATAAAACGTTATGGTCTGAACAAGATTCCAAAATCCCAACTTCCCAGACCCGTATCTCACAAACGACAGCTCCAAATGCAGCATACTCACCTTTAATTGTATATAGAATAAAATAATCTAATTAATGGTGGTGGTTTCGCATTTGGCAGAGCTACGGTTTGAAAGTTGAGTGTTGGACCTTATTGTACACCTGTACTGAATAAAATATTCAATTTATTCTTTATTTTTTGTTTATTTTTATATTTTTATATTTTTGTAAATATTACTTATAATAATTGTGAATATTAAAATCAGGAGAAAAATGTAAATAAAACTCAAAATAAAATAGATACATATTTGATACATAGGTATTACACCTATACTTATACCTATGTTAAATATACTTCTATTTTATTAAATACACAAGACATATCAGAAAAATAAAATAAAAATATATTTGTGTATATAAAAGTACTTTATAATTTTAGAAAATAATAAATAAAAATAATAGAATTAAAAGACACAAAAGAAAAATAAAGAAATAAAGTATATAGGTATTATACCTATAAAGGGTGTAAATATGAACTTATAAAAATACACTGCATAAAAATAATTAAAATTCATCATAAAATACTACATAAAATTTCAAGAATTTTTCATTTTATAACTATTAATTAATTCGACCTCATTCTATTTTTTATTGATTTTATAAATTAATTTTTCAGGGTTTTTCCTGGTTGATCCACGTGGACCAACCAGGAGGGGTCAACAGTTGACCTCGGTCAACTGGACGCCCTACCCCCTGCGCCTGTCAGAAGTTGGTTTTTGAGCCATCTTCTTGGCTTTTTCGCGGCTATTCCTTGCATCATTTCGTGATGGTTCCTCTTGCGAATCTATGCCTCGATCTATGGGCATGCCCGCCCTCGCGTTATCTTGGACGAAGGACCACTGTAGCCACCGCTGGACCCTCGTCTTTCACGCCATTCGTCAACCCTACAAAAAGAGCCCCCGACTTCGATTCAAATTTTAATCCTTCTTCCGCCATTTTCACCCTCAAACCCCTAGCCCTTCGTGTTCCTGGTGACAGCAGGCGTCGAATCGAGCCTGGGTTTGAAGCGTTTGGCGTTGAATCGAAGAGATTCGACCCTCGCCGGAGCTCCGTCGTGCTTCATCGCCCTTCATCTCTGGTGAGTTTCTTCCTCTTTTCTTTCCATTTCCTTGTAGCCTTAGCATAGAATAGCTTAGATCTATAGCAGTTTTGAGTTTCGTTTAATCGATCGCCGGGAAATCTCAATCGAAGCCACGGCGGAGCTGAGCTCCGCCCATTGTTTCTGGCCATTCCAGTAGTCTACCACCGCCGAGTCCACCTCCATTATCTTCCCCTTTGTTCCTTCATCACGCCGCACCCTTCCAGATCCCTCGATCTCGCTCAGATCGAGCCATCGAGCTCCCCTCGCCGCCGCTCGCCGGAGCTCTTCGCCCGCACCACCTTTCGCCTCATCTGAACCATCGGACCCCACCATTTTGTTCGCCTGGATTTTGTGTGCCTAACCTTGTAGGTCTGAGCCCAAGAGAAGGTTCAATCGACCTTCGACGACCCCAGGACCAGCCGTCCAGGTCACCTCCGCCGTCCGAGCACCTCGCGCCGTCCCCGCCTTGCCTGAGACCACATGCTGACGCGGAAGGTCCCCAGGATCATTTTGCCCTTGACCCGGGGGCCGGAGCGGCCGTGTGTCGGCCGCAATCGCCGCTCGAAGTTCGCCGGGGAGGTGTTCTTAGTGAACCCTCCCTGCCGTTGGATCGACCACCTCCTCCAGACGCATCGCCAGCCGTCCGATCGCCTGTGCCTTTCTGCCGTTGGATCGACCGTCCACGATCTAATCTCAGCCATCCGCGACGAAGGGGTATCAGCCGTCAGATGCGCACCACGTGGATAAGTGGGACGCCATCGGCCGAACGATCGAGCCCCGTGGGTATTTTGCATTTTTAACCCACGACTTTTTGTTTTTAACTTTTAGTCCAGCAACTTCCATTTGTAGTTTAAAAAGTTTTGTAATATTTGCACGTAGACCCTCACCGTTTCACTATTTGCACTTTAGTCCGCGCCACGTCACCTTACGTGACTGGGGGCGCGTAACCTTTTGGGTATTTTGCATGTTAGGCCCAGAACTTTTGATTAATTGCAATTTCATCCCTGTGCGTAGTTAATGAAATATCTTTTTGGATAAATTGCATGTATGCCCCGCCGGTTTTTAATAATTACAATTATACCCCTGTGAATGGTTTCACGTGAGCCGTGCGTGCCTCTGTGGTGAAAATTGCACCTGAGCCCCTGGATGTTTTTATAATTGCATTTATACCCCTGCCAGGCTTAGGATTTTTGTGTGCTTAGCCTAATTATTTCACGCCCCATTTAATTGCGAAAAATTCTAAAAAAATAGGTTTAAGCTCCTGTGTGCTTCTATTTTCACGCTATATTTTTAGTTTTTAATTTTATTATTTTTTTATATTTATTAAAATCAAAAACATGTTGTTTCAACACTGTCAAGCTTATAAAACACCAAAAAAATTATTAAAACACCGCCAAAAATTCCAAAAAAATTCCCTACTGTCTATTTTATCATATTTTAGTGTTAGTCCAAAAATCATTAAAAATCTCAAAAGAAAAACCTTAAAAATTTAAAATCACTCAAAAACTTCAAAAAAAATCTATAAAATTGTAGAAAACTCCAAAAATAGTAAACTCAGTTCCTGTTTACTCTATATTTTGTTCTCTTTATTTGAAAATTAGTGTGAAAAATTTTGGTTGTTGTTTGATAATTTTAATTCTCATTTTGCTCACAACCAGCACGTTTTCCACTGATTTCTCTTATTTCAGCCTTTAAAAATATCAACAACACTTTGAAAAATCCCCAAAAATCACAAAAACAGTAAAAAATCCTAAAAATATTAAAAACATTTGATTTCTGGATTTTTGGTTATTTTTGTGCATTTTATAAATAGTTTACCTTATCTTTTATTCCATTGTTTTTATTTTCCAATATTGAAAAGAAACAAAAAAATATAAAATATAAAATTATAAAATAAAAAAATTTAAAAAAAATACAAAATTAAAAATTAAAAATTAAATAAAAAATTTAAAAATTAAAAACCCACAAAAAAGAAATTAGTTTGGCTAAGTGATTCATTAGACCTAGGGTTTGGATTTCTATCTACACTCTGCACCGTTGTTTCCTGTGTTCGACCCCTACTTGCTTGCCATTATACATTGTTAGTAGGGTATAATAAATTTTAATCCTTGCTCTTGATTGCTTTATTGATTGTGTGGGTTAATTGTTGAAGACCGAGGAGGCTTGAGTAGTCGCATCAGCGACAGTGAGTCTGACTTGTCAGACCACTATTTAGTGGTTCTCGCATTCTCGCTTTTCAAATGGGTATGGCAAGCCATGTCATTTGCTCGTGGAACTTATTCACAAATCTTTATGGGCTATTAATATCTGTAATTTGGACTCCAAGCAAGGAGGAAAGAACAGAAAATTAGATCTGAACAGATTACTGGAATTCAGAGATTATGCATATGACAACAGCCTGATGTACAAGGAGAAGGTCAAAACATGGCATGACAAGTACATCCGCCACAAGTCCTTTGATCCAGGTCAGAAGGTATGGTTGTTCGATACGAAATTAAAGATCTTTCCAGGCAAATAGAAGAGCAAATGGACTGGGCCGTTTTTGGTTAGGCAGGTGCGTGACAACGGAAGTGTATTGATATCCAATCTGTCAGCTGACGCACTGCCTTTTGTAGTCAATGGACAGCTTTTGAAGCCATACCTTGAACATGACACATTCATGGCCGTCGTTGACTCAATTCAAGTAATCTATGAGGATGAGCTGAATATTTCGAAAGAGGCAGAGGAAGGCAAAGCGCATCAAAACATTTTTGAATGATTTCCCTTTTCATCTTTTCTTCTTTTCAATTTCTTTTATCTTGTTCTACCGAATTGATGCCATCCCTTTCATCACTGCTACACTTAGGATGTACTTTATCTTAAGTATAGGGGGGATGCGCATCCCGAGTTGTTCATATCCAATCTCATATCTTTTCTTTTCTTCTTTTCTTCTTTTCCTTTTCTATCTTCTTTATCTATCAAAAAGGTGCCGCCCTTGTAGACAGTTTTCCATACTTAGGACGTACTTTGTCCTAAGTATAGGGGGGTGTGCATCCCGAGTTCTCTATTCTTTTCGATCCTCTCCATTGTCTCCTCTTCTTTCCTATACTTAGGGATATCTTACCCTAAGTATAGGGGGAGACAATCTGAGTATGATCTGTTCATTCCCACCCTTGACCCTCCCTGCGTTGTGTACAGTCTGCTATACTTAGGATTATTTGATCCTAAGTATAGGGGGACGGTCAACTTCTCATTCATTGATTCATTCATTCTTTAGATTTTCCTATACTCAGTACGAGTTATGTCTTCTTTTTTCTCTCTGATCTATGAGGACATAGCTCAAGCTAAGTATAGGGGGGTCGTATATACTTCGTATATACTTTAGCCATAACTCATACTTTCGTATTTTCCTAATAATATGGCTAATAATTCATCAAAATTCATTAAAATTCCTTAATAAAAAGGTGTTTTATTCCTCAAATTCTTTTTGTATTTACAGATTAATAAATCAGGTGAAAATGTTTTTTGCAAAATGTTTGAAAAATAGTTTGAAAAACTTTGTGAACATCTATTGAAAACTATTTTGAAAATATTTTGTTACATGTTTTCAACCTGTGTAAAAATGTGTGGTTTGTAAAACTTATTTTCTTTGTGCGAAATAAATTTTTTGAAAAATGATTTGCAATTGGTTTGAAAAATGGTTGTGAAAATGTTTTGAAAAACCTATATATACTGTTTTGAAAGCCTTTGCAAAATGATTTTCAAATGTGTGTACATGTTTGCAAAAATGTTTGTAAAAATTATTTTGGACTATAGTTCTCAAAAATAGTGTGAAAAGCTTGTGTCAAATAAGTTTGAGGAATACATACATCTCACTAAAATCCAGCTTATGTACATATGTATAAAATCGACCACTTACCCTTGTAAATTCTTAAAATCCACTTCGTGTAAAAAATAAGAAGCACTCCTGTGTACATATTTTAACCTAGTTTTCAGCCAAAACCTTTTTGATTTCAAAAATCCCCAAAAACATTTGCAAAACTAAAATCCAAAAACATTTGAAAAACCTTTTTGAAAAAGACAAAAAAATGCATCTGCATATGCATCATTCATCATCTTTTCAAAAATCCATAAAAAATTCAAAATCTTTGAAAATTGCATTACAAAAATATTTTCTGCATTTTGCATCGCATGTGCATAGCATTCGCATTTTTTGGATTGAGTTTGATAGTTGAACAAGTCTAAGTAAAATCCGGAGATTGGAGCTTGACTGGACCTTAAAATCTACCTAATAACAGGAACCTTATAGGAACTGGGTTTGAGGTACTTCAGGTCTAGTTGACTTAATTCTTTGAGGATCACGGGACTTAGTTCAATGGATTCTTGATTGCCTAAGTAGAGTATTTCGGAGCACACGCACGACTCTTGTTGATAATGACCTAACTTGGACACTTGCACCTTTCACATGGCTCAACTCAGTTGGAGTGGTGAGGGCATTGGATTTGCCGGTATGAGACGCACACAAGTGGAAACACTTGTCCTCCTCTAGGGAGGGCAGTGCACCCCAACCCATCCAGTGATTAGGAAGTCTAAAGACAGGAGGTTATGGGTTGCGATAAAGCTTCAAAAGAGGGATAGTCTACTGGCTCAAGAGGAAAAACTCCTTATGTAAATGCTGCTGTGAATAGTATTTCAAAAAAAAAGGGTTCAGGCATGTACAAAAATAAAAAGCCTGCAAAGTATGTACATATGTTGTAAAGTCAATAAGCAAGCTTGAGTTCCAAAGTCAAATATGTGAGCCTGCAGCAGGATGACTTGACTACACTGGTCTTTGATAAACCTCAGTTTCATCATCTTTATTTCCCATAATTAACCCCCTTGCTTAAAAGTTTGTCAATAAAACCCTATTAATGCCCTATAATTAACAGAGCCCTAAATAAATTAAAAACCACAAAAAAATGGCAAAACAAAATTCGTGGTATTTTTAGACTTAAAAATACCTTCAAAAATATTTCAGGCCCTTGTTTAATCTCTTTTCGAGTTTTGGTCAACATGAAACTTGTAGATCTCATCAAGATCTACAACTTTCATGTTTTGAGTTTTCTCAAATTCGGCCATATTAACTTCCAAAAATCAAAATTACTTTCGGAATAATCTGATTGGGCCACGTGGCCCATTCTGGGGGCGCCACGTGGCCCGGCCCCTTTGTCTCATCCGCCTCATCTCCCAGCCGTTGGATCTTCTCCTGAGATCCAACGACTCCAGGCTTTCCACGCACGCCCCTCTGCCTCGGCCGTTAGATCATCCTCCGCCTTCAATCCGCACCGTCCTTTAGCGCCTTAAGCAGGGCTCGCCACGTGGCACGTTGAAGACCGATCGATCGCGTCTCAGATGTTGCATCTCAGCCGCTCCTTCCCTTGATGCCCCTCAACCGCTCGATCGGCCTGAGCTTTCCATCGTCACCGTCCTTTAGCGCCTCGACCTCGTCATGACACGTGGCTACTCTGCAGCCATCTGATCACTCCGCCCCCGATCTAATCGTGGCCATTCCTTCGCACCTCAACGACAGCCGTTGGATCTTCAGATCCAACGGCTGCAGGTCGTCGTCAACCTCTAGCAGACTTCCTCTCTCCCACGATCTCCACTCGCGCAACCCGCTCCCCCTTCCATTTTTCCCGTCTTCACCTTCCACCATCTCCACTCGCCAACTACCCCATGACCTTCTCCAGTCAACCGTGACCCTCGCGAGCACCACATCCACCCACGGAGCTCTCTCCACGCTCCCCATTTCCTCCTCGAAACCCACGTTCCCACCATCACTTCCGCCATCTCCGCCCTTCAAATAAGCCGCTTCCCCTTCCATTTGCCGGCGTCCACCTTTACGAGGAAGGGAGCCCAGCCCTCCTCCGCCTCCCCGTGACAGGGGGAGGCGGTGCGATTGAGAGGCGACGACTCCACTCCTGGTGAGACCCTCCGCCTTCGACAGCGGAGCTGCGGCGCCTCTTGGCGACTGCCCGAGCTGCACCAGGTGGCTAAAGGTGTTCAGCGAAGACCCGGGCGTCGATCCCGATGTCCAGCCCAAGCCTCCGCTCCGCCCCATTGCAGGTAAGCCCCTCTGAACTTCCTTTGATTTTTTATTTGATTTCCTCGATTTAATTAGGTCTCTCCGGCCATCCCCTCGCTCCGATGACCACCCCATTAGCTCCGCCACGCCTCCCCCTTCCTCGCGACCATCTCCGACATCCTACTTCTCCTCCCCAGAACCTCGTCACCCTCCTGCCACCTCCTCCGCCCTCGCGGCGGAGGAGCTCCGAGCTCCTCACCTTCTCCGCCCCCTAAGAGTTCTCACCTCGCTCACTCACACACTTTTTAGGCTTCGGCTACAAGCTTCTAACCTTGCAGGATCATCAAACGAGCAATGGCCGGAGCCTCGCCGGGCCTATCTTCGTGACGGTCGTCCTCGACATGGGAGTCCTGGCGACCCAAGCTGAGATGTCAGGCGCATCCCTCGAGCTCACAGCTTCCTCGACGATCTTTCCGTGAGCTCGAGGGAGGTTCACAGTGTCCAGATGAGAGCGGCGGAGCCTGGAGCATCTCGCCGGAGCTCGAACTCCGCCGCCAGCCTTCGGCCGCAGAAGGAGGAGCAGTGACCGTTGGATGCTCCACCCCGGAGTTCATCCAACGGCCACTATGCAGCCACGTCGTCATTCATATCCTCCTCCAGAGGCCGTTGGATGATCGATGATCCAACGGCCTTCGAGCATCCACGTCGCCCCGAGGCACGGTTATCAGCAGCCCTTGGATAATCACGATCCAAGGGCCGACAGTCGGCCATGTGGCGTAGCCAGAGCTTCACCGAGCCTAGCACCCAAGCCTACGCCCGAGCCAGCCGAAGCTTCGTCCGAGCCTCTGCCGAGCCCGAGCCAACTTCCGAGCCTAGAAGGCGCGTGCCTGGCACGTGCCTTCTGGGTAATTTGCAGAGACACCCCGCCGGCTTCTCCAATTTGCAGATAGGTCCCTGGAGCACCTGATTTCCACGTGCACTTGGGTAATTTGCAATTATGCCCTCGCGGGTTTTTATAATTGCAAAAATACCCCTGTGCGTATGGGTATTTTACAGGGAAGACATTGTACTTTTTATATTTGCACTTTAGTCCCTGCCAGGACCTTTTTGTAGTTATCATTTCATGTTTTCTTGCATTTATGCCCCTGTCTTCTTTTATGCATATCTTGAGCTACATAGCTCCAATCGAGTTGTCAGTTTTGTTTCGAAGCTCGTTTGACGTACTTTCTCATGGCATGCTTATTTCATGTAATGGACACTTTAATGTTGACGTATTATTTTAATAGCTATGTGTCTCTTAGTTAATCCATGTTTTGTTCAAACTGAGTTTGTCATCTTAATTAAATCTGGAATTGACTTGTTTGTGACTTTTGCTCATCTTTTCGTACCTAGGGCATATTTGAGTGCATTTCATGGCATTTATTTGCATTATAAAAATTTTTTAAAAAAAATGCATGTTTACTTTATTTTAATGCATTGTCTTGTCATGTCTGCATATTTTGACCTATATGCTTTATTTCAACACTTGATTAAATATACTTAAATCCGATTAATACGAGAGAGGCTCGTGTCCCTGAGTTCGACCTTGGTTTCTTGCCAAGTAAAATAAATAACGATCACCTCATTTTGATTGACCACCGTATATCTCTAAATGAGGTGATCTCTTTGACGACCAGAATCGGCCCGACTGCACCGACATTTCCAAGTGCTAATTTAGCATTATTAAAGGGCTGATTTTGCGGCTCGTCAAATGGCGCCGTTGCCGGGGACACGGCTCATTTCTTTTATTTTTTGGATTTTTGTGTGTTTAATTTAGTGTTCCTTTTTATAGGTCAATTAACCACATATTTTGCATATAAAATTTTTTCTTTCTTATTTGATCTCTAACAATTGTTTCTGTGGCAGGGCCCTTGATGGATCAAGGAGGCGAGGAGCAGGGCGTTCCTCGCTGCGAGGAGCCGCAGGAGCATGCTTGGAGCAAAGGAGGAAGAAAAGGAAAAAATGTGTCGCATTTGTTGTTGCATTTTATTTATAATAATTCGTCCTTTACAGCGGTCTTCGATTGAAGACTCGCGATTGTAATCGAACGATCGTGGTTGTGTGGGGATCGTCCCCACTTGAGTGTCGACCTAGGATAGGCACGCGGCTCTCCGAGCTCTCTTTATTTTTACGTACTTGATCGTAGGTAGGACACACTTTAAATATAGACGCACTTAATCTCGCATCACTTAGCTAAAATTAATGAAGATCAATCACCGCTAATAGATGCATGATTAGGTGCGGCTTTTTCGACTTGCATACATGTTGGATTTGATTTTCAAAACGGCCCCAGTTTTTTCGCGGATTTATCGTCAAAATCACTGCATGATTTCTCGCTTAGCCTCGATCGTGTTTTTCTTCATCGAATACATGTTTTTCACGGCTTTCATTTCCTAGATTGATCACCTAGGCTTAATGGAAAATGAAATGAACGGTAGACGATGATTTTCTGATTGATGTGCTAACCTTAATTCAGTGATAATTTAAAATAAAATTGGGACTGTTAATTGCAAGTCAACCAAAAATGGAGTAAAATTTGGTTTTGGGAGAGCAACACCTGCGCATACGCCTTGATTTTCAATTCACATTTTCTTCGCGTAATTATCTAACGTTTTATCACCAATAAAACCGACAAGATAATCGACCAACCTTGGTTGGTTTCATGTGTGAGTTGGTGAAACTAAGGGTTTGCTTGCTTGAATTGAGCCCTTGTTGCGACACACACCCTAGAACCTTAGTCACTCCATTTTCATCTCCAAAGATTCAATCGCTCACTTGTAAATCCATCCCTCTTCTTCGTTCACCTTGGGTCCCTTCCAACATCAATTCCCATCTTTATACTTAGGCTAATCTCAGCCTAAGTATAGGGGAGACCCGAGTCCCCGTGATTTTCTCTACTCCTCTTTTCTTGCCTTTATACTTAGGTTATTTCTAACCTAAGTATAGGGGGGGAGCCTCTCTTAGCTCCCGTATATTCTTCTATATTTAAATTGACCTATGCACTTGTAACATCTAGTGCTATGAGGACATAGCAAAGTTTAAGTATAGGGGGGTATACCGTATATACCGTATATTTACTTTAGCTATAATCTGAAAAATTTGAAAAATTTAAAACTTTTTGGCTAAGGTAAAAATCGTTGGACTAAGAGAACTCAAAAGATTTCGTGGCTTTTCGATATTATGTTACACTATTTTATAGAAATATTTTCGAAAATGATTTTTGAAAATGTTTTGAAAATTTTTTATTTTGTGTGACATCGTTTTGAAAAAATCGCCATCTCTTTTTCAAGGAAAGTGGAGTCTAACTTGTGTTTTAACTTTATTAAAATCCATAAAAATCAGAAAACTCCTAAAAATCCTTTAAGAGTCATTGGTGACTACTAAACCCAATTAAGTCAGCCGCGTTCAGTGAGGGTTCGCCCTTAGCAGATTGGATGGTTTAGAGGACATCGCGCAAGGCCCCGTCCTCAAGTAACGGGCTTCGGCCTGTACTTACATCCATACTGGCTGAATTGCGGATGCTCAATTGAGCTTAGGAAGTTCTAATATCTCTTGAAGTTTTAAAAAAAAAGTGTCTTGTTTTTGAATGAAGAAGTTGGATTAGTCCTCTACACTTTCACTTTCACCCAGGATCTGAATTGGTCAAGAAGACTTAGCTTTTAGAAGTCTTTGAGATTTTAGGTTAACCAGCCTTAGCCATCAGGGTCTTAGACTTAATCATCCACATTCCCCTAAGTTTCTAGATCTGCATGCTATATTCCATGCTTAGTCTCAGACAGAAAGAATATGATCAGCACATCACATGCACGACTGCGGTTTTTGATGAGATGAGTTGATTTGTCACTTGAGGGATTGGGATGAGGAAGTCGAGTTTGGATTTGATCTAATGATGCTCGAGGATGGGATAAAATCTTTGGAGGCTTCATGAAACCTGAGTGTCAGCAATATTAGCCAGTATGAGAACTTGATTCTTATACTAATCTCTTGACATTAACCTAAGTGCATGGGTGTGAAATAAATAAAAAAATTGTTGATCAGTGTGCGCCAACTCTTGGTAAAAGCAGTGGAGCTAGCCACAAATTATACAAGTCAATGAAATGTCAAAGAAAAGCTCTCATTCCACAAAGTTACATATCAAAGAGCTTCCACCAAAGGCGAGCGCTCCCAAACTTTTCAAAGTGTCCACTTGGACCACCGCTATTAGGACCAGGAGTCGGGCTAGCACCAAAAAAGGGCTCTGCATCGTAAATGCTACAAGTCTGGGTGTCGAAGGTACGATAGGTACTCAAAAGAGACACACCCCGGTGTACTCCCAGGAAAACAAGTGCAGACGGCTCCAACTTCTCTTGACGGACGCACTGATCAACACCAAAAAAAAATGTGTTGCGTAAAAGGCACTAGAGAGAATCCTTGTTCCAATGAGAGGGAGAGAAGAATTGACACAATCCCATGCCCTCCATTTCTGGCCTGCCATCTACATTTTCTAAGTCTGACAACTAAAGAGACGGTGGACTGAATGCAAGATTTGATTTATTCCCTAGTGCTGAGGATTGGGTCCTTAGGAGATTTTCTCGGACCAAGATTTTGGGTGACAAATTGACTCTACTCTCAGAATTGCAGTCAACACTAAACTTCATATCCTTTAGTTTATATGTACATCAGAGAGAGTCTAGAGAAGTAGAGGAATTGGAAGCCTCTTGATTAAGGCTGGGTTGAACTCTAAAATTTTGGATCTTTGAAACTGAGTCGACTTGATCAGATTGGATCATGTATTCACATGCACAAGGGGGTTAATCCAACTTAGTCATTCTTTTTGATGCTCGAGGACGAGCATAGTTTAAGTATAGGGGGGTGATGAACATCAGTTTCATCATCTTTATTTCCCATAATTAACCCCCTTGCTTAAAAGTTTGTCAATAAAACCCTGTTAATGCCCTATAATTAACAGAGCCCTAAATAAATTAAAAACCACAAAAAAAATGGCAAAACAAAATTCGTGGTATTTTTAGACTTAAAAATACCTTCAAAAATATTTCGGGCCCTTGTTTAATCTTATTTCGAGTTTTGGTCAACATGAAACTTGTAGATCTCATCAAGATCTACAACTTTCGTGTTTTGAGTTTTCTCAAATTCGGCCATATTAACTTCCAAAAATCAAAATTACTTTCGGAATAATCTGATTGGGCCACGTGGCCCATTCTGGGGGCGCCACGTGGCCCGGCCCCTTTGTCTCATCCGCCTCATCTTCCAGCCGTTGGATCTTCTCCTGAGATCCAACGACTCCAGGCTTTCCATGCACGCCCCTCTGCCTCGGCCGTTAGATCATCCTCCGCCTTCAATCCGCACCGTCCTTTAGCGCCTTAAGCAGGGCTCGCCACGTGGCGCATTGAAGACCGATCGATCGCATCTCAGATGTTGCATCTCAGCCGCTCCTTCCCTTGATGCCCCTCAACCGCTCGATCGGCCTGAGCTTTCCATCATCACCGTCCTTTAGCGCCTCGACCTCGTCATGACACGTGGCTACTCTGCAGCCATCTGATCACTCCGCCCCCGATCTAATCGTGGCCATTACTTCGCGCCTCAAAGACAGCCGTTGGATCTTCAGATCCAACGGCTGCAGGTCGTCGTCAACCTCCAGCAGACTTCCTCTCTCCCACGATCTCCACTCGCGCAACTCGCTCCCCCTTCCATTTTTCCCGTCTTCACCTTCCACCATCTCCACTCGCCAACTACCCCATGACCTTCTCCAGTCAACCGTGACCCTCGCGAGCACCACCTCCACCCACGGAGCTCTCTCCACGCTCCCCATTTCCTCCTCGAAACCCACGTTCCCACCATCACTTCCGCCATCTCCGCCCTTCAAATAAGCCGCTTCCCCTTCCATTTGCCGGCGTCCACCTTTACGAGGAAGGGAGCCCAGCCCTCCTCCGCCTCCCCGTGATAGGGGGAGGCGGTGCGATTGAGCGACGATGACTCCACTCCCGGTGAGACCCTCCGCCTTCGACGGCGGAGCTGTGGCGCCTCTTGGCGACCGCCCGAGCTGCACCAGGTGGCTAAAGGTGTTCAGCAAAGACCCGGGCGTCGATCCCGATGTCCAGCCGAAGCCTCCGCTCCGCCCCATCGCAGGTAAGCCCCTCTGAACTTCCTTTGATTTTTTATTTGATTTCCTCGATTTAATTAGGTCTCTCCGGCCATCCCCTCGCTCCGATGACCACCCCATTAGCTCCGCCACGCCTCCCCCTTCCTCGCGACCATCTCCGACATCCTACTTCTCCTCCCCAGAACCTCGTCACCCTCCTGCCACCTCCTCCGCCCTCGCGGCGGAGGAGCTCCGAGCTCCTCACCTTCTCCGCCCCCTAAGAGTTCTCACCTCGCTCACTCACACACTTTTTAGGCTTCGGCTACAAGCTTCTAACCTTGCAGGATCATCAAACGAGCAATGGCCGGAGCCTCGCCGGGCCTATCTTCGTGACGGTCGTCCTCGACATGGGAGTCCTGGCGACCCAAGCTGAGATGTCAGGCGCATCCCTCGAGCTCACAGCTTCCTCGACGATCTTTCCGTGAGCTCGAGGGAGGTTCACAGTGTCCAGATGAGAGCGACGGAGCCTGGAGCATCTCGCCGGAGCTCGAACTCCGCCGCCAGCCTTCGGCCGCAGAAGGAGGAGCAGTGACCGTTGGATGCTCCACCCCGGAGTTCATCCAACGGCCACTATGCAGCCACGTCGTCATTCATATCCTCCTCCAGAGGTCGTTGGATGATCGATGATCCAACGGCCTTCGAGCATCCACGTCGCCCCGAGGCACGGTTATCAGCAGCCCTTGGATAATCACGATCTAAGGGCCGACAGTCGGCCACGTGGCGTAGCCAGAGCTTCACCGAGCCTAGCACCCAAGCCTACGCCCGAGCCAGCCGAAGCTTCGTCCGAGCCTCTGCCGAGCCCGAGCCAACTTCCGAGCCTAGAAGGCGCGTGCCTGGCGCGTGCCTTCTGGGCAATTTGCAGAGACACCCCGCCGGCTTCTCCAATTTGCAGATAGGTCCCTGGAGCACCTGATTTCCACGTGCACTTGGGTAATTTGCAATTATGCCCTCGCGGGTTTTTATAATTGCAAAAATACCCCTGTGCGTATGGGTATTTTACAGGGAAGACATCGTACTTTTTATATTTGCACTTTAGTCCCTGCCAGGACCTTTTTGTAGTTATCATTTCATGTTTTCTTGCATTTATTCCCCTATCTTCTTTTATGCATATCTTGAGCTACATAGCTCCAATCGAGTTGATTTCAGTTTTATTTCGAAGCTCGTTTGACGTACTTTCTCATGGTATGCTTATTTCATGTAATGGACACTTTAATGTTGACGTATTATTTTAATAGCTATGTGTCTCTTAGTTAATCCATGTTTTGTTCAAACTGAGTTTGTCATCTTAATTAAATCTGGAATTGACTTGTTTGTGACTTTTGCTCATCTTTTCGTACCTAGGGCATATTTGAGTGCATTTCATGGCATTTATTTGCATTATAAAAATGTTTAAAAAAAATGCATGTTTACTTTATTTTAATGCATTGTCTTGTCATATCTGCATGTTTTGACCTATATGCTTTATTTCAACACTTGATTAAATATACTTAAATCCGATTAATACGAGAGAGGCTCGTGTCCCTGAGTTCGACCTTGGTTTCTTGCCAAGTAAAATAAATAACGATCACCTCATTTTGATTGACCACCGTATATCTCTAAATGAGGTGATCTCTTTGACGACCAGAATCGGCCCGACTGCACCGACATTTCCAAGTGCTAATTTAGCATTATTAAAGGGCCGATTTTGCGGCTCGTCAAATGGCGTCGTTGCCGGAGACACGGCTCATTTCTTTTATTTTTTGGATTTTTGTGTGTTTAATTTAGTGTTCCTTTTTATAGGTCAATTAACCACATATTTTGCATATAAAATTTTTTCTTTCTTATTTGATCTCTAACAATTGTTTCTGTGGCAGGGCTCTTGATGGATCAAGGAGGCGAGGAGCAGGGCGTTCCTCGCTGCGAGGAGCCGCAGGAGCATGCTTGGAGCAAAGGAGGAAGAAAAGGAAAAAATGTGTCGCATTTGTTGTTGCATTTTATTTATAATAATTCGTCCTTTACAGCGGTCTTCGATTGAAGACTCGCGATTGTAATCGAACGATCGTGGTTGTGTGGGGATCGTCCCCACTTGAGTGTCGACCTAGGATAGGCACGCGGCTCTCCGAGCTCTCTTTATTTTTACGTGCTTGATCGTAGGTAGGACACACTTTAAATATAGACGCACTTAATCTCGCATCACTTAGCTAAAATTAATGAAGATCAATCACCGCTAATAGATGCATGATTAGGTGCGGCTTTTTCGACTTGCATACATGTTGGATTTGATTTTCAAAATGGCCCCAGTTTTTTCGCGGATTTATCGTCAAAATCACTGCATGATTTCTCGCTTAGCCTCGATCGCATTTTTCTTCATCGAATACATGTTTTTCATGGCTTTCATTTCCTAGATTGATCACCTAGGCTTAATGGAAAATGGAATGAACGGTAGACGATGATTTTCTGATTGATGTGCTAACCTTAATTCAGTGATAATTTAAAATAAAATTGGGACTGTTAATTGCAAGTCAACCAAAAATGGAGTAAAATTTGGTTTTGGGAGAGCAACACCCGCGCATACGCCTTGATTTTCAATTCACATTTTCTTCGCGTAATTATCTAACGTTTTATCACCAATAAAACCGACAAGATAATCGACCAACCTTGGTTGGTTTCATGTGTGAGTTGGTGAAACTAAGGGTTTGCTTGCTTGAATTGAGCCCTTGTTGCGACACACACCCTAGAACCTTAGTCACTCCATTTTCATCTCCAAAGATTCAATCGCTCACTTGTAAATCCATCCCTCTTCTTCGTTCACCTTGGGTCCCTTCCAACATCAATTCCCATCTTTATACTTAGGCTAATCTCAGCCTAAGTATAGGGGAGACCCGAGTCCCCGTGATTTTCTCTACTCCTCTTTTCTTGCCTTTATACTTAGGTTATTTCTAACCTAAGTATAGGAGGGAGCCTCTCTTAGCTCCCGTATATTCTTCTATATTTAAATGGACCTATGCACTTGTAACATCTAGTGCTATGAGGACATAGCAAAGTTTAAGTATAGGGGGGTATACCGTATATACCGTATATTTACTTTAGCTATAATCTGAAAAATTTGAAAAATTTAAAACTTTTTGGCTAAGGTAAAAATCGTTGGACTAAGAGAACTCAAAAGATTTCGCGGCTTTTCGATATTATGTTACACTATTTTATAGAAATATTTTCGAAAATGATTTTTGAAAATGTTTTGAAAATTTTTTATTTTGTGTGACATGGTTTTGAAAAAATCGCCATCTCTTTTTCAAGGAAAGTGGAGTCTAACTTGTGTTTTAACTTTATTAAAATCCATAAAAATCAGAAAACTCCTAAAAATCCTTTAAGAGTCATTGGTGACTACTAAACCCAATTAAGTCAGCCGCGTTCAGTGAGGGTTCGCCCTTAGCAGATTGGATGGTTTAGAGGACATCGCGCAAGGCCCCGTCCTCAAGCAACGGGCTTCGGCCTGTACTTACATCCATACTGGCTGAATTGCGGATGCTCAATTGAGCTTAGGAAGTTCTAATATCTCTTGAAGTTTTTAAAAAAAGTGTCTTGTTTTTGAATGAAGAAGTTGGATTAGTCCTCTACACTTTCACTTTCACCCAGGATCTGAATTGGTCAAGAAGACTTAGCTTTTAGAAGTCTTTGAGATTTTAGGTTAACCAGCCTTAGCCATCAGGGTCTTAGACTTAATCATCCACATTCCCCTAAGTTTCTAGATCTGCATGCTATATTCCATGCTTAGTCTCAGACAGAAAGAATATGATCAGCACATCACATGCACGACTACGGTTTTTGATGAGATGAGTTGATTTGTCACCTGAGGGATTGGGATGAGGAAGTCGAGTTTGGATTTGATCTAATGATGCTCGAGGATGGGATAAAATCTTTGGAGGCTTCATGAGACCTGAGTGTCAGCAATATTAGCCAGTATGAGAACTTGATTCTTATACTAATCTCTTGACATTAACCTAAGTGCCTGGGTGTGAAATAAATAAAAAAATTGTTGATCAGTGTGCGCCAACTCTTGGTAAAAGCAGTGGAGCTAGCCACAAATTATACAAGTCAATGAAATATCAAAGAAAAGCTCTCATTCCACAAAGTTACATATCAAAGAGCTTCCACCAAAGGCGAGCGCTCCCAAACTTTTCAAAGTGTCCACTTGGACCACCGCTATTAGGACCAGGAGTCGGGCTAGCACCAAAAAAGGGCTCTGCATCGTAAATGCTACAAGTCTAGGTGTCGAAGGTACGATAGGTACTCAAAAGAGACACACCCCGGTGTACTCCCAGGAAAACAAGTGCAGACGGCTCCAACTTCTCTTGACGGACGCACTGATCAACACCAAAAAAAAATGTGTTGCGTAAAAGGCACTAGAGAGAATCCTTGTTCCAATGAGAGGGAGAGAAGAATTGACACAATCCCATGCCCTCCATTTCTGGCCTGCCATCTACATTTTCTAAGTCTGACAACTAAAGAGACGGTGGACTGAATGCAAGATTTGATTTATTCCCTAGTGCTGAGGATTGGGTCCTTAGGAGATTTTCTCGGACCAAGATTTTGGGTGACAAATTGACTCTACTCTCAGAATTGCAGTCAACACTAAACTTCATATCCTTTAGTTTATATGTACATCAGAGAGAGTCTAGAGAAGTAGAGGAATTGGAAGCCTCTTGATTAAGGCTGGGTTGAACTCTAAAATTTTGGATCTCTGAAACTGAGTCGACTTGATCAGATTGGATCCTGTATTCACATGCACAAGGGGGTTAATCCAACTTAGTCATTCTTTTTGATGCTCGAGGACGAGCATAGTTTAAGTATAGGGGGGTGATGAACCTCAGTTTCATCATCTTTATTTCCCATAATTAACCCCCTTGCTTAAAAGTTTGTCAATAAAACCCTGTTAATGCCCTATAATTAACAGAGTCCTAAATAAATTAAAAACCACAAAAAAATGGCAAAACAAAATTCGTGGTATTTTTAGACTTAAAAATACCTTCAAAAATATTTCGGGCCCTTGTTTAATCTCTTTTCGAGTTTTGGTCAACATGAAACTTGTAGATCTCATCAAGATCTACAACTTTCATGTTTTGAGTTTTCTCAAATTCGGCCATATTAACTTCCAAAAATCAAAATTACTTTCGGAATAATCTGATTGGGCCACGTGGCCCATTCTGGGGGCGCCACGTGGCCCGGCCCCTTTGTCTCATCCGCCTCATCTTCCAGCCGTTGGATCCTCTCCTGATATCCAACGACTCCAGGCTTTCCACGCACGCCCCTCTGCCTCGGCCGTTAGATCATCCTCCGCCTTCAATCCGCACCGTCCTTTAGCGCCTTAAGCAGGGCTCGCCACGTGGCGCGTTGAAGACCGATCGATCGCGTCTCAGATGTTGCATCTCAGCCGCTCCTTCCTTTGATGCCCCTCAACCGCTCGATCAGCCTGAGCTTTCCATCATCACCGTCCTTTAGCGCCTCGACCTCGTCATGACACGTGGCTACTCTGCAGCCATCTGATCACTCCGCCCCCGATCTAATCGCGGCCATTCCTTCGCGCCTCAACGACAGCCGTTGGATCTTCAGATCCAACGGCTGCAGGTCGTCGTCAACCTCCAGCAGACTTCCTCTCTCCCACGATCTCCACTCGCGCAACCCGCTCCCCCTTCCATTTTTCCCGTCTTCACCTTCCACCATCTCCACTCGCCAACTACCCCATGACCTTCTCCAGTCAACCGTGACCCTCGCGAGCACCACCTCCACCCACGGAGCTCTCTCCACGCTCCCCATTTCCTCCTCGAAACCCACGTTCCCACCATCACTTCCGCCATCTCCGCCCTTCAAATAAGCCGCTTCCCCTTCCATTTGCCGGCGTCCACCTTTACGAGGAAGGGAGCCCAGCCCTCCTCCACCTCCCCGTGACAGGGGGAGGCGGTGCGATTGAGCGACGACGACTCCACTCCCGGTAAGACCCTCCGCCTTCGACGGCGGAGCTGCGGCGCCTCTTGGCGACCGCCCGAGCTGCACCAGGTGGCTAAAGGTGTTCAGCGAAGACCCGGGCGTCGATCCCGATGTCCAGCCCAAGCCTCCGCTCCGCCCCATCGCAGGTAAGCCCCTCTGAACTTCCTTTGATTTTTTATTTGATTTCCTCGATTTAATTAGGTCTCTCCGGCCATCCCCTCACTCCGATGACCACCCCATTAGCTCCGCCACGCCTCCCCCTTCCTCGCGACCATCTCCGACATCCTACTTCTCCTTCCCAGAACCTCGTCACCCTCCTGCCACCTCCTCCGCCCTCGCGGCGGAGGAGCTCCGAGCTCCTCACCTTCTCCGCCCCCTAAGAGTTCTCACCTCGCTCACTCACACACTTTTTAGGCTTCGGCTACAAGCTTCTAACCTTGCAGGATCATCAAACGAGCAATGGCCGGAGCCTCGCCGGGCCTATCTTCGTGACGGTCGTCCTCAACATGGGAGTCCTGGCGACCCAAGCTGAGATGTCAGGCGCATCCCTCGAGCTCACAGCTTCCTCGACGATCTTTCCGTGAGCTCGAGGGAGGTTCACAGTGTCCAGATGAGAGCGGCGGAGCCTGGAGCATCTCGCCGGAGCTCGAACTCCACCGCCAGCCTTCGGCCGCAGAAGGAGGAGCAGTGACCGTTGGATGCTCCACCCCGGAGTTCATCCAACGGCCACTATGCAGCCACGTCGTCATTCATATCCTCCTCCAGAGGCCGTTGGATGATCGATGATCCAACGGCCTTCGAGCATCCACGTCGCCCCGAGGCACGGTTATCAGCAGCCCTTGGATAATCACGATCCAAGGGCCTACAGTCGGCCACGTGGCGTAGCCAGAGCTTCACCGAGCCTAGCACCCAAGCCTACGCCCGAGCCAGCCGAAGCTTCGTCCGAGCCTCTGCCGAGCCCGAGCCAACTTCCGAGCCTAGAAGGCGCGTGCCTGGCGCGTGCCTTCTGGGCAATTTGCAGAGACACCCCGCCGGCTTCTCCAATTTGTAGATAGGTCCCTGGAGCACCTGATTTCCACGTGCACTTGGGTAATTTGCTATTATGCCCTCGCGGGTTTTTATAATTGCAAAAATACCCCTGTGCGTATGGGTATTTTACAGGGAAGACATCGTACTTTTTATATTTGCACTTTAGTCCCTGCCAGGACCTTTTTGTAGTTATCATTTCATGTTTTCTTGCATTTATGCCCCTGTCTTCTTTTATGCATATCTTGAGCTACATAGCTCCAATCGAGTTGATTTCAGTTTTGTTTCGAAGCTCGTTTGACGTACTTTCTCATGGCATGCATATTTCATGTAATGGACACTTTAATGTTGACGTATTATTTTAATAGCTATGTGTCTCTTAGTTAATCCATGTTTTGTTCAAACTGAGTTTGTCATCTTAATTAAATCTGGAATTGACTTGTTTGTGACTTTTGCTCATCTTTTCGTACCTAGGGCATATTTGAGTGCATTTCATGGCATTTATTTGCATTATAAAAATGTTTAAAAAAAATGCATGTTTACTTTATTTTAATGCATTGTCTTATCATGTCTGCATGTTTTGACCTATATGCTTTATTTCAACACTTGATTAAATATACTTAAATCCGATTAATACGAGAGAGGCTCGTGTCCCTGAGTTCGACCTTGGTTTCTTGCCAAGTAAAATAAATAACGATCACCTCATTTTGATTGACCACCGTATATCTCTAAATGAGGTGATCTCTTTGACGACCAGAATTGGCCCGACTGCACCGACATTTCCAAGTGCTAATTTAGCATTATTAAAGGGCTGATTTTGCGGCTCGTCAGTCTTGCATCCCGGGATAGGTAGCTACACTGGCTACCGTCCATTCTTCTCTTCACCCCCTCCTCTTGAGCTGGTTGCCACTTGAACTTAGAAGGGAATACCCCGCTCCTCGAGGATGGAGTTGCTGGATTGGGGAATCATTGGATTGTCGTACTGGAGAAGTCAGTCTCTTTGTCATTCTAGTTGGGGAGAGCCACCATCACTTACACTGTACAAGTCAGATTCATAGTCGTAAGGGTTTGCGTATGAGTTGAGGTATTTCTGATCTGGCTATTGAGGAGACTTGGACAGAGTTTTGGGATTCTGAAGGACTGTTGGATTTCAAATTCGGTTCTCAATAAGGTTCCGCCCACACTAAAATTCCAAAGGTCCGATTTAAGCTCCAAACTTTGATTTTGTGAAAATAAGTTTTACAATTAAATTTAGTCCATCTTTATTCTTTTTCTTTTCTTTGTTTTTCTTTTCTACACTTATTGCATAAGTGTTTGCTAGGGACTAGCAAAGGCAAGTATAGGGGGATGATGAATCCACATTTCATCATCTTTATTCTATCATTTTGGCCTTGAAAACCCTAGTAAATGTGTGTAAATAGGCTTAATTTATGCATTTTAGCATTCATGTATATGTGTGTAAATATTGTATAAAATACGGTTTTTTTAAGCCAAAATTATAGAATAAAGAAAAGAGAAGAAAAAGAATAAAATATTGCAAATATTTTATGACCCGAAACCCTGAGACCTAGGCATCTTGATGAATAGGTCGACAAGGAATAAAGTAGGGGGAGATAAGGGCCAAATTACAATAAAAATACCTATTTATTTTATTCATTCTTTATTCATTTTGGGACCCATTTTTGGTTCCACTTTTTACACCTCAAATAAAGAAACTTTGTACATGAAAGTTGTAGATATTTTTCTAAATAAAAATACAAAATTGATTTCAAAGAAAAATAATGTGCAGATAAAAAGTTATGGTCTGAACAAGTTTCCAAAATCCCAACTTCCTAGACCTGTATCTCACAAACGACAGCTCCAAATACAGCATACTCACATTTAATTGTATATAGAATAAAATAATCTAATTAATGGTGGTGGTTTCGCATTTGGCGGAGCTACGGTTTGAAAGTTGAGTGTTGGACCCTATTGTACACTTGTACTGAATAAAATATTCAATTTATTCTTTATTTTTTGTTCATTTTTATATTTTTATATTTTTGTAAATATTACTTATAATAATTGTAAATATTAAAATCAGGAGAAAAATGTAAATAAAACTCAAAATAAAATAGATACATATTTGATACATAGGTATTACACCTATACTTATACCTATGTTAAATATACTTCTATTTTATTAAATACACAAGACATATCAGAAAAATAAAATAAAAATTTATTTGTGTATATAAAAGTACTTTATAATTTTAGAAAATAATAAATAAAAATAATAGAATTAAAAGACACAAAAGAAAAATAAAGAAATAAAGTATATGGGTATTATACCTATAAAGGGTGTAAATATGAACTTATAAAAATACACTTCATAAAAATAATTAAAATTCATCATAAAATACTACATAAAATTTCAAGCATTTTTCATTTTATAACTATTAATTAATTCGACCTCATTCTATTTTTTATTGATTTTATAAATTAATTTTTCAGGGTTTTTCCTGGTTGATCCACGAGGACCAACCAGGAGGGGTCAACAGTTGACCTCGGTCAACTGGACGCCCTACCCCCTGTGCCTGTCAGAAGTTGGTTTTTGAGCCATCTTCTTGGATTTTTCGCGGCTATTCCTTGCATCATTTCGTGACAGTTCCTCTTGCGAATCTATGCCTCGATCTATGGGCATGCCCGCCCTCGCGTTATCTTGGACGAAGGACCACTATAGCCACTGCTGGACCCTCGTCTTTCACGCCGTTCGTCAACCCTACAAAAAGAGCCCCCAACTTCAATTCAAATTTTAATCCTTCTCCCGCCATTTTCACCCTCAAACCCCTAGCCCTTCGTGTTCCTGGTGACAGCAGGTGTCGAATCGAGCCTGGGTTTGAAGCGTTTGGCGTTGAATCGAAGAGATTCGACCCTCGCCGGAGCTCCGCCGTGCTTCATCGCCCGTCGTCTCTGGTGAGTTTCTTCCTCTTTTCTTTCCATTTCCTTGTAGCCTTAGCATAGAATAGCTTAGATCTATAGCAGTTTTGAGTTTCGTTTAATCGATCGCGGGGAAATCTCAATCGAAGCCACGGCGGAGCTGAGCTCCGCCCGTTGTTTCCGGCCATTCCAGTAGTCTACCACCGCCGAGTCCACCTCCATTATCTTCCCCTTCGTTCCTTCATCACGTCGCACCCTTCTAGATCCCTCGATCTCGCTCATATCGAGCCATCGAGCTCCCCTCGCCGCCGCTCGCCGGAGCTCTTCGCCCGCACCACCTTTCGCCTCATCTGAACCATCGGACCCCACCATTTTGTTCGCATGGATTTTGTGTGCCTAACCTTGCAGGTCTGAGCCCAAGAGAAGGCTCAATCGACCTTCGACGACCCCAGGACCAACCGTCCAGGTCACCTCCGCCGTCCGAGCACCTCGCGTCGTCCCTGCCTTGCCTGAGACCACCTGCTGACGCGGAAGGGCCCCAGGATCATTTTGCCCTTGACCCGGGGGCCGGAGCGGCCGTGTGTCGGCCGCAATCGCCGCTCGAAGTTCGCCGGGGAGGTGTTCTTAGTGAACCCCTCCCTGCCGTTGGATCGACCACCTCCTCCAGACGCATCGCCAGCCGTCCGATCGCCTGTGCCTTTCTGCCGTTGGATCGACCGTCCACGATCTAATCTCAGCCGTCCGCGACGAAGGGGTATCAGCCGTCAGATGCGCACCACGTGGATAAGTGGGACGCCATCGGCCGAACGATCGAGCCACGTAGGTATTTTGCATTTTTAACCCATGACTTTTTGTTTTTAACTTTTAGTCCAGCAACTTCCATTTGTAGTTTAAAAAGTTTTGTAATATTTGCACGTAGACCCTCACCATTTCACTATTTGCACTTTAGTCCGCGCCACGTCACCTCACGTGAATGGGGGCGCGCGACCTTTTGGGTATTTTGCATGTTAGGCCCAGAACTTTTGATTAATTGTAATTTTATCCATGTGCGTAGTTAATTAAATATCTTTTTGGATAAATTGCATGTATGCCCCGCCGGTATTTAATAATTACAATTATACCCCTGTGAATGGTGTTTCACGTGAGCTGTGCGTGCCTCTGTGGTGAAAATTGCACCTGAGCCCCTGGATGTTTTTATAATTGCATTTATACCCCTGCCAGGCTTAGGATTTTTGTGTTCTTAGCCTAATTATTTCACGCCCCATTTAATTGCGAAAAATTCTTAAAAAATAGGTTTAAGCTCCTGTGTGCTTCTATTTTCAGCTATATTTTTAGTTTTTAATTTTATTATATTTTTATATTTATTAAAAATCAAAAACATGTTGTTTCAACACTATCTAGCTTAGAAAACACCAAAAAAATTATTAAAACACCTCCAAAAATTCCAAAAAAATTCCCTAGTGTCTATTTTATCATATTTTAGTGTCAGTCCAAAAATCATTAAAAATCTCAAAAGAAAAACCTTAAAAATTTAAAATCACTCAAAAACTTCAAAAAAATCTATAAAATTGTAGAAAACTCCAAAAATAGTAAACTCAGTTCCTATTTACTCTATATTTTGTTCTCTTTATTTGAAAATTAGTGTGAAAAATTTTGGTTGCTGTTTAATAATTTTAATTCTCATTTTGCTCACAGCCAGCACATTTTCCACCGATTTCTCTTATTTCGGCCTTTAAAAATATCAACAACACTTTGAAAAATCCCCAAAAATCACAAAAACAGTAAAAAATCCTAAAAATATTAAAAACATTTGATTTCTGAATTTTTGGTTATTTTTGTGTATTTTATAAATAGTTTACCTTATCTTTTATTCCATTGTTTTTATTTTCCAATATTGAAAAAGAAACAAAAAAATATAAAATATAAAATTATAAAAATAAAAAAATTTAAAAAAAAATACAAAATTAAAAATTAAAAATTAAATAAAAAATTTAAAAATTAAAAACCCACAAAAAAGAAATTAGTTTGGCTAAGTGATTCATTAGACCTAGGGTTTGGATTTCTATCTACACTCTGCACCGTTGTTTCCTGTGTTCGACCCCTACTTGCTTGCCATTATACATTGTTAGTAGGGTATAATAAATTTTAATCCTTGCTCTTGATTGCTTTATTGATTGTGTGGGTTAATTGTTGAAGACCGAGGAGGCTTGAGTAGTCGCATCAGCGACAGTGAGTCTGACTTGTCAGACCACTATTTAGTGGTTCTCGCATTCTTGCTTTTCAAATGGGTATGGCAAGCCATGTCATTTGCCCGTGGAACTTATTCACAAATCTTTATGGGCTATTAATATCTGTAATTTGGACTCCAAGCAAGGAGGAAAGAACAGAAAATTAGATCTGAACAGATTACTGGAATTCAGAGATTATGCATATGACAACAGCCTGATGTACAAGGAGAAGGTCAAAACATGGCATGACAAGTACATCCGCCACAAGTCCTTTGATCCAGGTCAGAAGGTATGGTTGTTCGATACGAAATTAAAGATCTTTCCAGGCAAATAGAAGAGCAAATGGACTGGGCCGTTTTTGGTTAGGCAGGTGCGTGACAACGGAAGTGTATTGATATCCAATCTGTCAGCTGACGCACAGCCTTTTGTAGTCAATGGACAGCTTTTGAAGCCATACCTTAAACATGACACATTCATGGCCGTCGTTGACTCAATTCAAGTAATCTATGAGGATGAGCTGAATATTTCGAAAGAGGCCGAGGAAGGCAAAGCGCATCAAAACATTTTTGAATGATTTCCCTTTTCATCTTTTCTTCTTTTCTTCTTTTCAATTTCTTTTATCTTGTTCTACCGAATTGATGACATCCCTTTCATCACTGCTACACTTAGGATGTACTTTATCTTAAGTATAGGGGGGATGCGCATCCCGAGTTGTTCATATCCAATCTCATATCTTTTCTTTTCTTCTTTTCTTCTTTTCCTTTTCTATCTTCATTATCTATCAAAAAGGTGCCGCCCTTGTAGACAGTTTTCCATACTTAGGATGTACTTTGTCCTAAGTATAGGGGGGTGTGCATCCCGAGTTCTCTATTCTTTTCGATCCTCTCCATTGTCTCCTCTTCTTGCCTATACTTAGGGATATCTTACCCTAAGTATAGGGGGAGACAATCTGAGTATGATCTGTTCATTCCCACCCTTGACCCTCCCTGCGTTGTGTACAGTCTGCTATACTTAGGATTATTTGATCCTAAGTATAGGGGGGACGGTCAACTTCTCATTCATCGATTCATTCATTCTTTAGATTTTCCTATACTCAGTACAAGTTATGTCTTCTTTTTTCTCTCTGATCTATGAGGACATAGCTCAAGCTAAGTATAGGGGGGTCGTATATACTTCGTATATACTTTAGCCATAACTCATACTTTTGTATTTTCCTAATAATATGGCTAATAATTCATCAAAATTCATTAAAATTCCTTAATAAAAAGGTGTTTTATTCCTCAAATTCTTTTTGTATTTACAGATTAATAAATCAGGTGAAAATGTTTTTTGCAAAATGTTTGAAAAATAGTTTGAAAAACTTTGTGAACATCTATTGAAAACTATTTTGAAAATATTTTGTTACATGTTTTCAACCTGTGTAAAAATGTGTGGTTTGTAAAACTTATTTTCTTTGTGTGAAATAAATTTTTTGAAAAATGATTTGCAATTGGTTTGAAAAATGGTTGTGAAAATGTTTTGAAAAACCTATATATACTGTTTTGAAAGCCTTTGCAAAATGATTTTCAAATGTGTGTACATGTTTGCAAAAATGTTTGTAAAAATTATTTTGGACTATAGTTTCAAAAATTGTGTGAAAAGCTTGTGTCAAATAAGTTTGAGGAATACATACATCTCACTAAAATCCAGCTTATGTACATATGTATAAAATCGACCACTTACCCTTGTAAATTCTTAAAATCCACTTCGTGTAAAAAATAAGAAGCACTCCCGTGTACATACTTTAACCTAGTTTTCAGCCAAAACCTTTTTGATTTCAAAAATCCCCAAAAACATTTGCAAAACTAAAATCCAAAAACATTTGAAAAACCTTTTTGAAAAAGACAAAAAAAATGCATCTGCATATGCATCATTCATCATCTTTTCAAAAATCCATAAAAAGTTCAAAATCTTTGAAAATTGCATTACAAAAATATTTTCTGCATTTTGCATCGCATGTGCATAGCATTCGCATTTTTTGGATTGAGTTTGATAGTTGAACAAGTCTAAGTAAAATCCGGAGATTGGAGCTTGACTGGACCTTAAAATCTACCTAATAACAGGAACCTTATAGGAACTGGTTTTGAGGTACTTCAGGTCTAGTTGACTTAATTCTTTGAGGATCACGGGACTTAGTTCAATGGACTCTTGATTGCCTAAGTAGAGTATTTCGGAGCACACGCACGACTCTTGTTGATAATGACCTAACTTGGACACTTGCACCTTTCACATGGCTCAACTCAGTTGGAGTGGTGAGGGGATTGGATTTGCCGGTATGAGACGCACACAAGTGGAAACACTTGTCCTCCTCTAGGGAGGGCAGTGCACCCCAACCCGTCCAGTGATTAGGAAGTCTAAAGACAGGAGGCTGTGGGTTGCGATAAAGCTTCAAAAGAGGGATAGTCTACTGGCTCAAGAGGAAAAACTCCTTATGTAAATGCTGCTGTGAATAGTATTTCAAAAAAAAAAGGTTCGGGCATGTACAAAAATAAAAAGCCTGCAAAGTATGTACATATGTTGTAAAGTCAATAAGCAAGCTTGAGTTCCAAAGTCAAATATGTGAGCCTGCAGCAGGATGACTTGACTGCACTGGTCTTGCATCCCGGGATAGGTAGCTACACTGGCTACCGTCCATTCTTCTCTTCACCCCCTCCTCTTGAGCTGGTTGCCACTTGAACTTAGAAGGGAATACCCCGCTCCTCGAGGATGGAGTTGCTGGATTGGGGAATCATTGGATTGTCGTACTGGAGAAGTCAGTCTCTTTGTCATTCTAGTTGGGGAGAGCCACCATCACTTACACTGTACAAGTCAGATTCATAGTCGTAAGGGTTTGCGTATGAGTTGAGGTATTTCTGATCTGGATATTGAGGAGACTTGGACAGAGTTTTGGGATTCTCAAGGACTGTTGGATTTCAAATTCGGTTCTCAATAAGGTTCCGCCCACACTAAAATTCCAAAGGTCTGATTTAAGCTCCAAACTTTGATTTTGTGAAGACAAGTTTAACAATTAAATTTAGTCCATCTTTCTTCTTTTTCTTTTCTTTGTTTTTCTTTTCTGCACTTATTGCATAAGTGTTTGCTAGGGACTAGCAAAGGCAAGTATAGGGGGATGATGAATCCACGTTTCATCATCTTTATTCTATCATTTTGGCCTTGAAAACCCTAGTAAATGCGTGTAAATAGGCTTAATTTATGCATTTTAGCATTCATGTATATGTGTGTAAATATTGTATAAAATACGGTTTTTTAAGCCAAAATTATAGAATAAAGAAAAGAGAAGAAAAAACAATAAAATATTGCAAATACTTTATGACCCGAAACCCCGAGACCTTGGCATCTTGATGAATAGGTCGACAAGGAATAAAGTAGGGGGAGATAAGGGCCAAATTACAATAAAAATACCTATTTATTTTATTCATTCTTTATTCATTTTGGGACCCATTTTTGGTTCCACTTTTTACACCTCAAATAAAGAAACTTTGTACATGAAAGTTGTAGATATTTTTCTAAATAAAAATACAAAAATTGATTTCACAGAAAAATAATGTACAGATAAAAAGTTATGGTCTGAACAAGATTCCAAAATCCCAACTTCCTAGACCCGTATCTCACAAACGACAGCTCCAAATGCAGCATACTCACATTTAATTGTATATAGAATAAAATAATCTAATTAATGGTGGTGGTTTCGCATTTGGCGGAGCTACGGTTTGAAAGTTGAGTGTTGGACCCTATTGTACACTTGTACTGAATAAAATATTCAATTTATTCTTTATTTTTTGTTCATTTTTATATTTTTATATTTTTGTAAATATTACTTATAATAATTGTGAATATTAAAATCAGGAGAAAAATGTAAATAAAACTCAAAATAAAATAGATACATATTTGATACATAGGTATTACATCTATACTTATACCTATGTTAAATATACTTCTATTTTATTAAATACACAAGACATATCAGAAAAATAAAATAAAAATATATTTGTGTATATAAAAGTACTTTATAATTTTAGAAAATAATAAATAAAAATAATAGAATTAAAAGACACAAAAGAAAAATAAAGAAATAAAGTATATAGGGTATTATACCTATAAAGGGTGTAAATATGAACTTATAAAAATACAACTTCATAAAAATAATTAAAATTCATCATAAAATACTACATAAAATTTCAAGCATTTTTCATTTTATAACTATTAATTAATTCGACCTCATTCTATTTTTTATTGATTTTATAAATTAATTTTTCAGGGTTTTTCCTGGTTGATCCACGAGGACCAACCTGGAGGGGTCAACAGTTGACCTCGGTCAACTGGACGCCCTACCCCCTATGCCTGTCAGAAGTTGGTTTTTGAGCCATCTTCTTGGCTTTTTCGCGGCTATTCCTTGCATCATTTCGTGATGGTTCCTCTTGCGAATCTATGCCTCGATCTATGGGCATGCCCGCCCTCGCGTTATCTTGGACGAAGGACCACTGTAGCCACTGCTGGACCCTCGTCTTTCACGCCGTTCGTCATCCTACAAAAAGAGCCCCCAACTTCGATTCAAATTTTAATCCTTCTTCCGCCATTTTCACCCGCAAACCCCTAGCCCTTCGTGTTCCTGGTGACAGCAGGTGTCGAATCGAGCCTGGGTTTGAAGCGTTTGGTGTTGAATCGAAGAGATTCGACCCTCGCCGGAGCTCCGCCGTGCTTCATCGCCCGTCGTCTCTGGTGAGTTTCTTCCTCTTTTCTTTCCCATTTCCTTGTAGCCTTAGCATAGAATAGCTTATATCTATAGCAGTTTTGAGTTTCGTTTAATCGATCGCGGGGAAATCTCAATCGAAGACACGGCGGAGCTGAGCTCCGCCCGTTGTTTCCGGCCATTCCAGTAGTCTACCACCGCCGAGTCCACCTCCATTATCTTCCCCTTCGTTCCTTCATCACGCCGCACCTTCTAGATCCCTTGATCTCGCTCAGATCGAGCCATCGAGCTCCCCTCGCCGCCGCTCGCCGGAGCTCTTCGCCCGCACCACCTTTCGCCTCATCTGAACCATCGGACCCCACCATTTTGTTCGCCTGGATTTTGTGTGCCTAACCTTGCAGGTCTGAGCCCAAGAGAAGGCTCAATCGACCTTCGACGGCCCCAGGACCAACCGTCCCAGGTCATCTCCGCCGTCCGAGCACCTCGCGCCGTCCCTGCCTTGCCTGAGACCACCTGCTGACGCGGAAGGGCCCCAGGATCATTTTGCCCTTGACCCGGGGGCCGGAGCGGCCGTGTGTCGGCCGCAATCGCCGCTCGAAGTTCGCCGGGGAGGTGTTCTTAGTGAACCCCTCCCTGCCGTTGGATCGACCACCTCCTCCAGACGCATCACCAGCCGTCCGATCGCCTGTGCCTTTCTGCCGTTGGATCGACCGTCCACGATCTAATCTCAGCCGTTCGCGACGAAGGGGTATCAGCCGTCAGATGCGCACCACGTGGATAAGTGGGACGCCATCGGCCGAACGATCGAGCCACGTGGGTATTTTGCATTTTTAACCCACGACTTTTTGTTTTTAACTTTTAGTCCAGCAACTTCCATTTGTAGTTTACAAAGTTTTGTAATATTTGCACGTAGACCCTCACCGTTTCCACTATTTGCACTTTAGTCCGCGCCACGTCACCTCACGTGACTGGGGGCGCGTGACCTTTTGGGTATTTTGCATGTTAGGCCCAGAACTTTTGATTAATTGCAATTTCATCCCTGTGCGTAGTTAATTAAATATCTTTTTGGATAAATTGCATGTATGCCCCGCCGGTTTTTAATAATTACAATTATACCCCTGTGAATGGTGTTTCACGTGAGGTGTGCGTGCCTCTGTGGTGAAAATTGCACCTGAGCCCCTGGATGTTTTTATAATTGCATTTATAGCCCTGCCAGGCTTAGGATTTTTGTGTGCTTAGCCTAATTATTTCACGCCCCATTTAATTGCGAAAAATTCTAAAAAAATAGGTTTAAGCTCCTGTGTGCTTCTATTTTCAGCTATATTTTTAGTTTTTAATTTTATTATATTTTTATATTTATTAAAAATCAAAAACATGTTGTTTCAGCACTATCTAGCTTAGAAAACACTAAAAAAATTATTAAAACACCTCCAAAAATTCCAAAAAAATTCCCTAGTGTCTATTTTATCATATTTTAGTGTCAGTCCAAAAATTATTAAAAATCTCAAAAGAAAAACCTTAAAAATTTAAAATCACTCAAAAACTTCAAAAAAATCTATAAAATTGTAGAAAACTCCAAAAATAGTAAACTCAGTTCCTATTTACTCTATATTTTGTTCTCTTTATTTGAAATTAGTGTGAAAAATTTTGGTTGTTGTTTGATAATTTTAATTCTCATTTTGCTCACAGCCAGCACATTTTCCACTGATTTCTCTTATTTCAGCCTTTAAAAATATCAAAAACACTTTGAAAAATACCCAAAAATCACAAAAACAGTAAAAAATCCTAAAAATATTAAAAACATTTGATTTCTGAATTTTTGATTATTTTTGTGCATTTTATAAATAGTTTACCTTATCTTTTATTCCATTGTTATTATTTTCCAATATTGAAAAGGAAACAAAAAAATATAAAATATAAAATTATAAAAATAAAAAAAATTAAAAAAAATACAAAAATTAAAAATTAAAAATTAAATAAAAATTTAAAAATTAAAAACCCACAAAAAAGAAATTAGTTTGGCTAAGTGATTCATTAGACCTAGGGTTTGGATTTCTATCTACACTCTGCACCGTTGTTTCCTACCTACTTGCTTGCCCTTATACATTGTTAGTAGGGTATAATAAATTTTAATCCTTGCTCTTGATTGCTTTATTGATTGTGTGGGTTAATTGTTGAAGACCGAGGAGGCTTGAGTAGTCGCATCAGCGACAGTGAGTCTGACTTGTCAGACCACTATTTAACGGTTCTCACATTCTCGCTTTTCACCTATCCAACGAGACAACCCGAAGGACTGTAGCGGATCTTACCGAGGACCTCCTCCCCAGCATGGGGATGATTGCCGACAAGCTAACCATGGTCGAGCAGATCCACAAGAGGGTCACTGACCTTGAGTCTCTCTCACGTCTACCGAAACAAGTGGAGGAACTCTCTGAAAAGGTAGCTAAGATTAAGCTACCTGCCCCTTCTGCACCACCTGCACCTGTACATCGAGTCCATCTTGTACAGGAACAGGCACCGGGGCATCACAGTGGCTGGGTGGAGGATCGGACTTACACCCAGCAGGACCAGCACGCACCTCCGCAAGTAGAGACTGGATATGAGGAGCCTCCGCAGGTGTTCGAGATCAACGGGCTGTGGTACAACCGTGACCCCGTCAGTAGACAGTCGGGGATGGGGAATGGTCAGCCTCACCAACCTTCACCAGCTTACCAAGGAACCAGCTCCGTCCCCGCACCGTGCTTTCAGTCCAGGCCAGAACAAGTGTACCAGCCTCAGCAGCAGCAGCGCACATATCAGCAGGGCCCAGCACCGTCCCACCAGCAGCAGCAGTATCGGCATGGCCAGCAGGGCCAATATCGAACCTCGTCCGCACCGTAGCACGCCCAACCCACCGAATTGGAGTCTCTCACCTTGGCGATCCAGACCCTATCTGATAGGGTCCAACAGATGCAGAATGATTACCTTGACATGAGAACTGATATCAATCGGGTCTCTCGTACCCAAGACCAACAGATGGTGCCAAAGACCCCAATTCCCGCACAGGTTCAGGCCAACCCGAACAGCTTACATCATGGCTAGAACCGACCTCGAGATCAGGTATATTATTCAGATAATTATTTATCTGAACATGAGATCCTTTCGTACGATAATGTAAATCATATGTCCCTCAGGAGTGGAAGGACCGTGACCATACCTGATCGGGCACGGGCACAGAAGGAAGGAGCCTCCGAGACTCTACCTGAGGAGAACTTGGAGGAAGAAGAGGAGGAGCATCACCATCACCATCGCCGGCAGAAGAAGAGGACATCTGAGTCCTCGAAGCAGCATTCTCGCATCTGCATGGAGTCCGACGAAACCGATGAAGAGCCCGCACCTCCATTTGAGGAGGATCGTTCAGCAGTCGCGGAAGAAGCATCACCGGTTTCGCCTCAGCATTTTCTTTCCAGTCAGAGTCATAGTCCTAGTTTGTTTCAGAGTCAATGTCATGTAAAGAACTCAGTTCCCGAAGTTAATGAAAATCTTTCAGTTTCCGAACATGAGTTGGAGTCAATAATGTCTTTCCTCCGATCTCTCAAGGGTGGAAAGAAGAAAACCAAAAAATCCAAAAAGATGACCCTGGGATGGCATAGTTCTGCAATAAACACATCAAGGTCACAATCCCTTTTGACAAGTACGTGGAAATGACCCCTCCATTCCAAAAATACCTTAAGGTGAGATGCACACCTACTAGGGTTAGTAGGAAGACCAAAAGCCATGTTGAGAAACACGTTTTATCAGTAGACACGACTTGTGCAATAAAGAACTCGTTTCCAAGGAAACGAAGGGACATGGGTGCACATTATGTAGTGAGTCATGTTGACGACATCGCGTTTGCACGCACTCTCCTAGACAATAGTTCCTCCATCAATCTGATGCCTACAACCCTCTATTAGTGGCTTAATCTCGGACCTCTTAGGAAATCTAGAGCCCTTCTACAGTTTGCTGATAAATCAACCAAGAGGTCCCAAGGAGAATTGAGGAACATTGTGATCAAAGTCGAGGGACAAGAATACATGGTGGACTTCACTGTCCTGGATATGGAAACCCCTCGTAATTGGAGAGACTCCCAGATCATTCTAGGTAGGCCCTTCCTCAAAACAGCAGGGGCCTTATTTGATTATAAAATCAGGAAGATTTAGTTCCAAACTCCAGGCGGAGATGAGGAACTCGAAATGAAGCAGACAAGATGGCAGAGACCGGACTCAGAATCCAGCACCGAGTACTCTTCTACCGGATCAGACTACGAGCATGTAGACTTAGTTGGGCCATGGAGACAGAACCCAGCCAGCACCGATGCGTCCATCTCCTCCGAAGATGATCCAGTACATGAGTCAGTCTGTGAGATCCTCAGGAACGAGTACAGCTCTGAACCTGCATCACCCTACATCTTCGATGACTTAGAGGCCCAATTGGGCCTGTCAGTCCTTACATCTTTAGGACAATCGGAAGATGAGGATGACGAGTCGGACGAGGCGTTTGCCGATTGTATAGAGACTTTTGACGATCCGACTCCTGAGCAGAACAACTTGGTGGCAGCTATTACAGAGAAAGATCCATCCACTTCCAACACCGAGCCAGATCAGATTGAGCCAGACTTCTTAGACGATCACACTATTCCTGAGCTCAAACCCTTACCCACAACCTTAAAATACGCCTTCCTTGCGGGTCAGGACAAGAAATTTCCGGTCATCATCAGTTCGCGATTGACCGAGGATCAGGAATCTCGCTTGCTAGAGATCCTGGAGAAAAACCGCAAGACGATAGGCTGGAGCATTTCCGATCTCCACGGGATAAATCCCGCTCTGTGTTCGCACCATATTTACTTGGAGAAAGAAGCCAAACCCTCTCGTGAATTCTAACGCCGGTTGAATCCAAATTTATGAGAGGTCGTGAAGAAGGAAATAGAAAAATGGTGCAACGCGGGTTTCACTTACCCAATTTCCGACTCTAATAGGGTGGCCCCAATCCATGTTGTCCCAAAAAAGTCGGGAATTCAGACGACCACCAACGAGGACGGAGAGGAGATCGTGACGAGAGTGCCCACATCATGGCGTGTCTGTGTGGATTACAGACGCTTGAATGCCGCGACAAAGAAGTATTATTTCCCCCTACCATTCATTGATCAGTAGAGAGACTAGCGAGGAAAGAGTTCTTCTGCTTCTTAGATGGGTTCTCGGGCTACAATCAAGTAGCCATAGCTCCAGAGGACCAGGAAAAGACCACATTCACATGCTCCTTTGGTACCTATGCTTTCAGGCACATGCCTTTTGGGTTATGCAATGCTCCAGGTACTTTCGAAAGGTGCATGATTGTTGTATTCGCTGAAATGGTCGGCGAATTCCTGGAAGTTTTCATGGATGACTTCTCAGTCCACGTCAATTCCTTCGATTCCTGTCTTAGGAATCTGGATCGAGTCCTAAAAAGATGTTGTGAGGTCAATCTGGTGCTCTCCTGGGAGAAAAGTCACTTCATGGTGACGGAGGGCATATTGTTGGGGCACGTCATCTCCAAGAGAGGAATGGAGGTTGACCCTGCCAAGGTGGATGTGATCAGACGACTCCAGCTACCAACCAACGTTAAACAGTTGCGGTCGTTCCTCAGGCATGTTGGATTTTATCGGAGATTCATTCAGGATTTTTCTAAGATTGCCGGGCCGCGAACTGAGCTTTTAGGCAAAGACATGGAGTTTATTGTTGATCACAAATGTCTTGAGGCCTTTAAGCTATTGCAGGGAATGATAATGGACGCACCCATCCTACAAGCCCCAGATTGGTCTCTGCCTTTTGAGAACATGACGGACGCCTCAGACTATGTTGTTGGGGATGTGTTGGGACAAAGAAGAGATGGCGTCCCGTTCGCAATTCACTACGCAAGCAAAGTGCTTGACACCACTCAGCGTAACTATACAGTTACGGAAAAGGAAATGCTTGCGATAGTGTTTGCCTTGGATAAATTCAGATCTCACCTAATTGGATCTAAGGTAACTGTGTTCACTGACCATACGGCACTACGGTACTTGATGGAGAAGAAGGACGCGAAGGCGCATCTTCTTCGATGGATTTTACCTATCCAGGGGTTTGACTTGGACATCCGTGATAAATCTGGAAAGAAGAATGTAGTGGCCGATCATCTCTCTTGTCTCGAAGATCTTAATACTTCCAAGGATTCACCAATTTGAGACTCCTTCCCTGACGAGTCGATTTTTGTCATCGACTCAGTCCCATGGTACGCCAATATCGTGAATTATCTTGTCTCCAAGAAAGTTCCCGAAGATTGGCCCAAGAGCCAAATCGACCGACTGAAGTCGGACGCTAGACACTACCATTGGGAGGATCCGATCCTTTTCTTTGAAGGACCGGATTGTGTCTGGAGACAATGTATTCCTCAGGAGGAATACCAGAGTGTCCTTTCTTTATGCCACAGCTTAGAGGCAGGAGGACACCACTCCGGGAAGAGGATCGCATGGAAGGTACTTCATTGTGGCTTCTACTGGCCGACTCTGTTTCGCGATGCCACCGCCTTCGCGAAGTCGTGCCTAGTATGTCAGAGAATGGGAGGAACCGTTGGTTCTAAGGATGAGATGCCTATGCAGCCTGTCATCATTTGTGATGTCTTTGACGCCTGGGGTATCGATTTCATGGGTCCATTCCCTGTTAGCCACGGGTTCGAATATATCCTTCTTGCGTTAGACTATCTATCCAAATGGGTGGAGGCTATCCCGACCCGAGCCGTAGACAGTAGAACTGTCTGTAAATTCATTAGAGAGCACATCATCTCTAGGTTCGAATCCCCAAAATGATGATATCAGATGGGGGTAAACACTTTATGAATCGGGAGGTGAAGAAACTCCTGAAGGACTACGGCATCGAACACCGTGTCGTGAGTCCTTACCACCCACAAACCAATGGTATGGCTGAGGTGTCAAATAGGGAGGTGAAAACCATATTGCAAAAGCTTGTCCGCCCGGACAGGAAGGAATGGTCTCAGATTTTGGATCAAGTCCTCTGGGCGTATAGGACAGCTTACAAGACACCGTTAGGCACCTCCCCATTCCGAATGGTATTCGGAAAGTCGTGCCATTCGCCCACAGAGTTTGCACAAATCAGAATGGGCAATCAAGAAGGTCAACTGGAACACGCACCTTGGGCAGAAGCAGAGAGACATGGATCTGAATGAGCTTATGGAAGTCAGAAACCGTGCATACGACAACAGTTTGGTGTACAAGGACAAGGTGAAGCGTTGGCATGATAGATATATCAGACAAAAGACCTTTGTTCCTGGACAGAAGGTATGGTTGTTCAATGCTAGGCTGAAGATTTTCCAAGGCAAGTTGAAGTCTAAGTGGACGGGCCCATTTGTCGTCCGTACGGTGCATGATAGTGGATGTGTCGAGATTTCAGATCTCGCAGATGACGCACCGACATTCCTAGTGAATGGACAGCTGTTGAAGCACTTCATCGAATCCAATGAGCAGTTAGTCCATGTTGAGGAGATTGTATTCATGCGCGAGACAGATTTAGCAGATACACCTCGAGCCACGTGTGAGACCTTGCAGCAGTGAGCTCCAGCCATCCGCAGCATCTCGAAAGATTCAGACCGACTCATCTGTATACATCATTCTTCTTGTACATCTTGTTCTCTCTCTCTCTCTCTCTCGCGACTCTAGTAACCCATCCCCGCCTCATTAGATCACTATCTTGGACTATACTTAGGATAACCAGATCCTAAGTATAGGGGGGAGGGGTCACTTGAGTCGATTCACTGTACATTCTCCAGCTCACATTGGTCCTCATACTCACTTCTGTGGAGAGCTATATCTCACTTACATAGTACAAGTAAGAATCATAGTCATCAGAAATTTGCATTTGAGGATTTGTTCTGACCTGACTAGTGAGGAGTCTTAAACAGAAGACTTGTGGAACTTGAAGTCTGTTAGGTCTTAAGTTCAGGTCCAAATAAGGTTCCACCACACAATTAATCCAAAGGTCGAGTCAAGCTCCATTTTTAACTATTGTTCATGACCTTGGTATGGAACCCAAAATCATTTCACTCTTGCATTTCATTTAGTTGCTCGGGGACGAGCAAGGTTTAAGTATAGGGGGTTGATGAATTTGTGATTCATCACTCTAAAAGTTAAAAATAGAGCCTTGTTCCCGAGTAAAAGAAGCATATTTCCCTTTAATAATGCATAAATAGCATCCATGCATGCATACATAAATCATGCATTTTAGCACTCCATTAGCATTTAAATAAGAAGCTAAAATCCCTTGTAAAATGTTCCCTCATAAAAATAAGCTCTTCCTTATAATATGTACTCCTTAGTTAATAATATAGGGAAGAAAGTCAGATATCCCCCTTGTAAAATAGCCAATAAAGCCCTAGAACCCCTGGATCAGAAAATACACATAGTTCCCTCATACAAACTCCAAAATAGGTATATTCACTTTTAGAATAATACACATTAAAAGACCTTTAAAACAAGACTAATTTCATCCAATTTGGAGCTCATATGAAAAAGTTGGATTTTTGGGCCTCTGTGTATACTACATGTATGTATATTTGTATCTTTGTATTTATGTATCATATTTGACCTCATTTCCGTCTTTGGTCAACATGAAACTTGTAGATCTCATCGAGATCTACAACTTTCATGTTTTGAGTTTTTCCAAATTCGGCCTCCTCTTCTCTCTACCCTTATTTCTCTGTCCAGCCAATCACAGCAGGCCACGTGGCACCATCTGGTTGCGCCACGCGGCCCGCTCCCCTTGCCCAGGCTGCCGCACCTCTCAGTCGTTGGATGGTCTTGTTATCCAATGGACGGATGCTCTCCACGTGCTCCCTCAATAACCACCGTCTGATCAAGTTCCCCGCTTCATCTGACCCGCTCATTAGCACCTCTTCCACATTGTGCCACGTGGCGCATTCTGCGCCATCAGATCACGCTCCAGTCTTTTCATCAGAGCCGTTAGCCCCACAAACATATGAGCCACCCGATCAAACACCCTATGCTCATCGCAGCCGTCCACGGGCGCTTCGCCCACATTCCGCCACGTGGGCGCTTCCTAACGCTCAGATAATCGCGCCAGATCTCCATCCACACCGTTCCATCCCGCCTCGATCACCACCGTTGGATCACAAGATCCAACGGTGGAGACCTCGTCTTCCACCTCTGGCGCCCCTCTCTCCCACGTTCTCCGCCTTGCGGGAGGGGCAGCCCCTTCCTATTCTCAGCCGCGATCCCTCCACCGTCGACGTCCACCACCACCTCCACGATGAACCACACTCGTCCATCATCCTCGCCAAGCACTCCATTGCCCACGTCTACCTCCACAAACGCTCCACGACCTCCTCGAACCTCGCTCCATCACCAGGCCGGTCATCTACTCCAACCTATAAATAATCGCCCTCCGGCCGACTTCAACCCTATCTGCCACCCCTACGAGATACCCCGAGCTCGGAGCGATCAATTAGTGACAGTAATTGCGCGATTCCTTGAGCGAAGACGGTCGTCTTCTCCGGCGAGATCCGCGGCCACCGCCGTGTCGCATCCCTCCTCCGTCGAGCAGCTGCTTGAGCTCAGGGACCCACCGCCCCTTCGAGCGACGATTTGGAACTCAAACTCGAGCTCCAAACCCCAGGTGAACACCTCCATCTTCCTCCAATCTTCATTTTATTTTTTCTTCATTTTTCTCGCATTTTATTAGCCGTCCACGTCCACCTTTATGCGGGAGAGGGCCCAGCCCTCCTCCGCCTCCCTGTGACAGGGGGAGGCGGCGCGATTGAGCGATGACAGGGGGAGGCCCCGCCGAGCTCGCTGGGACGGCCGCCCAGCACGTGCGAAGACCCCGAGCTCCTCTCGGAGCTCAAGCCCATGCCACTTCATCCATCTCCGACCAGGTAAGGTTCTCGAACTCTCCTCTTTGTTTTTGCTTAATTTATTGGCTGTTTACATGCACCCCCCCTGCTCCACTAATCACTCTCCGAGCTCCGCCACACTCCACCCTTCCACGCGACATTCTCCGATCACCCAAACCCTCCTTCTTCGCCTCTGACCATCTCCGACCCACCTCTTCTCCGATCACCGGAGATCGAGCTTCGGTTCCTCGCTCTCCCCGCTCGCACGGAACCTCACTTCACTCCCTATCACGAAACCCTTTGCTTTGGCTACGGACTAACACTGCAGGTTAGCCAAGGCCTTCAATGGTCGGAGGATCATCGGACCCAACTTCGTCATCGTCACTTTCATCATCAGCACTCCTATGGGCCGAGCTGAGATACCAAACACCTTGCCCGAGCTTCCAACTTCATCGACAACCTTTCAGGAGCATCGGGCGAGCTCCACCATGGCCGAGGAAGAGCGGCGGAGCTGGAGCTCCTTCGCCGGAGCCATGTTCTCGCCGCCAGTCGCGGATGAAGACGGAGGCACATCAATCGTTGGATGGTCCTCTCTCAGCGACCATCCAACGGCCCAGACGAGGCCACGCCATCAATTTCAGTGACCGTTGGATCCTCAAGATCCAACGGTTCCCATGCAGATACGCCACCAGCCAGAGTCTCCTCCAGATGCCGTAGGATCGTTGACGATCGGATGGTTCACCATCACCCACGTGGCGGCGCCAGAGCATCCCCGAGCCTAGCGTCCGAGCCTCCAGGCTAGGATGCTCCCGAGCCTCCACGAGCCTGCATCGAGCCTGAACCAATGCCCAAGCCAAGCTGAAGCAACACCTAGCCTCTACCGAGCCCGAACCTACTTCCGAGCCTGGATGACACGTGCGAGGCACGTGCATATCTGGGCAATTTGCAGAGTCGCCCTCCGAACTTCTCTAATTTGCAGATAGGTCCCTGAAGCACGTGCAGTCCACGTGCATTTGGGTATTTTGCAATTATGCCCTCGCGGGTTTTAATAATTGCAAAAATGCCCCTATGTGTGTGGGTATTTTACAGGGAAGTCCTTATACTTTTCATATTTACATTTTAGTCCCTCTCGGGGACCTATTTGTAGTTTTTTTATGTTTTATTGCACTTATGCCCCTGGCTTCTTTTATGCATATCTTGAGCTACATATATCCGATTGAGATGATTTCAATTTCATTTTGAAGCTCTCCTTGCTGTCTTCCTTATGGCATGCTTAACTTTTATATTTGACACTATGATCCGTAGTGTATTACTCCATTATCTAAGTGTCCTGATTTCTTGGTTTCTCATGCCCACTTGCTATATAAATGGAAATTGCTTCATTATCTGATTCTGATTGACTTGTATGTTTTACGGCTCAAGTAATTATAATTTCGGGCATATTATTTGCATTGCATGTCCTTGCATTTATTTGCATGATAAAAATTGATAAAAAAATGCAGGTTTACTTTATCTTAATGCATTGTTGCCTTATCTCACTTCATGCATGCCTTGACCTATTTTGCCTGTAACTCAACACTTAGTTAAATAGATGGAAATCCGATTAATACGAGAGAGGCTCGTGTCCCTGAGTTCGACCTTGGTTTCTTACCAAGTAAAAAAAAAATCACGACCATCGTATTTTGATCTATTATATACATATTTAAATGAGATGGTCTCTTTGATGAGCCTGAATCAGCCCGACTGCTACGACAATTCCAAGTGCTAATTCTGCACTCTTAAAGGGCCGATTTTGAGGCTCATCAGTGATGAATACCCATTCATCACTCTTTATTCTTTTATTTTAGCTACAAAACCCATGCAAAACACATGTATATTCCTGTAAATACCAATAATTGTCAAATAGCATGCATTGTGTAAATATTCATTTTTAGCATGTTTTTATGCATAAATAAAAGAATAAAGAAATAAAAGAAAAAGAGGGAGATATTTAGAATAAATATTGAGCGACCTAATCCCAAGGGAGGGCTCACCATGGGCCTGACCGCATAAAAACCCAAGTAGAGAGAGATAAGGAAGCTCATGTGTGTACATATATATGTAAATAAATAAATATTTTTCCTCTAAATAAAAATAAAAATGGGTTTGTATGTATATTTATATATTTGTAAATATAAAATTAAAACAAAAATGACAAAATTAAAAAGAAATTAAAAATCCCTTCATCATTGTATACAAGCCATGTACATAGAACCCTTTATCTATTTATTTATCCCTATAAATAAATAAATAAAAATCTAAGAAAATGTATACATATTCTATATTTTATATTGTGAATAAATAAAATAAAAATGATAAAAAATAAAATAAAAAGAAATAATAAAAATCAAAACCAACCTTGTATATATACCATGTATCTACTTGTATATATCTAATTATTTAGCCCATGTAAATAATTAATAAAAATAAAATAAAAATACCAAATTATTCCAAATTTTATTCTATAAATAAATAAAATATGAAATTGGAATAAAATATACAAAAATAAATAATTAAAAATCAAAAATTTAAAATGTATATTGTATATACCTATATATAATAATCATATTTTGTAAATACATTATTTAAATTTCAAATAAATAAATAAAAATCATTAAAAATAGTTTAAAAATAAAGAAATATTTTCATGTTTTAACTTTTTCCAAATTCGGCCATTTACTATTTTATATTTAATTTCCAATTCTTTAATGCGTGGCCGCACCTGATTGGTCCACGGGGGATGTTGACCCCCGGTCAACTCCCCCCTGGACCTTTGCCCTGCGGATCCTGCGTCCAACCCGATATTCGCCAAATTATCCAGACGTGATCCGACCTTCAAATCCTTGAACCCCGGGCTCCGATCCTTCCTCCTGCATCCGAGATCCACGCCGACATATCCGCATTGGGATCCGCGCTTCACGGAACCATGCCCGACCCTCTCTTCTCAGACCTGCAGGTGTATAAAGCTTCAGCTCCGCCGCACTTTTCCAGCTATATTTGGTGATGCCCCTTATTCCCGTGACCTCCACCCTGATCGTTAGAGTGACAGCTTCCGATTGGCGGTGTCGAAGAGAGGAGAGGACCACCCGCGTCACTGATCCGGCAGCTCTTCGTCTCCGTGCGCCGCCCAGAGCTGCGGCCGAGCCTTGGGCCCTTGACGACCCTCGAGGCGATGACCAGGAGCTCCAGGAGCTCTTCCACAATCGAATCCACCCATCCGGTAAGCCTAATCCTTCCTAGTTTTCTCAAATTTCCATTTTCGCCCAAATCCATCTTTTGCCGTCGACCATCGATTAGTTCCATTTCGACCATCGTTCCAACCATCCGAGTCAACCATCATTATCGCCATATCCCTCTCCAGGTTCTACGCCCATTCATCCAACCCAGTTCGCCACGGAACTGGGAATCGATCTTCCTCATCGTCGCATCGCCGGAGATCCTCCGCCCCGACGCACCAGCCACCCATTTCACCTCTCACAGGGTCGAGGCAGTTTGCCCTCGACCCAGGAGTCTTCCTGTGGTGTTTTCCAGGTCCGAAGAAGCCCATCTGAGGGTTGATGCATTCGAGCACAGGAGCTCCAGGCCACCACCGTCGTCGAGCCACTCCGGTGGTCGCCGGCTTCATCAGAGAGGCGCATCAGCTGCGGGACGTCAAGGCGGACCCATTCCGCACCTTAGCAGCAACGGAGGAGGCATCCAGCGCGAGTTCTGGGCCGGCGAAGTTCGCCGGCCACCTGTTCTTGGAGGACCTTCCTCAGCCGTCCATTCAGCCTTGAGCTCCAATTGTGATCCACGCCGTCCATTTGATGGAGCAGTAGACAACCGTTCGATCATCTGAGGCTAGATCTCGACCGTCCTTCCCGATGAAGGGTTAGCCACAGCGTACCGTAGCCGTCTGATCCTCCACGTGGCGAGCCCTCCACCGTCCGATCAGAGCCGAGGCCCTTCGTTGAGGCGCCGCTACCCGCAGCCGTTGGATGCCCCACGTGGCACGTCCTTAACCCTCGGATAATAAGGGGTAAATATCACTTAGGCCCCCTCTGTTTTGTCTTTATCATTTAGTCCTGTAAATATTTTATAGAGTTCATTTTATTTTGTAACATTTGCACTTAGGACCTTGTTGTTTAGTTTATTCGCATTTTTACCCATGTGTATGTGAGACGCGTGCTTCGTCACGTGGTTCGTTGGTAAATTTGCATGTTTTGGGCTGTAGTTCTGATGTGTTAATAAATGAGAAATACTTTCTGTTATTTGCACTTATACCCCTATGAATGATGTTATTCGACATGTGTTGAATTTGATTGGGTATTTTGCAACTTATGCCCTGGGCTTTTAGCACCTATTGCTAACAAGCCCGGGGACTTAAGTTTCTTTACATTTGGGTCCTTCTGTGCCCAGCCCGCGTGCCGCGCGCGTGGGAACCTGGTGAAATTGCACGAGGATCCCCTGAGCTTCTGATTTTGTTACCTTTCCAGCCCTAGAACTTATTTTTATTGCAACTAGGTCCCTATGCACTGTTTGTGTGTTTTTGATTTTAATAAAATAGCAAAATTAATCCAAATTGAGTGAAAATTGGATACATGGCTCCTGCCACTGTGTAAAATTTTCACCAATTTTTGGGTACATTTTTTAGCCCTTTTAGTATTTTTAAAAATTCAAAAACAACCCTTTTTGCCTCTGTTCAGATTGAAAATTCATAAAAAATATTAAAACCTTTTAAAAAAATTACAAAAAAATTAGGTTCTGTGTGTTTTAGTGTGTTTGATTTTCTATCCACTTTTGGCTATTTTTGGATTCATAAAAATTGTAAAAATTGAAAAACACTGAAAAACTCATAAAAATTCTAAAAATTCATAGAAAATTTTAAAATTAATAAATCTTTTTCCTGATTTTTCCTTTTTATTTATACTTTACAAGAAAAATACCTCCAGGTTATTTTAGGACCATTTTGTATTTTAAATTGGTCCTCCAAGCCTGATTGGACAGTTTTCCCCTATTTCTGCCTTGTTTTATTTTTAGAAAATACTATAAAAATTATAAAATTCTCAAAAATTTATCAAAAACAGTAAAAAATCCATAAAACCTAAAAATACTTTTGTTGGATGTTTTAAAGAAGTTTTGAGTAGTTAAATAATTGCTTTATGTTGTTTATATTTGCCTTTTTATTATTTTCCTCATAATTAAAAATCCAAAAAAATATAAAAAATATTAAAAACTACCAAAAAATATTTTTTTTATTGTATTTGTTTTTAGACTACTTCGTAGGCCGCAAGGCCATCTCGTGCTCCTCGAGTTCGACCCTGGGTGCTATACCAGGTTAATATCATAGCGAGACCACTATTTTGATTTTCATCGATTTTTATCTCTGATTGGCGGTCTGATTCTTTTTCTTGATTGAGCTCTGAGTCCCGAGTGACTGAGGTCACAACGACCTTAGTGACACCTGATTTACCTTAGTCGTTCGGGCAGCTCATCAAAGCCCCCTTGCAAGTGTGGCTAGTTGCCAGGAAGGTGCTGAGTTGATCAGAATCGAGAGAGGATCCCAGAGCAAGGAGATAGAGCCGATCGAAGGTAGGGAAGAACGTGTTCTTACCTGTTCTTCGAGATACCCCTAAAGCTGTTGGATCAGAGCTGTGTGTCATGTCTAATCATATATGTTCAATTCAAGCGAAATGTTGTGCCCCTCTATGTTGTTGATGCACTTAAGTGTCCCCACGTGGATGTGTCCGGGATCTCTGGATCGCGCGCATGAGTGGATAACTTGCACCCACACCCCACCGCTTTTCGTATATTAGTTTTATGGTTTAAGTAATTATCGAGTAAAAATTAACAGGGTATTTTGTAACTAAGGGCCTCAACTTTCTGTTTATTATGCATTAGTCCCTCCGCCTCACGTGTTGCACCCCGTGAGGCGTAAGAAATTTTTCATTGGTGCCCTTATATTCTCTGAACCGGTTAGGAAATGCATGTAAAGTTTATTCTAGTTGTGTTTTGGTCCCTTTGTTGTTGTTTATTTTTATTTGCTATATTTTATTTATTTTAAATAATTTATTGCTCTAAAATCACAGGAAAATTACCTTAGATGTCTTACACATTGCTTAATCACGTTTAATTTGTATGGCATTTAAATGTATTTTCCTATTTTCTAAAAATACAAAATGACCTACTTATCCCCTATTTGATTATTAAAACCTTATAAAATCAATTCCAAAAATCCCAAACAAATTATATTAGGTATATCATTACTTATTCTCCCTTATATCCAAAAATCACTAAAAATGAAAACAAAAACCTTAAAAATCATGAAATCTTAAAAACTCATAAAAAATCAGTAGAAAGTCATTAAAAATATAAAAATATTGATTTTTATTTCTTATTTTTTATTAGTATATAATTTATCATAAAATTAGTTTTGTAAACATTTTGAACCCCTATCTATTTTTAAAATCCAAAACAATTTCAGATATTTAAGGTATTCTCTATTTTTCACATCTCATTATTTTAAAATCCAAAAAAAATAACAAAAATATACAAAAAAATACCAAAAATAGATATTTTATTTTTTATATTTTAAGTATATTTATATATTTTTTTAAAAAATAATACCCTCTATATTCTTTATATTTTATAGATATTTTATTTTAAAAAGCAAAAAGGAATTAAAAAATAACAAAGATAAAATAAAAAAAATATAAAAATTTAAAATTATAAAAAATAAAATAATTAAAATTCATAAAAATAAATATTATTAAAAAACTGCATAAAAATAAGAAAAATGCTAAAAATATAGAAAATAATGTTTATTAATTAGCAATAATCGTTAATAATTACGCTATCCACCATTTGCTCTCCGTGCTTCGACCTCTACTTCTTGTCATCATACACATTCTTGTAGAGTTATAATAAATTTTAACTCCACACTTATTTGCAATGCTTATCATTATTTGTGGGTCAATTGTTGTTGATGATTTGCTCAGGTTGGGTGTCATGCACCGCGAGAGCGACCGATACAGCGATTGCCGGATCCGATCTCTTAGACATCGCAGATCTTCCAAGACCGTACCTTGGTACCCTTGATCCTAGCATATCAACAATGTTATACAATCTTTGTTCTTTAAAAGTCTATTTATTTGATTGAATGATTAGATTCTTATGCATGGAAAGATACGTGATATTTTAGAAGCATAAATATTAATATTCATTTATTTGATGTAGAAGAAATCTCATATTTTGTATTAAAGTCTAGTAATATTTTTTTCCGTTGGTGTTGATAATAAACAAATATTAGTTAAAGAGACATTCCTACAACCAAAACGTAGATAACAACATCGAAAATTTCGTAGCCAAAAGCTAAATTTTTAGATATTAGTGCAAGCAATTATTAATCATAATTAGTTATACCTACAACTTTACCATAGGATTTCTCATTTTTTAAAAGCATTATGTATTTTCCATATCAGCGTATTTGTTAGAAACAATAGTTAACTACAATTAAATCGTCGCAACCATAATGCGACAAAATTCCTGCCGTTCCGATCTTTAGCTATCATGGTCTACCATGGTCATGGGCTAGGAACAATGGCTACAAATAAGTCATCGCTCGCCTATATTTTGTAGCTATAAATTGTAATTTTGTAGTATTAACTCATTGTTGAAAGTCAACTTTGTCAGTCATGTGAGAGGTATTTGGGAATAATGAAGTTCTGATATTATCTCTTTGAATATATAGACATGTTGGGAGTTTTCCGAATTTCTTTGCTAATCGTCACTGATTTTTTTTCAAAAATAGTAATAATTAGTTAAAATTTTGAAAAATAACAACGGATAAGCATTGTTATATGGACCATCGTTAATACTATAGCTATAAATATGCCATTCATCGCTATTTCCAAATATAAAAAATAATATTGTAACAAATAATATCATTTTCATATATCGAACAATAGATGATATGGTGATAGAGTTTGCAAAAAAATGTCATTATAATCCACTTTTGTTAAAGCGATTACCTCTACAATATTTATACTTTTCATATTAAAAAATGCCTCACTTATCCTTCATCCTACCTTACTTCGTATCTCTCATCTAAAAGTGCATACATACGTTGCAGATATTCCGGTATTAGAATGGCATTTATACCGCAATTTTGAGCCCAAGGTACCAATTAACTTCTTCTATGGTTACGTGCTTTTCCGGAATCGTACTCAAATTAGGAATGGTTTAATCTAATATCATTTGATTCCCAATGACCTTGCGTTATAAACCAACGGTATGAATATCAGAATTCTCAGTAAAAAGCAGTGGTTATTTTATTGCAATTTTCCAAATTATTGAAGATGTTAGGGAAAAAAGAAAATATCAAATTTAATTTGGCCCCTTTAGTACAGTGAGCACGTACTTTTTCGTGAACTTCAGTAAGTCGATTCATGGAGCTCATAGTAATTTATCAGGGAACATGACAACAATCCTGTTCTCTCTCCATCCTCCATCTATGTGTCTGTAGGTATATATAAGTATAAATAAATGTACGTATGTATGCATGCATACGTGTTTATTATACATGTGCCGATATCTATTGCATCCCTTCACCTTACAAGTGGCCTCAAACAATCCGCTTGTCACAGTCATAATTCAGTACTGATGGAGCAGGCCGCGACATATCATAAAACCAGTGACGATGATTTCAATGGTTGCTATTAATTTCCAAATACTTTAATATATAATATAACCTTCATAATTACGTATTAATTAAAACTGATATTGACGGATCCTCTTGCCGGAACGATAGAGGCTATGTCGATAACTTCTCAGATACAAGTATATATCAGCAACCAGTACCAGTTTAACAGTTCAACCAGAAGATAATGAAGAGCACTACATATGGGTACATATAAGATTTCTGTTCGATTTCTCACGCAATTGATTGCGTGCACGTGTAGCATACTATATACTAAATGACGAGGACAGACTGGCAACTAATAAACGGATATACCTAAACAGCAGCCGTGAAGATACAACACAGAATTACAGGATATTTAGGCCAAATATATACAGAAGAGGAATCGTCAGATCCTCATGAACAATTAAGATGCTGTATCAGATCCATGAGCCAAGTTAAAAGAGTGCAAGGATACCCGTGGCCGACACGCCGATCACAAGGAGGGCTGCCAAGCCCAGTGCAAGTGCCGGCCTCGTCCTCAGCAGCAGCCCCTGCAGCTCCGACGCGGCATCCGACTCGTACCTCTCGTAGTAGTACTGCTTCTCCCACCCCATCCACCCCTCCGGCGCCGGAGCCACGCAGTCGTCCTCGTCCCTCCCCTCTGCAGCTTTGATTTCTCGTATGCGATTCCTGAGGACTGCCATGTCCGCGTCAACGAACTTCCTCCCGAACTCACAGCCGTGGTTGTCGCCTCTCGCGGCCGCGACAGTCTTTGGTGATGGCCGGTTACTGATAGCGGGGAATTTGCACAGAGGGCGATGCCATGAGAGGGAGGAGGAAGAGATGAAGGCCTCCATATGAGCAAGACTTTGTTGGTTATGGTCGTAGTGGTGATCTACGGGGATTTATACATTACTGAGGTCGTTGGATTGGGATTCTTCCATTGATCTGGACCGTACGCCCGGTCGTGTTTGGCTAACCCCCCGGGATCCCTATGTAGCGTACAAGGACACGCACCAATTATTGAAAACAGTGGCATTTCTCCCGCAAGTGTTGACGTCTACGTAGATGTATGTCACGGCGTGCTGGTACCAAATACTATCCACTGCTGACTGCTGCTTATAATTTTCCTACGTTCACATTAATGGACCGAAACTTACATATGCTGAGTATCTGATTAAGCTAGAGAGCTTACAATCGGTATGAATATGGTTTTTTCCCATCAGAGAAAACATTATACAAGAGGATTTGATGGACGTCCTTGTAACAGTTATCTCCACAAGGGTAATCGAAATATATATCGCTTCCCATATACGTTACGAAAAGAGAGGCGTACGTGCATAAACATCTTCTTTTCTGTTATTATAATTAAGAGAATATAACACCGATTAGGATTTTTTTTGGAATTCTTGAGCATATCAGCGTTATATATGTTGTTTGGCTCAAAAGTTCGAGTAGGCTTATACATGGATTCCTCTCTAAGTTCTTTTTGTAAAAAAACAAAGAGGACAAGGTCAGTAATGCATTTGCAGAGCTTCCACTCTTACTTAGGCTCCGGAGAATCGATTTTGAATTTGAAATTTTTTATTATAGTTGGCTTTTTTGGATAAATTTTATTCATGCTCTTGTACCTGCTTTCTTCTGTTAGTAATTGAAAGTAGGTACATGTGATGTAACCCAAAATGTTAGAGTTATGATTAGTCATTTCATCTTCACACCGCTTACTTGTGCAACGATTTAAAGAGATACGTTCTTCAATCATTTTCTCCATGATCAATCGATTTTTCTACATTTTTTTTGTTGGGAAGTGTGCCCGGGCATTCTAGCCCATGAGGGGCAGGTGTCCAAAAGGTCTCATTTGAGCATGGGGGAAATTTTCCCATGTTCTTCTCAGCCATTGGCTGATAGAAGCTGGACAAAATACATGCCAAATTTCTTCTCTTTGTGAGCATGGACAACAGTAACTCCCTCTTCCTTTCTCTTCCGGTTCATTGGGTCAGGCCTTGTACAACGGACTAGAGACCATGCTAGGAGGGTGTAGGAATGCCTTTGCTAGTGTGGAAGGGGATCTTACTTGGGCAGTCACATTCTTGGTGATGTTTCTCCATCTCTCTCCTTTTAACTTGATTTAGTGGTGGATTTTATTGATAAGACATTGGGAGAAGGCTTGCCTTTATATAACCTCAATAGAGAATAACTTTATCGTCAAGTATAATGGAGTAGTTTAGGTTGATTAGGCCGCATGGTTTCTCCTACTTTCAATTTTGAGGGTTTCACTTTAAATCTCATGTGTGTATTGTGGTTGTGATCGTGGTTGCATATTTTTGCTTTGGATTACTTGTTGTTCTTGTGCCATTTGTATTTATTATTCGTCTTGGTTGTTCGATTTGTTCTGATAATCGAGGGAATTGGTTCCTAACAAGTTGTTTTGGAGTTATAATAACGGATTACAAATCAGATTTTGATTTGAGTTGTATCTATGATTAGTCAAAATGGGACTAATTATAGTTTGTTGAAGAAGAAAATAAAGGACCTCTTATAAAAGTTATGTATCTTCTGGTGTTCTCCACCAAAAATATCAAAGACAAGACAGACAAGGAATGAGACTTTGAACACGAGCAAATTTGTGATTTCATCAGACAGTTTGTTGATGAAAATGTTTACAATCACATTTGAGATGGAAGTCATGCTCGAAGCATGTGGTTCAAGTTAGAAAATTTATATACCTCCAAGATGAGAAATAACAAATTGTTTCTTCTTTAGAAGATTAATGAGCTTGAGTTTCAAGAAGGGAAGCTATGTGCTAGATTTTCTGGATGATTTTTATGGAATCACTAGCCACTTATCGAACATGGACATCAATTGTTTGAAGATGAGGTTTTTGGATTAATGAGCTTGAGATTCAAGAAGGGAAGCTCCATGATAGATTTTCTGAATGGTTTTGAATGATTTTTAAGGAATCACTAGCCACTTGTCAGGCATGGACATCAATTGTTTAAAGATAAGATTTTTGGATTGTTGTTTCATGCTATTTTGCTAGGTCGTTCTTGGGAGACTTTTAGAGTCTCGTTTATAAACTTTATCGCTAATGGGGCTTATTTTTTAGAGAATGTTAACTTAGGTATCTCAATGATGAGATGTGAAGAAAATCACGATGCAACTCTTCACATTCATAGGTTATTATTACAGAGACTAGGAGAGACTAGGGGAAGGAGAAGATTCGATAATGAGAAAGGCATAGATATCAACAAAAGTAAGTCCAAGGAAAGAAATAACTCTGTGTCTCATGTAGTAGGCATTGGTAATGTTGTATTTCATGATCCAAAAATTAATGGGTTTTAATTATTAAATGCTAAAGTGTGCAAATGTGGAAGAAGAGATCTAGATCTATGCTAACCTCGATCTACACGGAGGAATGGACAATTTCTTCGCCTGGGAATCAAACTTCGATGATCTCAAAGATCACGGCCTCAACCGGCGGCAGATCTGGGAGGCTATGCACATGACAGTAGATCAGGGCTTCGCTAAAGCGATGGCAATCACACTAGATTCCCTCACTCAACCTCTCTCAACGGTAGAGGGACCGGAACTATCACCTTTAAACTCTCTCTCTCTCTCTCTCGGATCTCATAAGAAATGAAGGTAGAAAATGGTTGATCGATTCAGCTTAAGGGAGATGGAGGAGTTTTATAGAGGAGGAGTTTGCCCAAGTTCACTGAATCTGGACAAGAATCAAGTCGTTGACGAGGTTGACGTGGTGAGGAAGGTTGTTAACGAATGGAATGAAAGGACCACATGTCGTTGGGACAAAGGAGAAGAGAGAAGAGGAACAAGGAGGAAGGAAGAAGGAGGAGGAAGAAGAAGAAGAGACAATGAAGAAGAGGGAAGGAAGAGGGTTAATGTTCGGGTTTTCTCACGGGTTAATTTCATTTAATCAAGATATAATGATCAATGTGTCGTTGTTCACCGAAAAGAAACCCCGAAACAACCAAACAAATTTATTTATTGAAAATAAAGAAAGGGAAATGGATTTACTTTTTATTAACCTCGTATAGCTTCCAAGATCGAACTCAAGGAGGCAACAATTTAAAACGATGGTTAATAAAAATTTTAGAAAATCAAACAAATGATCTTTTTCTTCTTTTTCTCATTTTGATGTTTTTATGGCTTTTTTATTATTTTATAATTTTTACGATTTTTTATTTTGCAAATTTTTTCATTTTCTGATTTTAATTTTTTTTAATGAATTTAATTTTGTAATTATTATATATTTAATTTTTAAACAAGTAAAGGAAGATGAAATAAAAGAAATAATGCACTCTTTTTGGATTTTTAAATATGCTAAAAATTTGCAAAAAAAATCAAATAAAAATATTTCTAAGTTTTTGATAAAATTTTATTTTTTTAATTTTTCAGAGATTTTTAAATTTTTAGGATTTTCAAATCATTTAAAAATAGGAAACAAACAAAATAAAAATAAGGACACTATTTTTGGGTTTTTAAAATAGAAAATGAAATTAAAAATTATGGAAAATTGATAAATATGAAGAAATTTTTTCAAAATTCAAATCAAGCTATATTATATTTTTGTGATTTTTGAATGATTTTACAGTGTTTTTTGCATTTTATAAATTTTTTTGGGTTTTTCAGTCAATTTTCAAAATTTTATGATTTTTTTAATGCAAATATGACTCTTTTTAATGGTTTTTGAATTTTTAAAAATAATAAATCAAGTTATTTTAGCACACAAAAATTAGAGAGATAAAATAATAAAGCATGAACTTACTCTAATTTTTATGGAATTTTTGGATCAATAAAACTAATTAAACAAAGCAATGAAAGATCAAAATAAAATGCTACAATAGAGGGAATAAATTGCAATTTAGAAATATATCAGAGTAATTATTAACATACAATAAAGACGAGTCTAATATGCAATTTCAGCAACACATTCACGTGTAGGAACACGTGCACTATTCTGACAAGGATATAATTGCAATTAACGAAACAACAAAGAGCGATTTATTAACAGCTTTAAGAAGTTCAGAAATGTTTTGTGCAATTTTACCAAAACATTTGAAATGAAAACATGTGAGTCAAGCACCTGTACCTTTTCAAGAATCGAATAAAATCATGGGTGGAAATGCAAATGCCCAAATATCTCTAATCTGCACGTGTGGATCATGTGCAGGCTCTAAGCAGTTGAACGATGGACGATTTGGTTCATCGATCTGCGGTTGATCAATGGCTTCTGCTTTCTTAATTCTTTCCCAAATTCAAATATGCTCTAGGCGGTCGAAGCTTCATGCGTGTGATGGTTTATTCGGCTCCAGGTCTTCGGCAAAGCGACTCGAGGCGGAGTTTGTCGAATCTCAGGATGCGGTTGCTTGCGGTGATTTCCAGATGATGTTCAAAGATTGATGTTCGAACACGATTGTTTCCTTGACAAGGATGATGGTTTCAGATCTACAGCAGATAAAGGTGGCATTCTGCTCATAGATGATTTGTTGATCTTCGTCACTGTCGATAGCAATGTTTTGCCTCTAGTTTCAGCAAGTGGATCAGATTCAACTACTCTCGATCTCCGACGTAGCTTGATCAAATCCGAAGGCTATCAGATCTTCAGATGATCGGCAATGTCCAACAGTTGAAAGCATGCGATGTGTTTTGAATCGCTCCAAGTGATGCTCGATTCACATCATAGACTCGATGTGTTGGCTCTGATCACGCATCCTTCGAAGGTTTCAGTTTCAGGACATGTACCTGTAAATGGATTCAATTGACTTGAGGGCGATGCCTTGATATTAAATCAAACAGGAAATTGGTGAATTGGAAAGCCTCGAAGGTGTTGGATTGGCCTTCAAGTTCCAGCCACCATGTATGGCCGAAGGTGTACAAGTGTACAGGATAGAGTAACAGTGGAAAGTTTAGAAGATAGAGAGGGTGTGGAATCGATGAATCGAGATCGATGGGAATGGATTTGAGAATAAAAATCAGAGAGATTGAAAGAAATCGAATGAATGAAACGGGAGAGGAAATTTACCTGGATGGATGAGGAATGGGTTGAATGTATTCTCCTGGGGACCTGGAGCAGCAACTCCAAGTGGTACTCGCCTCGACCTCGACGTTGGGAGGCTGATCGCGGTAGAGGAAAGCTCACATCGACGAAGGTGATAGCGCCTCCCTCTTCCTCACTCACTAGGAGGAATGTCACCCCTTCAGATCTTGAGCTCAGTGTAAAATGGTAAACAATGGCGGATCAGTGAGATATTTGGGTCCAGGTCAGGGGGTGAGTTTACAAGAAGTCAACAAAACGGCATGGACCAATAGGAGGAAACTAAGGAAAAAGACAAAAGATGAATAAAGATGAAATAGCAAATAAGTTAGAATTTTTAATTTAAAATATTATTAAAATAAATAATATTAAGAATATAATAAATATTTTTAGTGATTTTTAATAAATTAAATAAATTAAATAAATTAATTTAAATAGTTAAATAATAAAAATACACATATTTGCATGTATTAAATACCTATATACAATATGCATTTATTTTAATTATTTATTTTTTACGAATAATTACGTAATTTAAATTTTATTTATTTATAGAATAATTAAAGGATTTTAATTATACTTTTATTTTATTTTTGAAATTTAATTTCATTGTACATACAAGTAGGGGTATATACAAAATATGTACAATATACCTATACAATAAATACTTTATTTTATTTTTGAATATTTTGAATTTTAATATTTTATTTGTGTTTATGTAACTAAAATAACTATGTACAAAATATCTAAAAATATAATATGTGCAATATATATACAAGAAAATAAATAAATAAAAATATATACAATTTGTACAAATATACAAGTATACCGAGTTTGAATTCATACAAAGTAGATATTTAACTTTAAACTCATGTTTTACATATTTTTTGGTGCTTTGTACCATGATATCTATACATTAAATTATTTTTCTTATATTTTTATAAATTAATATGCATTATTATAAACAACAATGAAGCAGAAAGTATTTACATTTGAAGTGATATGAATCATAAATAAATAGATGAAGATATGTACAAGGTGAATAATGTGTATATGTACATTTGTAATATTTATTTTCTGATATTTTTATATATTAAGATTCTTATCTTCTCCTACTTATTCATTTTGTTGACCAAGTCAATATAGACCTTGTCTTGGGATTAAGATTAGTATGTACATACTCCCATACTTCTTTCTTTTATTTTTCTTTTTGTCTTTATTCTTTAATTTTGGATGAAATAAGTGTTAAATATTTAATATAAAAAATGAATTTAGTGTGTTAATGAATGAGAATTAGTTATTATTTATATGGATTTTACTAAGTATTTTCACTACAAAAAAAGGTGGGATTAGCGTGCACGGCTCTGCGTGCACTAGGCGATCATTGGGCGAGCACACGAAGAGCACATGTGCTCGCCCATGAGGGTCGCCGGTTTGAATTTTGCGGAGAGGCGCGGTTACCAATTTGGACGAGCACATGTGCTCGCACACTTGAATTTCCTTGCGTGGAAAACTTTAGTGCCGTGGAAATTGCGGGCGAGCACTTGGCGACGGCCTGGCGAGCACTTAAGTGTGCTCGCCCAGGCCCATAAAAAGAACCTCGCACGGCTCTTCTTCCTCATTCTCACGCAATTCTCTCCCAGTTCTCCCCTCCGGCGACCCGCCACCCCTCCGCCCCGACACCGACGCCCGCCGTTTTCGTGTTTTGAGTAGATCTACATCTACCATTCAGTATAATCCTTAATCCTTTCTCTTTTTATACAATTTCATTATCTATTTGTATTGTTTGGATAGATTAGGGTTTCAATTTTATGTTGAATGTAGTGTATTGTTTTGATAGTTTATATGTGTTTTACATGTTAAGGATAATAGTAGATCACTATAGTATTGTAATTTCGAATTTGATTGTCTCAATAATATGTATAATTGTATGCCCTGTAGGTGTTCGATAAAATACTTCAACCAACATTATGTTTATATTTTGTAAATTTTAAATGACAAAATATCCATTACAACATCTGCACTAGTTAGTATTGTTAATTTTCTTAAAAAGATTAGTTATGAAATTTGTGAATAACATTAGTTAGTCAACTTCAATAATGTAGATATTAGATATGATGAACATCATTAATAACAATTTTAAAATTTCATATCGTTTTGATATGAGATATGATATACACCAATGTTTCCTTTGTGATAATTTATTACCACATTAAATTCTAGTTAATGTGACCAATTATATCACATTAACTTATAGATAGGTTTATGATAAGTCCAAAATATTATTTATTAATTATTAAAAAATCGCACAAAATCCATCACACACAATGCGTCCTTCCACACCAGGTGGTGCGTGGCCCTGCACAATGGGTGGCGTGTGCAACACATTGGAGGATTTGATCACCTCTAACTGTGTTATATTTTTTTTATTTTTTCACAGCACTCTTGGACTCACTTTGGGATGTTTATCCCAGACAAATGGTCGTGGATTTTGATGTTTGCAGATTCGAATTTTTTTTGCAGGTGCCTATTAACTCTTAGTGACCCAAGCACTGTATTAGGCACTAAATAAGGATCACACTTATCCCTATCCCCATAGTTAACCACCCAAATATACGTAATTGCCCAGTTAATATAAATGAATAAATATTTTAAGATTATTTTGTAGTCTCATTTGTAGCACATACAAATGTATGACGTAAAATGATCTTAAAGTATTACATTTATATTAGCTTTCCTTAGTTCGGAGTTCCCAAACTAAAGGGGGTCCGTAAGGATTCAAATTTACTAAAAGGTGATCGGTGTCACAAGGTCTTTATTTCTTACGGAAATTCGGTTCATAACCCCTTCATCTTCGGTATACCAAATCAATCATAGTTATTATTGAAATAATCACTAATATGATTAATTTGATAATTAATTAGGATTGATTTATGGGGTATACGGGAGAGGTGCAGGGTTATGCTGCCGAATTTTTGTTAGAAATAAAGATACTTGTGACAACGATCATCTTTTAGTAAATTTGAATACTTATGGACGGGCTAAAGTGATAACATAATTAATACACTTCTCTTCTCATCTTTTATCTCAATAATGTGATACGTTTAGATATCCTCAATTTCCTAGATTTGACATTTTAGATTATTTAATTCAGGTTCATCAATATGACCAATAGAGAATGGATGTACAACCGTGTAGTAGATGGATGTATAACAGATGCCTTTCAAAGAGGTGTTCAGGAATTTATACAATTTGCTTACGCACAAGGTTCCCGTATTGTGGATTCAGATGGAACTATCTTGTGTCCGTGTAAGAAATGTCGTCTAATGAGGAAGAGATCAAAAGATGAAGCTCAGTTACATCTTTATAGAATGGGTTTCATGGAAGGATATCAGATTTGGTGGAGGCATGGTGAGAATTTCGAGGATAGTATGAATGATGTGGAAGAAGCTGACAATATTAATCCCTTTGCAGATATGGTTATGGATGTTGCGGGTCCAGAATTTAATGATACTTTGTTAGATGATGAGGAACCATATGGATAGTCTGCAGAATTTTACGAGCTGTTGAAAAAAGCGGAAGAGCCATTGTGGTTGGGTTGCAAGACATATTCAAAACTAATGGCGGTCTCGGATCTTCTATCGATGAAGATGGAATATAATATGACCAATCGTAATTTTGATGCAATGCTGAGGATTATTAAGAAGATGTTACCAGAAGATGCAGAATTACCTGATAATTATTACAAAACGAAAAAGATGATGCGGAAGATGGGTTTAGCAGAAGTTAAAATAGACTCATGCATAAATCACCATATTCTATATTATGGTGAACATCAACATTTACAATGGTATCCTGAATGTAATGAGCCAAGATATCAGACAGCTAGTAAGAGTGGAACAAAAATATCGAGAAAGATTCTACGTTATTTCCCGTTGACTCCGAGATTGAAACGACTATATTATTGTAAAGAAACGGCGAAGTACATGACATGGCACGCGGAACATAAAGTCGATGAATATATGGAGCATCCATCCAAGTCTGATTGTTGGAAAGAATTGATGTCAGCTTTTCCTACATTTAAGGATGAAAAGAGGAATTACGTTATAGGTTTATGTACAGACGGGTTTAATCCTCATGAAAGAAGTCGAGATTACTCTTGTTGGCCAGTAATGACAACGCCATATAATCTACTCCCATGGTTATGTAATAAGCGACAGTTTATGTTTCTTTCGCTGTTAGTACCAGGACCTACACATCCGGGAAAGTACATTGATGTTTATTTACGTCCTCTTATCGATGAGTTGAAAATGTTATGGGTCGATGGAGTAGATACATATGATGCTAATAAGAGTCAAACATTTAACATGAAAGTAGCTCTGTTTTGGACGATAAATGACTTCCCAGCATATGGAATGTTATCTGGATGGAGTACGCATGGACGTAAAAGTTGTCCATATTGTATGGATAGTACTAAATCATTCCAGCTTCAACACGGTCAGAAACCATGTTTTTTTGATTGTCACAGACGATTTCTTCCAAATAATCGTCCATATCGAAGACAGAAGCAGTCTTTTAAAAGGAATACAATTGATCTTTCAGATCCTCCACCAATTAAGACAGGCGATATGATATTATCATACTTGGAACAATTACAGAAATCAACCTTAGAAAATGGAGATAAAACAAAAAAACCTTCCTGATTTTGGTGACAGTCATAATTGGATTAAGAAGAGTATATTTTGGGAGTTACCATATTGGAGTAAGTTACTGGTATGACACAACTTAGATGTTATGCATATAGAGAAAAATGTGTTTGATAACATCTTCTACACTGTTATGAATGTAACCGATCGATCAAAAGATACAGTAAAGTCTCGTCGTGATTTACAAATCATATGTAATCACCCAGAATTGCATATCAAGGAACATGATAGTGGAAGGGTTGAAGTTCCAAAAGCAAAGTATACCTTAGATAGAAATCAAGTTAAGCTTGTTTGTGAATGGATAAGTAAATTGAAGTTTCCAGACGGATATGCATCAAATTTTTCCAATTTGGTCGATCTGAAGAAGTTTACATTTAAGGGAATGAAAAGTCATGACTGCCATGTTTTTATGGAAAGATTACTACCGTTAGTGTTCAGAGGATTGTTACCAAAAAATGTTGTCGATGCTCTTTCAGATGTTAGCAGATTTTTCCAGGTGTTATGCTCGTTACGCATACACCGCATGGAGATGGATTATCTTCAAAAAAATATTCCTGTGATTATGTGTAACCTAGAGAAGATATTTCTGCCTTCATTTTTTGATTCGATGGAGCATCTGATGATTCATATTCCATGGGAAGCAAAAGTTGGAGGACCGGTAAAATATCGTTGGATGTATCCATTTGAAAGGTAATTAAATGTATTATAATGGCATTCCTTCTTTACTATTTGGACTAAATGTTTAACCTATTTTCTTATAGATTTATGTTCTTTCTTAAAAGAAAGGTCCGAAACAAAAGTAAAGTTGAAGGATCTATAAGTTCACAATATATATATGAGGAAGTCACAACATTCTGCGCAAGATATCTTACAGAAGATGTGGAGACTATCCACAATAGATGCAGGAGGAATGAGACAATTTCTTCCGATGAAGAACCTTGTGTCAGTATCTTTCGGCCATCCACTCATCTAATAGGCAAAGCAACTGAACGTTTCTTATCGAAACAAGAGAAGGATGCTGCAGAGTTATATGTATTAGACAATTGCGAGGAAATAACACCATATGTTCGGTAAGTATTTGAATTACTTTATGTATATATTCATCACAAGTAATGAATATGTTTCTTTTATAAATTGTAGGGAATTTAGACAGAAAATTATGGAGGAAAATCCTATGTATTCAGATGACGAAGTTCTGAGCACTTATAGGAATCAATTTCCAGTGTGGTTTAAAGACCGCTCAAAACAGTTGGACGGTGGTGATTTCTATTCTCATATTTTAAAATATTTTGGAGAAGGACCTGTTTATAAGGTTCGATCATACAACTCATGTTACAGTAATGGGTATCGTTTTCATACCTTAAATTCCGGTAAATATTTGACAACTCAAAATCATGGAGTTATGGTTCGCGGATCTTGTTATGAAGAAGATCATCTGAATTATTACGGAATTTTAAAGGAGATTATAGAAGTGGAATATAGTATACCAGGCTTGAATAAAGTAGTTCTTTTCTTGTGTGATTGGTATGAACTCAATGGAGGTGTAGTACTCGATAAAAGAAATAACATTGTCGACGTGGTGCAAAGGAAATTTATACGCAGATTTGAACCATTCGTCTTAGCATCTCAAGCGGATCAAGTATGTTATCTCCCACAAATATCAAAGAAGAGAAAGAGCATTGAAACAGTAACTGTTGTGAAGATAAATTCTCGAGGTTATATCTCCAATGATTCCAGTAATCAGGAAGATGACATAGATGAAGCATTTACACCGACAAATGAAAGAATAGACTTAACAGAAGAAGTCACAATTATCGAATCGATTCTATTGGCTGATAATGAAGTTTTCTGTGTTGACTTACAAGATGATACTGACTCCAGAAATGATTACTCGGAAAACTCAGAAAACGAAGAAATATCCTTTAATCCCACCGAAATAAGTGATGAAGATTAGTTGTAAGTTTTATTATACAATTATAATTGAATTAACTAAAATCTTAAATAATAAATATGTAATACATCATTATTACAGTCATGGCAGGTTTTGGACGTGGCGGGGTGCATGGATCACATAGATCCAATCGTCCATCTTCCTCAGACACACATTCTTCCAGTAGGCAGCCCACCCCGGACGTTGTTCCTGATTCACAGTCTGACGAGGTTCGTCGGGTGATAGCTTACTACGAGTCTCTTGGTTATCCTCTGCCACCCTTTTACGTAGGAGGCTATGGAGAGCCATCTACCTCAGCAGCCCCTACAGGATTCTCAGTCCAGGTCCCCATACCAGCACGGACATCGATGGGTTCTGACTCTCTTTCTTCTGGACGGCCGAGCACATCCGTGCCTTTACCCACTGTAGTTGGACAGACGTCGGCGTCCCACCCTTTGTTGGAGGTTACGGCTGATGGGAGGTAAAATTTTTATAGATTTTATCTTTAAATATTTTCTAAATTTTTATAAATTGTATGGAAGTTAAATTTTCTAGTAAATGCAGGGATTTTTTGAACAGCAACAGGGTGGCAAAGGAGATAACCAACATAATAAAGACACACTTGACTTTCATGCAATTTAGATGGTGTCGCATCCCTGCTGCAGAACAGGAGAGACTGTTTGACATGTTTCTGGTAAGAAATGTTTCTAAGAAGTGATACAGATTTTTTTGGTCAAGTTTATTGTATCTTATAAATTGTTATAATTTTCAGAGTAGGTTTCACCTTGGCTCTGGTCTGGGGAAGGAGGTTTATCGTAGAGCCTTCATTCGTTTGGCAGAAAAGAGAATGAGCGATACATTTTTCAAGGCAAGGAGAGACTCGCATGCGAAGACGGGATGCGAGGAGATGAATTTTGAGGAGATGAAGAGGTTCCCGCCGTCATGGTGTACGGAGGATAGGTATTATACTTGTCAAATAATTTATATTAAACTTTTTAAAATAATCAATTATCATAACATAATCCTTCTAGATGGGCGGATTTCTGTGATGCATTCGTTGCGGATGATGAGTTTGGAAGAAGATCTACGGCAGGAAGGACAAACCGCCAGAAACAAAGGATTAAGTCGACAAGTGGCTCTAAAAGCCACAATCAGATTAGAGCGGAGATGGTATTACGATTTAAAATTATTTTTTGGAGATCTACTTTAATATAATGCAATGTTGTTATTAGATCTTAAAAAAAATTCAGGCAGCTAGGTTGGAAAGGGAACCCTCTTTTCAGGAGTGGTGGTCGAGGTCCCACATGAGTGGGAGAGAAGGAGAGTCGCAATGGTCCACTCCTGAAGCAGGACAATTGTTGGTAAGTCTATCAATTTATTTACAATTAAATGATATATTATAACTCATTTTTATATATTATAAACTTTGTATTTCAGGATCGTTATCTAGCACTATCTGCAGAAAAATGGGGTGTCGATCCAACTGGAAAGAAACCACCATTTGATAAAACGATCTGGAAGCAGGTATATATGGATAAATATTATCTTACTATACTCATTTCTAATATATAATTTTATATTAAAATTTGAAAAACTTATAAGGTGTTGGAGGAGAGGGACGTTGTGGCGAATAGGAAGCAGACGCTTGGCGGTCTTCCTCCATATTATGTGGAGGAACATCGTCACTCCTATTCTGCATACTCTCAGCTGTCGTACACGCAACCACATCCGTCCCAATCAACAGTTTCAATGGAGTCGCAGATGGCGATGATGGTGGAGCAGGTGACGAAGCTCCGAGAGGAGTTCACGGCATACATGTAAGTATTCTTCTTATAGAATGAGTAATAATTTTAAATTTCTATATCTACAAAATGCATGTAATAGATATATATCTTCCATATATAATATAGGTCACAAGGACGTGCATCTCAACCAGAAGAGATTGAATCTAACGAAGAGGAGGAGGAGAACGACCTGAAAAAGAGGCACACATGTATGCGAGGTTCAAAGAAAAGGAGAAAGAAAAAAGAAATCAAAGCAGGGTTTAGTGTCCAAATTTTTTAGATCAAAGAAGAAGTAAATTTTTGTTGGTTTGGACCTGTATTTTTTTTAAACTTTTAGCACATCTTTTAATTTATATGAACTTTGTTGGCTTTGACTTGTTTGTAATATTTAGATGTTAAATTAGATCGTTTATTTCTGAATTCATGTATATTGCGTTCCTTTCAATTCTTAGTGCTAGTTATCTTACTCAACGAACTGCTATAATATATATACCCTTAGGGAGATACCTGCAGTGGTTTATTGGCAGGGTATACAGGTTCGACGGGGCGTCAAAACCCTGTCGAACCTGTATATTTTTTTCCTGGAAATCACTTTGGGCGTGCACATGTGCTCGCCAGGTGCTCTGTGGGTAATCGTAATTTATAGAGGAGGCGATCACATCGGCGAGCACATATGTGCCCGCCAGGGAGCAGGCGAGCACATAGCGTCCCGATGTGCTCGCCCACCAGCCGTGGCGACTCTCACAGAAGCGAGCACGCCCTGAACAAGCACATGTGCTCACCCACCCCTCGGGCGTGCACATGGCGGGCACTAGGCGTGCACATAACGAGCTTTTATGTGCACACCAATCCCGCCTTTTTTGTAGTGTTTAGACAAAATGAAAGAATAAAGGAGATGAATCATGGATTCACCATTGAGCGAAAGAATATCAGTTTACACTAATGCGCTCATATTATGCTTTGTGAATCCGATCCACATCATTACTTTTAGATAGATGATGTAAGTATAGCTTGTTATATTTTAAGCAGAACATTGATCCTTCTTAAATTAAAGAAGATAACTTTTGAGCTTTATTTCAATCGATGAACAAGAATAGGCCACTTCTGTATTTTTGGATGTACTTACTTTGTTCTTAACACTAAGGGTAATCTCTACAAATTTGAATTGAAAAGTGAAGAAGGTATCTTCTTAGGATATTTTTCATGATGCAAAGCATACATGATATTCAATAAGAAAATTATCATTATTATGGAGTTAGTCAATGTATCATTGGATGAAAATTTGAGTGCATCTCCTCAATCATGGGACTCGAAAAATAAAGAAGATATTTAAACTGATGATCCTTCAAGTACACCGAAGAAGGAGAACTCTCACGGTCTACCCAAGGATTTTTGCTTCTTTGGGATCACCTGAAGGCGTTTGTGATTGGGGATGTATCTAGAAGAATTCTGAGACATTCTCTTTTTTCATGTGTTAATTCCAAGAAATTAACATGTCGTGTAGTATAAGGAAAAACCTCTCATCAAAACATTTAAAGATATATAAGTGAGGTATGTTTGTTTAGCGTGGGCTAGTCTCAGGGCCGAACTCAAGGAGCATGTTCTAAGAAAATTCTATTTACTCAATTTTCGATTCTCTTAATTATTTCACTTAACAATCACAAATACACAAGAAATAGATACAACAACCAACTCACACACCCACTTATATTCAAGCGCATTATAGCATTGAAGGCATAATTACAGAGGAGAGAGACAAAGAATACATGCAATTATAGGAAATAGGAAACTATGTATCCAATAGGGAACACAACTTATTAACCTAAGGAACATAAATAGAAATCAGAAAAAATGTATTTTTGTGTTTTGAAAAATATATTCAAGTATTTTTGAATTTTTATAGTTAATATAAGTAAGAAAGAAATTAAAACATATGATTTCGCATAAGGGAAAATAGGACAGAAAAAGGACTTGGGACTATGTGATTTTGAGCCATAAAATAATTAATCTTGAAAATCAAGATGGGATGAGAATCTAGTGTAGAGAAAAACAAGACATTAGGTTGTAGTAAGGAGAATGTAGGTAATAGTATGATTTTTTTCGAGCATTTAATTTTGTTAGCATTGTTGATGGCAGCATTACTTTGAGCTATTGATATGTACAAAATTCCATCCACCTAAGATATAGAGTATGTGATCCTTTAATCCAATATCTCCAAATGTAAACATGAAATGGAGTAAGAAGGGCAAGAGAGGAGCACGATCGATAATAAGAGGTGGAAGAGATCGAAGAATGAATATCGACCGACCCTCTCAAGCATGCAAGTACTAATGATGCAATTGATGCGACCTACACTAGGGTATCCTTGGGATCATTTCCACGATCACAACAATGACGATGGGCCAATCGTAACTTTTATTAAGGATACAAGCTTGTATATAAATCCTTTTTATGTACATTTATATTTAAGCTTTGAATATCTTATGTAATTGAATATTAGATATTAATATAAATTACTGTGAATATCAATGTTAGATGGTATATTTTTTAAATTTAGATTTGAATTGTAGATGCAAAATTTGGAAATGGGAGAGATTAGGGTGCTATAAATCCCGACTATGATTTGTCAAAAAGAAAAATTTAACATCATAATTAGGTCATTTCAAGACGGTAAAATTGAGTAATTCTTTTTAAAAAAAACTATACACTTCATAATAGATGCAAGATAAAGTATAATGCGGGTATACATCTTTCCACATGGAGGTAAACTTGTCTATGTTATACTCTTTGATGATGTGAACTCTTCCTCATATTAAGTTATATTTTCTTCTAAGTTTGAGGCAAGACCGACAATACAATAAGAGGCAATTGCATTCAAGGTGATATACGATCATAATAAATGGGAATGTTTTTGGCTGCATAAACTTGTTGTGATGTATCTGATACAATAACAACATACACGTTTATGATAATTTTAAAAATGTTTAACAACACATTCACGAATAAATTCGTTTCATACGAGAGTAAATTATATAAAAATTCATGGACTAACATCCAATTTTATTGTCATACATAGTCTTTTAAAATGTAAAAATGTATACCCGATTTTTAGTATATATCTCAATATGATTTTGAGTTGTTGTGATTTAAGGTTAGAAGGATAACGATCAACTGAATCTCAATAGTCAAAGATTAGATTAAGAGAAATTTTAAAGATCAGGTACTACATTATTACTTTTTAAAATTTATGTATGATATTAAAATCGAGTGTATAGTTTGAGAACTTTTGTGTAATATACTCTTTATATTACAAAGCCCTAATTTATCTCAAAACTCCTGGACCCGCCGCCTCTGCTCTGCTGGTGTTTGGCCCTGCTGACCACTGCCAATAGTTTGAGGGGTCCGATGCAATTTTCACGGCCCGGTAATCCTTTGACCAGACTCGAGCACATGCCAGATCACATGGCCCGAGTCACGCAGACCCCGATGCGCCCCATAGTCCACACCCTTCCTCGCATTCGCATAGGTCCAAACCCGGTGTAGGCATTTTGACGAAGTGCCACCCCACAGCCATCCTCCTTCCTTCAACGCCAAGGGACCCTTCTCCCCTTCGGAACAGGGTCGGCCACTGCCTCCGCCCGCATTAAAAGGCCCAACATACTCCCCAACCCATTAAACAAAGCCTGCAGCCATCACCAAATCACCAAGCAGCACCACCCCAATTCAAACCCTCCAAGCTGTGGCTCCTCTGTTTCGCAGATGCCCCCCTCCCCCTTATCCCCACCTCATCACCAATCCCCCTTCCACAGCAATACATGGCTCGCATGAGGAGGACTTGGCTCCTCACATGCCTCCTCTTCTGGGTCGCAGCCTTCTTCCTTCTTGTGCAAGGTTGGTGCCTCTCCAGGTCTTGCAGCAGCCCTGCATTGATGCTGCAGTGGAAGAATCCCACGTACGGTGGAGGTAGAAAGATGCTCGTCTTGACCACCTTCGACTTCTCGCCATTCCGCGTCCCGCGGCACCGGCACCACCACCGGCACCGGCGTCGGGACCACGGGCGGGAGGTTGACCCGAGGTACGGGGTGGAGAAGAGACTGGTGCCCACGGGGCCGAATCCCTTGCACCATTAGATGTTTAGAAACAGTTGGTTATTAATGGTGAGTTATTGTATTGGGGTTGACCATTTGCTCTTATACAGTATAATACGATTCATTGAATTTATCTCGGTGGTGTATATAATTTTTCAAGACTTTCGGGTTTTAGTTGGAGGTAGCTTCGATTACATGTTTATGTAGTTCTTGTCGTGTGGAGTTGCAGATCTATCCAGCATGGTTTACGGTACGTGGACAACGGAGCAGGTTTCGTTTTATTTATAAGTATATATTGCAATTATCTTCCTTATATTTCTGGATTTCGAAACGCGACCATCCAGGGGTAAGGAAAAACATTAAAAAAAATAATGGATGTGTGACTTGGTTGCGAAATTTCAAACTATCGATCGAGCGAGAGAGGGAGAGAACATTAATATGATTTTTTCGGAAGCTTGAATGCTAATTTTTTTATTAAAATACGGGGAGGTGTTTTATTATTTGCCCTTGGAGAACGTAATTGCTCGGCTTTGGGATGAGGGGAGTATGTGTTCATGGCATGGGAGTTATTTGTGTTGAATCTGGTGTACGCATATTCCACGTTACAATAATTTCCTCCCACGTTTACAGGCTACGATGAGTGAACGCAAAGGCACGTCCAGGCACGATTTTCAGCAGGAGAATTTATTGGGGATCTTCAATGCATTGGCAGATATATTTATTGAGATTCTTCTACGTTGAGTAAATGGCTCATTTTACTCGACTTCAGAGTGCAGGGATTTATAGCCCCATCACAAGTAGTGCACTCCACACCTCATTCCCGCATTCTAGATGCCAAATAATGCATGACATCGTCTGCAACGACAGACCTTGGTTTGCAATGGGGGTGGCCATGCCTCCCATTCCTCACAACGAAATCTTCCAAATTATTGTTGTGGTTACAACACATCCCACTGTTGCCCTATCAAAGACGATGTTACAGTTGTTGGACATGCTAGTTTGAGCACCCTTATCACACATCCTTTGCATATATATATTTTTGAACAAGCGAAAGCATTCAATTAAAAAATCCATCGTGGCAATTGTCACATGGTTAAAATCCTGCTACCGATTTCGACCTGTGTGCCGTTAGCTAACCCATAACTAACCAGCCTTCTCGAGTAGAACGGTCATGGACACGTTCCAACTCTTTTCGAACTTGCACTTGCTAACATATCGATGCTCCAACACAAGCACAAGCACGAACTCCGGATTGCTCAAGAGCACTCTCAAGAACACGCTCAAGAACGCTCAGAAACTCAACCAAGCAATCACACAAGCACTGGCACAAAACTTCTTCTCTTATTAGAAGGGGAGGCTCGCTCTGAAGTGGGGTGTGTCACTCTACATTGTGTTGGTGTGTTTTTCAAATGAGTCATCACCCCTCCTTATATACAAGATTCCAGACAATCGAAGGGGCGTTCATTATTACATTTACAATAATGACAATAAAGACTCAAGACTCTTCAAGTTCTGTGGCAACCCTTTGCGTTCCACAGCAACCCTTCGTCTTCTCATCTCTTCGACTCTCTTGTTGTTCTTTCGTCTTTTCGTACGGCTGACACCACATCAACTGTCTAGTCATTCATCAGCATACTCGCACTCCAACGCCTTGCTGATGAAGTTTTACCGTATTTCACCAAGTGTCACCGAACACTCGATGTCATGTCAAAAGGGAACCCGCTGCCACTAGACCCTCGTGCAGTAAATCCTTCCTTAGATATCCACATGCTAAGGGGAAGTCCGACAAAACTTCACTATCGAGGCCTCCAGACCACTCTCATACGTGTATTATCGAGCATACTCGACAACGTTTATACTTAGCATCTACAACACTCCATGCCTCCTTGGACCGCTACGCATCACTACTGATACAGTGCACCTTTGTATATATGCATGTGTGATCGTACCACATCGTATCGATTCACTGCATACCGCCATGTTGCGCTCGTGTATGTACCTATACGCGTATCCATCATCATGTTTTGCATTGTTGTCTGTACTCATTGTGCTCACACTTCTACAAGCTGCACGACACTCTGCTACTGAGTCAGTGTCCTCTGTGGTGCTTCTCCATTGTCACGTATGGTTAACTCTTCAGACTCTTGTGGATAATCTCCGTACTACCCATATACTCAAGACTACTCTTGAAGGTAGCTCCATCGATCATTCTCGTGCATCCGCTGCCATGTCTGGATGATCATTCTCGATCATGGGATTTGAGGATGTGAAAAACCTCTCCCACTTGAAGAATCGGTTGTCCTCAACTGAACATGTCTTCCTCAGCTAGCATCCCGTCACGATCCTCCAAATGATGTACACCACCCGATGCTGCTCAATTAGAAGGATGGTGCAAGCTTGCACCACCTCCCTTCTCACGCTTAGTCTTCTCATGAATCACAGTGTCCCTCCATGACTTAGCCTTCTTCTTAAGAAGTGGAGCTTCCTCATCAGCTCTTGTTCTCGGTGTATCCCTCCCGGGTCCAGCATCTCCAATGCCGGTGTGTTGTAGCTCCAGCTCCACATGTGCAGTACTCACATGGTCTCGATTATCCCTTATTGGTGTCCACGTATCCTGTGAGATGAGTGCCTCCTACGCTTCGAGCATCTTCGATATCTCACCTCCTGCAAGATCATTAGTGGTGTAGTTCGTCACCACTCCACCCCCATGGATGTCTATCTCGTTGTCCATGTTGCATTGCCCTCCATAGGTCTGCATTGCCTTCTCATGCACGGATGTTCTCCTATCCACAACTTCAGTTGTATGGCTGCGCACACGTTGGTGCTCAGCATGCACATTCACACTCATGTGCATCTTCGGTTGAGCCTTGGCGCCTCCAAAGCTCTTCACGATAGAGTTCCCTCCCTCCACCAAATTTGAAGATCTGATTCGAAGTGTCAAGTGTTATGAGACATACATTGCGCATAGCATCGATCTCTCCCAAACATACCACTCCTTCTTCTTACTCCTTGTCTGCACAAAGAGAGTTGAGCTTCTCCTTCTTTGGGCACTCCCGCGTGAAGGATATGGTTAGATCCTCAAGCGCATCACGGAAGCGTGAGCGTCGTATCGAATATGATGAGGAGCGACTAGTCGCACTAGTTGCTCGATGCAGCAGAATTTAAAAAATTTTCTCACGACGAAACCACATGATCCAAGAACACTTCTCGGATCGTTTCCTCTAAACCACAAACAAGTAATAGGATTACCTCTTGAAGCGTGGTTGCGATCGAGTCTCTAAACGAAGAGACCTACTGTCTCAAGTCTGATCCGACAGAGGAGACGCTTGCGAGCGCGTGGATGAACCGCGTGCTTCTCGCAATCCATGTTGATGATCCAAGCGGCAGATCTCCTGATCTCGACACACGAGATCCGACGTCTTCTTCACGAGCGAGGTGCATCGAAGGAGACGGAGATCCACGAGCAGACGAACGGGCAGCATATTAACGATGCCGTGGCGGTGGAGAACCTCTCTAAGTCATCCATGGTGGACGGCCATATGAGAGGGAGAGAGAGGGTTGTCGAGTAGAGAGAAAAGAGAGAGAGATGCTTCTCAAGCATTGTGTGTAAAATAGAGAGCGTGGTATGCCTCTCTATTTATAGGGTTTTGGGATCCATGGATCTCAATCCATGTGACATATAAAATCAATGGATGAGTGATGAATCCACGATTCATCATCTCAATATCTTGATCTTAGCAAAATCCACGAGTAAATTCCCTAATAAATATCCATAAAATCAATAAACTAACAAAATGACTCTTGTAAATAAAATACACTAATTATTGTATATTAGATTGTACAAAATAAATTACACATAAAAAGCCGCAAAAATAAAGGAGTTTTATACTTGTAAATAGCCCAAAACTTCATTTATTTTTAATAATTCATTTCAACTCCTTTTTGCCTAATTCTTTCTCTAACTTGTTTATAAAAATGTTTATAAAAATACAAAAATACAAAACAAATTTTACCTCAAATAAATGCTCCTAGATCCCAATGGGAAAAAGCCGTAAAGACCAACTTCCAAGCTAAATTCCCGCTCCGTATGAACTCCAAATTCACCAAACTCACTTTTAAAGTTCAAGTTAGAAAATTATCTATCCAACGGAAGTGGTTTCATTAAAATCGGAGCTCGTTTGCAAAAGTTGGGTTTTGGGACCTAGATGTACATTGTATATTATGTATATATTCTTTCTTTCTTCATTTTTTATTTTATCTTTCTTAATTACTAAAAATCCAAAAAAAATCATTGTGGTCTTGTATTTTGATTGTACTATTTTATTGTATTTTCTTATTGTACATAGCTACTATTAAAAAGACAAAAAAATATAAAAAGAAAAGCAAAAAAAAATGTACATGTTGTATATCTTCTTTTTGTAAATTCCCCACTCTTTTTCTTCTATTTATTTTATTTTCTCTTTTTAGTAGCCTACTTTATTTCATTTCATTTTTTATTTTATTTAATAACATTCTCTACAATAACTTCCCTTTCTCCATTAACCTCCAAGTCTTCTTTCAACCTCCATTCCACTCCATATTCTTCATATAACCTCCCATTCAACTCCACCAATAATCTAACTTCTCATTCAACACCACCACCTCTCTAACTCCCATTATTCATCTCTTTATAATCATCTCCACATCCACATTTTTTCCCCATCCACCATTCTTATAGAATAAGGAGAGAGCTTGGAGTGTTTTGTTGGTGACAGCGGCGAAGCATCGTCCTCAAGCGACGACCTCCTTCAGGTGAGATCCGCGGAGCTCCGCTTCGCGTCACGAGTTCCCCGTCGAGCTCGCGTAGCTTCTCTGAGTTTTATATCGCCAATCGGATCGAGGCGACGACAGGAGTTCAGCGTAGCTGCTCCGCCAATCCGGCGAAGAACATGTAAGTATTCCTTCTTATTTTTCTTGTTATTTTATTTCATCTAATAGTTTGTTTCATTTTTGTCTCATCATTTCTATTTTTTTAGCACACCACATCCAAACCACCATCACCCATACTACCATCTTCATCTTTTTCATCCCACAACATCATCCACCATCTTTTTTCTTTTTTTGTACATATTGTTTCATAGTTTAAAGAAAATTTAAAAAAATTAAAAAAATTAAAACAAAAAAATTGCAGCAGCAAAAACATAAAAAAATCAAAAAAATAAAAAAGGCAACGGAGGGAACAACGGCGCCCCCGCCGCCGCTGCCCCCCCAATCTCCTCCGCGCCCAACGGCGCTGGCAGCGCCCCCGCCGCCGCTGCCCCGCCCCCTCCCCCGCGCCGTCCACCGCTGACCACCGCCCAGCCCAAGCGCACCGCAGCCCCTCCTCGAAGCATCCATCCCTCCGCCGCCGGCGCGTGGTGCGCGCCGCACTCCTCGCGGCCGCGCGCAGCCGTGCATCCGCCGCTGCCCCCTCCCCCTTGTTGGGTTCGTCCGGAGGTAGAAGGAGAAGCTTTTGGTTTTTTTATTTCATGAAAATTACGTTAGTTTCTTTTCATGTTTATAATATTGCATACCAGTCCTTGTTCATAACTTGCACTGTAAGTTTGTTTTCTGAATTTGCAAGGATACTCCTGTGTTCGTAATTAAGTTTGGACCTCATTTGTGCATCTTTTTATTCAATGAAAAATGGTTTTATGTTGAGCAACTAATTCTCTAACTTTTACATATTTATTTGTATTTTTGTGAGTTATTGTGAATTAATTAAAATTGTCAAACTGAAATTCTGCATATTTTACCCAAATCGAGCTCTTAAATTTATACCTCACACACGGTTGCTCCAAAAAATCCACAAAAATTATATGTGATGCCTTAAGGATTGATTAACTTACTATCCAAATTTCATCCAAAGTGGAGTTGTCTTGTGCCTGAAATAAATTGTAGAATAATTTTAGTATTTGATTTTTAATTAAATCCACGTATATCCTTTTTGCGAAATTTTAAGTCTCCTGGATTCCATCTGAAAACATCTACTTGAGATAATTCGCACTTTGATTAATTTGATATTGTGGATTAATTAGGAATTATTTACTCACTGTCACTCTATTTTCACTAAAAAATTCATAAAAAATTCATACTTTGTCAAAAAATTCCAAAAAGATTACTGTAGTCTTCTTGCATCATGTTTTCATTCCAGTAATTTTTTTATGATTTTTGCTTTCTGTTTGTGTGATAAATTGCAAAAAGACCCTTAAAAGTGTGCATTTTTCATTGTTGCATTTTAACCCCTAAAATTCTAAAAAAATATGTTTTGTGTTCATCTCTGGATTAGGACTCTAAGAAAAATATAATTTGGCTAAATTGGACTAATTTGGCATTAAAATTAATTTGGCCTTGTTGTGTGCTTTCTTAGTATCTTGATTCATCCGCATCTTGAATTTGCATTTCTTTTTGCATAAAAAAATCTAAAAAAACCGCATCGGAAATCTAAAATCTTTATTTTCAAATTAACCCCAAGTTGTTCCTTTGCCTCCCTGAGTTCGACCCCGGACTTGCCCGGGATATAAATCAAAGCCGAGACACTCTTCACGGAGATCTTCTCTCGGTTCTGACCGACTCGCTAAGTACACGTAGTACAACGTGGCCGAATTAAATATCGTATTTAGCGCCTCGTCAATGAGATTGATTTATGTCAATCCAATGGTCAAGATTACTGTTGGTAAAACCAACAAATTTAGGTTAAAATATATTTGACAAAATCAAATATAAATTAGTCCTAAATCAAACCAATAAATAAGGAGAGAAGATACATGGAGATTTCATCTCCATGTACCTTCCAAAGTGGACGGCCACACATTCCTTATAGGAATGATGTGCTGCCCAAAGATTCCATGGAGATTGCAATCTCATGGAAATCCATGAGATTGCATATCTCCTTGAAAATCTCCTTTATTTATTTCCAACAACTTTTGTTGGCTTTTTATTCTTCAAAAATAATTCACAATTATATTTGAGAATATTGCAATCTTGCCATGGAAAAAATTGTGAATCATATTCACAACCCAAAACAACATATAATTTACATTGTCAATTAATTACACAATGTGTATCCAATACACATAATAATTAATCAACGCATATAAATTATAATTAGCTCTCTCTAATACATTATAAATCACATTTATAATATATTATGAATAATTGGATATTACTATCCACATTATTCTTATCCACAAAAATTAAATCACATTTAATTATATTGGATAACTTATTCTCATGTGCCCAAATAATATGAATCACATTCACATTATTTACATCTTTGATAATCAAATCACATTTAATTATCTATGATAACTCTCCTTATAATATGAATCAAATTCATATTATTCACGATAATTAAATCACATTTAATTATCCATTTTCTCAAAGCTCGGATACATATATCAACAATAGAATTATCCATGAACTCTTTCAAGGATAATGTGCTTTCTCCGCGAATACTTGGAGATAAGGACATGGCGATTGTATTGTTCCACGTATAGTGACATGGATATTGAGATCACATCTCAAATCCAGATCTCGGGCCTCCCATAGATGCTTGATTAAATCAAGACCGTAAATCTAATCTTCTCATTGAATCTGAATCACATTCAGATCAATGTCCAACATTCGGACTAAGATCAAATTACTTCTCTACTGAGAGGAGTCGCTAAAATCCAAACCCGTTTCATCACTCCCTAGGAATGGAAGCGTCATGGTTATACAATCGTTTATGATCACATCACCCTCAGGTATTCCTAATACCTGTACATCCTGCATACTGGAAGACTCAGAATAAAACCGAAGTATTAGATCAACTTTATACTGTCTACTTCAGGGTTTTTATCAGTAAGTTTCTCATTCGATCATTGGGAGTCGGTATTGATCATATACTTTCCAAAATCATATATCATACCTAGGTCTTGATCATATTTTATCCAAAAGTATATATCAATCCTACAAATTTAGTCAAGCTTCCAAAGCAAGACGACCATGCGCATGGAATTTGATTCTTCCCAATATCTCATGAGTGAGCTCATGTCTTCCGGTTCAGTAACTGAACCTGTATGATCCCTTTGAGAGATCGTATTACTCATATGCCCTTATATGCACACCAGCGCGTCGGTGTATAGACCTTGATTAGATCATCAACCTATTGGTCTGCCAAATGTACATACTCAAACATATAGTAACACATCTGTCTCCGGTCAGAGGATGCGTGCCTATATCATGACAGCATATGATATAGGACTTTGGTTATCTCGATCTCGTTAAGTCAACTCTTTGACCCAACTCATCTGACACCTCCGAATCTCTATTCCTATGCAGAGGACCTGCATCAAGAGGTCGGTCAGATATCAGCTTAAATGATATAGGATTGCCATCTCCTACTCAGGCTGGAGATCATCTCTTAACAATCATTTGACGATGCTCAATGAGTCCTCAATCTAACTCATTAAATATTCATCTAAGCACCAGCCTCTATGATTCAATAATTGAATCAACAGCGGTATGATCATTAAGATGGCCATGGTACACAACCCTAATTGTACTAAGGGACCTATTATGCAAATTATGTACTCTTTATTTCGGATTAAGGAGTGAATTGCATAACATTTATTGCATAATGGCTCGTCGTGGGCTCGCATGTCCGACACCGCGCTCGATGTGGTCCGTCGCATATGAGGCATCCCTTGCTCTTGGGTTGCTCCTTCTTGGAGTAATCTCGTTCCTCCATGGGTGGTTCTTAGGAAACGCCTTTGCCCTTGTCTTTCAACCGTGCCTTCAGCTTGCCGGTTAAGTCCTTCTCTTCAGCACTATAGCTTGGTTTGGCACCGTAGTCGACCAACGCATCTGCAGCCACGATTGTTAAATTCAGATCCTTCACGCCATGCCTCCGTAATTCAGCTTGCGCCCAGCTTTGTAACCCAATCGTGAAGTTGAACAATTAGTCTTCCATTGATATGGCCTTGATGTCCAACGACAAAGATGTAAACTGCTTCACGTACTCACAAATAGTGCTTGCTTGCTTCAAGCGTCGAAGAGCTTCATGTGCAACCCACGTCGTATTCTTGACAGGAACTGCGTCTTCAGTTCCGTGACTAGGTCTTCCCACTTGGAGATCTTTGGTCTCACCTCATCTACTGCATGACTCCTCCACCATAACTTGGCATTGCTCGACATGTACATTCGATGCCACGCCCACCTTCTCGGCTTCCATTGTCTTGATCGCTTCAAAGTACACTTCCATGTCCTGTTGGAAGTTCTCCAAATTCTTCGCACTCCACGTATCTGTGAAGGGTTTGGGTTCGGGTACCTTCAGTCACCGCACCTCCGTGGAGCTCTCACTATTCACCATCACCTTCTTGATGAGGGAGATCTCACTACAAAGATCCTCCATCATCGTGTTGAACGCCTCCAGCTTGTCCTTCAAGGACTTGATCTACTTCGAAGGAAATTGAGACTCATCCTCAACACCCGATCCTTATGATGCGCGATCTTATAGGCTTGCGATGCAGTAGGCATGAGTCCCAATGGTGGACTCCATCTCCGCCACTGCTTGCTCCAATGTTGCAACACGCTCGGTAACACCCATCATCTTCGCTCTATCGATTGAAGATGAACTTGCACCAACAAGTTCCTTTGCTCCCATGATTGATTGCACCAACAGCTGCTCCTACCTTCGCCCGCTCTCTTGGCACCACCCAAGCTTTGTGATATACTTCTTTGATCTGATACCAATTATCACAGGGTCAAAATCACACTACCGATTTCAACATGTGCGGCGTTAGCTATCCCGTAGCTAACCAGTCTTCTCGAGTAGAACGATCATGGACACGCTCCAACTCTTTCCAACTTGCACTTGCTAACGTATCGATGCTCCAACACAAGCACAAACATGAACTCCAGATCGCTCAAGAGCACTCTCAAGAACACAATCAAGAACTCAATCAAGCAATCAGACAATTACGGTCACAAAGCTTCTCCTCTTATTAGAAGGGGAGACTGATGAATATGTGATTCATCATACTAAATATGAAAATAGAGCTTCATTCCTGAGTAATTAGCTGTATATCATCATTTATTTTGCATTTTTACCATTCATGCACTTGGGATTAAAAGCTGTATTTTAGCATTAATAATTGCATTCATAATCATCTTGACATTTTCACTTAACTTCATGCATTTTTAACTAATTCATGCTAACTCCAATTGACCTCAAACTACCTTCATTATGTACATATTACTAGCAAGATTAAAAGAAAATTACAAAAATTACTAACTCAAGTAATTTTCCCGTGAGACAAAACTCCTAATTTCAAGATAGACAGACTGAAACAAGCATATCTTCCTCATACAGTGTCTGATTTAGGTCTACTCACTTTTAAAGTAATATAAATTCAAAGACCTTCCAAACAAGACTAATTTCATAAAAATCGGAGCTCATTTGTGAGAGTTGGGTTTTAGGCCTCTTTCGCGCATTTTGTGTTTTAGGGGTTTTTGACATGAAATTTTATATACAAACTTAACCCTTTTTCTTTTATTTATTTTTCACTTATATTCTTTGATGAAAGTTTTATTAAAATACACAAAAATCCAAATTTAAAGTAATACTGAAATCAAAGAAACTGACCGAGTCTGAGTGTCCCTTGTGAGTCTATATAAATATCTCATTTTTCCATTTTATTTTATTTCCCTATTTTTTTATTTATTAAAAATACAAAAAATATAGAAATGTGTAAATATGTGTCTTTTATTTTATTGTATTTTTCTCTCAATTTTACTCTTAATTAAAAAATACAAAACCCCAAAACATCGGTGTTCTATATACATAGAGTACCCAAAAATATCATTTTGCACATATGACCTCTTTTGCTCTTGATCTCTTTATGAAAGTTATAGATATTGCCGAGATGAGCAACTTTTGTGAAGAAAACTTTTCGATCCGATGTCATTTTCTATTTCTTTTATAGTTATCTTCTTATTTTATTTTGATTTTTCTGGAGTGATACGTGGCAGCTCCTGGAGCTGCCACGTGTCACTCACTTTTGACCTTATTTTTATTCCATTTTTATAATAAAATAAATAAATAATAAAATAAAATTAATTTTAGAAAAAAAATAAAAAAATAAAAAAATCCCATTATCTCCCCCCGACGCACGTGCCTAACACGTGCATCCCTAACCTCCAATGCCGCTATCCCCTGCTCCTCTTCCAGTCAACCCTTCATCCACCCAACGTCCTCTGCCCGCTCCACAACCTCCGCCTCCTCTCGAGCAATGGTCGCTGCACTACCCCCGCTCTTTATCCTTATCGCCAACCTTCCCGTATATATACCATCGTTCATCATCCGCGATCCACCATCCATCATATCCAGCAAGAGAGAGGGAGATTGAGATAGAGGCCAGTGACAGGGGCCTCCATCTCCAGCGATAACCTCAAGGGGCGTGATCATCAGAGTCTCATGTGCTTCTGTTAGCACGGTCGAGGCGACAACCAGAAAGGAGGAGGGCCATCGCCAACTTCCAATCCCAGGCGAACCCCTTCTTCTTCTTCTTCCTTTTTTATTCATCTGTTTTTTTCCCAAATCTCATGTTTCCGCATCGCCATCAACTCATGTCATTGCCATACCTTGCACAATCGTCTGTCGACCTGCAGTAGTGTGCCTCCTCAGATGCCATTGACTCCAGATCCTTCATCGGACAGGAGCCATCCGCCCCGCTCCATCGACCTCCGCCAATGGGGGAGGCCCTAGCACATTGGGATACCCACCTTCACTGCTCCGCCTTTGACTCTATCCGTCCATGTGCTTCACCAGCGTCACCCCCATCCACCAACCAAGCACGCACCGAGCTCCGTCCTTTCGTCATCGACCATGCTAACCTCCAAGAGCCCTCCGCCCCGCTCCGCTGACCTCCGTCGTCTAGCGTAGCTAGGCTGAGAGAACCAAGATCCTCCCACGTACGCAACACGTGTGAGGGAGGGATCATTGCACTCTAGCCCCTGGAGTATCCCTATATCGCAAGCTTGGGGAATTTTGCAGAGAATCTCCCATACTCCGCTAAATCAACAAGGAAGTTGATGACACGCCTGACAACTCGGGTTTAGTAAGTAAATAAATAATGGTCGTTGTAACCCAAATCGCCAAGCGCGGTCAATCGAGAAAAATAATTTCAAACCACTCAAAAGATAAATAAGATAAATCAATCACAATAAATGTAAGCGGTTTTCGCTATTCTTTTTACCTGGTATAGCGACCAGGGTCGAACACAAGGAGCGCGATTTAAAAACTAAGCAGTCAAATTTCGGAAATGATTTTTAGTGGTTTTATTTTATTTTTTTATTTTTTCAAATAAGGCACAAAAGATAAAAATGCACACACCGCTCTTTTTGTATTTTTTTCAAAATGATCAAAATGCTCAGAAAATTAAAAAGAAAATGTTTTTGTGTTTTATATGTTTTAAAATGTTTTTGGTAATTTTTTATATTTTTCTGATGTTTTTGTGATTTTATAAAAATCAAACAGTGAAAAACAGAGCAGACAGTGCACATTCAAGAGTATTTTGCAACTTAAAAATAGTTTAAGTGTTCAATACTACTGGGAATTATTTTTTACCTAAACTATAGATGAATATATACAAATAAAGACCAAGATCAGAATTTTTAATTTTTCTACAACTTTCTGTAATTTTTTTAAGAATTTTTTTTCATAATTTTTTTGGTTTTTGTAAAGAGTTAATGCACAAAAATTGGTCAGAAATTAAAAGACACCAAAACATACCTACACTATTTTTTTGGAATTTTTAAGCAATTTTTCGAATTTTTATAAATTTCCAAAGTTCGGGCAGACAAAATATCACTATTTTTTATTTTTTAAATATATCAAAAGTCAACCAAATACTATGAAAAATTTATACAACGAAGAACACAACAGTAGGAACATACAACAATTTTTTGAGAATTTTCAGACCAATGAAAACATTTATTTCAATGAAACAAACATGCAAATTATTGTTCTAGAAATGCAAGGACCAAAATACGAATAGTTGAAGTTTTTGCACTGAATATAGAAATAAATAAAAAAGTGAGGCTCAGTTGCAAATTACCTAGGAAGCATGTGCAATGCACGTGACTTTCTTTGCAGAGCAAGGGCATCTTTGCAATTAAGACAACCTTCAGGGTCAGATCTGTAATTTTCCCAATTTTATATTGCAAAACCCTTGCAAAACCCCTTAGGGTTCTTCTATGTTGATTTCGTTTCCAACCCAAATGGAGAGGTGGGGCCTCCGCTGCCGCCAAACGGAGGAGCGGAGGTGCGGGCAGAGCGCGGCTTCAGGCAGCGGAGAACGGGGGGACGAGTGCGGCCCGTGCGCGGGGGCTCCACTGGGAGGCTTGCAGCGCAGACGGAGGGGGTCGGTCGAAGGACGCCGCCTCGCGTAGCGGCTCGCGTGGCGACAGGCAGAGGCGAGCTGAAGGGGAGACCTGCGCAGGGGGGTCCACTAGGGGGCGGCCTGGAGCGGCCCGCGCGGCGCGGGCAGGCGGGTGGGCTCCGTTGGGAGTGGCGCTCCGTCGTGGAAGGTGGAGCAGGTGCGGGTGGCAGGGCGTCGCATCGTTTGCGCACGGGCTGGAGGCGCCTGGCGGACGACAGCTGGTTGGAGGCGCGGGCGGCGATTGGCGACCCGTCATCTACTGCAATAAATTTTTTATTTTTTTGTTTTTATTTTTTTAATTTTAAACTGCAGGAAAAGATTAGAAGAAAAAATGTATATTTTTTTGTTTTTTTAAACAACAACTGTAAACAGAGGAGAAAGGATAAAAAATTTGCTTTTATTTTTTATTTTTTGTGTTTTTTATATGATCCTGCAAAAAAAAGGTTAGAGAGAAAAAACAATTATATGGTTTTTTAATCTATTTTTATTTATAAACAACAGATGATGTGAATGGGGATCCGACAAAAACGTGAGGTATGGATCTTAGTCTCCGACCACCGTGCGTGGTCGGAGGTGTGTGGTTGCGTGAGATAGACGTGAAATGGAGAGGTCACGAGATGAGGTGAAAAGTCAGATTTAGAGGAGGATCAAAATGTGATGGATGTTTTTGGTATTTTTAAGATCTAAGGACTAATAAGATGGGGGCAAAAATTCAACCTACGATTTATCCTAGAGAAAAAGATAGGAAATAAAAATGGATCTCACCTTGGAATCGGACACGCCGTGATGGCCTCGACGACGACCGAATCGCTGTCACCGATCGGATCGGAGGCTGGGTACCATTCTGCGATGAGTAGCTCTCAGAGATCAGGCTCCTCTCTCCAAAGATTGATCAAGCGTGAATGAAGGGAGAGGAGCCCATTAAAAAGAGAAGAAAAATAAAAAAGGAATGTATGTACAAATAAGGAAAGTAATTAGTGGTTATTTAAATAAATAAAATAATCAATTAAATTAATTAATTAATTAAAAATGAAATTCATATTTAAATAAAATAGAATAATTAATTAATTTACAAAAAATTAATTAGCCACCTTAATGGTGGCAAATTAAGGCATAAAATCAAATCTTTACATAAAAGGTAAGTTTTCAATTCAAATAAAAGAATAAATTAAATGATTAAATCTAAATTTTGTAATTAAATTAAATCAATAAATTAATGTGAGATATTTTAATTTTTTGGTGATTTTTATAAAAAGGAAGTTAGTTGTATACAAATATTATGTACATATAATACAATATACACATTTACAAATAAGGAAATAATTTTTATATCCCTTTTTGTAATTCATTTTTTATTTATATTTTTTGTTATTTTTATGAAAATAATATTTACAATTATATACATAAAAAATAAATATTAATAAATATGTACAACAAATATTGGTTAAACTGCACAAAACACTCCAGAAAATCGACTTTTTAACTGTAACTCTAAAAATTATGAAAACTACAGCCATTTGAAAGATAATTTAATTTAGAGTATAATGGAAGTGAGTTTGGTTCAATTTGAGCTCGTATGGAGCCGGAATTGGTGTTTCAATTAGCGTTTTACGGCTTTTTCTGGGTGTGGTTATTTGCAATATTTACATTATTTTATTTTACACTTATTTTTATTAATTACAACACATTTTTATTTACAGCTTTTATTTATAAAAATAATTAATTTGAAGTCATTTATGTACAAATAAAATAATGTAAGTTTTGTACAAATATACAAGGAATTTATATACAAATTATTTTTGGATTTTTGACAGAAGACCCTATCTCCCCCTACTTTATTCATGGTCGATCAGGTCAAGTCTTGACCTTCTCTCGGGGTTCAGGTCAGTCTGCATTTATTGCATAAATACATCCTTTTTTTCTTTTCTTCTTTATTCTTTTATTTATGTACAAAAAGTATTAAAAATGCATACTTAACAAATGCATGCAAAATGTAATTTTTTGGAATTAGTGGTATTTACAGGTGTTTAACTAGGGAACTGAGGCTAAAATAAAAGAATAAAGGCGATGAATCATGGATTCATCATTCCCCTATACTTTACATTTGCTAGTCCCTTAGCAAACACATATTTGGAAAATAAGTGAAAAAAAAATAAAGAAAAGAAAAAGGAAAGAAGTTAGAACAACGTTGACTTTTAAACTTATCTTCATAAAAATGTAGTATGGAGGTCTATCGATCCTTTGGATTATTAGTGTGTCCGAACCTTAATGGGAAATGGATTTAAAACCTAACAGCCTCTAAGTTCCATAACACTCTTGTCCAGGTTTCCTCAACAGCCCGATCAGAACAAGTCTACATACACAAATTCTTATGACTATGAATTCTTACTTGTACGGTGTAAGTGAAATATAGCTCCTCATCTCAAAAGTAGCAAAGAGACGGCCTCTCTCAACAAGGTAACTCTAGTCCCCCGGTTTGGCAACTCTCTCCTCAAGGAGAGGGGATATTCCCTTCTAAGTTCAAGTACAACCAGCTCAAGAAGAGGGGATGGAGAAGAGAATGGACGGTAACCAGTGTAGTTACCTATCCTTGGATGCATGACCAGCGTAGCCATGTCACCCGCTGCAAGCTCACCAATATTTGACTTTGAAGCTCTTTTTCTTTTTTTCACTTGTATATACACTCCGGCAGGCATTTTACTTTTCTATCAAGCATGTCCACTTTTGGAGATTTTGCATTTTCTTCTTCTTCTTCTTCTTCTTCTTCTTTTGATAATATATACAAGGTGCAGCATGTACATAAGGAGTTTTTCCTCTTGAGCCAGTAGACTATCCCTCTTTTGAAGCATTATTGCAACCCCACAACATCATGTCTTTAGACCTCAACATCACCAAACCAGGTTGAGACACACTTCCCTCCTTAGAGGAGGATGAGAAGTTCCGCCTAGATGACCCTCGTATGCTACCCCAAGCCAAAAGATTCAGCCCCCTCACTACCTCCTCCACGAAGAGCTACGTGTAGAGTGCGTTATCCAAGGTAAGCCACGGTCTGAAAGAATCACGCGTGTGTTGTTAAATATTCTACTTAGACTTTTCAAGATGACATGTGAACATAGTCTTATGGACTCAAAGAATTAAGTCACTAGGATCTGAAAAGTCTTAACTCCAATTCTTATAAGGTTCCTCTGAAATTAATTGGATTAAGGTCCAACTAAGCTCCATTCTTCAAATTTATTCCAGACTTAGTTTAAATGTCAATATCATCCAGAAAAATGCTCACGCAAATGCAAGAAAATGTGTACATGCAAGGAAAAGAATTTTTTTTTGAAACAAAATTCAAATTTTGAACTTTTTATGGATTTTTTTTAAAAAAATGATGCACTTGAAAAAGTTTTTTTAATGCAAATTTTTATAGATTTTTTATTTTTGTAGTTTTTTTTATAAATAAAAGGTTAGTAATATATACAAGTATATACAAAAAAATTAGAAAAAAATAAGGGATGAGATACATATATACACAAGAGTGAGTTAATTATTTTACAAGAATCAGATGCAAGAATTTACAACTTGAGTAATTTATACAGGTATATACATAGTTGGATTTTTTATTTTTTATTTTGTTTGTGATGCATGTATTCCTCAAATTTATTTGAAAATAATTTTACAGATAATTTTGAAAATAATAGTCTAAAATAATTTTTCACACAATTTTACAAACATTTACACACATTTGAAAACTATTTTGCAAACATTTTTCAAACAGTATATATAGATTTTCAAAATAATTTTTCAACCATTTTCAAAATATTTGCAAATAGTTTTTATTAAATCATTTTATTTCACACAAAGAAGAAAAAAATTACAAACCAAAATATTTTTACAAAGGTTGAAAATATTTTTGAAACATTTCTCAAATAGTTTTCAAAAGATTTTTCAAATAGGTTTTCAAATTACTTTCAAAATATTTTTCAAAATATTTTAACATGACTTATTAATCAGTATATACAAAAAGATTTTTTAAGGAATTTTCTGCATCTTTTTATTAGTTATTATTTTTTTACAAGTATTTATACAGTATTTTAGCCATATTAAAGATATGAAAGTACGAGTTATGGCTAAAGTATATATACAATATATACGACACCCCCTATACTTAGCTCGAACTATATCCTCATAGTGATCAAAGAGCTGCAAAGGAAGACATAACTCGTGCTAATTATAGAAAACTAAAAAGAATGCTATGCTAGAACATCGAATAAAAGAATGAAATCAATAGGGGTCAGTGGTCCCCCTATACTTAGGATCAAGTAATCCTAAGTATAGAAGATTGTTCACAAGGGGAAAACCAAGGAGTAGAATGTATAGAGTCTACCTCCCCTATACTTAGGGTAAAATATCCCTACGTATAGGTAGCAAAACAGAGGTAAAAAGGATCAAAAGAAGAATCACAAGTCTGACACCCCCCCTATACTTAGGGTAAAGTACACCCTAAGTATGGAATAATCATGAGATGGAGATGGGATGTGAGACAGAAAGAATGTATGATATGAACAAATGGATCTATACAACAGTGAAAAATATTGAGGTGCCTCTCAACAAGCACTAGAGTTTATGCCCCTAGTTGGGCACAAATGTTAGGATAACGCCATATCGAGGTTCAGGACGACATCTGTAAGGAGAATACCGTACTGTCGTTGCAGTCTCGGTGGGAGAACAACAACGAACTCAACAGAGTGGACGATGACACCCAGGTAATCAATCAGGCAGGTGTCTACTACCGGGTCAACATATGGGAAGATGAAATCGGACTCCGGTAGGACAAAAGAAATCATCGGCTCAAGATCTGTATGGAGTGAAAGGACAGAGCCGAAGAAGTCAAACGTGGAGAAGGAAGGATCTATCAGTGAATCCCCCACGTGAATCACAGTCTCGAAAAGGTACTAAAGGTCATGATCATGAGACTCACTAAAAAGACTGATATCCGATGCACATAATGTAGACAAATCTGTGAAATCATCGAATACCTCAAAGATCGGGTCATCCTCGCGAGGGTTCTCGAGGAGAGAAACCTCAAACTCATTATCATAAATATCAAAATACTCGGTCTCGTGATCTGGCATATAAGATGCACTCCCAGAAAGTGAAACCGAGTACACATGGTCCATGGAATCCTCCCGTAGATAACCCTCGAGGAGTAATGCCGAATCATCAGGAAACTAGGGATCTATGCTGTCAAATATCATGTCCTCCAAAAATGTATCGACCTCATCAAATGGGAGGACACGACGCTCAAATATGAGACTATCAAGGTCTGTCAAATCAAAAATCGGTCCCTCATCAAGCTCTCTTTGTTGAGATGAATCCAAATATATCTTTGAATCTGGGAAGATCTCTTGAAGAAAGGACACTAAATCCAATGGACATGAACACTGAAATGACTCTAAGGATGGCTGAAATGTGGGATCCCCCTCTATTTCTTGGGATACTAGCAGATCTAGAATCCAAGAATCATCGACGTGGAAGTGCGGGACTGGCTCAAAATCTGGCTTTAAATCCAACGGGTACTCGACCAGTGTCCAACTCTAGGAACTCACAGTGGTAGTCAACACATCCATCATATGAAAAGCAGTAGCATGCATATCCTCTTATTGGTGTGCGCTGTCAAGATCGGCATGAACTATCACACACTCATCTGATGTCATCTCTCCCTCATGTGTTGTCCCGCATAAATCATCTTGTGAATATGGGATGTCTGAAAGTGTATCCAAGATGGTCTCAATTAAATCCAGGTCGGGACTTTGGTGTGAACCACCATACGAGGTAATGACGTATGCAATCTGCTCTGCGGTCCTCTCCCTCATGGCGATGTGGATAAGGTCAATCATCGAAAATCTATGATCTAGAAATCAACTCAAAAGATCACGTAACCTCAACCATGAATCTATCAATGGCTCTCAGGGGTCAACTGAAAAATCACGAATACAAGACAGCATCATCTCTGCTCTACGCTGGGGGTAAAATCTCTACAAAAACAATGATCGTAAATCTCCCCATGTAGCAATCTTCCTTCCCAGTCGCATGTGCCAACTTTTGGTTCTACTCTGAAGTGTAAATGGAAAGGTGATCAACATCATGTCCTCATGAGTTATATCAGAATATGATCGTGATCCACAAATTTCCTCAAACTCATCGATATGCAAATAAGGTTCCTCGTGCACTTCCCCTGAAAACTTGGACAGTAGATCAATGAACTCTAAATCCAGAACGAAGGGACTCAAAGTAGAAGCGGACTGTGCTTCTAGATCTATGTACTCATCCATCGTCCTGGGATAAAAGTCGTCTAAAGCTCGCAACTGCTCCATATGATCACCTATGGGATGCACTCTCATCTCAGCAAGGTGATCGTCCAGGTTTCGTATATGGTCAATCTGAACTCTTCGGACGTCACTCACAGCATGTCCCGAGAAAGAAGGTGGGTAGGGGGAGAATGGGATGTCGGTCGGAGTTTCGACCTCCCAAGAGAGTGGGCGGAAATGATAGGTATGAAGTGACGAAGCTGCAAAATTCGGCTGGATTGGAATGCGACCCATCATGAAGAGAGGGAAATGAAGGGCAGGAGGGTGGGATAGAAGAGACGGAGTGAAGGAGAGAGAGGGTGAGAGAGGGTGGGATAGAAGAGAGAGAGAGATAGAAGGTGAGAAGAAAGACAGAAGGTTAGTGCTAAATATAGAAGATAAACGTAACCAACTCACACTAAAGACATTCAAACACAAGGCAAACCCCCAATTCACCAACTCTATGCAATGTGAAGACCGAGAGATCTGGTCTTTTATCTTTTCAATTTTAGAGTTATGTGATCAAACAAAAGTTGTACAAACACTTAGGAGGCTTGAATAGGATTTGGGCACTACTCCTTAGTGTGTACGCGAGCAATTAAAAGCGCAAACAATGAGGGGGTTGCTCTCCCAATACAATGAGGTATTAACTACGTTTATTTTTAAAGGTCAAGTTCAATTAGCAGTCCCATTTTTTAATGTTTGATTTTCTATTTTTTTGGATTTTTTTTCAAAGATAACACCTAACGAGCTTTCTCATTTCCTCTTTAATTAATTTGAGTCGAAAACAGGGGGAGGAAGTCGAAAAAGCTGATGCACAGTCAAACACTATGATGCATGCATGGATAGATATGCATACCTTGCTCCAGCACTCTACATGCAATATGATCCGTGCATAAATTAAATACAAAATTTAAACTACTTATATGATGCACGAAGAAAACAGCCTTAGACGAAAGATTTCTACACGTCAAGAACAGTAGCTAATAGGTCACAAAGAGAGGTCGGAGTCCGGTCTCTGATGGCCGATCGGTGTCTTCCACAACGGATCCTGCCAGCGCTGTATATGGCCTCTAGCGGCACGTGACCTCTCAGATAACCTAGATTAGCTTTTTCTTTGTGATTTAATCAATTAAGTCCAGTTATCGATCTATAGGTATAGGCAGATAATTAGGGATGAGACTTTAATTAATTACGTCACAATCAAGATAAAATCCTAAGTCTAGAGGCCAAATTCTGCGTGAATCAAAAATAAAAAATAAAAATGAGATAAAACAAAACCGATAAAAAACAGCGGTGAGGTCCCCCAAGTGCACCGGCAGTTGGCGAAACAGACCCCAAATAAAATTCCAAATCCACAAGTCTGAAGTCTTAAATTATTACAACAATTATTGTTCTCTCAAATAAAATAAAAATCTTCTTCTCCTCCCTGCTCTTCCTCCTATGCTGGTCCTCCAAAAAGAAACTCAAAGTCATCCTCCAAGCAGTTCCTCGCACAAAAATACAAGAGAGAAGGTCCGAAAACAATTATAATATAGAGAGACAAATATCACAAAAATGAAAAATGACTACAAAGCCGTGCTCCCCGACAACGGCGTCATTCTGATGACACGCCTGACAACTCGGGTTAAGTAAATAAATAATGGTCGTTGTGACCCAAATCACCAAGCACGGTCAATGGAGAAAAATAATTTCAAACCACTCAAAAGATAAATAAGATAAATCAATCACAGCATGAAATGTAAGTGGTTTTCGCTATTCTTTTTACCTGGTAAAGCGACTAGGGTCGAACGCAAGGAGCGCGATTTAAAAACTTAGTCAAATTTTGGAAATGATTTTTAGTGGTTTTTTTTTATTTTTATTTTTTTTATTTTTCGAATAAGGCACAAACAATAAAAAAGCACACACACTGCTCGTTTTGTATTTTTTCAAAATGATAAAAAATGCTCAGAAAATTAAAAAGAAAATGTTTTTGTGTTTTATATGTTTTAAAATGTTTTTGGTAATTTTTTTAGATTTTTCTGATGTTTTTGTGATTTTATAAAAATCAAACAGTGAAAAACAGAGCAAACAGTGCACAACCAAGAGTGTTTTTTAATTTAAAAATAGTTTAATGCCTAATACTCTTGGGAATTATTTTTTACCTAAACTACATATGAATATCTACAAATAAAGATCAAGATCAGAATTTTTTAATTTTTCTGCAATTTTTTACAATTTTTTTAAGAATTTTCATTTTTTGCATTTTTGTGGTTTTTATAAATTAATACACAAAAATTGGTCAGGAATTAAAAGACACCAAAACACACCTACACTAACTTTTTTGGAATTTTTAAGTAATTTTTCGAATTTTTATGAATTTCCAAAGTTCGGGCAGACAAAATGTCAATGTTTTTTATTTTTTAAATATATCAAAAGTCAACCAAATACTATGAAAAAATTATACAACGAAGAACACAACAACGGGAACATACATCATTTTTTTGAGAATTTTCAGACCAATAAAAACATTTATTTCAATGAAACAAACATACAAATTATTTTCTGGAAATGCAAGGACCAAATTGCGAATAGTTGAAGTTTTTGCACTGAATATAGAAATAAATAAAAAAGTGAGGCTCAGTTGCAAATTACCCAGGAAGCATGTGCAATGCACGTGACTTTCTTTACAGAGCAAGGACGTCTTTGCAATTTAGACAACCTTCAGGGACAGATCTATAATTTTTCCCAATTTTATATTGCAAAACCCCTTAGGGTTCTTCTATGTTGATTTCGTTTCCAACCCAAATGGAGAGGCGGGGCCGCCACCGCCGCCAAACGGAGGAGCGGCGACGCGGGGGAGCGTGGCTTCAGGCAGCGGAGAACGGCGGGATGCGATCACTGGGGGGAGATCTGAGGGTACGACGAGCGTGCGACACGTGCACAGGGGGCTCCGCTGGGAGGCGCCACGGCGCCGACAGAGGGGGTCGGTCGAAGGACGCCGCCTCACGCGGCGACGGGCAGAGGCGCGCTAGAGGGGAGACATGCGCGGGGGGTTCGCTGGGGGGGGGGGGGCTGGAGCGGCCCGTACGGAGCGGGTTGGCGGGTGGGCTCTGCTGGGAGCGGCGCTCCTACATGGAAGGTGGGGCAGGTTTGGGTGGTGGGGTGTCGCGCCGCCTTGCACGCGGGATGGAGGCACCTGGCGGACGGCAGCCGGTTGGAGGCGCGGGCGGCGGGGATGGCGGCCCGCCGTCTGCTGCAATAATTTTTTTATTTTTTTGTTTTTAATTTTTATTTTTTATTTTTAAATTGCAGGAAAAGATTAGAAGAAAAAACGTATATTTTTTTGTTTTTAACAGCAACCGTAAACAGGGGAGAAAGGATAAAAAAATTCTTTTTATTTTTTTATGCTTTTTTAATATGATCACGCAAAAACAAAGGTTAGAGAGATAAAAACAATTATATGGTTTTTTATCTATTTTTATTTATAAACAATAGATGATGTGAATGGCGATCTGACGGAAACGTAAGGTGCGTGGTCGGAGGTGTGTGGTTGCGTGAGATAGACGTGAAATGGAGAGGTCACGAGATGAGGCGAAAAGTCGGGTTTAGAGGCGGATCAAAATGTGATAGATGTTTTTGGTATTTTTAAGATCTAAGGACTAATAAGATGGGAGCAAAAATTCAACCTACAATTTATCCGAGAGAAAAAGACAGGAAATAAAAATAGATCTCACCTTGGAATCGGACACGCCGTGATGGCCTCGACGACGACCGAATCGCTGTCACCGACCGAATCGAAAGTTGGGCACCCTTTTGCGACGAGTAGCTCTAGGAGATCGGGCTCCTCTCTCCAAAGATTGATCAAGCGTGAATGAAGGGGGAGGAGCCCATTAAAAAGAGAAGAAAAATAAAAAAGAAAGGTATGTATAAATAAGGAAAGTAATTAGTAGTTATTTAAATAAATAAAATAATTTATTTATTTAATTAATTAATTAAAAATTAAATTCGGATTTAAATAAAATAAAATAATTAATTAATTTACAAAAATTAATTAGCCACCTTAATGGTGGCTAATTAAGGCATAAAATCAAATCTTTGCATAAAAGGTAAGTTTTCAATTCAAATAAAAGAATAAATTACATAATTAAATTTAAATTTCACAATTAAATTAAATCAATTAATTATTGTGAGATATTTTAATTTTTTTGGTGATTTTTATAAAATGAAGTTAGTTGTATACAAATATTATGTACATATAATACAATATACACATTTACAAATAAGGAAATATTTTTATATCCCCTTTTTTAATTAATTTTTATTTAGATTTTTTTGTTATTTTTAATGAAAGTAATATTTACAATTATATACATAAAAAATAAATATTAATAAATATGTACAACAAATATTGGTTAAACTGCACAAAACACCCCAGAAAACTGACTTTTTAACCGTAACTCCAACAATTATGAAACCATAGCCATTTGAAAGATAATTTAATTTAGAGTATAATGGAAGTGAGTTTGGTTCTATTTGAACTCGTATGGAGCCAGAATTGGTGTTTCAATTAGCGTTTTGCGGCTTTTTCTAGGTGTGATCATTTGCAATATGTACATTATTTTATTTTACACTTATTTTTATTATTTACAACACATTTTTATTTACAGCTTTTATTTAAAAACCAATTAATTTGAAGTCAATTTATGTACAAATAAAATAATGTAAATTTTGTACAAATATACAAGGAATTTATGTACAAATTATTTTTGGATTTTTGACAGAAGACCTTATCTCCCCCTACTTTATTCCTGGTCGATCAGGTCAAGTCTTGACATTCTCTCGGGGTTCGGGTCAGTCTGCATTTATTGCATAAATACATCCTTTTCTTTTTATTTTCTTCTTTATTCTTTTATTTATATACAAAAATTATTAAAAATACATATTTAACAAATGCATGCAAAATGGTAATTTTATAGAATTAGTGGTATTTACAGGTATTTGACTAAGGAAATGATGCTAAAATAAAAGAATAAAGACGATGAATCGTGGATTCATCAGAAGCTCAGCCACTCCAAAGGGTCACGTGATGCGCACGTGACCCCTAGAGTTTTTGCAGAAACCCCCAGAGGGGTTTTGGTAATTACAACTACATCCACGTACTGCAATTTATTAATTTAATTCCATTTTTTGTATTGCAAACAGAACCTGGTGTTCCTCTATTACTTTGAATCTCTTTTTACATGCATTTTATTATTTAAAAATAGAATTTTATTCTACAATTAATCTTCTACATTGGGGCGTGTGAATTCTATTTTTAAGTCTCTGTGGTTGATTAATAATTAATATTCTTGTGTAGAAAATTACATACTTTGCCCAGTCTGTACTTAAAAATTTTAAATAACCATCATTCCAAAAATTATCAAAAAATCATGGATCGTTGAATTAATTGTGTTTCACATTGTGCCCAAAAAGAATTGCATTTTCATGCATATTTTGCTCTAAAAAATCATCTTATTTAATTCAGTAATTAATTTTTAATAGGTATTAAATTCAATATTTTTAGGGCTTAGGATTTTTTTGAGATATATTACTAGTTATATATCTTAGATAAATTTATTTCATGAAAATAAGTAGATTTAATAGTTATTATAATTAATTATTGAAAATCTCACTATCTACATTCATTAATTCATAAAATATTCACCTAGCATCTAAAAATTCCAAAAAAAATTACAGTGCATATATTTCACCATTATTTACATCTTGGCCAAGTTTCATAATTTTCTATCATTGTTTAACTAAAAATTATATTTTAGTCCCTAAAGTTGACTAAAATTTCATACCGCTCATTTATTGCATTTAAAATTACCAAAAATGCCTCTTTGAAAACCTAACCTCGAGATCGACTATAAATCAACCTAAGGAGACAGTTGCCTCCCTGAGTTCGATCTTTGACTTCGCAAGTAATAAAAATTGACCGCTCGCTTTAATTAGAAAATTAATTAAAATTAATGCTAGTTTTGGTTAATCCTTAATTGTCTGTCTGCAACAAATTTGAACATTAATTTGACACTATTAAATGGTAATTTTTGGATTTTTCAGATTCTCGCTCTGGAGTGGGGTGTGTCACTCTACACTGTAATGGTGTGTTAATGAGCCACTGCCCCTTCTTATATACAAGACTCAAGGAAACCTAAGGGTGTGTTTGGTTGGCGGGTTAAGGCGGGTTAAACTGGTAGAGGGTAACCTATTTTTGGATTTTGGTGTTTGGATATAGGGTTAAACTGGGGGTGGGCTAGAAGTGGGTTTGGGGTGATATGATTGTATTGATGTTTGAAAAAGTGAGTAGTTATTGTGATGTGATTGTATTGAAGTTTGGAAAAGTGAGTAGAAGTGGAGTAGTTTATAATTTTTATATGATATGATGGCATAATATATTATTTTTTGATAGGATTGATGATGTAAAATTGATTTATTTAATTTTTTAAAAAAAAGAATAAAGTGGGGCCCACGGGGAGAGAGGGGGATGTGGGTTAAGGGGGGTAAACTCCCCTAACCCGCAGGTAACCCGTCATCCAAACGGTACCTAAGAGACACTCATTATTACATTTACAATAATGGCAATAAAGATTCAAGACTTTACAAGTTCTATGGCAACCCTTCGTGTTCCACAATCATCCTTTGTCTTCCCGTCTCTTTAACTCCCTTGTTGTCATTTCATCTTCTCGCACGGTTGACACCATATCAACCATCCAGTCATCACCGTACTTGTGCTCCAATGCCTTGCTAATGTAGCTTTGACGTATTTCATCAAGTGCCATCGAACACTCGTCTTATGCCAAAAGGGAACCCACATCCACCAGATCCTCATGCGATAAACCCTTCCTTAGCGCTCCACATGCTAAGGGCAAGTCTGCCAGAATTTCGCTATTGTGGCCTCCAGATCACTCCCGTACATGCACTATCGAGCATGCTCGACAATGCTCGTACTCAACACCTGCAACATTCCATGCCTCCTTGGACAGCCACGCATCACTACCGCTATTGTGCACCTTTGTGCATACGCTTGTGTGATTGTACCACATTGTACTGATTCACTGCAGACCTCCCTGCTACGCTCGTGTGCATACCTCTACGTGTATCCATTGTCATGTCTTGTACTGTTGTTTGTACTTGTTTTGCTCACGCTACTACAAGCTGCATGACACTCTGCTACCGAGTCAGTGTCCTCTGTGATGATTCTCCATTATCATGTACGGTTGAGTCTTCATACTCCCATGGATAATCTACATACTACCATGTACTCAAGAATCCTCCTAAAATCAGTTCCATCGATCATTCTTGTGCATCTATTGTCATGTTTGTACCATTCTCGATCACGGAATTTGAGGGTGTAACAGCAATCTTCAGCCAAATATATAAAATGAGGAGAACAGATCCTAACATGTTCCAACTACATGTAGAGGAACAAAACAAAACCAAAAATCCTGACTAGCAAAAGAAGGGGGAATCACCATCAAATCCGAAAAAAAACAAACAAAACCAGCAAGGTTCATCAACACGTTGTCGACATCAGGAGGTGCCTCAATGCTTTCCTTCCTGCAAATGAAGGAGATTGGAAATTGCAAGATGGTTAGATACCGCGTCGTACACTAAGTTGAAAATAAAAGAAGTTTGTAAGGATTTATTGTCCCAAATTTTAAGATAATGCTTTTTCCATCCTTCCTAAATAGCAGCTGAACAAACTGGGTACCGATTTTTATATTGGAAGTCCCAGCAAAAGAATTATCCTCTGGTATATAGAAACGTATTACGAACCCATTTTGTTGGCGATGGGTGTATGAGATCCAAGATATTAGCGAAGATATCGCAGTAAAATATGGTGTGCAATAGAATCTTCTTCCATGTAGCATAAGTAAGGCATAGAGGCTAGATTGTAACTTCATTTTTTTGTTATCATGGGTAACAATCTTCTCTTAGAAAAATAACAAGGAGAAAAAACTAATATGACAAGGAGTGTAGCGATTCCAAAGAATCTCATAGAGTGTGCCAGTAATACCTCCATCTATCATAAAATAGTAACACTTCTCTCTTCAAAACGGATGCAAATACGAACGAATATGAATTTATCTGCATCCTTTTGCATCTGGTTGTGATTTCAAATATGTCAATAATGTTCATGTTTGTTTCAAGGCATATCTATGAATAAGGATTGCTGGTAAATTTTAAATAGTCAAATTGAAGGGGCATGCACGTTCTCTAGTCTCCTCTTTTTTAAGATTCCAAGTAAGAGCTGGATAAATGAAGTTTTAAAAGACAACATCAAGGAGGAATTTAACACAAAAAATGGATTTAGAACTTATGTTTGTGTTTGGCTAGTGGGTTCTGAGGAGAAAAATCATGGTAAGTGTTTCACATGAAATCAATTGATTCGTAAGTATTTCTCTTTCATTAGTCACCTTGATGATCGAACTCTTTTTATTTGTGTTTTAAAGGTTTTCTGTTTGTATTTTTGTTTGATTTTGTATGTGTGATAAAATATAGTAAAATCAAGCTACAGAAATAATTTTGTAATTTTTCGAAGTTTTTCAAATTTTTATTAATTTTTAAAGTTCAAAAATAAGGTTGTTTTTGTATTTTTAAAATTAGACAATGAAAGAAATTTATAAAATCAAAATTATTGGAGATACGTGTGATTATCAGGTATTTATTCTAATTTTTATGAATTTTCATATAAATGGAATTATTTAAACCAAGCAATAAAAGACGACCATTAATCTGCCGAACATGGACCAAAAAGCAATTTATAGAAATTTAAAAACATTTTTACTCCAGATCTGAACTGATGGTTGATATTTCAGCATGGATGGATGACTAGGATCAGATCTGGAGCACTCCTCGCTGATCGAACGGTTCTAGAGAAACTGGGAAGGACACTAAAGAGGGCTTCTCCAAACGAGATTCAAATCACTAAAGATTGACCAATACGTTTCAGATCTGGGCTATGATGGGCTCGGTTGACTCCGTTTGATGTTCCGCGTCGACCTACGATGGTCTCAAGGTCTAGATCTCACTGTAATAAATCCGATCGAATCTGCATCTCGACCTACTTTTGGTGATGAAAATGAGGTTCCATCTCTGCTTTAGCTGATGCTCCTAGGTATTTGCAAGGTTATTATAAGGCTCGAAGACAAAGGTTCTCGACCAATATTTATTCAAATATCCAAATTAACAAGGAATGGGTGAAGGTCTCCTACGTGGGCGGGGCCTTTGAGATCTATCTTCACACTACAAGAAAAACGTGATTTGGCGAGCACATAAGGGAGAGGATGGGACGAGCACATGTGCTCACCATTTGTGGGAGGGCACCTTGCAAGCATGTGTCATCGCCCACCTGCCTCGCCTAGTTAAATTTCAATGTGTGATTTTAAATGGTGCGTGAAAATTTAGGGGTGATAACTTGGAGAGCACATTGGTGCGCACATGTGTCTGCCCTAAACAGAATGTTGTCGGGCTGCATTTCCTTCATTTCAAATGAAACCAAACCCCCAAAAGCCTCCTATGATGATTTTTGAGCGACATCCCTCGCCTCCGTCGACCATCATTTGCCTCCATTATTCGCAAATTTTTCTTCCATCAGGTATTTCGAGTACTCTTCTCTTGCTTATTTTGATTTTAGTTGCATAGTTTGGATTTATTCAATATTTTAGAGTTTGTAGTTTTTTAGAGTAGAACATCATACATTGTTGTGAGATTTCGTTAAATAATTGATTGTACATATATTAGATGTTAGAATTGATTTTGTTACTCTATTCTATATGCAAATCAAAATGTATGAAAGGTGTATGATGAAATGCCTAAACCACCACATTAGAACAACAATGTTGTTAGAATTTGTTAACTTGTAGATTGCATATTATACGATTATATTACCATAGATTAGATTTTAGAACAAATTTTGTCATGTTATTCTACATGCAAATTAACATGTATGCTAGGTGTATGACATGCTAATGAAAAATTGAGAAATTCCATTCTTATTTGTGATGTGGTAACCTATACATAGATAAATACCAATATTTTGTGGATTTAAGTATGTACATGTGTGTTCGTGTGCGTTGTGCGTGAGCGTGTGTGTGTGTCTTAGAGAATGTAGAGTTTATTAATATAGTGTTGTTTCTTTTTTGTATTTTTTGTGCATAAGTGATAACTCGCAAAATCGGCCCTTTAGTAATGTATTTTTAGCACTTGGAATCATCATCGTAGTCGGGCCGATTTGGGTCATCAAAAGATCATCTCATTTCAATATATGTCAATAATAGATCAAAATGAGATGATCGTTAATTTTTTTACTTGGTAAGATACCAAGGTCGAACTCAGGGACACGAGCCTCTCTCGTATTAATCGGATTTCTATTTATTTAACTAAGTGTTGAGCTAAAGGCATATAGGTCAAATCATGCAGACACGACACAACAAGGCAAAGCATTATAAATAAACATGCATTTTTTTATTCAATTTTTATCATGCAAATAAATGCCATGTAATGCAATGAAAATATGCCCTAGGTGAAAATAATGAGCAAAATTAAATAAGAGATAATTTCAAGTTTAATTAAAGAGGCAGATGTGATGAACAATTTTAAGTAAGGCATCAGTTCAAGCTCGAATAGACACAAGGCTACTACATAATACTTAAAAAATCATTGTGTCCAAAACAATAATTAAGCATGCCATTTGAAAGATCATCAAACCAGCTTTAAAACGAAATTGAAATCATCTCAATCGGATGTACGTAGCTCAAGATATGCTAGAATGAAAACAAGGGCATAACTGAAAAGAAACATGAAAAGATAACTACAAAAAGGTCCCTGGAAAGGACTAAAATGCAAAAGAAATAAATGCGAGGCCTTCCCTATAAATAAACCACACACGCAGGGGCATATTTGCAATTATATAAACCCGCAAGGGTATAAGTGCAAATAACCCCAGACGCACGTGGTTCGCATATGTAGACAGGACCTTTCTGCAAATGTGGAGAAGTCAGAGGGCGTCTCTGCAAAATTCCCAGATAGCACGTGCGCAGCACGTGCTATCCAGGCTCGGAAGGAGGCTCGGCGTCGGTAGAGGCTCGATGAAGCTTCGGCTAGGCTCGGGCGTTGGCTCGGACTCGGCCGAAGCTGCTGATGGCTCGGCACAGGCTCGGGCGCTCCAGACCTGGAGGTTCGATGGCTAAGGCTCGGGGGCGCTCTGGTGTCGACGCGTGGCTGGTTAGCTGCCCTTGGATCGTGAGGATCCAAAGGCCACCGGTGAAGATGCTGGTAGACGACGTGGATGTGTGGGAGTCGTTGGATCTTGAGGATCCAACGGCCCCTGAAATCAATGATGTGGCTTTGTCTGGGCCATTGGATGGTCACTGAGAGAGGACCATCCAACGGCTGCTGTCCCTTCTCCTCCACCCGAAGCTGGCAGCGAGTTTGGAGCTCCGGCGAAGGAGCTCCTCCTCCGCCGCCTTTGCTGATGCTCGTTGAAGGCCCATAGTCGCTCCTGGAGAGTTAGGTTGACTCATTGAAGCATGGCGACGGTGCCGGTCGCTTTGGAGGAGGCAGACGGATCAGAGATGTCAGATGCGAGCTCGAAGAAGAGTTGTCCGGCGATCTCTCCGGCCATTGAAAAAGATGGATGACCTGCAGTGTTAATATCTAACCGAAATGGGGTTTTGTGGGGGTGAATGGTACGGGAGCTCAGAGAATGAAGAGGATGGGAGCTCTGTTGCTCCTCCACCGCGAGGGCGGAGGAGATGGTCGGAAGGTGACGAGGTTCTGAAGAAGAGAAGGAGGATGTCAGAGATGGGTGCGTGGAAGGGGGGTTAAAGGCGGAGCTTGTAGGGAGTTCATCGGAGGTTGAGGATGAATGAAGCGGCCTAGAAAATTAATGGAAACTAAGGAAAATTACAGAGGAAGAAGAAGAAGAGCTTACCTCGTCGGACGGGCGATGTGGCATGTGCTTGAGCTCCGAGAGGAGCTCGGGGTCTTCGCAACATGCTGGGCGGCCATCCCAGCGAGCCCGGGCGCGCCTGGGGGCGCCGCAACTCCGCCGTGTGTGGCGGAGGGTCGCACCGGGGGCAGTGGTCGTCTTCGCTCGATCCTCCGCCTCCCCCTGTCACAGGGAGATGGAGGAGGGCTGGGCCATGCCCCTACGTAAAGGCGGACCAGGCAGTTTGAAGGAGGAGGTGCGATATTTGAAGGAGCGAGTGGCCGGTTATGATGGTGGTCGACGTGGGTTTCGTGAGGAACATGGAGCGACTGGAAATGGATTGAGAGTAGTGGAGGCACCGGCGAAGGAGGTGGACGACTAGGGAAGACCGTGAGGCGGTTGGCGAAGTGCGAGGGTCGCTGGAGTCGTGGAGAAAATGGAAAGGGGGAGAGGTGTGCGCGAGCTGGATCGTGGGAGAGAGAGGGGAGGTCGGAGGTTGACGATGACCTCTGACCGTTGGATCTGGAGATCCAACGGTGGAAAGCTATGCGCGGAAGAACGGCGTAGATTAGATCGAGGGCTATGAGATCAACGGATGTCAGCGCTCCACGTGGTGACATCTGGGCACGACGCTTGCGGACGGTAGTGATGGGAAGGAAGCTCTGATCGAATGGCTGGAAACATAGCGAGATTGTGAGGTCGAGATTTCTGCTTCAAATGATGATCAGATGTGAAGGATGTGACACGTGGCGTAATTAGAAGAAGGCGGGTCCGAGCAGTTTAGATGGAAAATGGGTGAAGATCAGACGGCTGAGAATTAAGCGATCATGGACGGCAGAGATCAAGACATCATGGGCGTGATCGGACGGTGCGCAACGCGCCACGTGGCAAGCTGTGGGCTTGGCGCTAACGTGACGTGAAGATGGAGCCCTGATGATCATCCGATGGCTGGGAAGAAAGGAAGGATGTGGACACAGCTCGACCGTTGGATTCAAAGCAAAATCCAACGGCCGGGGATGGTGGCGGATGAGACAAGAGAGACGGGCCACGTGGCGCCCCCAGAATGGGCCACGTGGCCCAATCAGATTATTAAGAGGGTATTTTTAATTTTTGAGGCTTAATTTGGCCGAATTTGAGAAAACTCAAAACATGAAAGTTGTAGATCTTGACGAGATCTACAAGTTTCATGTTGACCAAAACTGGACAGGAGGCCAAACAAAGATTCGAAATATTTTTGAGGGTATTTTTAAGTCTAAAAATACCACGAATTTTTGTTTTTTCATTTTTTTGTGATTTTTAATTTATTGAGGACTCTGATGATTACAGGACATTAACCGGGATTTATTGCCAAAACTTTAAGTAAGGGGGTTAATTATAGAAAATAGAGATGATGAAACTGAGTTTCATCAATAAGTTATGTATGTGTGGGTATGAGAGGGAAGGTGGAGGAGGGGGAGATTATTTGTGTGAGTTGTCTGTGTATGCGTGTTATGTGTGCATGCATATGCATGTATCTTAGGGAGTGTTTTAGTATAATGTGTATTAAAGAGAGTGGGTATGTGTATAAGAGTACTTGTTAATATGTGTTAGGGAGTGTATTAGTTTAGTGTGCATGGAGCACAAGCTTGTAAGAAAAAGGACACACTTCTTAATGTGTTGCATTTATTTTATTTTTGAAATGTCGATAAATGGCCTATAATTTTGATGTTATTGAGAGATGCATAATTTTCTACACGTGGAAGGTCATGGATATACTTATTAACATAATTTTTTATCTTATATTTTTTATTACTTTGCATATGAACTTTGATTGTGAGGATACACATATATTATCTTATTTGTTCATATTTTGGATATAATAAGAGGAAGCTCCTGGTAGATTTAGTAACACCTTATTTTCTAGTAAAAACCTCTCTATCTTTAGTTATTAAGATTTCTACGGGGATTAGTCCCTTGTAATTGAATACAGGCTTACACACATAATGTAGACTCATTTTCCAGATGTCAACTCCTCTATCATTAAGTATGGTCAATTAAATATTATCCTTCTACTTTTATCCATGTATATTCAAGTTTCAAATTTTAAATTAAATTTTATAGTTAAGTGATTAGGAACATGTTAGGAACCATATAAAATATGATTGGATATAGTATGAAGAATTGTTTACGATAAAATGATCAGCTACACGTTTTATTTGTGATTATAGAGTCATGTACATGCCTTTCAAAATATCGAACTCTATGGATATACATTATTTCCTCTTAAGTTTGTATTTTAGAATATGTGATCATGTAAAAGGAATCAACATCCAATGAATACACTACAAAGAAAATACAATGAGGAGGAGGTCGAAGAAGAGAAGGACATACCATATTATCAATAATGATATAATTTCTCTATAATAGAAAAGAAAGAAGTGAAATTGCAAGTGATGTATTTTTATTTATAGCTTTATTATCTCTTTAATACTCCTTTAATAAAAAAAGTCTTGGAAATATTATATATAAAAATATACATGCATTCATATCTCTATTCTATCTACTATAATGATTACATCAACATATATTGCAACTAAGGAGACTGCCTTGGAAGGTTTAGAAACCCTAGCAAATATGTGTATTTCAATAGTATTCTTCACGATACAAAGAGGCATTTTTGAAGGTATAATGAGTTAGGTTTATTTCTAAATACATATTTATGGTTGTCCTTCACGAGTTAATATTCCTTTTAAATATCAAATTGAGTTGTAATTTAGATGTTTATTCCTTTTTTTAAAAAAGCATTTTCCCTTCCAATTTCTTCAAAGTTATGAGGATTCAGATCCATGCAGATGAACATGATCGTGAGTATGAACGTGATCGAGATGACGAAGGTCAACCCTATGTAATTAGGTATTTTAAGTTAAATTTTATTATCTTGATTTGATACATGCATATTCAAGTTTCAAGCAATTAATTTAATTTTATTCTAAGTCGATTAGGTACAAGGTTTGATCTATATAAAATATGATGCAAGAAGAAGAGGATGGTGCACTTATCTACGCAAATGGTATTAGTGCATGTGATGATTTTTTCTATTGTATTATCATTCGTACTTTGTATTCATGCATTTACTTGCATGATTTTGTAAGATGATTTATTAAAAATGCACTTCTCTAAGCAGACGAGGCTAGTGCATGTAATGAGCTTTGCTATTGTATATCATTCATACTTTGTCTTCATATATTTACATTCATGATTTTGCAATATGATTTATTGAGTAGCTGCATGTCCAAAGGTGTTATTCTTTTATTATTGAAAAGTGTGTTCACTTCCAATTTTTTCAGAATTGCAGGATTTTGGGTCCTTACAATTAAACATGATCGTGAGTATGAACATGATTTTTTTGAAAGAGTATGAACATGATCATGAGGATGAAGAAGGCCAAACCCTATGTCATTAGGTATGCTTAGTTAAATTTTATCATCTTTCTTTGATACATTTATATTCGAGTTTCAAACTATCAATTTAATTTTATTGTGAGTCAACTAGGTACAAGCTCTGATCTATATAAAATATGATAGGAAGATGATATGGAGGATGCACTTTACTAAACAAATGAGGTTAGTGCATGTAATGATTTTTGTTATTGTATTATGATTCATACTCTTTCTTCATATATTTACTTCCATGTTTTTGCAAGATGATTATTGAGTATCTACGTGTTCATAATTATGATGTTCCGACTTGTATTATTTACTTCATATTCATTATCTAACATACCCTTTCTGTGAAAGGTATACATGAGGATAGAAATAAAAGGATTGAGTTGTTAACTAAATATGTTTCTAGATGCGCGTGCACATGCATGTGAATCAACATGTGTTTGTATGAGTGAATGTGTGTGCGGATGTACATGAGAAAGAGTATGTATTTGTGTGTGAGATACATGTTTGTGTGTAGGAGTATATGTGTAAAAATGTAAATAGAAGTATATGTATGGATGTTTGCATATGTCTGAATGTATAATATATGTGTATTTATTTATATATATGAGATATCGTATGTATATGAGTGTCTGTGAACATAAATGTGCAAGGTATGAATGTATGTGACTGTGAATGGTGCATCTGTGAGAGATTATATAGTGTGTGTTTGATACTAGCATATAATATGTTTACATATATAATATGTTTACATATTATATGAGTTATATAGTGACTTTATAATAGGTGATATAGGTTCACCGGGGCTTCAAAACCCTGAATAGCTTATGTATTTTTGTCATGTTATCTAAAGTTGGTCAGCACATGTTCTAGCTAAGTGTTAGCTAAGATAGGACTTATAGAACACTTTTTTAGGATATGGCTACCACATGTACCCGCCCACTTTTAGTGGCGAGCAAATGTCCACACAAATATAAGCTAGCATCCACGGTTTTAACGAGCATAACTTAGGCAAGCATGGGATGAGCACTTGGAGAGCACTCGAAGAGGACATTTGTGATTGCCAAAAGTGCTTTTTCTTGTAATGTCAGATACAGTCTGTCTGAGGTGAAAGCTTTTTATTTGAAGGTTTAGAGAAGAGGAGGCGATCGAGAATGAGATAATCAATTTGGGTTCAGAATCGATGAGGATGAACTCTGATTGAGCAGATCAAAGGTTGAATCAAGGCATACTGCTACTGGGATGAAAATTGAATGAAAATGCATGAAGTTAAATGTATTAAAAGATAAATCTAAACTAAGGTTACATGCGAAGACTTGAGGAAGAAATGTGGTCTTTGCCTCAACATCCAGATGGTCAGAATCTTGATCATGGTAGAGCTCATGGATCTCGTTGCCAGAAGGTGGATCGCGTCGATGCTCCCTCTCCTAGACTCCTACTTGTTGGAAATCGATCCATGTCATTGATCGGTTCTCACAGATGCTCGAATGTGGGTAGAAATGGGCACAAATGCAGATCAAAAGGCAATTGGAGGACCTGGGAGGTGATTTTCAAGATGGAAGGGTATGTAAATATCGATAAAGGGATGTGAAAAAGTGATCGGATTGGGTCGAAAACAAATGGTTAGATCACATATCTGAGGTGGATAATTTTGGTGAAGAAATCGGATTAAAGTGGAGTCGGAGTCGCGATGGGAAAATGGGAGAAGGAGACGAGCTTGGGAAGGGAAACATGTGGAAGAGGTTGGAGGGGTTGTTGACTGGTTCAATCAACAAACTCGGGCTGAACCAATCGGGTTCGAGCCTGAATAAGACAAGCGCTAAAAGACAAAACTAAATAGAATAGATAGAATTAAATAAAAATGACTTTAAATTACAAAATGGTAAACATAAAAATGTTTATAGAATAATAGATATTTTATGGAGATTTTTAATAAATAAAATAATTTAATTTACAAGGTTAAATTATTTAAATAAAGGTATTTATAAGTATAAATTACATATATATATAGTTTACATATTTTTAATTGTTTATTTATGCATATTATTTTATTTTATTTATTAATTTAAAGAATAATTTAAGAGATATAAATACATTTTTATATTATTTTTGTAGATTAATTTAATGTACAAATTGATGTGTACAATATATGTATATTTTATTTATATACAAGGTATGAATATTTGAATTAGGTTATTTTTAATATATATTTTTATTAATTATATTTTATTTATTTAAAACACATTTTAAAGGATTTGAATATATTTTCTGTGGATTTTTACAGAAGTATTTACAAGGATAAATAAATAGGGTACTTTACAACATAAGGATTATTTACTTAAGCAATAAATGCATTTATTTTTTTATTTTTTTACTTCTTGTTTTTATTTATATTTTATATAACTAATATGAATTATTTATAAATAAATAAAAATTCAATATTTATAAAATTACAAAGAAAAATATACATATACATGCTAATATATAGTGGTATAAGTACAATAATGCCCCCGAGTGCTGACTTGTATATCTTAACTCCAAATTTTAAGAAACCACCTTCATTTAGAAGATTATTTTATTTTAAAAAAAAACAAAGAGAGGTTGGTTCATTTTAAGTTCACATGAAGTAGATATTGAGCTTTCAATTTTACTTTTACGGCCTTTTTTTAGCGTTGTGCCTTTTATTATATACAAGATTTATTTTTGCAAATATTTTTATTATTTAAATAATTTTTTTTACAACTTTTAAGAAGAAAATAATTTTATTTGATGTTGTTTTGATGATAAATAAAATAGAACAAGATATATGGAGAATGAATATGATGAATATATATAATGTAAACTTGATTTTCTGATATTTTTATTAGTTAGGGACCTATCTCCACCAGCTTTATTCCTTGTCAATTAGGTCAATACTTCACCTACTCTCAGGGTCAAGATCAGTATAGATCTAGTGTACATATATGCAACCTTCAATTCTTTGTTTTTCTTTTATTCTTTATTCTTTTATTTGGGGTTAATATGAGTGATAATAATATAATATTAACATATAATGTTAGTTTCTCAAGAGATGAGAATTAGTGATATTTACTTGTGTTTTATATGGGATTTTAAGCCAAAATGAAAGAATGAAGATGATGAATTATCGATTCATCATCCCTATATATTTTACCTTTACTAGTCCCTTAACAAACACTTATTAAAAGAATAAGTGACTTAAAAGAAAAAGGAAAGGAAAACGAAAGAACTTAGAACAATTTTGTTTTTTAAACCAATCTTCATAAAATCAAAGTTTGGAGCTCGGTCAGACCTTTGGATTATTAGTTTGATGAAACCTTATTGGGATTAGGATTTAAGACTCAACAGTCCTCAAGTTCCACAATTCTCTGTTCAATTCACCTCGATAGCCAAGTCATAACAAGTCTAGCATCAATTTGACTCTTTTGACTATGAATCTTCTGTGTACATTGAGTGTGAAATGGTAGCTTTCCACATCTGAAAGTGGAGAAGAAACTGACTTCTTCACAAGGCCATTTGATGATTTCACACAAAACTAATATGTTATATCAAAAGAGAGACTGATGACGGGCCTAAGCAACTCAAGTTAAGTAGTATCTAAGGGTCGTTGCGATCTGAATCGCAAGGCACACTCAATCAAGAAAAATAATACCACAAAGTAAACAATCAAGCTCAAAAATCTAATGTAACGGTCTCCGCTATTTATTTAACCTGGTAAAGCGACCATGGTCAAACATAAGGAGCACGAGCGAAGCCTACGAAATAGTCAAGAATCAGAAAAGAGAATGTATTTTTTATGATTTTTAATTTGCAATTTTTTTATATTTTGTAATAAGGAAACAAGTAAAAAGATAAAGAAAAATCAAGCTTAAACAATTTTTATTAAAGCTAAAAATGCTAAAAAAATAGAAATAAAAATGTTTTTATATTTTTAGAATATGCAGGTGTTTTATGGTATTTTTCAGGTTTTATATGATTTTATAAAAATGAAAGAAATGAAATCTGGGCAACCAATGCACAGCCAGGACAAAAATACAAGTTAAAATTACTTAAAATGTCTTAATGTCCAGGATCGCAATTTTATACCAAAGCAAATAAAATTATCTGCCTACAGAAACTGAAATTTCATTTTTTTTTTGAATTTTCTAGAATTTTTAATGATTTTTATAAGGTTTTAAATCTTTTATGATTTTTAGGGGCTTTATAAAAGATAATGAAATAAAAATGGTACTGAAGTGAAAATAAACAAAAATAATAAACAGGAATTTTTATGGAATTTTTGAGGGTGTTTTTATATTTTTTTGGTATTTTATAAAATAGACAGACACGTTTTAAGGGTTTTTAATTTTTAGAAAATATCAAATAAAATCAAAGCAAGTCACAAAAATTACCAAAAATATTACACATTAGCAGGAGCTAATGGTAATTTTTGGGGAATTTTTTGAGTAGATTTGATAATTATTTGATCTAAATACAAGACACACAAGCTGTAGGGACCTATCTGCAATTATCCTAAAGTTTCCATATTAAACAATAACACATACATAAAGTCAAGGGGCATTAGCGTAAAAAGCCCACAAAATTAGCACACATGCTCAAATCACCATGCACAGGGTCATAAATGCAAATGCAGAAAATATCTCATTCAAATCAGAACCTTCAGAAAGTCCAGGACAAGATATGTAAAAACACCACAAAAGCATGTGGTCGTACACGTGTATTCAGACTGAGAGGATTAAAGTGCAAATACTGGAAACATCAGGGTCTAGTATGCAAAAAGTATGAACTACAACTTTTATTAATAGACTAGAAAATAAAGCATGCAGACTGGGCAGGCACGTGTGATGCACGTGGGGGGAGGGGATGTGTGGCGGTCACTGGAGGCACGTGGACGTGCGGCTCAGATCCTCTGCTGTGTCAGATCTGACGCTCTAGAGAATGTTAAGGATGTAGGGCGCAGATACATCAGGCGTCATATCCAACGGCCCCAAAGGATGCGACGGTCGGCAGCTGAGATCTGATCCGGTGGACGAAGTCCGATCCAATGGAGCAGAGGGAGTCTGAAAGAACAGGGCCGAGGCGAACTTCATCAGAGCCTAGGAAGGGATCCGCGGCTCCGATGATCGATCGGGAGGGTCAGGAACAATCATGGAGATCCCCCGAGTCGACTGGACGGGTCCGATGGGGGAGCTGCTGGCTGGATGTACGTGGCGGTGAAGGTGTACCTGGAGCTCTCTGGCGAACCCTCTAGTGGATGGAACTGTGATCCCTGCACGAGAAAACACCTGCGAAGGAAAGCTTGACTCGGTACGAAGCTCCGGTCGAGGTTATTGGAGTAGAAACGAAAAGAAGCGGTGTGGGGCGAGGTTCAATTTCTGGCGATGACGATGGAGGAGATCTGGTCCTTAATCTCAACCTGATGGTCGAGCCTAAGGGTGATCAGGCTGCGGGGGAAGATGGATGGTGAAGCGGAGAGTTGATAGGAGCGGGTAGGTTCGGATGTCAGTGCTTTGATGAATCCCTATTCATCACTCTTTAGTCTTTTTTTAGTTAATTATCTTGGCAATGCATCATATAAATAGGTGTAGATACAATAACTTAGCATGTTAATATCCCATAATTAGCATGTATTTGTGAAAAAATAAAAGAATAAAGAATAAAAAAGAAAATGAGGAAAGTGTTTAGAATAAATACTGAGTGACCCGAACCCCAAGAGAGGGACAAGCATTGGCCTGATCGCCAAATAAAATAAGTAGAGAGAGATAAGGCCACTCCACCTTATATATATACCTTGTATACATAATTTATTTTTACAAAAATAAAAATAAAAATGTGTTTTTACTTCCTTGTATATATTTCTAAAAATAAAATAAAAATCAGAAAAATAAAATAAAAATAGAATAAAATTCTCTCTCTCTCTCTCACTTGTACATAATACATGTATATAGGTCTTCTTCCCTATTTAGTTTATACTTGTACATACATAATAAGAATAATACAAAAAAATTGTTCTATACTCCAAAAAATTATTTTATAAATAAATAAAATATAAAATTGGGGTATTGGTGTAAAAATAACAAATTAAATATAATTGTACAAAACACAAAGGTATACTATACATGTATATAATACATTATACTGTATATACAATAATTTATTTTTCATAAAAATAATTAAAAATCACAGAAAAATAGTTTGAAAAATAACAAATAGTTTTCATTTTATATACTTTTTAATTTAAAATCATTTGTTATTTTTTATTAAATTTGAAATATTTTTTGTAAATATGATTTTCTGATTGGTCCACGACGGATCATTGACTCGGGTCAACCCCCTCTTCCAGGGCTTGACCCGACCCGACTTCTCCGCCGGACCACCTTCTCCCATTTAACCCGAGAGGATCATGCGTCCCCATGCTCTGAATCTTCGCGCGCACCTTCCCCATGGATCTGTGACTCTCACGGATCCCTAGGAAGGTGCGGATCTTCCTCGGTTCGCGTGCTTTGACCCGGTTTCTCCAGCCACCTAGGAGCACTATAAATTCCTTCATTCGCCTCCCCAGGATGGTAGCTCGTGCCGCACCCCTTCTTGATACCCTAGAACCCTTCAGCGTGGTGACAGCCGTAGGAGGAGCCCTTCGGTGGTCGATTTTGTGCCGTGTAGCCGATGCTCCCTCTTCGCTTGTAGCCGCGAGAAGCCTCTCCTCGCTTGCCGCTGCTTGGTGGAGGCCATAACCCCGCCGATCCTCTTCCCCTGGAGCTAAGGAACGCATCTAGACCTTCAGGTAGCCCTTTAATCTTTCCTAGCTCCGTAGTTTATCCAATCTTTCATCTGCCACCACCGTAGCTCCGCCAGCTCCGACCGACCAGTCGGAGCTCAGTCACCCACATCCAACCGCTCAGATATCCGCGCACTCTCGCCCTCCACCTCCCTACGTAATCTAATCATCCTGATCATCGTCTCCATAGTCGAGATTAGGCTCGAGGTCTCATATTCCTCCTTCTCTAGAGATCAACCCTCGTTCACCTCCGCTTCTTTTGTCTTTAGCTCTAATAACCTAGATCTGAGTTTACCCTGAGTCAGAGCAACTCATTGCAGGTCTTGTCGCGTGCGGAAACCCCCCAGATCACCCTCGCCCAACCTCGTTGGAGTAGCTCCAAGTCCCCTACGCCATCTCGCCGATCAGACCGTTGGAGCGGCCATCCGAATCGGTCATCTGATGTGGAATCGGCCCATGAGTTCATTGTGCCTCTTGATCCTTCATTGGATCCAAGGATTGCATCCTTGGGTCCGGTGAAGTTCGTCCATGCATAGTTCTTCCAGACGCCTCCTCTGTCGTTGGATCGACACCACCTGCCAGATTCCATCTCGACCGCCCATCCATCTGAGGTGTCAGACTGTTAGATGTCAGATCTAACGGTCCCGTACCTGCCACGTCCCCGACCAGCCGATACCGCCAGATCTGACATTTGACGCCTGTAGAGCCGCATGATCACGCCCCACCAGCGATTGGCACGTGGCCCTCCCATGCACGACTCACGTGTCTTTGAGGGTATATTGATCTTTTTACCATGTGTTTCTTTTAGTTTATGTTTTAGTTTGTAAAATAAATGTTACCATCGGACCTTTTTGCATATTAGTCCTTGTAGTTTTTGAGATTTGCAGTTTAGTCCTCCCTGTTTGGAGACACGTGTCTGATCACGTGAGTAGCAGGTTATTTGCAGTATACATCCTGAACTTTTCATATGTTAATGATTGAATGAATGTTTTTCAAATTTGCATATATGCCTCTGTGAACGTGGATTTAGAGCACGTGTGTATTTTATTAGTAAAATTACAGATATAGTCCTGGACCTTTATTGCTTGTTGTTCTTTGGTATAAAACTTTAAGAAATTACATTTAGGTCCCTATTACCTGTGTGTCTTGTTTTTAATCAAATAAATATCAAACTTAATCCAAAAATTCCAAAATTTTCACGTAGCTCCTGCTACTAGGATTTTTGGAATTTTTGTGACTCGTTTTGATTTTATTCGATATTTTCTAAAATTCAAAATTCTAAAAAGTGCCTCTGTCTGTTTTGAAAAATTAATTAAAAATATGAAAATAGCTTCAAAAATTCTAAAAAGTCCCTAATTGCTTGTTTTGTCTTGTTTTAGTTTTAATGTGATTTTTGTTTCATTCCCTCTTATAAAACCCCTAAAAATTAAAAAAATTAAAAACTTATAAAATTATTAAGAATTCATAAAAACCAAAAAAATTGTGTTTTTAGTTTTTTAGGTAGTTTTTATTTTATAGTTTCACATAAAATTGTTATCAAAATTTTATAGGCACTTTAGATATTTTTAAAGTGCCTTGTCATTTGGGTTGCATATTGTTTACATTTTTCTTCTTTCTTTTATTTTTAGAAAATTAAATAAAAATCAGAAAAATACCATAAAGATCCCAAAACACCTGAATATTTCAAAAATAAAAAAAAATATTTTTGTTTTGAATTTTTGAGCCATTTTGGGCCTTTAAATAATTGCTTGAGTGTGATTTTTGGTCTTTTTCTTCATTTCTTTTCTTAATAGAAAATCATAAAAATTTTAAAAATTTAAAACCACCAAAAATTCATTTATTTCTTGGATTGCCTGAATACTTCGTAGGTTTCATTCCGTGCTCCTTGTGTTCGACCCTGGTGGCTATACCAAGTTAAATAAGTAGCAAGACCGCTTGCCTTGCTTTTTATGTTTGATTGATTTCGTTGGTGTTCTACTTTTTCTTGTTGACTGCGCCTTGTGATTCGGGTCGCAACGACCCCAGATATTCCTTAACCCGAGTTGCCTCAACGCATCATCAGAATGGTGTCGTTGCCGATTTTTGATTTTGTTCTTCTTTTCTTTCTTTTTATTTTTGTTTCTATTTTTGTTTTTATTTCTTTTTCTTCATTTTTATTCTCATTCATTTTATTTTATTCTTATTTTTTATTTTTATTTTTATAACAATGATCTGACCATTTTTTGTTCTTTCTTTCTTGCGAGGGCCCGACGAGCGAGGGCGGCTTTCTTAGGAGTGCCGAGGCACCCGAGCGAAGCGGAGGCGGCTCGTTTCTGCATTGAGTCGCAAGAGAGTGTAGGAGAGGAGTAGGACCCTTGGAGGGATTGTAGTCTTTGCTTTTTATTTTTATTCCTATATTATTGTAATAATACAGGACTCAAACACTTGGACTTGGCAGATTATCGGGGTCTGTTTCGCCGAGCACCAGTGTGCTCGGGGGACCTAACCACGGTTTTTACGCCGGTTTTGTTTTCTTCGAATTTTCTTTTATTTTGATTCTCGAAGATTTTGGACCCTAGACTTAGGATTTTTATATTGACTGTGACGTAATTAATTAAGGCCCCAACCCTAATTATTTGCCTACACCTATAGATCGCTAAGTGGACCTAATTAATTAAATCACAAAGAAAAAACTAATTTGGTCACCTGAGATGTCATTTGATGAACGTGAAATTTGCCTCTTTAAGAATGTGAAATTGTTGTTTTACAGGAGGCGAATTTGGTTTAGCAAAAACCACAGCCCTTTGAATGCTATGGAGTATTTATACTTGGTAAGTCTACCAAGGTCGAACACAGGGACATGGCTACCTAATCTGTTTATCGAATCTTGATTTATGAAGCACAATGTGAGTTAATTTCAGTTTCAGGTCCACATGCAAATTATGCAATTTAAGATGCAATACTAATATGCATGCATTTTTTTAATTAATTTTTTATGCAAGTTAAAGTGATGCATGAATAATACAAGATAATATGTATGATGAATAAAAGATCACAAGTATACCCTAAAAAATATGAGCATCATAATAGAAATGTGAATCAGTGTCAATTTAATCACAACAATAAAAAGCGGTCATCAAGTCAAAGCAAGACAAGGAGAGCAGGGTCCCATTTTTCACTTCAATTAAAACAGTGGTAAATGAGAAAATTAAACATGCTAACATGTAGAGGACAAAACAAGGATCAAAACGACACTAAAATCATGCAATTTGGACCTACGATGCTCAAGTTATGCTAAAAACAATGCAGGGGCAATATTGTAATAAAAATACAAGAAAAAAAGGGATAAATATTGCATTTAGGTCCCTGGAGGGACCTAAATGCAAATAGAAAAAATCGCTTGAGCCCTACGTAATTTCTACATTGCGCGCAGGGGCATTTTGGTAATTTCAAAAATATGAAGGGCCACCCTGTAAAATACCCAGGCACGCACGTGAGGCATGTGTTTGGGGACCTAAATGTAATTCTCAAAAATTATCGGGTCTTTTGTGCAATTTTCCCAACACCACACGTGCTGTGCACGTGCAATGCTAGGCTCGGGAGGAAACCTCTGCTTCGGGACACGTGGCTGCTTCTGGAGGTTCGGCTCGAGGCTAAGGCCATCCGAGCCTGTAGGGTCAGCGTGGAGGCTCGAGTGGAGGCTGGGGCTGCCACGTGGCTTGATCATAGACGTCCGATCGGATGATCGGACGGCACTTGTGTTGTCTTCCTCCGCCGTGGCCCACCGGAGAAGGCGGGTCTCTGGCGAGCCCTTTAAAGCTCCATCGTGCTCCTGCTGCTCGTCTGAAGATCGGTGGAGTTAGCTTGCAGCTTGGCGAAGATCTTGGAGCTAATATGAAGATCCGTTGATGTCTGGAGCTGCCTGTCGGAGCGTGGTTGTCGGAGGAGAAATTCGAGTCCGGCGAGGCAGCGCGAGCTCCGGTCATTGAAGGAGATAGTCCTGCAATTGTTAGCATAGCCGAAGCGTGGATGGGTGTGTGCGATGTGAGTGAAATGGCGGCCTGAGAGGCGTCGGGAGATGGTGGCCATGAAGCTCCTTCTCTGGTGGAATGGAGGAGGAGATGAATCGGAGTGTGAGGGGTTCTGGAGAAGGGACAGGGGGTCACCGAGGATCGAAGTGGTCGAGCGGAGCTTAAGGGATGAACAGATTAGGGTGATGGTGACTGTAGATAGCGTGATAAATCGAAGAAAATAAAAGAAAAAGTAAGGAGGGAGAAGACCTCATCGGGGAGGGGACCCTGATGGAGGAGGTGATTGGGCTGAGGCTCAGACGAACTTCAGGGTCGTCGCCCAGCTGGTCAGCAAGCCAGCGGGCTCAATCGGTGACCAGAGACACCAGAACACGGAGGAGCATCGCCGTGGGTTGACACCGAGCTAGACCCATCTTCGCCTCGACGTTCAGCCCCTCCGCTGTCACCGGAGGGGCAGAGGAGGCTAGGGTGTAGCCCAATAATGGTGGACGAGGGGTTACGGAGGCGGAGGGAGGCTATTTGTAGGTGGAATCCGGTGGAGTTGGACGGGCGTTACAGATGGGAGAAGGCGTTTTTTAGTGGAGATAAAGATGGCTGGTCGTGATGGCAAGGAGGTTTGGAGGTTTCGCGAGGATGGCAGTTGAACGACCGTCATGAGGGAGGCGTTATGAGCGAGAGAGATGGTCGGAGGTGGCGGCCAGAAATGGAAGGGGGCGGCGGGTCGATGATGCGTAACGGCTGGGACAAAGGGGGGTTACGAGGAGGAAGACGATCTCCCAGCCGTTGGATCTAGTGATCCAACGGCTAGGATGGGAGCGCAGGCAGAAGGCTGAGATCAGATCATTAGATCTGATCGGACAGCTGAGGGTATTGCACGAAGGAGTGGCTGCGATTGGAAGATGGGTAAGATCGAATGGCTCAGATGAGAGCGGAAGTGAGTGGCGGCGATTTGATATGGGATCAGATCATACGGCTGGGAATGGAGCAGGTGATGGACGGCTGAGATGAAGGCTGGACGAGCTTGATCCAAGGGCCAGGAGAGGCGTTAGGTGGCGGAGAGAGGAGAGGGCCACGTGGCTTGCCCAGAGGGTGCCACGTGGCCCAATCAGAAAAATTCAAATAAAATTACAAAGAAAATTATAAAAGAAATAGTTAGAGGCCGAATTAGAAAAAAGTCAAAACATGAAAGTTGCTCGTTTCGACGAGATCTACAACTTTTATGTTGGTCAAAAATCTAAAAGAGGTCATTTGTACAAAACATATTTTTGGGGGTATTTTTAAGGGGATAAAAACACATGATTTTAACTTTTGATTTGTTTTTGTACTTTTTAGTCTTTTTAATGGTCAGTGATTTATAGACAATTATTCTACCTAATTTTTAGGGGTTTTTAGGGATAAAATAAATACAAGAAATATAAGGAAAATTAAATACAATAATTTAATAGTAAATTATACACAATATAATACAAGATAAAAACAAAGAATTGATGGGTATTTTTATTGGATTGATTAAGCAGGGGGTTTAATTTGCGGCTTTTAGCATGATGAATACGAGATTCATCATACCCCTATACTTAAACCATGCTCGTCCTCGAGCATCTAAAGAATGAAGGAGTCGGATTAATTCCTGACAGTGCCCGTGAAAAATTCAAGGCTCAATCTTTCGAAGACCCTTGACCTAAGAGATCCTAAAATTCCGGATTTATCCAAGTCTTAGTCAGAAGGAATCCAACTTCTCTGATTATCAGACTCTCTTTTTGTACATATAATATAAGGATATGACATTTAGTGTACTGCATTTCATGAGAGCCGAGTCGATGCATCACTCAAAATTTCAGTCCCAAAGACTCTCCTCTAGACCTAATCCTCAATTCTATGGAATAAGTCTATTCTTGCTTCAGTCAACCATCTCATTAGTTTGTCAGACTTGAAATGTTGATGGACGGCCAGATGATGGAGGTAATGGGATTGTGTCTATTTTTCTCACCCTCACATTAGAACAAGGGGCCTCTCGAGTGCCTTTTTACTCAGCACATGTAAATTTTTATATTGTTGATCAATGTGTCCGTCAAGAGAGTTGGAGTCGTTTGCACTTCTTTTGTGGGAGTACACCGGGGTGTGTCTTTTCTGAGTATCTAAGATACATTTGACACCCAGACTTGTATCGCTTACGATGCAGGGCCCTTTTTGTGGTGTCAGCCCGACTCCTTGGTCCTAATTAGCGCTTGGTCCAAGTGGACACTTTGAAAATGTTTGGGAGCACTCGCCATTGGTAGAAGCTCATTTGTAATTTGACTTTAGTATTTAGAGCTTTTTCTTTGACTTTTCATTTCTTTTGTTGGCTAGCTCCACTGCTTTTACCAAAAGTTGGCGCACACTGATCAACAATTTTCATTAAGTTTCATCACACCCTAGCACATAGGTAAATATCAAAGAGATAGCATATGAATCTTGTTCACATTCTGGCTAGGGTTTTGCTGACACTCAGGTTTTCTGAAGCCTTCATTAACTTTATCCCATCCTCGAATATCATTAGATCGGATCTAAACTCAAATCTCTGGTCCTAGCTCCTCAAGTGATATCTCAACTTAATTCATCAATCATGCAGTTGTGGAAGTGATTGTGCTGATCATATTTTCTTGAAGGTAGAGATGAAGACTGCAATATAGCACTCAAATCTTTCAAACTAGGGAAGTGTGGATATTTAAGTCTTAAAAAGCCTAATGGCTAAGGCATGTTAACTCAGACTATCAAGATCACAGAAATCCAGTATCCTCAAAATCCTCAAGCCTTGAGTGAGTGTGAATATGTCAGGAATAAACCAACTCCTTAGTTAGTGATTTTTGTGTGATTTTTGACTTTTGCATATTTTTATGGGTTTTAATTTTGAATTTTTTTAATTCCTCGGAGAGACAATGACTGGCCTAGGCTTAAATAAAAGTATCCATTCTCATCCAGTATGGGCGTAAGTACGGGCCGAGACCCGTGTTACTTGAGGACGGGGCATATGCGATGTCCTCTAAACCACCCACTCTGCTAAGGGAGACCGAGGTTCCCTCACTGAAAATGTCTACTAAGCCTAGTAGTCAGCGTCAAATTCCAAAAAGATTTTTAATTTTTCAATTTTTTTTAATAATGGAATATTTACAAAAATTAAACCCTCGATTTTAATAAATAATTTTTACAAGGTTTTTACAAAACTCAGTTCACCAGTTTACCAAAACCCAGCCCGAAAATAAATTTTAAAAAGTTTTAAAAACACGAGCTAAGGCTAAAGTAGATATACAGTAATATACGGTATACCCCCTATACTTAAATTTTGCTATGTCCTCATAGCACAAGTGCCATGAAGCCAGGGCTCTATTCAAATATTGGGTGATATAGCGGAACTGAGGAGGAGGGTCCCCCTATACTTAGGCCAAAATCGACCTAAGTACAAGAAGACAGAACGAGGGAGGGATGAGCAGGCAGGTCCCCCCTATACTTAGGCTACAAATAGCCTAAGTAAGGTCTGAATTAGGAGGGATGTTCTATGATACAAGGGTGAGGGAGAGGGGGTTCATGAAATATACAGAGAGAGAGAGAGAGACAGAGAGAGAGAGAAATATACAGGGGGAAGGGAGATGGGGTGAGGTGAGTGTGTATGTGCAAGTGTGCGTGTGGGGGGTAGATCATCAAGTGATTGATAAACCCAAAAATTAAGCGGTCTTGTATTCCACACAAGGCGGGAACACAGTCGAAGTGTTGACCACTCAAAATTCGGATTTAATCAACAATGAACCCACAATCAATAAATCAAGCAATGACAAATAAATGTGGAGTCAAATTTATTTTTAACTCTACAAACAAGAAGTATATGTGTAAGTATGTAGAGAGTTCGAACACAAGGAGCAAGGTAGGATAGATCAAGCTAAGTGCAAAATGTGATGTGACTGTGATCAATGTCTACACTATGCAAATATTTTGTGGGTTTTTAATTTTTATTTTTTATTTGATTTTTGATTTTATATTTTTGTATTTTCTTTTTATATTTTATATTTTTATATTTTCTTTTTTTTAACAATAGAGTATATAGCTATATAAAGAATAGATGTATACAAGAGAGAGAAGATATATATAGGTAAAAATGCTCAAAAATCAGGGAATAAGATATTTTTGGTCTTTTTATATTTTTAAGATGGTTTTTTTATTTTTGGGGATTTTTCTAAATGTTTTTGATATTTTTAAATATTGAAATACAAGAAAATAGTGAGCAAAGGTTCTGAACGAATTTAAAATGGAAATGAAAAATAGTAAACAATAACTAAATCTTCCCAAATTAATTTTAAAATAAAGTCAATTAAATTAAAGAAACTACAGAACTTGAGTTTATATTTTTAGGATTTTCCTTTGATTTTTTTGATTTTTATGAAGTTTTTAGGTGTTTTCTAATTTTTAGGGTTTTTCTTTTGTTAAATGATTTTTGGTCTGAGGTTAAAACATACAGAAATGAACAAAATATAATATTTTTAGAATTTTTCTAAAGGTAATTAATATATTAAAAATAAAAGACTGCAGGAAGGTAGAAATGATGTTTTTGATTTTTTTGACTACACAAACAAAAAGATAAAAATACAACAAAAATCTTTGATTATAGAACAAAGTTAGGGGAACATGGACATATTTTTAGATTTTTAAATAGATGAAAGATGCTCCAGAAATAAATCAATCACTAAAAATATTATAGAAATTCTACAGGACACAAATCACAATATTTTTTGTTGAAATTTGAATTCAAATTCGGCCCTGCTAATTACTACAACATATCCAAAAATAAGCAAGTGATATTAAGTATTTCAAGCGTTATCAACAAAACAAGCCCAATCAGTACTCTGACTTCATAAATTCGCCATAAATAGTTCGTACATTAGACAATTCTGAAATTTGGATATAATGTAGAACCTTAAAGCAACTTTCTAAAAAAAAATCTCACATGAAACGGAGTCCAGATGAATGATTTATGAACATTTGAGTGCAGGGGTACAGATGAAAAAGTAAATACGAAACTGCAGTTCAAAAATGTACTCAAAAACTTTCCGAAATAAGCCAAAACGCAGGGGTATGGCCGCAAAACTTGCCACTAATCTAGGTGGCGTCAAGATGCTCTTGGACAATAAGGGGATGTGCGTGAAAGTGCTTCGATGTACCTGCAATTAGAAGAAGGGCTCGAGTAGAAAACTCGGCCAAGATGTTAGGTACACAAAAAAATGGGATATGAATGGGTTTTCCTTCGATTTGGTGAGGGAAGAAGGATGTGCTCCGACCACCGTATGTGGTCGAAGATGGCGGGGGTTGTGTACGAGGATACGTAGAATAGCAGAGGATGGCGGCGATGGGATGAGAGACGCGTCGAGGAGGATGAAGCGGGGTGTACCGTGAGGATAAGTGGAATGGAAGCTCGTCGGAGCTTGCTCCGGTGAGGGGTGAAATGGGTGATTAGATGACTAAAAAGAAAGTAAACAAAATGCTAGAATAAATCTATGATCTACAAGTGAATAAAGAGCAAGAAGACAAGCAAAAAAATGAAAGAAAATGCGAAACCTCAAGCCAAGAATGGCGAGATGGACCTCACGGCCAAGGTGGTCGGAGATGGTGGTGGAACGCGCCTCAAGCCACCGTCTTACCTCAACAAGGAGCTGGGATCTATCTTCTGTCACAGGAAACCCATGGCTGCAACTTGGATGTCTAAACTTAGGCTAAAAGTAGTTCAAAAACGAGAGGGAAGAATGGAGGTGGTTTGTACATGTGAGGTGGACGGCTCCAAAGAACGATCGATATCTAGCGAATCGTTGATCCATTCCTTGAAGCAACCTCTGGGCGTGTATGAGGCTACATCAAGGAGAAAAAGTCATGAAGGAAGCTTAGCCATTGAGTGAAAGGGTCAGCCTTGAAAAATCCGCGAAAACGGACAAAAACGAGGCTCTGACAGGAGTGGCAGTGGCTGGTTAGAAAGTTGATGAGATGGCTAGAAGATCAGTATGTATCTAGTGAATCGACAACTCAATCATCGATATTATACCTCGTCGTGTATGTTGGTTGTATGGGGAGCAAAAGTCAAGAAGGAAGCCCAGCGATTTGGTGAAAGAACCGGCCTATAAAAATTCGAGAATATGAGCAAAAACTACTATTTTGACGCACAGCAGAGGGGGGGTCAGACAACATGATGAACGTGCTCCAAAGATCGACGATAATAGGACGAATCCATAATCCATTCCTCCATATATATGCTGGGCGTGTATAATGGATATCTGGGGAGAAAACGTCAAGAAGGATTCATCGTGAAAAAATGCACGATGTGTCCTCCAAAAAGCGGCGAAAATAGCCAAAAATGTGATTCTAACACAGTACATTGGTAATTCATCTATGTATTTTATACAAGAAATTTATTATTTTTTTAATGTTTTATTTATCATTTTATTACAGCTTTAATATGTACATATATAATAATATATGAAATAATAAAAAAATATGAAATAATAAAAATAATGAATAACAAATAAAATGAATATTTTAATCGGTATAGTATACAATAGGGGTCCAAAACTCAACTTTCAAACCGTAACTCCGAAAAATATGAAACCACCTTCATTAAATAGATTATTGAAAATTATATACAATTAAAGGTGAGTTTGATAGATTTTGAGTTTTTATTTGAGAGATACAGGTCTGGGAAATTGGGATTTTGGAAAATTATTCAGATCATAACTTTTTATCTGTGTATTGTTTTTGAGTAAAATCAATTTTGTATTTTTCTTTATTTAATTATCTACAACTTTCATGTACAAAGTTTCTTTATTTGAAGTATAAAAGATGAAATTAAAAATAGGTCCCAAAATAATTAAAGAATGAATTAAATAAAAGGAATTTTTATTGTATTTTTGGCCCTTATCTCCCCCTACTTTATTCCTTATCAACCTAGTCATCTAGATGCCTAGGTCTCGGGGTTTCGGGTCATAAAATATTTACAATATTTTATTCTTTTTCTTTTCTTTTATTTATTCTATAATTTTAGCTTTAAATACAGTATTTTATACATTATTTACATGCACATGCATGAATGCTAAAATGCTGGAATTAATGGTATTTACACGCATTTTCTAGGGTTTTTGATGCCAAAATGATAGAATAAAGATGATGAAATGTGGCTTCATCAGTGATCTACTCTCTTTTTTTACAACATGCAAAACTGAAAATAAATATGCAGATGCAAGTTTTTTTTACAATATGCAATGCAATCAGACTGATTAAAAGACTCCAGCATTTCTTCACAGATTCTTTTGCAGCCTCTTCAGCGGAAGCTCCCGACTTCACACCTCCATGAAGACCGAGCGTCCTCGATGATCATGGACCCTGCCACAAAAGAGAAAAATTAGAACACACATAGAAATTAGATCAACAGATATGATGCAAAAGATGATGCATGAAATGAGGACCTAAAAGATATGAAATTATTCAACAAAAAATCAAAATTCAATAATTAAACTTAACCGTGTCCCCGGCAATAGCGCCATTTGATGAACGTGGAATTCGCCTCTTAATAATGTGAAATAGTCGTAGTACATGAGGCGAATTTAGTTCAGCAAAAACCACAGTCCTTTGAATGCTGTGGAGTATTTATACTTGGTAAGTCTACCAAGGTCGAACACAGGGACACGGCTACCTAATCTGTTTATCGAATTGTGATTTATGAAGCACAATGTGAGTTAATTTCATTTTCAAGTCCACATGCAAATTATGCAATTTAAGATGCAATACTAATATGCATGCATTTTTTTAATTGGTTTTTTTATGCAAGTTAAAGTGATGCATGAATAATACAAGATAATATGTATGTTGAATAAAAGATCACAAGTATACCCTAAAAAATATGAGCATCATAATAGAAATGTGAATCAGTGTCAATTTAATCACAACAATAAAAAGTAGTCATCAAGTCAAAGCAAGACAAGGAGAGCAGGGTCCCATTTTTCACATAAAAAGTCACTTCAATTAAAACAGTGGCAAATGATACAATTAAACATGCTAACATGTAGAGGACAAAACAAAGATCAAAACGACACTAAAATCATGCAATTTGGACCTACGATGCTCAAGTTATGCTAAAAACAATGCAGGGGCATAATTGTAATAAAAATGCAAGAAAATAAAGGGATAAATATTGCGTTTAGGTCCCTGGACGGACCTAAATGCAAATAGCAAAAACCGCCTGGGCCCTTATGTAATTTCTCCATTGCGCGCAGGGGCATTTTTGTAATTTCAAAAATATGAAGGGCCTCCCTATAAAATACCCAGGTACGCATGGGTGGCACGTGCCTGGGGACCTAAATGTAATTCTTGAAAATCACTGGGTCTTTTGTGCAATTTTCCCAGCACCACACGTATTGTGCACGTGCAATGCTAGGCTCGGGAGGAAACCTCTGCTTCGGGACACGTCGCTGCTTCTGGAGGTTCGGCTCGAGGCTAAGGCCACCCGAGCCTGTAGGGTCAGCGTGGAGGCTCGGGTGGAGGCTGGGGCTGCCACGTGGCTTGATCATAGCCGTCCGATCGGATGATCGGACGGCACCTGTGTTGCCTTCCTCCGTCGTGGCCCACCGGAGAAGGCGGGTCTCCGACGAGCACTTTAAAGCCCCACTGTGCTCCTGCTGCTCGTCTGAAGATCGGTGGAGTTAGCTTGCAGCCTGGCGGAGATCCTGGAGCTAATGTGAAGATCCGTTGATGTCTGGAGCTGCCTGTCGGAGCGTAGTTGTCGGAGGAGAAATTGGAGTCCGGCGGGGCAGCGCGAGCTCCGATCATTGAAGGAGATAGTCCTGCAATTGTTAGCATAGCCGAAGCGTGGAAGGGTGTGTGTGCTGTGAGTGAAATGGCGGTCTGAGAGGCGTCGGGAGATGGTGGCCATAAAGCTCCTTCTCCGGCGGAATGGAGGAGGAGATGAATCGGAGTGTGAGGGGTTCTGGAGAAGGGACAGGCAGTCGGCGAGGATCGAAGTGGTCGGGCGGAGCTTAAGGGATGAACAGATTAGGGTGACGGTGATTGTAGATAGCGTGATAAATCAGAGAAAATAAAAGAAAAATCAAGGAGGGAGAAGACCTCATTGGGGAGGGGACCCTGATGGAGGAGGTGCTTGGGTTGAGGCTCAGACGAACCTCGGGGTCGTCGCCCAGCTGGTCAGCAAGCCAGCGGGCTCAATCGGTGACCAGAGACACCGGAACACGGCGGAGCATCGCTGTGGGTCGACACCGATCTAGACCCATCTTCGCCTCGACGTTCAGCCCCTCCGCTGTCACCGGAGGGGCGGAGGAGGCTAGGGTGTAGCCCAATAATGGTGGACGAGGGGTTACGGAGGCGGAGGGAGGCTATTTGTAGGTGGAATCCGGTGGAGTTGGCCGATCATTACAGATGGGAGAAGGCATTTTTGAGTGGAGATAAAGATGGTTGGGCATGATGGCAAGGAGGTTTGGAGGTTTCGCGAGGATGGTGGTTGAACGGCTGTCATGAGGGAGGCGTTATGAGCGAGAGAGATGGTCGGAGGTGGCGGCCAGAAATGGAAGGGGGTGGCGGGTCGATGATGCGTAACAGCTGGGGGAAGGGGGTTACGAGGAGGAAGACGATCTCCCAGCCGTTGGATCTAGTGATTTAACGGCTAGGATGGGAGCGCGGACGGAAGGCTGAGATCAGATCATTAGATCTGATCGTACGGTTGAGGGTATTGCGCGAAGAGTGGTTGCGATTGGAAGATGGGTGAGATCGAATGGCTCAGATGAGAGCAGAAGTGAGTGGCGGCGATTTGATCTGGGATCAGATGATACGGCTGGGAATGGAGCAGGTGATGGACGGCAGAGATGAAGGCTGGGCGAGCTTGATCCAAGGGTCAGGAGAGGCGACGGGTGGCGGAGAGAGGAGAGGGCCACGTGGCTTGCCCAGAGAGCGCCACGTGGCCCAATCAGAAAAATTCAAATAAAATTACAAAGAAAATTATAAAAGAAATAGTTAGAGGCCGAATTAAAAAAAAGTCAAAACATGAGAGTTGCTCGTCTTGACGAGATCTACAACTTTCATGTTGGTCAAAAAGCCAAAAGAGGTCATTTGTACAAAACGTATTTTTGGGGGTATTTTTAAGGGGATAAAAACACATGATTTTAACTTTTGATTTGTTTTTGTATTTTTTAGTCTTTTTAATGGTCAGTGATTTATAGACAATTATTCTACCTAATTTTTAGGGGTTTTTGAGGATAAAATAAATATAAGAAATATAAAGAAAATTAAATACAATAATTTAATGGTAAATTATACACAATATAATACAAGATAAAAACAAAGAATTGATGGGTATTTTTATTGGATTGATTAAGCAGGGGGTTTAATTTGCGGCTTTTAGCATGATGAATACGAGATTCATCAGTCATGTACCACTAGAGGCCGTATACAGCTCTATAGGATCCGTTGTGGCGGACATCGATCGACATCAGAGACCAGACCCCCGACCTCTCTTGTTGACCTATTAGCTATTGTTCTTCTCGAGTAGAAATTTTCTGTCTAAGGTCGATTTCTTCTTGCATCATATAGGTAGTTTTAATTCAGTCTTTATTTTATACGCGGATCACCCTGCATGTAGAGTGTTGGCGTCAGGTATGCATTTCTGACTTTGCATGCATCATAGTGTTTGACTGCGCATCAGCTTTTTCAACTACTCCCCCATGTTTTTGGACTTAAAATAATCAGGAGAATCGGAAAATTCGTTAGGCGTTGTTTGCTTGAAAATTATCTAAAAAAGAAAAACCATAAATTTGGGACTACTAAACACACTTGAGCCTAAAAGACACCTCATTGAAAAATTTGTCTTGGGAGAGCAATTCCCTCATTGTTTGGTTTGGATGAGCGAGAGAGTGACCCGCACACTAGGCTAGAGCCATATCCGACCTCTTTTCAGACTACTGGTTTCGGGTTAGTCATTCTCTAGTGAGGATCGCTCTGATTTTCGATAAAGCGGGCCACGATATCCTTAACAGAGCGAGTTGATCGGGTAGCCGGTAAATGGTCAACAACTTGTATTGGCTGGGAAATATCTAGCCTTGGGATCGGGACAGTCTCCTGAGAGCGTTGGATTCCTAACAGCTCGCTTAATCGCTCTGATAGACTGATTGATCACCTAAAGAAAATCGACAAGATAAAAGATCGAACCTTTACGGTCATCAGTTCAGCATTGAGTAGGTGAATTGGGGGTTTACTTTGCTTGATCTTGTGTGTTTTCCAGATCTCATCCACCTTTACTCTCCAAATCACGTTGATGGGTCGGAGGTCCCTTAGGTAGGCTTTGGCTGCATCACTTTCGAGCACTCCACCCCACTCATCTAGGTTGGTTCGCGAGAGCCTAGACCCGCTCTCCGAACCCGAGTTTGACTCCGCCATGTTGCCCCTCGACCACCCTTCTACCAGTCCTGAGGTGCCTGAGCAGAGATTGCAGCAGATGTTTGTTCCTTTGACGACACCTGAGTTCGGGTCTTTTGCCTTTGCAGAGACCATGGCCAGCAGCGAGGAGTGCACTGATGGACCCAGCTAGACCCACACCTACGTACTTGATCAGGGTGCCATCAACAACACCCTGTTAGCCTCCCTGGAGACCATGCAGTGTTAGATCAGAGATCATGGGGCTTTCACGGCCGATATGCGCAGGGAGATGGCACAGATGCGAGCGTACAGAGAGGAGCAGAACAGAGCCGGTGGAGGAGGAGACATTCCTGAGGGAAGAGAGCCAGATGAGCCAGTACAACTAGCAGCACCAGCACGTATGATGAGAGAGTTGCACAACCTTGGTGCGACTCTGACACACCGATGGATCCAGCTGCCAGCCATTCTGGGAAATTTCAAGCTCCCTCCTCAGACCATCCATCTACTGCCCAGATTTCACGGGCTAGCCACCTAAGAGCCGCACCTCCATCTCCAGGAGTTTGATATGATCTGCAGCATGGTCCGCGATCGGCTTGTGGACGAGGATACCATCAAGATGATGTCCTTTCTGTTCTCTCTCGTCGACAGAGCAGCCTATTGGCTGACGCACCTAGGGATATACGTCACATCTTGGGAACAGCTCCGGAACGAGTATTTGAATAAGTACTATCCATTCGGCCGGACGAATGCATCACGAGCCCTCATCAACAACTTCTCCATGCTTCCCAACGAGCAATTCCATGAGGCATGGGACAGATTCAGAGAGCTCATCGACTGGTGTCCTCATCACAACATATATAAGCCCAACCTTGTTTAGAGTTTCTTCTGCGAGCTGACACTGGAGTTACAGGGGCTAGTGAACGCATCATGTGGGGGTTCCTATTTCGCCAAGGATGAGCATCAGGTCTGGGCCATCTATGAGGAGATGGCAGAGAATTATACAGTCATGTCCCAGACCCGTCTTTACACACATGGGAAGCCCACACCACAGGTCGTGTCCAATTAGAGGATAGCACGGGTCAATGCAGGTCCTTCCACATCTTCAACAGCCGCAGCACAGAGAGAGTCGTTGGTCGCTGATATGGGAATCATCAGAGAGAAGCTGGGTCGCATCGAGATCATTGAGAAGAAGCAGTGCCAGGGCATGTCTCAGATAGATCAGATGGTATAGACTCTGAGTGACCTAAAGACCCAGATCATGTCTCCATGAGGCACAAACGGCTTCTCAGCCCCGTCTCAGGTCACGGGCTGACACCAGCAGCAGTAGCTCGACCCAGCCCTCCACCTACTACAGATAGGTGCACCACATTCAGGCGGAGCCGTTCCAGCAGCAGTATGTCCAGCTACCACCATCTCCAGACACTCAGATGGTGGTATATCAGTCGGATCAACCCCTGGCAGTTCTTCCCCCACCCTCTTACGAGAAGGAGTCGTTGATGGAAGTCAACGGGATTTGGTATGATCGACCTCAGCCTGGGATCTGTCGAGACCATCCCAGATTCCGATGGTCGACCGGAGGTGCCTCATCCCAGCAGCAGCCTCCAATTCAGGGTGGCCAGTACAGCCAGCAGTAGCAGCAGCCCCAGTTCCCACAGCCACAGCCACACTACCAGTAGGGTCCTCATCCCTATTAGAAGGGACAGGCGTGGAGGCAGCAGCAGCATCCTCAGCAGTATTCTCACCAGTATCCCCCTCATCCTTCCCGACAATAGACTCACTTCCAGAGAGGCAACCCATCCGGTTCTCATGGGCCAACCTATGAGAACCCAGTACTTGATGATTTAGCCTTCCTTATCTCCGAGCAGCAGGCCACTTTCAGGTGGGAGATGGACAAATTCTGTCAGGAGATGAGGGAGATCGTGAAGGGCAAGGCTGCCATACCCGCTCAGATCGAGCCGAATCCAAACAACCTGAAGAGGAAGTATGAGCAAGTAGAGCTTACAGAGGTTACCACTCCTAGTGACTCATTGGGTGATATTACTGCATATACTTTTGATGCTGACTTTGTTACCCTTAGGAGCGGTAGGATGCCAGCTGGCAGCACCTCGTCTGAGCGACGATACCATGAGGACTCAGGAGCACCAGACGAGGAGGAGAGCGGTGCTGATGCCACTTATGATGATGACGGTGGTGCTGACGCCACCAAAGATGTAGATCCAACCAACGGTACTGAGGCCGTCACTTCACCAGATGCAAGAGGTGGTGCAGATGCCACCAGACATGATGATGCTAAGCTAGAGTGTGGTGTTGATGTTGCAAGTCCAGATGTTGCGGGTAGTACTGAGGCCACCCCTTCTATTCCTGTTGCATTTCCTTCTATTTTTGTATCTCGGAACTATTTAGGAAGATCTAAAAATTAATAAAGGAAAGGGTTCTTTACTTATGAGTCCATCTACGATGCATGGAGATATGTGTATGGATTCTGTTTTGCCACAGCAGCAGGGACCCGATCCTAGCCCTCCATCTGAGGAGGGTCCATCCATCCCCTTCCCTCAAGCACTCTGCTTGGCTAAGGGGAATAAAAAAGAAAATCCAAAAAATCCCAACAGTTAGAGTTCAGCCAGCAGATGATAGACAGATTTCAGATTCAGCTGACTCTATAGGAGGTCCTCGAGCACATCCCTCTCTTCCAGAGGAATCTTAGAGAGAAGACCACCACTCACGGGAAGAAGAGGAACCATCATGCAGAGATCCATGTGCTCACTCGTGCCACATGCTTCGCCATTCAGAACCGTCTTCCAGCCAAGAGGCCAGATGCAGGAGCTTCCTACGTCAGATATCATATACATGAGCAGAGGTTCGACCGGACTCTATTAGACAGCGGCTCTTCCATCAACCTACTTCCGACAGCCTTACTCGATCGATTCGTGTTTGGACCTCATAGACAGAACAGGACAGTCCTTCAGTTTGCTGATAGATTTGTCAAGAGGTCGAAGGGGTTGTTGAAGGACGTGGTCATCACAATTCAGGGCATGAAATTCCCCGTGGACTTCGTTGTGTTGGACATGGAGATCCCTGAGTCTATGACCAATACCCCCTTCATTCTAGGATGCCCGTTCTTGGCCACAACCAAGGTGGTATCCAATCATGATAGCGGAAAGGTATACTTCTGCGTTGAGGGCGAGAGTATACAAATAGAGATGATTGACGAGACTAGAGCATGAGATTTAGCCTGCTCAGAGCAGCTCAACGATTCAGAGCAGATGACAGAGGCAGAGCGAGACGTCCACCGGAAGTGCGATTTTGTGATCACAGATGATGAAGCTACATGGTTAGATCATGTTTCCTCTCACTCTCAGATACCACAGATTTCCAGATTCCAGCAGAGGAGAGTTTGGAGAGAACACTCCTGGCAGAGGACACATTCGAGGTTGTAGACTGTGTTCAGGATAACAAGGCAGTTGATATTTCGTTTGATTCAGATTTAGATCTCTCGGAGTCAGATATTGATTGGGCATAGTTTGATGAGTTGATACCATGTCTGATTCCTACAGAGCTAGCAGCTAGGATGGAGACTGATCAGATACAGAGTACAGATACACCAGCAGAGCAGTCTTCACCAGATTTTCATGATCAGCGAGAGTTCTCCCATGCAGATTTGGTTGCTTTCACTCAGACTTTTTAGAGGCCAGATTTGCCAGCTCCCAGATGCCCAGAGTTGAAGCCCTTGTCACAGCCGCTGAAGTATAAATTCCTTATGGGCGAGCACGAGATGCACCCCATCATTATCTCAGCAGATTTGACTGGAGATCAAGAATCTCGTTTGATGGAGGTTCTTAAAAAAATTCGCAAGGTGATAGGATGGAGTGTAGCTGATATCCAGGGGATAAGCTCGACCCTGTGCTCCCACCATATCTATCTCGAAGAGAACGCCAAGCCATCGTGTGAGTTCCAACGACGGCTGAACCCGAATCTTCGAGAAGTTGTCATGAAGGAAATCTTGAAATGGTGGAGCGTCGATTTTATCTACCCCATCTCCGACTCCAAGTGGGTTGGTCCATTACATGTGGTGCCGAAGAGGACGGGCATCACTATAGTTGTGAGTGAGTCTGGAGAGGAGATAGCTACCAGAGTACCAACTTCTTGGAGGGTCTGTGTGGACTATAGACGATTGAACCAGGCCACCAAGAAGGATCATTTACCGCTGCCTTTTATTGATCAGATTATAGAGAGGCTAGCTAGGAAGAGTCGCTACTGTTTCCTTGACGGGTACTCCGGCTATAACCAGGTGGCCATTACGCCCGAAGACCAGGACAAGACTACATTCACCTGCCCATTTAGGACATATGCATTCAGACGGATGCCCTTTGGTCTATGTAACGCCCCAGCGACATTCTAAAGGTGCATGTTGTCCATCTTCTCGGACATGGTGGGTGAGTGCTTGGAGGTCTTTATGGACGACTTTTCGGTCTATGGCAATGGGTTGATACTTGTCTTGACTGCCTAGACCGCATCCTTCAGCAATGCATCAAGGTCCATCTTGTATTATCCTGGGAGAAGAGTCACTTCATGGTGACTCAAGGGACGGTGCTTGGTGATAAACATGAAATTCACGGGGTCTAAAATAGTGTCTCACATAAGGCGGAGATAACCGTGTCGCTGCGGCGACCCTCAATGATCCTCGTATTTAATCAACAATTAACCCACACTCAATCAATCAAACAATGGCAAGCAGATGTGAAGTTAAAATTTATTTTTAACTCTACATAAATGATGTATAGGAGCAAGTACGTAGAGAGTTCGAACACAGGGAGCAAGGCAGGGTAGATCAAACAAGTGTGTGTATGTGAAAGTGATGTAGTGTCTACATTATGCCATGCAAATATTTTTGTGGGTTTTTAATTTTTTAATTTTTTTTATTTTACTTTTTTTTTATTTTATATTTTGATTTTTAATTTTCTGATTTTATATTTTCTTTTTGTATTTTATATATTTTTTTATTTTCTTTTTCAATATTGGAATATAAAAACTATATAATAAAAGAGGTGCTAGAATATTTATAAAAATATGTAAAAATGCTCAAAAATTTAGAAATAAAATATTTTGGTCTTTTTATGACTTTTTATTGTTTTTGTGATTTTTGGGTATTTTTCATAATGTTTTTGGTATTTTTTTAAAGTCAAAATAAAGAAAACAGTGAATTAATGTTCTGGCTGAAGGTAAAATATGAATGAAAAATATCAAACAGCCACAAAATTTTTCCGAACTAATTTTAAAATAAAGAGAATAAAAAGGGAAACCTACAGGAGTTGAGTTTGCAGTTTTTGGAGTTTTCTATAATTTTTCAGATTTTTTGATGTTTTTAGGTATTTTCAAATTTTTAAGGCTTTTCTTTTGAAATTTTTAGTGGTTTTTGGACTGATACTAAAATAGGCTAAAATAGATAGTAGATGGTTTTTTTGGAATTTTTCTAGGTGTTTTAATATTTTTTTGGTATTTTCTAAGCTAGACAGTAGCTAAAATGCATGTTTTTTATTTTTAATAAATATAAAAATGCAATAAAATGCAAATGCAAAAATAGGATGTGAAAGTGTAAGTTGACAGGAGCTTAAGTTGAATTTTTTGTGAATTTTTCGAATTAAAATGATGCCTTAAATAAATGGATCAAGCAAGCAAAAATATGTAGCCTAGCAGGGGTATAACTGCAAATATCACAACATCTAGGGGCATACATGCAATTTTCCAACAAAATAATACACTGAATATTCAATTTAAAGGACCAATCCCAAATATTCAAACCCGCATGGGTAATGGTGCAAAATGCCCACCACGGCGCGTGACTTGCACGCGCCTGGGAAGGACCTAACTGCAATTTTCAAAACGCCCAAGGGCTTACATGCAAATGTCCCTAAAATTTAATACTTAATACAAAATTTAATAGACCTTGACGAAATAAACAAACCCATAAGGGGGTCCGTACAAAACACCCGCGCCTCACGTGAACTGGTCACGTGAGGTGACGTGGCTTGGACCTCTTTGCAATTAGTAAAAGTTCAAGGGCCTATTTGTAAATATTAAATAATATTTTAAACTACCAAGGAACGTTTCTGGGATAAATATTAAATACAAAAATGCGTGGGGTTAAAGTTGCAAAATACCCCTAGCGCGCTATCCAACGGCTGAAGGCGCTTCACTTGACACGTGGCAGGCGTTGGACGGCCGATGACGCTTCGCATTGGACGGCGAAGATTAGATCCTCGGGTGAAGATATGACGGTGGATACTGGGAACGATCCAACGGTTGCTGTGCGAACTGGGACTCCTCCTCGATCCGACGGTTGCGAAGGCCGGAGCAAGAACCGCGAAGGAACTCCGGCGAGCCGAGGTTCTCCGAGGTGTTGCTCCTCCTTCGGTGGACTTCTTGGCTTCAAAATGAGGCTGGAGGCTCCCTGAGGTCTGGGCTATCTCCTAAGGGCTTCAAAATTCCTCGACGGTGGCCGAGGCTCGCGGAGGTGGAAGGCGGAGATGGAGAGCTCGGCCGAGCTCCGGCGAGTGTCAAAATCACCCCCAGGCTCGAGTCAAAGGAGGCTGACCTGCAAAACAAAGTGAGAGGGTCCAGGGCAAGTTGCATGGACCCTGTGGTGGCGACAAGGCGGCGTGAAGCGGTGGTTAGGAGCTCGGCCGAAGGTGCACTCCGGCGAGGTGAACGATTTGAGCGATCTAAGTGATGGAACGTGAGATTTTCTTGGGGTTTTTGATCCTAAGGAGATGGCTAAACTAATGCAACGAAAATAAGGGCGAAAGATGGTTGCCTCAACGGTCAATGATCGGAGGGAGGGTACCTCGACCGCCGGAGTTGGGGGAGGTGGTGGAGACGCCTCCGACCTCCTTCGCCTTGGCTGATGGCACTAAGCTGGAGTTGTCACCTCCAGGTATGCGTGGAGCACGAGAGAGACGAGGAGGGGTGGACCGAAGGGACTCAAAATCAAATTGAAAGGCAGGGGTTCCATATATGTGGTTTGACCAGATGACCAAGGCGCTCCAAAGACCAAGGAAGAACGCCTCGCGCAGCGATCCACAGCCTTAGGTTTCCCTTGGGCGTGAATCGCTGAGAATCGAGGAGCAAAAATGCCTCAGACTCCGATGCGAAAGAGTGGAAGATTCGATCTCGATAAATGGTTGAAAAGGGGGTCAAAACTCAATATGTCAGAAGCTACAGGTGCTAGGACACCTAGTTGACGGGGTCAACTAGGGTTTGCACCTGGTTGGTCCACGTGGACCAACCAGGAAAAACCCTGGAAAATAGTTTTATTAATTTATGTTAAAATAGTAAATGGCCGAATTAAATTTAGGTTATTAAATAAAAAATATTTATTATTTTATGTAGTATTTTATTCTGATTTTTAATTATTTTTATGAGATATATTTTTAGAAGTTTACTTTTATACCCCTTATAGGTATATTACATATATATTGTATTCTTTAATTTTTATTTTGTGTATTTTAATTTATTATTTTTATTTAGTAATTTATAAAATCATAAAATACTTTTATACACACAAATGTATTTTTGTTTTATTTTTCTGATGTGTTTTGATATATTTAATAAAATATAAGTATATGTTATATAGGTATAAGTATAGGTAGTATACCTATGTATGAAATATACCAGTATTTTATTTGAATTTCTTTTGCATTTTCATTCTGATTTTAATGTACATATGAATTATAAATATTAATTACAAAATTATAAAAATATAAAATTATGAAAATAATGAATAAATAATAAATTGAATATTGTAATCTGTACAAGTATACAATGTGGGTCCAAAACTCAACTTTCAAACCGTAGCTCCGCCAAATGTGAAACCACTGCCATTAAATAGCTTGTTTTATTCTATATATAATTAAATGTGAGTTTGCTGCATTTGGAGTTTTCATCTGTGAGATACGGGTCTGGGAAGTTAGGATTCTGGAATTTTATTCAGACCAAAACTTTTTATCTATACATTATTTTTGAATGAAATTAATTTTGTATTTTTCTTTATAAAATTATCTACAACTTTCATGTACAAAGTTTCTTGATTTGAAGTGTAAAAGGTGGAACTAGAAATAGGTCCCAAAATGAATAAAGAATGAATTAAAAAAGTATAGGTATTTTGACTGTGTTTGGCCCTTATCTCCCCCTACTTTATTCCTTGTCGACCTATTCATCAAGATGCCTAGGTCTTGGGGTTTCGGGTCATAAAATATTTACAATATTTTATTCTTTTTCTTTTCTTTTATTTATTCTATAATTTTGGCTTTAATTACAGTAATTTATATACTATTTACAGGTACATGCATGAATGCTAATATGCTCTAATTAAGGGTATTTACAGACATTTAATAGGGTTTTTGAGGCCAAAATGATAGAATAAAGATGACGAAATGTGGATTCATCATCCCCCTATACTTTACCTTTGTTAGTACCTAGCAAACACTTATGCAATAAGTGCAAAAAGAAAAAGAAAGAAAAGAAAAGGAAGAACTTGGATTTCGCTTAATTATCAAACTTGTCTTCACAAAATCAAAGTTTGGAGCTTAAGTCGGACCTTTGGAAATTTAGTGCGGGCGGAACCTTAATGAGAACCAAATTTGTAGTCCAACAATCCCTGAGAATCGCGAAACTCTGTTCAAGTCTCCTCAATAGCCAGGTCAGAAGTACTTCAATTCATACGCAAATTCTTACGACTATGAATCTGACTCGTATAGTGTAAGTGATGGTGGCTCTCCCCAACTAGAATGGCAAAGAAACTGACTTCTCCAATACGACAACCCAATGATTCCCCAATCCAATAAGTCAATCCTCGAGGAGCGGGGTATTCCCTTCTAAGTTCAAGTGGCAACCAGCTCAAGAGGAGGGGATGAAGAGAAGAATGGACGGTAGCCAGTGTAGCTACCTATCCTGGGATGCAAGACCAGTGTAGTCAAGTCATCCAGCTGCAGGCTCACATATTTGACTTTGGAACTCAAGCTTGCTTATTGACTTTACAACATTTGTACATACTTTGCAGGCTTTTTTATTTTTGTACATGCCTGAACACACATTTTTTTTCGAATACTATATACAGCAGCAATTACATAAGGATTTTTTCCTCTTGAGCCAGTAGACTATCCCTCTTTTGAAGCTTTATTGCTACCCACAGCCTCCTGTCTTTAGACTTCCTTATCACTGGACGGGTTGGGGTGCACTTCCCTCCCTAGAGGAGGACAAGTGTTTCCACTTGTGTGCATCTCATACTAGCAAATCCAATCCCCTCACCACTCCAACTGAGTTGAGCCATGTGAAAGGTGCATGTGTCCAAGTTAGGTCATTATCAACAAGAGTCGTGTGTGTGCTCCGAAATACTCTACTTAGGTAGTCAAGAATCCATTGAACCAAGTCTCGTGATCCTCAAAGAATTAAGTCAACTAGACCTGAAGTACCTCAAACCCAGTTCCTATAAGGTTCCTGTTATTAGGTAGATTTTAAGGTCCAATCAAGCTCCAATCTCCGGATTTTACTTAGACTTGTTCAACTATCAAACTCAATCCGAAAAATGCGAATGCTATGCAAATGATATGCAGAATGCAGAAAATATTTTTGTGATGCAATTTTCAAAGATTTTGAACTTTTTGTGGATTTTTTGAAAAGATGATGATGATGCATATGCATTTTTTTTGTCTTTTTTCCAAAGATTTTTCAGATGTTTTTTGGATTTTAGTTTTGCCAATGTTTTGGGGATTTTTGAAAACAAAGAGCTTTTGGTTAAAAGCTAGGTTAAAATATTTACACGGGAGTGCTTCTTATATATACAAGAAGTGGATTTTAAGAATTTACAAGGGTAAGTGATCACTTTTATACATATATAATGAATTTTAGTGAGATGTATGTATTCCTCAAACTTATTTGACACAGGTTTTGCAAAGAATTTTGAAAACAATAGTCCAAAATAGTTTTTAAAAATATTTTTGCAACATGTACACACATTTGAAAATCATTTTGCAAAGGTTTTCAAACAGTATGAATAGATTTTTCAAATATTTTTGCAACCATTTTTCAAACCATTTGCAATACATTTTTCAAATATTTTATTTCACACAAAGAAAATAAATTTTACAAACCCAAATGTTTTTACAAAGGTTGAAAACATGTAACAATACATTTTCAAAATAGCTTTCAAAAGATTTTCACAAAGATTATCAAACTATTTTTCAAACATTTCGCAAAAAACATTTCCACCTGATTTATTAATCAGTAAATACAAAAAGAATTTGAGGAACAAAACACCTTTTTTAGTAAGTATTTTTAATGAATTTTAAAGAATTTTTAGCCATGTTATTAGGAAAATACAAAAGTAGGAGTTATGGCTAAAGTATATACACCGTATATACGACCCCGCTATACTTAGCTTGAGCTATGTCCTCATAGATCGGAGAGAAAAGAGAAGACATAACTCGTACTAAGTATAAGCAAGTCTAAAGAATGAATGAACCAAAGATAGGTTGACTGTCCCCCCTGTACTTAGGATCAAATAATCCTAAGTATAGCAGACTGTACACAACGCAGGGAGGGTCAAGGCTGGGAATGAACAGATCGTACTCAGACTGTCTCCCCCTATACTTCGGGTAAGATATCCCTAAGTATAGAAAAAGAAGAATAGACAATGGAGAGGATCAAATAAAATGAAAGAACTCGGGGTGCACACCCCCCTATACTTAGGACAAAGTACGTCCTAAGTATGGAAAACTGTTACAAGGGTAGCACCTTTTTGATACAAAAAGAAGATAGAAAAGGAAAAGAAGAAAAGAAGAAAAGAGGAAAAGAGATGAACATATGAAAGCATGAGATAGACAGATGATCTGTACTGCGGAAGATGGAAGTGATCGCCATGTATGAGATACAGATGATATGAGTCAAAGAACACATCTCATACCAGAAGGATGGGGGCAACGTCAATGATCGGCGGATCATGATCTAGATATAGTTTCAGGCGTTGACCATTGACACGGAAGGTGGACGAAGATGACGGTTCAGATATATCAATACTGCCATTGTCATGTACCTTCCTGACCACATAGGGACCTTTCCACTTGCTCTGTAATTTCCCTGGGAATAATTTCAGCCTGGAATCAAACAACCATACTCTCTGATCTGGCTCAAACTGTTTATGGCTGATGTGGGAATCGTGCCATGTCTTCACTTTTTCCTTGTATTGTAGGCTGCTTGAAAAGGATGTATCTCTCAGTTCCTCCAGGGCTTCCAACTCTGCTCTCCTATGTTCTCCTATACTATCCGGATCTAACAGTAACTCAGTAACTGCCTAAAAGGATTTATGCTTGATTTCCACTGGCAAATGTCACGGCTTGCTATAGACGAGTCGAAAGGGAGATGTCCCCAATGGATTCTTGAAGGAAGTCCGATAGCCCCACAAGACCGAGTCCAAAAGTTGTGACCAATCCTTTCGGTTTGGGCGGACAACCTTCTGTAAGATAGTTTTTATCTTCCGGTTCGATACTTCGGCAAGACCATTAGTCTGAGGGTGATACGGTGTGGCAACCCGATGATCAATATCGAACTCATCTACAAGGGCCCTAACCTTGTCATTGATGAAGTGAGACCCCCCGTCTGAAATCAAGACTCTTGGTACCCCGAACCGTGAAATGATATTTTTCTCAAAAATTTATACACAGTTTTAGCATCTGCGGCTCGGGCGGGGATGGCCTCAACCCATCGGCTGACATAATCTACAGCGAGCAAAATATGCTTGAATCCCTGACTCTTAGGAAATGGGCCCATGAAATCAATCCCCCATGCATCAAAAACCTCACAAAAGTGAATGGGTTGCATGGGCATCATGTCTCTCTGTCCGCAGGTTCCCATCTTCTGATAGTCAGTACATCTCTTCACGAACTCATCAGAATCCTTGAAGAGAGTAGGCCACCATAGGCTGGATTGAAGCACCTTTTGTGCTGTCTTTTTTCCAGAATGATGTCCCCCTGCCTCAAGCTTATGGCAGTATGTGAGGACGCTATGCTGCTCTTCTTGAGGAATGCACCTCCTCCAGATGTTGTCCCCTCCTTCATGATAAAGGACGGGATCCTCCCAATGGTAAAACTTGTCCTTCGCCAGGAAGGTCTCGAGCTTCTGCCTGGGCCAACCTTGTGGGACCGTCTTGGCAACAAGATAGTTCACAATGTTGGCATACCACGGGAGTGAGGTGATAGCCAAGATCGCCTCATCTGGAAATGTCTCAGTGATAGGTGCGCTGGGCTCAGATTCCTCAAGGTTCTCCAATCAGGAGAGATGATCCGCCACCACATTCTTAAGTCCAGGCTTATCCTTAATCTCAATATCGAACTCCTGGAGTAGAAGGATCCATCTGGTAAGACGTGCTTTGGCATCCTTCTTAGCCATTAAATGCTGGATGGCGGTGTGATCTGTGTAGATTATCACTCTAGATCCGAGAATATAAGATCGATACTTATCCAAAGCAAAGACTACGGCCAGCATCTCTTTCTCAGTCACAGTATAATTCCGCTGAGCGGCATCCAAAGTCCGGCTGGCATAGTGAATGGCAAACGGCAATCCATCCCTCCTCTGTCCAAGCACAGCCCCAACATCAAAATCAGAAGCGTCCGTCATGATCTCGAATGGGAGAGACCAATCGGGTGGCTGAAGGACAGGAGCCGAAACAACCATACCTTTGAGAGTCTCAAAAGACACAAGACACTTATCATTGACAATGAACTCGGTGTCTTTCGTCAGCAGATCAGTAAGCGGTCGAGCAATACGACTGAAGTCCTGAATGAACTATCGGTAGAAACCAACATGCCCCTGAAAAGACCGCAACTGACGCAAATTGGACGGTGGATTGAGTTTTCTAATGATATCCACCTTGGCCGGATCGACCTCCATGCCCTTGTTGGAGATGATATGACCAAGGACCGTCCCTTGAGTCACCATGAAGTGACTCTTCTCCAAAGACAATACAAGGTTGACCTCAATGCAGCGTTGAAGCACATGGTCTAGGCAGTCAAGACAAGCATCAAACCAGTCGTCGTAGACCGAGAAGTCATCCATGAAGACCTCTAAACAGTCACCCACCATGTCCGAGAAAATGGACAACATGCACCTTTGGAATGTCGCCGGAGCGTTACATAGACCAAAGGGCATCGTCTGAAAGCATACGTCCCAAACGGACAGGTGAATGTCGTTTTCTCCTGGTCTTCGGGCGCGATGGCCACTTGATTATATCTGGAGTACCCGTCAAGGAAACAATAATGACTCTTCTCAGCTAGCCACTTGATAATCTGATCAATGAATGGCAGCGGGAAGTGATCCTTCTTGGTGGCCTCATTCAATCGTCTGTAGTCTACACAGACCCTCCAAGAAGTGGGTACTCGGGTAGCGATCTCCTCTCCAGACTCATTCACAACTGTAGTGATACCCGTCTTCTTGGGTACCACATGTAACGGACTAACCCACTTGGAGTCGGAGATGGGGTAGATAAAATCGGCGCTCCACCACTTCGATATTTCTTTCATAAGCACATCTCGAAGATTCGGGTTCAGCCGTCGCAGGAACTCACGCGACGGCCTAGTGTTATCCTCAAGATAGATGTGGTGGGAGCACAGAGCCGGACTAATCCCTTGGAGATCAGCTATACTCCATACTATTGCCTTGCGGTTTCTTTCAAGAACCTCCATCAGACGAGATTCTTGCTCTCCAGTCAAACCTGCTGAGATAATGACTGGGTGCATATCCGGCTCACCCGCAAGGAATCTATACTTCAACGACTGCGGCAGAGGTTTCAATTCTGGGCAACTGGGAGGTGGCAGATCTGGCTTTTGATATGTCTGTGTGAAGGCGACCAGGTCTGCATGTGAGAACTCTCGCTCTGCATGAATCTCTGACGAAGGCCGGCCTGCTGAATCATTATTATACTGCACTGGCTCGCAATCTGTCATGGTTGTTGGCTTAGAAGGAATCAAAAAAGGTAAATAGTCATCAAAATCATCCCAATCAATGTCTGAATCCGAGGGATCAGATGAAGATGAACAAGATTGAAAATCATCAGCACCACTCGTCCCAACACTGTCAGCCTCAGGTGTATCCTCGTCTAGGGGTGTGCTCTATAGGCTCTCGACTGCCATAAGATTTAGATATGGTGAATCTGTAGGCAAGGCGAGGGTCGGAGCTACAAGATCTGTCCAGCTGGATTAATCATATGTCATCACAAAATCACACTCCTGGTGGATGTCTAGCTCTTCCTCTGTCATTTGCGCTGCTTCGCTGGACTGCTCTGAGCATTCTAGTTCTCTGGCTCTTGTTTCTTCGATCGTCTCTATTTGTATGGTTTTGCCCTCTACGCGAAAACATACCTTCCCACTATCATGATCGGTCACTGCCTTGGCTGTTGCCAAGAATGGACGTCCGAGTATGATGGGGGCATCGGTTACCGACTCAGGGATCTCCATGTCCAACACAACGAAGTCCACGGGGAATTTCAGGCCCTAAATGGTAACGACGACATCTTTCAACAACCCCTTCGGCCTCTTAGTCGACCTATCAGCAAACTGAAGGACTGTCCTTCTCCTAAGAAGAGGACCAAACTCGAATCGGTCGAGTAAGGCTGCCGGAAGAAGGTTAATTGAAGAGCCGTTGTCTAACAGAGTACGATCAAAGTGCTGCTCCTGAATATTGCATCTGACATAGAGAGCTCCTGCATCTGGTCTCTTGGCTGGCAGTTTGTTCTGAATAGTGCAGCAAGTGGAATGAGTGAGCACATGAATCTGATCTCTGTGATTCCTCCTCTTCCTGCGGACGGTTGTCTTCTCTTTCAAGTTCTTTTTGACGAGGGGGATGTGCTCAAGTGCTTCCTGTAGAGGCAGCTGAATGTGGAATCTGTCTATCATCTGATTGATGAACTCTACCTGTTGATCTTTTTTGAGATTTTCTCTTTTGTTCCCCTTCGCCCGGCAGAGTGCTTCAGGGAAGGGGATGGTAGGGGCCTCCTCAGATGGAGGACTAGAAATAGGTCCCTGTGCCTGTGAAGGAATAGAATCCATACAATCATCATCATTCAACACATATGGATCCGCAATTTGAACAGAAACCTTTCCTTTATTCATATTTTTGTTCTTTTTGTTGTTACCACAGTCCATAGATACAAAAGGTGGTAACACCACAGAAGGAAGCTCAACAAAAGTAGACGTGGTGGCCTCAGTACCACCACCGGCACCTGACTTCGCGGCATCAGCACCGCGCTCTGGCTCTGTATCCAAAATGGTGGCTTCAGCACCAACGTCTGCATCTGGTATCACGACGGCCTCAGTACCGTCATCTGGAACTCCATCATGGGTGGCATCAGCACCACCGTCTTCAACATCCTCGTTAGCAGCATCAGCATCGCTACTCTGCTCCTCTGGCACTCCCGATTCTGCATGTGGTTGTCGCTCAGAAGAGGCACCGCCGGCTGGCATCCTACCGCTCCGAGTAGTCACAAAATCAGCATCATACAAAGAAAGAGACATGTCACTCAAATAGTCACTAGGAGAGGTATCCTCTGTGAACTCTACCTGCTCAGACTTCCTTTTCAGATTGTTCGGATTTGGTTCAATCTGAGCTGGTATGGCGGCCTTGCCTTTGATGATCTCCCTCATCTTCTGCCGGAACCCATCCATTTCTTGCCTGAAGGATGCTCGTTGTTCGGAAAGCAAGCGGGCAAGATCGTCTAAAGCTGGGTTCTCAAAAGCGGGGGCCTGAGAACCGGACGGGTTTCCCTGTTGGAAATGAGGTTGTTGTTGTTGCTGCTGGTACTGGGGAGGATGGGGATAAGACTGATGAGGCTGCTGACGCTGCCTCCACTGTTGTCCCTGATAGGCGGGACGAGGACCCTGTTGGTATTGCTGCTGGGCATACTGGGGCTGATGCTGCTGTTGTGGTTGGCTGTTTTGTTGTCCTTGAGCATGAGGTTGCTGCTGAGATGAGGAGCCACCGTTGCCCCAACGGAATCCGGGGTGATCACGACGAATCCCGAGATGAGGGTACCGGTCGTACCAAATCCCATTGACTTCCATCAATGGCTCCTGCTCAAAGGATGGTGGAGGAAGAACTGCCAGTGGCTGCTCCGGCTGATAGACCACTATATGAGTGTCCTGAGATGGCGGCTGCGCTGGGGAGTACTGTAGCAGCGGGAGCGGCTCTGCCTGAGTGTGGTTAACCTGGCAGTACGAGGCAGAGGGTTGGTTGGAGCTGCTACTGCTGGGGTCAGCCCGTGACCTGGGAGGCTTCTGGGAAGAAGTCTGTGCCTCCTGGACGCAAAGAATCTGCATCTTCAGGTCACTCATCGTCTTGGCAATCTGGTCCATCTGGGCCATGCCTTGCATCTACTTCTTCTCAAGGATCTCGAGACGGTCTAGTTTCTCACTGATTATGCCCATGTCGGTTGCGGCTGATTCGGCTTGGGCTGCGGCTGCCGACGAGTGTTAGGACCGGCATCGATGCGGGCGATCCTCTGTAATGATCCCGCTCCTTGCGAGGGTTTTTGCTGTGTGTAGACACGGGCTTGGGCCATGACGGTTGAATTATCTGCCATACCTTCATAAATGGCCCAAACGTCGTCTTCAGCTTTGGAAAAGTAGGACCCACCACAAGAGGCGTTAACAAGCCCCTGCAGCTCCGGTGTCAGCCCACAAAAGAAACTCTGCACTAGATTAGGCTTAGATATGTCATGGTGTGGACATCGGTCAATGAGCTCTCGGAATCGATCCCAAGCTTCATGGAATTGTTCATTCAGGATCATTACGAAGTTGCTGATCATTGATCTTGCTGCATTCGTCCGGTCGAGAGGGTAATACTTTTTTAAGTATGCGGTCCGGAGATCTGCCCAGGTATCGATGAATCGCCCCAAATTTTTGAGCCAGTATGCGGCTCTGTCAACCAAGGAGAAAGGGAAGGCGATCATCTTGATAGTGTCCTCGGTCATCAGCCTATCATGGATTGTGCTGCAGATCATTTCAAATTCTTGGAGGTGGAGGTGTGGCTCTTCGGTCGGCAACCCATGGAATTTGGGCAGAAGCTGAATAGTGTGGGGCCGAAGCTCGAAATCTCCATGGATAGGAGGAAGTCGGATCCAACGATGAGTGAGGGATGCTGCTGGATTGTGCAATTCCCTCATGATAGTCTGTGGCGGTCTCTCAGCGTTGGGATCACCTCCCTAGTTCTCTACAATTGGAATGTCTCCTCCACCGCCACCGCCACCGCCCCCAGGTCGGTTCTCTCGCATCTGTGCTATTTCTCTCATGAGATCAGCCATAAAGACTCCCTGGTCTCGGATCTGCCTCTGCATGGTCTCCAGGGATGCTAGAAGTGAATTGTTGATGGCGGCTTAATCAATGAAGGATGGCGGGTGCTCATGATCATCAGGATGCTCTCCTCTGTCAGCCATGTCTGGGTTCTCTGAAAAAGCAAAAGAACCCATCTCAGGTGCCGTCAAATGCTCTGAGCTCTGTGATGCACTAAATTCTGAAATTCTTGGACTGATGGAAGGAGAATGAGAAGGGTGGTCGAGGGGGAATAGGGTGGATGTGAACTCAGGCTCGGAGAGTGGGTCTAGACTCTCCGAGGTGGTCCTAGATGAATGAGGAGGAGTGCTGGATAGCGGTGCCGACATGGTCGACCTAAGAGACCTCCGTCCCATCATCTTGATTATTCGATAAGAGCAAGGTGAATGCAGAATAAGAAGGAAGAAGGGAGAAGCAAAATTGCGCACAATTGTGTTGTGTTTTTTATCTTGACCTAAAAGCGACTAGCAATCAAACACAAAATAGGGTGAGTTCACCAACTCAACACATGGAGTCGTGAAGGTTCTGCTTTTATCTTGTCAATTTTAGCTTGAATTCAGGAATTTATCTTATCACGAGTCCTTAGAGCGCTACGCCTAAAGGAGAGAGAGTACTGCCAGAAAAGTGTTCCCGTACTTGTCCTCCTCCTATGTAACCTGTAGCTTGCGCTTTTTAAGGTCCTTGTAACCCTTCCTGGATCCCTACTCAGCCAAAGAAGAAGAGGGAGGAAGCCGATAGGCGAAACTGATACTTCCGATCTCGCTCGCAACGGAATCACCCGTGAGCGTGCAAGATCCTACTCGGACGCAGACGGTGAGACAGACACACCCGTGAAGGCGTGGCCTATGCTCGGTACTTTGGACAAGGTCGATGCTCACACAATAGTGAGTCACCAATGACGACCAAGCCCTACTCGCCTACGTACGATAGTAGCGCCAATACTTCGGAAATCCAGGCGATACACAAGGCAGCCACAAGCTGGGATTTTGGCTCTAATCCTTACGAAGCACTCAACTCACTTGGAAGGAGACCTTCCCATGCTACCTGAAAACAAGTGAGGTTGTTACTCTCCCCAGTAAATGAGTCTAATTACCAATTTTATTTAGGTCAAAGATTTCTTAGCAGTCCCTTTTTTAATTTTTTTGGTGTTATCGCTTCTTTTGAGCAGATTCAAACAAGCACTTAACGTTTTTTGTTTTTTTCTTGATTCCTACTTTGTCCAAAAACAGAGGGAGAAAAGAGTCGGAAAAGCCAATGCAAGTCGGCACCAAGATGGAAATCTTACCTTTGTGCCTAAATGATGGATGCAAAGATAGAGGACTTACAGTGAATCCCAGCTCTCTCCATACGGGATGCAAAGCAGAAATTTATAAACCTAAACTACATGCCGGTATGCAAGCGGAAATCGTCCTAAGCAGGCAATTGCTAGCGTTAAGAACCACAAGTCAACCACCACTCTCCAATCCTAAGGTCCGGTCTAGGCTCACCCCTCCTCCTCTCGACACATCGAGTTCAGGAGAAGCGCTTGGCGGGATGAGCTCGCAGTGCGGCGGATCGAAGACTAATGATTAACTGTTTAATTAGACTAAGTCCAAATACGATCTATAGGAACATGCAAAGGTTGTTAGGGTGTTTGGACCTAATCTAATCGATCAAGCAAAGGCCTAGAACTAAGGGCTCAATCCACAAGCGAAATGAAAATGAAAACAAAACTGGAAAATGACTGTCGAAAAATGCGATGAAATCTGCGGTGAGCCCCCGGGTGAACAAACACCCGGAAATTAGGCTCGAAGTGTCTGAAAGTTCAAGTCCCTGTATTATTACAAATTAATAATCACTCTCTCATCAAATAAAATAAAAGCTAATATAATCACTCTCTCTCAAGTCTCCCGCTCTCTCATGCCAGCTTGGCTTAAGAAAAGCCGGCTCCGCTTCCCAAGGTTGCTCCGGATCCCCTAGGCGATCCGCCTCGCTCTGCGGTCCCTCGCAAGAAGACAAGAAAAAGAGTGGTCAGTAAGCGCAACAATATATATCAACAATGGAAGAGAGATAAAAGCAAGCACTGGTAGACAACACAATCAAACAAAACTGATCTACTAGTTGTTGCTCCCTGGCAACGGCACCATTTGATTTAGCCAAAATTCACGGGGTCTAAATAGTGTCTCGCACAAGGCGGAGACAACCGTCGCTGTGGCGACCCTCCAATGAATCCTGGACTAAAATCAACAATTAACCCACACTCAATCAATCAAACAATGACAAGCAGATGTGAAGTTAAAATTTATTTTAACTCTACATAAATGATGTATAGGAGCAAGTACGTAGAGAATTCGAACACAGGGAGCAAGGCAGGGTAGATCAAACAAGTGTGTGTATGTGAAAGTGATGTAGTGTCTACATTATGCAATGCAAATATTTTTGTGGGTTTTTAATTTTTTGATTTTTTTTATTTAATTTTTTTTTAATTTTATATTTTTGTATTTTGATTTTTAATTTTTTGATTTTATATTTTCTTTGTAGTTTATATATTTTTTTATTTTCTTTTTCAATATTGGAATATATAAACTATTTAATAAAAGAGGTGCTACAATATTTATAAAAATATGTAAAAATGCTCAAAAATTTAAAAATAAAATATTTTATTTTTTTTATGATTTTTTACTATTTTTGGGATTTTTGGGTATTTTTCAGAATGTTTTTGTTATTTTTTTAAAGTCAAAATAAAGACAATAGTGAATTAATGTTCTGGCTGAACGTAAAATAGGAATGAAAAATATCAAACAGCCACAAAATTTTTCCAAACTAATTTTAAAATAAAGAGAATAAAAAGGGAAACCTACAGGAGTTGAGTTTGCATTTTTTAGAGTTTTCTATAATTTTTTAGATTTTTTTGAAGTTTTTAGGTATTTTCGAATTTTTAAGGTTTTTCTTTTGAGATTTTTAGTGGTGTTTGGACTGACACTAAAATAGGCTAAAATAGACAATAGGTGATTTTTTTTTGAATTTTATAAGTGTTTTAATATTTTTTTGGTATTTTCTAAGCTAAACAGTAGCTAAAATGCATGTTTTTTATTTTTAATAAATATAAAAATGCAATAAAATGCAAATACAAAAATAGGGCGTGAAAGTGTAAGTTGACAAGAGTTTAAGTTAAATTTTTTGGGAATTTTTCGAATTAAAATGATGCCTTAAATAAATGGATTAAGCAAGCAAAAATATGTAGCCTAGCAGGGGAATAACTGCAAATATCACAACATCCAGGGGCATACATGCAATTTTCCAACAAAATAATACACTGAATATTTAATTTAAAGGACTAATCCCAATTATTTAAACCCACAGGGGAAATGGTGTAAAATGCCCACCAGGGCGCGTGACTTGCACGCGCTTGGGAAGGACCTAACTGTAATTTTCAAAATGCTCAAGGGCTTACATGCAAATGTCCCTAAAATTGAACACTTAATACAAAATTTAATAGACCTTGACGAAATAAACAAACCCAGAAGGGGGTCCGTGCAAAACACTCGCGCCTCACGTGAACTGGCCACGTGAGGTGGCTTGGCCTAGACCTCTTTGCAATTAGTAAAAGTTCAAGGGCCTATTTGTAAATATTACAAAATATTTTAAACTACCAAGGAATGTTTATGGGCTAAATATTAAATACAAAAATGTGCGGGGTTAAAGTTACAAAATACCCTAGCGCGCTATCCAACGGCTGAAGGCGCTTCACTTGACACGTGGCGGGCGTTGGATGGCCGATGACGCTTCACGTTGGATGGAAAAGATTAGATCCTCGGGTGAAGATCTGACGGTGGAGACTGGGCACGATCCAACGGCTGCTGTGTGAACTGGGACTCCTCCTCGATCCGACGGTTGCGAAGGCTGGAGCAAGAACCGCGAAGGAACTCTGGCGAGCCGAGGTTCTCTGAGGTGCTGCTCCTCCTCCGGTGGATTTCTTGTCTTAAAAATGAGGCTGGAGGCTCCCTGAGGTCTGGGCTATCTCCTGAGGGCTTCAAAATGCCTCGGCGGTGGCCGAGGCTCGCGGATGTGGAAGGCAGAGCTGGAGAGCTCGGCCGAGCTCCGACGAGAGTCAAAATCGCCCCCAGGCTCGAGTCAAAGGAGGTTGACCTGCAAAACAAAGTGAGAGGGTCCAGGGCAAGTTGCTTGGACCCCGCGGTGGCGACAAGGCGGCGCGAAGCGGTGGTTAGGAGCTCGGCCGGAGGTGCACTCAGGCGAGGTGAACGATTTGAGCGATCTAAGTGATGGAACGTGAGATTTTCTTGGGGTTTTTGATCCTAAGGAGATGGCTAAACTAATGCAACGAAAATAAGGGCGAAAAATGGCTGCCTCAATGGTCAATGATCGGAGGGAGGGTACCTCGACCGCCGGAGTTGGGGGAGGTGGTGGAGACGCCTCCGACCTCCTTCGCCTTGGCTGATGGCACTAAGCTGGAGTTGTCACCTCCAGGTATGCGTGGACCACGAGAGAGACAAGGAGGGGTGGACCGAAGGGACTCAAAATCAAATCAAAAGGCAGGGGTTCCATATATGTGGTTTGACCAGATGATCAAGGTGCTCCAAAGACCAAGGAAGAATGCCTCGCGCAGCGATCCACAACCCTAGGTTTCCCTTGGGCGTGAATCGCTGAGAATCGAGGAGCAAAAATGCCTCAGACTCCAATGCGAAAGAGTGGAAGATTCGATCTCGATAAATGGTTGAAAAAGGGATCAAAACTCAATCTGTCAGAAGCTACAGGGGCTAGGGCACCTAGTTGACCGGGGTCAACTAGGGTTTGCACTTGGTTGGTCCACGTGGACCAACCAGGAAAAACCCTGGAAAATAGTTTTATTAATTTATTTTAAAATAGTAAATGGTCAAATTAAATTTAGGCTATTAAATAAAAAATATTTATTATTTTATGTAGAATTTTGTCTGATTTTTAATTATTTTTATGAGATATATTTTTAGAAGTTTACTTTTATACCCCTTATAGGTATATTACCTATATATTGTATTCTTTTATTTTTATTTTGTGTATTTTAATTTTATTATTTTTATTTAGTAATTTATAAAATCATAAAATAATTTTATACACATAAATATATTTTTGTTTTATTTTTCTGATGTGTTTTGATATATTTAATAAAATATAAGTATATGTTATATAGGTATAAGTATAGGTAGTATACCTATGTATGAAATATACCAGTATTTTATTTGAATTTATTTTGCATTTTCATTCTGATTTTAATGTACATATGAATTATAAATATTAATTACAAAATTATAAAAATATAAAATTATGAAAACAATGAATAAATAATAAATTGAATATTTTAATCTGTACAAGTATACAATGTGGGTCCAAAACTCAACTTTCAAACTGTAGCTCCGCCAAATGCGAAACCACTGCCATTAAATAGCTTATTTTATTCTATATACAATTAAAGGTGAGTTTACTACATTTGGAATTTTCATCTGTGAGATGCGGGTCTTGGAAGTTGGGATTCTGGAATTTTATTCAGACCATAACCTTTTATATGTACACTATTTTTGAATGAAATCAATTTTGTATTTTTCTTTATAAAAGTATCTACAACTTTCGTGTACAAAGTTTCTTGATTTGAAGTGTAAAAAGTGGAATCAGAAATAGGTCCCAAAATGAATAAAGAATGAATTAAAAAAAGTATAGGTATTTTGACTGTGTTTGGCCCTTATCTCCCCCTACTTTATTCCTTGTCGACCTATTCATCAAGATGCCTAGGTCTCAGGGTTTCGGGTCATAAAATATTTACAATATTTTATTCTTTTTCTTTTCTTTTATTTATTCTATAATTTTGGCTTTAATTACAGTAATTTATACATTATTTACAGGTACATGCATGAATGCTAATATGCTCTAATTAAGGGTATTTACAGGCATTTAATAGGGTTTTTGAGGCCAAAATGATAGAATAAAGATGATGAAATGTGGATTCATCACTTGGTCATATCATCTCCAACCGGAGCATGGAGGTTGATCCGGCCAAGGTGGATATCATCAGGAAACTCAATCCACCGTCCAACTTACGACAGTTACTGTCTTTTCTAGGGTACGTCAGTTTCTACATGTGATTCATTCATGATTTCAGCAGGATTGCCCGACCGTTGACTGATTTGTCGACCAAAGACACTGAGTTCATTGTAGATGATAAGTGTATTGCGTTATTTGAGACTCTCAAGAGTCTAGTTGTTGAGGCTTGTGTCCTTCAGCCGCCTGATTGGTCTCTCTCATTTGAGATCATGATGGATGCCTCCGATTTTGTCGTAGGGGTCGTGTTGGGACAGAGGATGGATGGAGTGCTATTTTCCATTCACTACACTAGCTGTACATTGGATGCCGCGCAACAGAACTATATTGTCACTGAGAAGGAAATGCTAGCCGTAGTTTTTGCCCTAGATAAGTTCAGATCATACATCATTGGATCAAATGTGACTATCTTTACATATCATACCGCCATCAGGTACCTCATGGCAAAGAAGGATGCCAAAGCGAGACTGACTAGATGGATCCTTCTACTCCAGGAGTTTGACATTGAGATTAAGGATAAGCCTGGAGTCAAGAATGTGGTGGCGGATCATCTCTCCCGATTAGAGCATCTTGAGGAATCTGAGCATACTGATCCTATTTATGAGAACTTCCCAGATGAGGCGATCCTTGCTATCGCCTCGCTCTCATGGTACGCCGACATTGTGAACTATCTTGTTGCCAAGAAAGTTCCACAAGGTTGGCCCAGGCAGTGACTTGAGACCTTCCTTGCGAAGGCCAAATTCTACCATTGGGAGGATCCCATCTTTTATCATGAAGGAGGGGACAGCGTCTGGCTTCGGTGCATTCCTCAGGAGGAGCACCATAGCATCCTCACATACAGCCACAAGCTTGAGGCAGGAGGACATCACTCTGGGAGGAGAACGGCACAGAAAGTGCTCCAATCCGGCCTATGGTGGCCTACCCTCTTCAAGGATTCGGATGAATTCGTGAAGAGGTGTACTAACTGTCAGAGGATGGGCACTTTTGGATAGTGTGATATGATGCCGATGCAGCCCATTCACTTCTGTGAGGTTTTTTACACATGGGGCATCGATTTCATGGGTCCATTCCCTAAGAGTCAGGGATTTGAGTACATTCTGTCGGCCGTTTATTATGTTAATCGTTGGGTTGATGCCATCCCCGCTCGAACTGCAGATGCTAAGATCGTTTGCAGATTTTGGAGGAAAATATCATTTCACGGTTTGGGGTGCCTAGAGTGTTGATATCTGGCGGGGGGTCTCATTTCGTCAACGACAAGGTAAAGGCCCTTGCTAGAGAGTTCAGCATAGACCATCGAGTAGCCACTCCATATCTTCCTCAGACCAATGGTCTTGCTGAAGTGTCGAACAGGGAGATCAAGACTATATTGCAGAAGGTAGTCCACCTTGACCGGAAGGATTGATCACAGCTTTTGGACTCGGTCTTGTGGGCATATCGGACTTCCTTCAAGACTCCTTTGGGTACATCTCCCATTCGCCTCGTTTATGGCAAGCCCTGACATTTACCTGTTGAGATTAGGCATAAGTCACTTTGGGTTGTCACAGACATATTATTGGATCCAGTGAGTGTAGGAGACCAGAGGAAGGCAGAATTGGCAGCCCTGGAGGAGCTTAGAGATTCAGCCTTTTCGAGCAACCTACAATACAAGGAGAGAGTGAAGGAGTGGCATGATTCTCATATCAGCCATAAGCAGTTTGAGCCAGATCAGTGAGTATGGTTGTTCGATGCTAGGCTTAGATTATTTTTAGGGAAGTTGCAGAGCAAGTGGAAGGGACCATACCTGGTCCGAAAGGTACATGACAATGGGAGCACTGACATATCCAAAATGTCATCTGATTCTAGCTTTCGTGTTAACGGGTAGCGGCTCAAACTATATCTAGATCATGAGCCACTGGTCGTTGACGTCGCCCCTATTCATTTTGTGTGAGACGTGGTCTTTGACTCACATCTATTGCATCTCACGCCTGATTATCACTGTCTTTCGCCTTGTAGATCCAGATGTCCATATCATACTATTCTTCAGTCCAACACCCCATTTGCATCTTATGATTATGCTATACTTACGGTGTACTTTACCTAAGTATGGGGGGTGTCAGACTTTTGATTTCTCTTTTAATTCTTTTACCTTTGTTTTGATGTCTATACTTAGGGATATTTTACCCTAAGTATAGGGGAGGTAGATCTTGTACATTCTTCCACTCGAATTTCCCTTTATATATCGTCTGCTATACTTAGGATTACTTGATCCTAAGTATAGGGGGAACACCGAGGTCCTTCTATTTTATTCGTTGATTCGCCGTTGTAGTACATTTTTTCTTTTCACTTCCCTATACTAAACACGAGTTATGTCTTCTTCATCGCTCTTGATCCACTCTGAGGACATCGTTTGAGCTAAGTATAGGGGGTGTTGTATATATTTCATATATACTTTAGCCATAACCCGTACTTTGCGTGAGTGTGTGAATAAATAAAATGGCTAAAATCCTCTATCTAAAAACCGTAAAAATTTGAAAAAAATTCTTGTACATAAAATTCTTTCTTGCACATACATAGCTATTTATAAAAATTATTTTTTGTACAAATGTTTGTAAAAATGTTTTGTGTGTAAAAAGTTTGTAAATATTTTGGTATCAAAATTATGTATATAGTACAAAATTTTTGTAAAAATGTTTGAAAAACAAAACTTTGCAAAAACTCGTGTGTAAATGTATGTAAATAGTTTGCAAAACTTCTGCATTCATTCATTCAAACATTTTTCAAAAATTTTTCACATTTTCAAAAATTTGCATAAAAAGATTTTGATATATACTTGTACAGTTTTTCTGAATCGTAGTTGACATTTAAACTAGCCTGGAATTAAAGTGGAAAATGGAGCTTGGTTAAGACCTTAATCCACCTAGAGGAACCTTATAAGGCTTAGGGTTAAGACTTTTCAGGTCCATTAGTGACTTAATTCTTTGAGTCCACTAGGTTATGATCGCATGTCATCTTGATGAGCCTAAGTAGAACACTTAATAACGCACACATGACTCTCACAGACAATGGCTTTACTTGCACCAGCACCTTACACATAGCTCTCTACGGATGAGGCGGTGAGGAGGCAGTCTTCTTTGGCTTGGGGTAGCATACGAGGGTAGTACTTCTAGGCAGAACCTCTCGTCTTCTTTTATTGAAGGAAGTGTGTCTCAACTTGGTCTGGCGGCATTGAGGTCTAAAGACAGGAGTTGTGGGTTGCAATAATGCTTAAAAAGAGGGAGAGTCTACTGGCTCAAGAGGAAAAACTCCTTATGTATATATGTTGCATCATGTAGATATGTTGTACATAGGCACAACGAAAAAAATGCAAAAGAAAGAAAAACTCCAAAAAAGTGGTGGGTCTGATAGAAAATGAAATACCCACCGCAGTGTATATAGCCAAATAAAGCAAAGCTTATGTTACCCATTTTCATCTCATGAAGCTTGCAGCAGGGAGACTTAGCTACACAGGTTGGGCTCCCTAGGATACATGGCTACACTGGTCATGGTCCATTCTCTTCTTCCTCCTCTTCCTGAGCTGGTTGTACTTGAACTTAGAAGGAAATACCCCGCTCCTCGGGGAAAGAGTTACCAGACTAGGGCATTATAGTTACCTTGTTGAGGGGGGCTATTACTTTGCCATTTCTGAGGTGGGGAGCTACACTTCACTTATACAGTACAAGAAAAGATTCATGGTCATTAGAGTTTGTGTATGTAGACTTGTTCTGATCTGGATTATTGAGGAGTCTTGACCATAGATTGGTGGAACTTAGAGGATGTTGAGTTAACCTAAGTCCAAATAAGGTTCCGATAAACTAATAATCCAAAGGTCTGACTGAGCTCTATACTTCAATTTAATGAAGATAAGTTTAATAATCAATCTTGATTCTCCTTCTTTCTTTTTCTGTTCCTTTCTCTTTTCACTTATTTTTCAAATAAGTGTTTGCTAAGGGACTGACAAAGGTAAAGTATAGGGGGGTGATGAATCCCTATTCATCACTCTTTAGTCTTTTATTTTTGCTAATTATCTTGGCAAAGCATCATGTAAATAGATGTAAATACAATAACTTAGCATTATGCATGCATGTGTTAATATCCCATAATTAACATGTATTTGTGCAAAAATAAAAGAATAAAGAATAAAAAAGAAAAAGAGGGAAGTGTTTAGAATAAATACTGAGTGACCCGAACCCTAAGAGAGGGCCAAGCATTAGCCTGATCGCCAAATAAAATAAGTAGAGAGAGATAGGGCCACTCCACCTTATATATATATACCCTTGTGTACATAATTTATTTTTACAAAAATAAAAATGTGCTTTTACTTCCTTCTATATATTTCTAAAAATAAAATAAAAATCAGAAAAATAAAATAAAAATAGAATAAAATTCTCTCTCTCTCTCACTTGTACATAATACATGTATATAGGTCTTCTTCCCTATTTATTTTATACTTGTAAATACATAATAAAAATAAAACAAAAAATTGTTCTATACTCTAATAGATTATTTTGTAAATATAAAATTGATGTATTGGTGTAAAAATCACAAATTAAAAATAATTGTACAAAACACATAGGTATACTATACATATATAATACATTATACTATATATATAATAAATTATTTTTCATAAAAATAAATAAAAATCATAGAAAAATATTTTGAAAAATAACAAACATTTTTCATTTTATACACTTTTAATTTAAAACCATTTATTATTTTTTATTGAATTTGTAAACATTGTTTGTAAATCCGATTTTCTGATTAGTCCACAGCGGATCGTTGACTCGGGTCAACCCCCTCTTCCAGGGCTTGACCCGACTCGACTGCTCTGCCGGACCTCCTTCTCCCATTTATCCCGGGCGGATCATGCGTCCCCATGCTTCTAATCTTCGCCCGCACCTTCCCCGTTGATCTGTGACTCTCGTGGATCCCTAGGAAGGCGCGGATCTTCCTTAGTTCGCGCGCTTCGACCCGGTTTCTCTAGCCACCTGGGAGCACTATGAATTCCTTCATTCGCCTCCCCGGGATGGCAGCTCGCGTCGCACCCCTTCTCGATACCCTAGAACCCTTCAGCGTGGTGACAGCCGTCGAAGGAGCCCTTCAATGGTCGATTTGGTGTCGTAAAGCCGACGCTCCCTCTTCATGATTGGACCTCCGCCGCGAGAAGCCTCCCTCGCTTGCCGCCTCTTGGTCGAGGCCATAAGCCCATCGATCCTCTTTGCCTGGAGCTAAGGAATGCATCTGGACCTTCAGGTAGCCTTTTAATCTTGTCCTAGCTCCGTAGTTGATCCAATCTTTCATCTGCCACCACCGTAGCTCCGCCAGCTCCGACCGACCAGTCGGAGCTCAGTCACCCACATCCAACTGCTCAAATATCCGCGCACGCTCGCCCTCCGCCTCCCTACGCGATTTGATCATCCTAATCATCGTCTCCATAGGCGAGATTAGGCTCAAGGTATCATCTTCCGCCTTCGCCGGAGACCAACCCCGTTCACATCCACCTCTTTTGTCTTTAGCTCTAATAACCTAGACCGGAGTTTACCCCGAGTCAGAGCAACTCATTGCAGGTCTTGTCGTGCGCGGAAACCCCCCAGATCACCCTCGCCCAACCTCGCCGGAGCAGCTCCATCTCCCCTACGCCATCTCGCCGATCAGACCGTTGGAGCGGCCATCCGAACCGGTCATCTGACGCAGAATCGGCCCACGAGTTCACCGGTGCCTCATGATCCTTCATCGGAGTCAAGGATCGCATCCTTGGGTCCGACGAAGTTCGTCCAGGAATAGTTCTTCCATACGCCTCCTCCGCCTTTGGATCAACACCGCCTGCTAGATTCCATCTCGACCGCACGTCCATCTGAGGTGTCAGACCGTTAGATGTCAGATCTAATGGTCTCATATCTACTATGTCCCTGACCAGCCAACATCGTCAGATCTGACATCTGACGCCTGCAGAGCCGCACGATCACGCCCCCACCAGCGGCTGACACGTGGCCCTCCCACACACGACTCACGTGCCTTTGAGGGTATATTGCTCTTTTTATCATGTGTTTCTTTTAGTTTATGTTTTAGTTTGTAAATTAAAAGTTACCGTTGGACCTTTTTACATATTAGTCCTTATAGTTTTTGATATTTGCAGTTTAGTCCTCCCTGTTTGGAGATATGTGTCTGATCATGTGAGTAGCGGGTTATTTGCAGTATATGTCCTGAACTTTTCGTGTGTTAATGATTGAATGAATGTTTTTCAAATTTGCATATATGCCCCTGTGAACGTGGATTTAGAGCATGTACGTATTTTATTGGTAAAATTGCAGATATTATCCTGGACTTTTATTGCATTTGTTCTTTGGTATTGAAACTTTAAGAAATTGCATTTAAGTCCCTATTACCTGTGTGTCTTGTTTTTAATCAAATAAATATCAGAATTACTCCAAAAATTCCAAAATTTTTACACATAGCTCCTGCTACTATGTAGGAGTTTTGATAATTTTTATGACTCATTTCGATTTTATTTGATATTTTCTAAAATTCAAAAATTCTAAAAAGTGTCTATGTCTGTTATGAAAAATCAATTAAAAATATAAAAATAGCTTCAAAAATTCAAAAAAATCCCTTATTGCTTGTTTTGTCTTATTTTTGTTTCAATGTGATTTTTGTTTCATTCCCTCTTATAAAACCCCCAAAAATAAACAAAAACTAAAAACCTTATAAAAATTATTAAAAATTCATAAAAAAACCAAAAAATTGTGTTTTCATTTTATTTAGGTAGTTTTTATTTTATAGTTTCACATATAATTATTGCCAAAATTTTATAGGCAATTTAGATATTTTTAAAGTGCCTTGTCATTTCGGTTGCACATTGTTTACATTTTTCTTCTTTCATTTATTTTTAAAAAAATAAATAAAAATCAAACACCATAAAATTCCCAAAAACACATGAATATTTCAAAAATATAAAAACATTTTTGTTTTGAATTTTTGAGTTATTTTTGGCCTTTAAATAATTGCTTGAGTGTGATTTTTGGCCTTTTTCTTCATTTCTTTTCTTAATAGAAAATCATAAAAAATTAAAAAATAAAAACCGTCAAAAAATCCTTTATTTCTTGGATTGCCTGACTACTTCGTAGGTTTCATTCCGTGCTACTTGTTTTCGACCCTGGTGGCTATACTAGGTTAAATAAGTAGCAAGACTGCTTGCCTTGATTTTTATGTTTGATTGATTTCGTTGGTGGTCTACTTTTTCTTATTGACTGCGCCTTGCGATTTAGGTCGCAACGACCCTAGATATTCCTTAACCCCGAGTTGCATCACCGCGTCATTATGCTCCGACTCACTGGTCGGAGCAGGCAGAGGTGCGACGGCGCAAGATGAAGTGACTGGAACGAATAGGAAAATGTAAGGGAAATGGGGGTACCTGAGGTTCTAGGCAAAGTCTAGAGCTCCAGGAGAAGGTGGTCGGCGAGGTAGTGGCCTTGACCAAGTTGTGGAAGGTCGGGAGGCTTATCACGGTGGCGCACACCGGCCACGAGGCTGAGCAGCGTGGTTGTTCCTCCAAACTTCGATCCGAAGGGACCCTCTGGAAGCTGGCACTCAACCGGAGGTGGCTAGGGATGAAGGGAGGTGCGAGGCACGAGCTACTGCTCCTGGGAGGCGGAGGAGATGATTTAAAGGGTTCCCAGGAGGCTGGAAGATTCTGACGAAGGCTCGCAACCCTAGGAAGATCCGCGCCTTTCTAGGATCCGTGAACATCTTGGATTCAAGGAGAGGCCACGAGCGAAGAATCGGGGCGAAGGGGTGCATGATCTGACTGGAAGAATTGGGAGAAATCGGTCCAGCAAACGAGATCGGGTCGGGTCAAGCCTGGAAGAGGGCGTTGACCCGAGTCAACAAAGTGACGTAGACCAATCAGATAATTCGAATGTACAAAATACTTACAAATTCAATAAAAATAGTAATGATTTTAAAATAAAAAGTATATGAAATGAAATATATTTATTATTTTCTAAACTATTTTTCTATGATTTTTATTTATTTTTTTGAAAAATAAATTAATCATTATATAGTATAGTATATTATATGCAGGTATAATATATCTATGTATTTTGTATAATTATTTTTATTTTATTATTTTTACATAAGTACCCCACTTTTTATATTTTATTTATTTATAACATAATTTTTAGAGTATAAAATATTTTTTATTTTATTTTTATTATTTATTTACAGGTATACAATAAATAGAGAGTGAAGCATATATACATGTATTTTGTACAAGTGGGAGAAACTTTTATTTTAAAATTTTATTTAAATTTATTGATTTTTGTTTTATTTTTAGGACTATATACAAGGAGGTAAAAAGAATATTTTATTTTTATTTTGTCAAGAATAATTATTTAATTATATAAATAATATGTATAATATAGAGTAGGCCCTATATCTCTCTCTACTTGTTTTACTTGGCGATCAGGCCAATGCTTGACCTTCTCTTGGGGTTCGGGTCACCTTGTATTTATTCTACCTCCTTCCTTTTTTTCTTTATTCTTTTATTTTTACATAAATACAGCTAATTACGCAATATTAACAAACGCATGCATAATGCTAACTTATTATATTTACATCTATTTACATGATTCTTTGCCAAGATAAAAAACTAAAATAAAAGAATAAAGAGTGAGAATCAGGGACTCATCAGAGAACAACGTCGTTTTGTCAACCATGTGTGAATCAATCAGAAAAAGATGTGCGATCTTCTAAATTTTTATTTATTTATTCCTAACAAATGTGTAGTGGCAAGTGTAGGGATTGTCGAACTCAGGGATATAAACTTTCAACTAAGCGTTGTGTAGTTTTTAATTGGGAATTTTCTATAGTTTTTAAGGATTTTTAATGAATTTTATGATTTTTTATTATTTTTCAAATGATTCTATATTTTTTTATCAATTTTTAACTATTTTATTTTTAATTTTTAATTAATTCTAATTTTGAAGAATTTTATGAATTTTTAATGAAATTCAATTTATGAATAAACTATATACGAAACGGGACATAAGCATTTTTAGATTTTTAAATATGAGAAGTACTTTCAAAAATAAGAGAATAAAATATATTTTTTTATTTATTTTTTATTATTTTTAGTGATTCTATGATATTTTTATTTTTTTTTGGATTTTTTACTGAATAAAGGTTGAAAATAATTTTAAAGGGAAATTAAAAATTTATTTTTGTGGTATTTAAAATAGAAAACAAAGGTCAAACAATTGGAAACTATTTTTATATAAAAGTATATTACTCAAGCTTCAAAACAAGGGGATACACTCAATTTTAGGATTTGTTAGAGTATATCTATACTATATGATATATCAATATATTATGCATGAGTATATTGACATTGGTGAACTATAATCTCCTCCTCGAGGAGACATATAGTTTGGAGCTATATATCTCCTCGAGGATATAATTTAAAATTGAAAAACAATTTTGTGATTAGGATCACGAATTAATTTAGTGGAAATGGCGAGCAGTTTTCAAAATCTCTCATGTTTCTTTTCTTAATGACAAGCCGAGATGTGAATAGCATCCCATGGTGGCAGTCTTTAACCTCTTCGATTATAAATTGCTCAGGGATAGTACTATAAATTTCTTAAGAATACAACAATAAGTGAAATAATGGAATATTAGTACGTAAAGGTTTTAAGAATATCGAGACATAAGTTTTATTGCAAAACAAGGTAAGGGTATAAGGAGCGCAAATGTAAAACCACTTAAATTAACAGTTGAATCCCAATATTGCCCATTCTACATACCAATTTCCAACCACATCTGAAGCCACTATGATTTTGAGGGGAAGATATGCTGAGCATTAGGGATGAAAATGAATATAAATATGTTCGTATCCAATCTGCTATCGTATTCATTTATACATATTTTGGCATTCATATTCGTATTCGTTTTAAAGTGGATGCAGATATGGATATGACCTTGACATTTGCTAATGTTTGCATACATATTCGTATGTTTGTTTTAGTATATAGGTATAGTCACAGATTTATCTATAATTTTGTGTAACAATAATTTATGATTGCATTCACCATTCTTGATTAATTGTTATGAAATACATATATCTAGTGCATTTCTTTTATGTGTAAACCATCTTAAACATGTATATTTTAGTTAATATATTAAATAATTTCCATTATTATTCGTATTCATTTTAAAAATATGATAGCACATTTTTCATATCCCTAAAGATTTTTATCTATGTTCCTATTCATATTTTAAAATATATAAGGATTTGATTATGAGAAAAGGGAGTCTACTTCATGAAGTAGGTAACCTTACCTACTTCATTCTCATTTTTCTAATTTTTCTTATTTTGTTGAAAAATACTATCGTGAATTTTCATAACTATATCCCTCCAATATGTCATTCAAATTTTGTCAAAAACAGAGACTCAAATGCCATCCATATAGAACTGATCGATTACAGCAATTCTAAAACCGTTAAAATTACATGATCATTTCCGATAAAATTAGAATGATATATTAAAAGGATGGATATAGTGATGAACGTTTATGGTGGTATTTAAAAAAAATAAAAAAATAACTAAAAATGTGCCTGAAGTAAGTAAAATTACCTATTTCCTCTTGATTATAGATGTATTTGGAACCATATCCCACGGTTTTCATCCATGGGCATCCCTGAGAAGCCGACGTGGTCTTTCGTCATTATTATTAGCCACTTGAACAGCGGAAGTACGAGCACTCTCGTTTGGTAACCGGGCTACTCCCGGGTTACCTCGAGGTAACCCGATTTACCCCCTCTTTTCATGGAATGGAATTCTATCACAAATCAGAGTGACATCACATCAAATTCTTTATTCCAACCCTCTCCAGCCCTCATAACCATCCCAAACAGCTACTATTCCAATCATGTTACCCCAACCCAGCAACCAAACAGACCCATGGAAGCAAGTCGTTGGTGTGCACAGTCACAGGCGGTGGGCATGAGCCGCTTGACAGGATACACCCGCAGCGGCTCCGCCCGCTGCAGCGTTAGGCCAAATAGCTCTTCCATGTTGAGCTCCTCCTCGGAGGCAAGCTCCAACTGGAACGTGTGCGCACGTGTCGCCACCAGCAACTGCACCATCCTCAACCTCATGTTCTATTAAAAATTGATGCAAAAGGCTTTGTTTTCCTATTTTTGGTTTTCCATTATTTTTTTATTTTAAATGTTATTTGTTAGTTTGTCACGTTTCAAGAGTGGACCATGTTTTGTGTAGTAGTATGAGGTGTGTATTGTGGGAAGAGTTGTACTTAGTGGGGAGTTTGGGATTCTATTTTTAGAATCCGAGTTGTTATATAAGTGTGTGGTGTAGGAGTGTTGTTGTATGTGTTAAAAAATTACCTTTGTTCTCATTTCCACCATTAATAGAGTTGCAAGTTTTTTGTTTGTGCCTCTCTTTGTAAGTTTTTGAGTGAGTGCCCCCAAATATTTGTGTGCTTTTCCAACATTTTTGGTACTAGAGCAGGTTCCGATTTCGGGCGTATCTCGAAGCTACGGCAGATTGTCTCAAGACATTTTCAGAGCTGCAACGTCTCTCCTCACAAAAGGTTATCTCACAGTTGATTTGCTATGTCATGTGGTAATGGCATTCTGAATTTAAATACCATTAATTTGTCACATGCATCAGTGCATATTTTCAATGGTGAAAATTATGAGTTTTGGTGCATTAAAATAAAGACTTTCTTCATATCTCAAGATCTTTGGGATCTAGTTGAAAATGGTTTTCCATATGAGAAATAGAACACGAAGGCCATGGAGAAAGCCACGGAGAAAGCAATAAGTGAGTTGAAAGAAATGCGAAAGAAGGACGTGAAGGCATTACTTATTCTGCAACAGGTTGTGACAGACAGTATTTTTCCTCGGATTGCGGGAGCAAAGTCCAATGATGCTTGGAATATTTTGAGGAAAGCATACTATAGAGATAGTAAGGTAACTACGGTAAAACTTCAAACTCTCCATAGAGAATTTGAAACCTTACTTATGAAAGATAATGAGACAGTGCAAGATTTTTTTACAAGTGTTTCTACTACTATCAACCAAATGAAAATATTTGGAGAAGATATTGCAGATAAAAAAGTAGTAGAAAAACTATTGCGTAGTTTGCCTCGAAAGTTTGTTCATGTGGTTATCGCTATTGAAGAATCGAAAGATATGGACCGGTATTCTGTTAATGAGTTGATGGGTTCACTTTAATCATATGAAGTTAGATTGAGCAGGTCCGTTGAGAAAAATATCGAGCAAGCTTTTCAAGCTAAGGCAAATATTTCCGACAAACAAGGGGCAATGAAGCATCTTCTGAATTCAAGCACACAAGCAGAGGCAGAGGTCGAGGCGCATACCGCTGACGTGGACGCGATAGCGGGAGATCGGATTTCAATAACCAAAGGTTCGAATCCGAACAAAATTCTTATAAGAATAAGCAATGTTATTTTTGTAAAAAAAGTGGGCATACAAAGACGTATTATTGGGAAAAGGCAAAAGGACAAGCTGACTTTGTTAAAAGGAAGGAGGAGGATGGGAATTTATTTCTCGCACACGTGACTCCGCCGGAAAATTTTGCTAATGTTTGGTATCTAGACAACGGTTGCAGTAATCATATGACAGGTTAAAGACATCTTTTCAGAAGTTTGGATGAGTTGGTGAAGTTGCAAATTCGTCTTGGAGATGATAAACGTGTGCAGATCGAAGGCATGGGGACAGTTTTTGTTAGTACAAAATCAGGTATGGAAAGAACGATTTCCAATGTTTATTATATACCTGATTTGGCGCATAGGTTGCTAGTGTTGATCAATTAATTAGCAAGGGGTATACAGTCTTATTTCACAATGGCAAATACGAAATCCGAAGTATTTTTTCAGATAAAGTCCGTATTATTACTAATATGGCTAAAAATAAAATATTCCCATTAGATATTTCGAGCTTCGATGATTGTATCTTAGTTGCTAATGTAAAAGATGATTCATTAATTTGGCATCTAAGATATGGGCACTTGAATTTCAATGGCTTGCGGTTATTGAATAACAAAGGCATGGTGTATGGATTGCCTAAAATTTCGTAGGAAATGATGTTTGTGAAGGGTGTGTATATGGGAAGCAACATCGTAAGTCGTTTCCTGTGATAAATCATGGAGAGTCAATAAACTCCTTGAGTTAGTGCATGCAGATATATATGGCCCGATGAGAACGCATTCTTTGAATGGGAGACGATATTTTCTGTTATTTACAGATGATTTTTCACGTATGAGTTGGATCTTCTTTCTTACAGAAGAATCAGAGGCTTTAAAAAAATCCTTGAATTCAAGGTCTTTGCAGAGAAAGATAGCGGGCACATATTAAAATATTTACGAACAGATCGTGGGGGAGAATTTTGTCTAATGTTTTTTATTATTTTTATAAGCAGAATGGTATTCGCAGACAGTTGACGGTGAGAAAAACTCCAAAACAAAATGGCGTCGTCGAGCGAAAGAATCGAACGGTGGTAGAAATGGCTAGAAGCATGCTCAGCGAAAAAAATCTCTGGAATGGTTTTTGGGCCGATGCGGTAAACACAGTGGTGCATCATTTAAATATCTCTCCAACGAAGGTTGTGCAGAATATAACCTCATTCGAAGCATGGTCGCAGTGCAAGCCTAATGTGAGTCATCTAAAATTTTTTTTGTTGTCTCGTATATTCGTTGATTAAGTCGTCTGATCGTTCCAAGATGGATAAGAAAAGTGAAAAATGCATCTTCGCCGGATATAGTGATGAAACAAAGGGTTATCGTTTGTATAATTCGATTACAAAAAAATTAATTATCCGTATTAGATGTTATTTTTGATGAAGGAAGTTCTTGGGTGTGGGAGGCTGAACACTGTGGTCCCTCTACACTCATGGATCAAGGAAGTAAGGCCGATGATGATCTCATCATGCCAAGTTCTCCTTGCAAGAACACTCCCATGAAACTGACAGACGAAGGTGGATCTTCTTCCAAATGCGTGGGTAGGACACATGGTTCTATTGATGAGGCACATGATGATGATAATTCTCCGCAAAAGATACGATCTTTACATAATATTTACGGGTCTACCTTTGCATTTCTAGTTGTTGAACCAGTTTCATATGAAGAAGCAGGTGGAAATGTAGAATGGGAGAAATCAATGCAAGAAGAAATACATGCTATTAAAAAATGATACATGGGAGTTGGTAGATTTACCTGAAGGAAAAAACCCTATTGTTGTGAAATGGATTTACAGAGTCAAGTATGATGCAGATGAATATATCAAAAAATATAAAGAAAGGCTTGTCGTCAAGGGATATGCACAGAAAAGGGGGATTGATTTTTCTGAAACTTTTTCTCACGTTGCTAGATTTGAAACGATTAGAATGCTATTAGCATTATCTGCACATATGAGGTAGAAGGTTTATCAGTTTGATGTCAAATCAGTATTTTTAAAATGGTGCATTATCTGAAGATGTGTACATTGAGCAACCGCAAGGATTTCTTATTGACGGCAAAGAAGATAAGGTGTATAAGTTGAAGAAAGCACTTTATGGGCTAAAGCATGCACCAAGAGCATGGTACAGGAGGCTCGATAATTATCGGCATCGAAAAGATTTTCATCGCAGTGAAAATGAGCCAACTTTATATGTTAAGATGAAAGGTGAAAATATTCTCATAGTTTGCGTGTATGTTGATGATATAATATATGCAGGTTCCTCTGAAGCATTTATTGCAGAGTTCAAATCAGACATGATGAATGAATTTGAAATGTCAGATTTGGGTCTTCTATATTATTTTCTCAGACTCCAAGTTATGCAAACAGATGAAGGTATATTTATCTCTCAAGAAAAATATGCCTTGGATTTGCTTGCAAAATTTCTTATGCAGAATTGCAAGTCATCATGAACACCTATGAATACAAATGGAAAAATTAATTTTTAATGATAGAACCGCAAAAGCATATGAGTATTTATTCCGCAGTTTGGTTGGTAGCTTGATGTATCTAACGCACACTCGACCAGATATTATGTTTCCAGTCTGCTTGATATCTAGGTTTATGCATAGTCCATCTATGCATCATTTTGGAGCAGCAAAATGAATACTTCCTTATATCCCAGCAACAAGCAATTATGGGATTTGATATAAATCACTCTCTGATTTTAATTTAATTGGTTTCACTGATAGTGATTGGGATGGATGTGCAGTTGAAAGGAAAAGCACAAGTGGATATATTTTTAATTGCGGATCATGTGTAATTTCATGGAGCTCGAAGAAGCAAGCCACAACAACATTGTCATCTTCTGAGGCGGAATATATTGCTGCTTCTGCAGTAACTTGTCAAGCTATCTGGATGCGAAGGATTATGGAGGACATGAAGCAATCTCAAGCCCATGCAACAAAAATCTTCTGCGACAACAAGGCGATCATTTTAATGACACAAAATCTGGTGTTTCGTGGACAGACCAAACACATCAAAATTCGCCATCATTTCATTAGAGATTATGTCAACAAAGGAGTTATCAAGATGGAGTATTGTTCTACAATAAAACAAGTTGCTGATAGCCTTACGAAAGCATTGTCTCTCGGCAAGTTCATGGAGTTCCGAGCCAATCTTGGTATTTTAGATATTGTACCAAGAGGGGTATTAAAAATTGATGCAAAAGGCTCTATTTTCCTATTTTTTATTTTCATTAATTCTTTGTTTTAAATGTTATTTGTTAGTTTACCACGTTTCAAGTAGTGGGTCATGTTTTGTGTAGTGGGATGTGGTGTGCGTTGTGGGAAGAGTTGTACGTAGTAGGGAGTTTGGGATTCTATTATTAGAATCGGAGTTGTTGTTTAAGTTTGTGGTGTATAAGTGTTATTGTGTGTTAAAAAGTTATCTTTGTTCTCATTTCCACCGTTAATAAAGTTGCAAGTTTTTTGTTTGTGCTCTCTCTTTGTGAGTTTTTGAGTGAGTGCCCCCAAATATTTGTGTATTTTTTCAACAAGCTCATCCCCGCACATACCCTCCTCCATGCCCCGAACGGTATTAATTCGAAGTCGTTGCCCTTCATGTCCACGTCGGGGTGTTCCCAGCCGGGAAGGAACCGCGCGGGACGGAACTCCAGCGGCTCGCTCCAAGTCGTCGGGTCCCTCCCAATAGCTCGCGTGTTCACAAGTAGGGTCGTGTTCTTCGGGATGTGGTAGCCCGTGACCTCACAGCTCTCGACGGTGACGTAGGGGAGGAGTGGGTCGGGCGGGTGGAGCCAGAAGACCTCCTTGATGACGGCGTGGAGGTAGGGGAGATGGGGGAGGTTCGTTTCTGAGACGATGCGGTTGCGGCCCACGACTTTGAGATCTTGTTGGAGCTTGGCGAGGATGTATGGGTGGCCGATGAGCTCGGCGAGGGTCCACTCTATTGTTCGTTGTCGTTTCTGTTATTGCAAGAGGAACCTCGGATGACGATCCAACGACCTTCCTAAGGAGCTGAGGATAATGGGCTCATATCTTGAGGCAGGGAATAGATGATCGGACGATTGTAGCCCAACAGCAGAGTCTACTTTAGCAAGCAACAGCAGACGATTCTCTCTGCTTCCTTGTCCTTCGAACTGAGCAAAGAAGATCCTCTACTATCACAGCACATGTCGAGGGCATTCAGCACGCACGCGTTCACCTCCTCACCAAAGGACACGGCAGAGCACGCCAAGGCCATCCTCTGCACCAGCAGAGATACCTCCGACGACCGTACGTGTTGGAACTCGTCGAGGGCCTTGACGGAGATGAGGTGAACGTTGCAGAGCTTGCGGAGCATCCATCAGCGGGGGTCGTAAGAAGGGAAGATCGAGTCTTGTGACAGTTGTAGGCTATGAGCTCGCCATTGGAGATGGGCGAGAGGTTGTAGAAGCTGGAGTCGTGGGTCTTGAGGAATAGGGAGGCGGTGGCGGAGTCCGCGACCACGACGACGTTCACACGTCCGAAACGGAGGCGGAAGAGCGGGCCGTGGGTGCTTGTGAGGGCAGTGAGGGCGCGGTGGGGCTTGGCGCCGACCTGGGGGAGGTTACCAAGGACGAGCCACACCTTGGGGCCGGGAGGGAGGCGGCGGGTGCCAGTGGAACTTGGTGGTACAGTAGAGGAGTAGAAGGAATAGGAGAAGGGCACTACCGCCGACGTAGAGCGATGGGAATGATGGGTTCTAGAGGCTTTTTTTAGATTTTTGTTTTGAAAACCCAACCTTATCTTTTACTTTTTTTTTTAATAAGATTTGTTTAAATATCAACCGAACTTTTGATCATTAAGATAAAATAGTAAATAATCTTGAATTTGAACGAAATTTGGGTGATATATATAATATTAGTGGAAGATATAATCCATAAGATTGGATTTTCATTTCGAAAATTAAAAAAAGGAATTACAGCATATTTATGGTAAAACCCATTATCTCGTGTCCGCGATAGATAATTGGTGGCCTCAGTTTCCTTCAACGTAATGGACTTCGATGGTTTTTAATATTTATATACATACACATTACATATTTTATGCCTACGTACCATAATAATTTTAACAACGACTTCCAACATGAAAAAAGTCTCCGACCATTCAAACTCTATATTTATACAAGAGAAAAATCAACAACCAAAACTATGTATTTAGTATCCACATCACAATTAAATATTGTTTCGATAATCCAAAAACATTACAAACGTTTCGAATTTAAAAGGACCTTCAACCTTGAAGTTACTAACTAAATGTTAGCTACTGAGCACTCGATCAAATACCAAATTTCAATGGTCAACGTAATGTTTAGCTATATCTATAAAATATGGAATTATCTTACAATTAAAGTCACATCACTATAACATAATATGGCTAGGGTGATATTTTTTACCGAACCGTCCATTGTCAAATATATAATGATGATATTAATTCATTGTGGAATGATTCTTTATACTTGACATTAGTAATGATTATCATAAATGTTGTTGTGTTACTGGTGACGGTCTACATAGCAACGTTTATTTGTTGCTATTTTTCAAAATTTAATAAGTCATTGCTAAAAATTTTGAACAAAAATAACAACGATTAGATAAAAATTTAAAAATAATGAATAAGCATTGTTATGTGAACCGTCACTTTAACTATCCCAGAAATCAAACTCTAGAGTCGTAGTCAACTCAATAAAAAGTAGGAGAAATGCGGAAAACCTCAAGAAGAGAAACACGTTGTTCTAACTTCTTATACTTGTTTATCACATATACATACATACAAACAGACATAACTATTTGGGGTTAATTAGTTTGGCCTAATTCTTTCTCCATTATGTGCATAAAATAAGCATAAAAATAGAAAAATGTACCAAAAATAATATCATCATACATAAAACCTAATGTATCAGTTTATTAGGCATGTGTTTGTTTATGTACAATTCTAAATTGACTAAATTCATCTTTGAACTTCATCGTAATAATTCTAAAAATTATCCAAAAGTATTCCAGTTAAAGGACTGAGTTTTAACCATCTGACCTTCGTATAGTTGTCTTGTAATTACAAAAAGAACATTTCTATACCTTTTATACCAACTCATTTTACATTATTTTTTTACATTTTCCATAAAAATAAATAAAAATAAATCAAAAATACCAACTTCAATGTATACCAAAAAAAGTCGCAAATTAAATTATAATATAAATATATGACTTTATAAGCATGCATCTCATGCATATGAAGTCCATTTCACAGCTTTAAAGTCAAAGCTATAAATACTCTAAATCTTAAAAATACTTTAGAGGTATGTACGACTCATCTATAGAAAATGAATCCTAAGATGTATTGTATATAAGCACAATTGTATTTCTACCTTAATAAATTTGCAGAATATATTTTAAACTTTTTATTTTATTTTAATTTTATGTATATCTCTTGATATTTTATTTTCATCTAAAATATTAAACAACAAAAATATTTCAAAAAAACGAAAATATTTAACTTGTATATAGTAAAACTAGCTATATTTGTATTAGAACTTCCTTACTAAATATTTTGTCTATATGATAAAACTAAAAACCCATAAAAATATGTTCATATACATAGTGCATTGTATAATCATAATGAAATATCCAAGTTTTATGGTAAAGAAACAAAAAAATACAAATTACAAGTCCTAGATATATTTTACCTATGAAAATAAACTTTAATTTCTACCTTTCAAAATAAATCGATTTTGCGAAATTCCCCCTCTATAAAGTTGTAGATCTCAAAATTTTGAACAACTTGTGTGTTTAGTTCTTTCAAAAAAAATACTTTCGTGTTTACCTTTCATTTGAGGTCATCTACTATTCCTTTTCGTTTTTGCTTGGTTTGTGGCATTTCAAATATTTTGGAAGCATTGTGTTCCAGGATCTCATTCCACTCTTCTTCCTTTGTCCATCTAGGTGATTTGCATGAAGTTTCAATCAAGATTTGACCTTGTCTTTCTCCCCACACCGTGCCTTAGAACCTCGATCAACCTATGATCAATGTCTTGTTCAATCGTCTGTTAATTGGCACGTTCCTTGAACCTCGCCATCGTCATTTGACACCTTAAATATCCCTCCAAAGTCATGTTGAAAACCTTATCTCTTATGTTAACACCAAAACCCTAACTCACTCTAACAAAGCTTTTGGTGTGTACCAATGAGGCCAAGACTGAGATGCGTGAGTAGTAGCCGGTGCTTTGAGAGTGGTGCAGGTGCTCTCAAGATGCATAAATAGTGTTGGATTGGTATGTTGACTTCCATCTTCCTCAATCGGAATTCGAGCTACCATCGTAGACCCCTAATGGCTCATCCTCAGGTCAATTCATCCACCTTTCTTCTTCATTTTTGTAGAGTAGAAAGTTAGATTCAATACAACCTAGATTTCACCCCCAAACCAACCACCATAGCTCACACAATTTGAGTTTTGCACGAGTCTATCCATTTTGACTCGCTCCCCTTTTCCAACCAATACACCCCATTGACGACCCATCTTCCACTTTGACCCTCGCTCAGGGGTAAGGTATACCTCCATTTCCAGCCCTCTTCGAGGAGTTTTGCCTCGTTTTTCACTCACATGGAATTTTGGAAAATGATCCATCAGTCACCACAACTTGGCCTCCCATGTACCTCCTTGCACATTTGTTCACTTTAATTCTTACAGGAATGAGATGCTACTTAATGTTTGCGGAATTTGTAGGTGGTGATGCTCAAGAAATGAACCTTCATATGGAGTCCTTTCTCCAAACCATTCTCTCACCCTCCCACCCAAGAAATGAACCTTCAAATGGTATTAGAGTTTGTACAACATATATGATTGGCATAGCCGCTATCACAAAGTTGCTCACCTATGTAACATATAGAAGCCAAGGAAAGTTTTTTAAGGATTTTATTATTAGGATAATTTTCTTTTGCGATTTGGCAGCGACCAGCAATTTTCTTTTATAGGTCATATTGGCATACCTACAACTTCCTTTTATAGTAGCCATCATCACCAGTTAGAAGATGCGAGTTATGAGATGTTGAGCCGGTTAAGAGAGGACGATGAAAGCCTAAGAAGTATTGGAATGAAATAATCTGAAGAGATCTTGTTTTTTGGATGTATGTCCGAGAATGGCCCAAGATAGACATTTTTAGAAGCAAAGAATCCATGTAACCAACCCTACTTAATGTGGGAAACGACTTTGTTGTTGTTATTGTAAGATTTGAACCCGACAATATTTTAAGTATGACTTATATTTTCCGCAAGCAATAAGAGCTTTTGCAGCTTAAATCTATTATAACTTCACCGCCATAAATGATCAACAAGAACATCATTTACACCCAACCTAGACAATAGAACAGATGCCAAAAACAGATGCAAACAAGAATGGGCGATTCTCGTCTATAGAACACCACACCAATCTAGATATTGAAGAAAGACGAGCCCTTACAAGTTACAATATTGGAATACAAAATAGATGCAGATTCAAATATTATTGTACGCAAGTTGATTAGCATCTAACCCTCAAATTATAAAAACAAATAAATATTTGAAAATGGACCTTAACTGGAACTTCCACTTATTCCTTATATAATAACGAACTGAATTTTAATCATCAAAATATTATTTAAGTAAAAACATAGCGAAAAAAACTGAAACATCATACTTCACGCATTTTAATTTAGAGTTTTTATCAGTTGTGTCCTTTCAAGATATTGCAATATCAATTACACCCCTCCCTTTTTTAAATTATCAGTTCAGCTCTTGACTTCTTCCACAATGATCACTTGTACCTCTCAGGTTAGTTGTCATCCATCCTCATGTCAAACGAACGTTAACTTTGGAGATACAAGGAAAATTAGATAATAAATGAAGATAGAAATGCATTTCTTCTTCCTTCCACTCTTCCTCCCTCGCCCTCTCCTCCGACCACCGTGTCCTCTGTCCTTCCCCCTCCAGCCCCTCTTCCTCCCCCTCCAGCAACGCCTCCCCCACATCCTCTTCCTCGCCCTCCGCCTGCCCACTTCCTCCTCATCCAGCACCTCCTCCCCCTCCACCAGCCCTCTTCCTCCCCTTCCAGCACCTCCTCCCCTTCGTCCGAACTCTTCCTTCCCCTTCCAGCAACTCCTCCCCCTCTGCAAGTCCTCCCTCGACCACCATCCTCTTCCAACACCTCCTCTCCCTCCGCATGTCCTCCTCCCCCGATCGCACCGATTGCCTTCAACGAGTTGTTCTTTCGGGAGAACGAGTTGTTCCAGGAGATTGCCGTTGTCGAGGAGGGAACTATGGGGGAGGAGGAGGCGGTTGAAGAGGATGGGTTGGAGGAGACAGTGGGGTTTTTTTTAGATATGCCTCTTAGCTACACCATGCTTTGCTTAAACCACGGTTTAGTTAAACTCATTGACACCCAAACTAACATAAGGGCAAATAAGTGATCACTGTGGAAGAAGTCAGTGGCTGAACTGATATTCCAAAAAAGGGATAGGTATAACTGATAGTATAATATCTCGAAGAGGCATAACTGATTAAAATCCTTTAATTTCTCACTATAAACTTTTGCACAATAAAGAACTTATTGAAATACCAAGATTAAAATCCTATTGAAATGAAAGACACTACAAAAGGATTCAGTTGTGCATAAAAAAATAACATCTAAATTCAGATCAGCTTATACCAACTCATATGTGCCATGTCTTAAGAACACTGTTGTCCGAAAAAACAATCAGATATCGGACAGATATCTGATACCGGACCATTTCAAATTCAACCCAGATGCTGATCCTAATAGATGATTTAAGCTTACATGCCTACCAGATGGCTGGCAGATGCAAAAGGAATCATCATAAATCATTATGCATGTATAATCATCAATTGAACTTCCAGTTTTTACCTTCAACAGGAGCTTAAGAGATCCCCTGGACAGAGAACACGCATCAACGCTTTGATATTCCAGCAATCAAACCATAGTTTCTGGCTCAGCAGGCTTTAGAATCCAACTTACACGGACATCTCATCCTACCAGTCAGCCCAGATCGCTCCATTTTCACGACGTAGGAGTACTTATTACATTCACGATCCATTTTATATGAAAAAAAAGTTTCTACCATGCAAATGTGCGTCTTGCATTATTCCACTAAACGGTTGAGCAAGTGGATCCTCCAATATTCAAGCCTTACAATTACCATTAAAAGAAATTAAATGCACCTTGCATCATAAGCTCATTTTTTTGGAAGTAATCAGCAATATTAATTATAATTGCACTCAGTGTAATGGAAAATGGAACTCAATTTAGCTGCAGAGCATCAGATAAAAGTAATTTACAATGCAATAGGCTAGGCAAGCTCGGTAACAATGCCTGATTATGTTGTCCATGAAACCTGCTCTCAGTTCTGCTGATGGACTACAGTCATGTGAATATCCATCTCTTTCAGCATAACAGAGCGCCCACAGGAGTTACATGGTGCAGTCCTAGACCCGCAGATGCTCTCATGCTCCGAAAGCCCTCTCAGCCGGTCTCTTGCATCCGTTGGATGGCTCCCGGCATGGACCATGTCACCACAGAATCTACAGGTGATGAGGCGCAAAGGACATGTAGACAACTGGTGTTCAAGCTGCAGCCACAAGAATTAACAATAGTAAAGGCGGAACACAATTTGCGTGGATGAAGTATTTCCCAGTTTTCTTTCCCCCAACATGCAGCATGCTTTTAAGCGAAACGGCAAACTCAAGCAGTAACAAATTCTGCAACCCAACTAAAAGAATTGTGTTGATCATTTTTCATATGTAATGCATTCAAATTACTTTATAACTTTGAGATAGTTGTCATGAATATTCAGCACAATAATTTGTGTGATCCTCCTGAATACAGCCATTGTTTACCTAAAATATACAAGCATATTTTGTATTTATTAGGGGTTGGGGAGCTTGCACCAAGGTGCATGTAACTTGTCATGCATTGGTCCTACAAATGTTCGTTATTTTTATTTTTTTATGAAATGAAACCCTGGGTTACAAGTCTCGAATTAAGTTGAATTTTGAATGACATCATGATGGAGATTATATTATGGAAAGGAAGGATTAGCACCCCCTTTTGATTTGAGCACGCCCGACCGGACCTGTGTCGCCTTGCACCATACGTACTTCATGCTATCCAGGGAATTGATGTTAGGGCAAAGTTGTTGAGTTCTAGTTGATTGAGGGAAGTATGAGTGTGGGTAAGATGTAACGAGTCCCATCTATATCCTTAAGGAGAGTCTATAAAGAAGCATCATTTTCCAGGGAATCCGATATGCGGAATCGGGGTCTCTTGTAAGCACGGGTTAGAATAGCATCCCTCATATGTGTGGAAAGGCGGCTTAGTGAACTCTTGATTGTCTGCGCTACATTGCTTGTCTGATCTGATAGAACCAGTGGAGAGGCCCAAGATTCGAGGTCAGGTAGCGTCTAAATCACACACAATTTCATTTCAAAAAAAAAACAAAAGAACAGACATTTGTGGAACGGGTGCATGTCACGTGCACCTTAGTGCAAGCTCCCCAACCTTTTATTTTTATATATACCGAACATCATTTGCTAATATACATTTTTTAAAGTTATTTGTTTGATGTACATGTACACCCTATCTTAATGAAAAAATAAATACAGAGACAGTTAACCTGCCACCTTTAACTCCAATTTCATCGATCATTTTCATATAGGATATGCTCAAACTACTTGTCCTTGTAAATTTCATGAATGTTCCGCACCATAATCTGTATAGTAGATAAAATTTTATGAATATTCCGCACAATAATATGCACAGCCCTAAAGTCATTGCTTACCAAAAAAACTAACATATTTTGTGGTGGTTGTATATAAAATTTTGTGAATATTCTGCACCATAATATGCACGGCCCTAAAGTCATTGCTTACAAAAAAAACTCATTGCTTACAAAAAAAACTAACATATTTTGTGGTGGTTGTATATAAAATTTTGTGAATATTCTGCACCATAATATGCACAGCCCTAAAGTCATTGCTTACCAAAAAAACTAACTTATTTTGTGGTGGTTGTTATATATACCCTACGTCATTTCCTGCATATAACATTTCAAGAGAATTTTATTGGATAAAAAATAAATATATAGGCAAGGCAGACCACATTGGTTACAAATGTGGTGTGACTGTTTTTTTAACTTTCGAGCCAGCCTAAGCATACATGTTCCTTGCAATACAAAACTCTTAGTTATAAAGTAAGATAACTTACCATTTCCTTCTTCTCAAGTGATATACCACAGGAGCAAGTGAGCGGTTGATGAAAAACCTTCATATGTTTCTCGATCTCCTGATTTTGAAGCCCCTGCCCGCATTTACCACAGTGTACGTGTTTAGCTGCTTCCTCCTTTCTAAGAACAACGCCACAGCCACCATGCAGACAAAGAACATTGTGCCTTCTGCAATAGGCTTCATGAATCATGATACTTTGAATAGCTATTTGGCGTCTGCAGTTCTGGCACTCAGATGTGTCCACAGAAGATTGGGATGTATATCTACTCGATTCTCCCAATTTCTGTCTGTTCTCTTTTATGGCAACACAGATGTCATATTCTGTAGAACCTTTAAACCCAAATATTCCTATACTGTAGATGCCTGAAGGTTTTGACCGATCTTTAAAGCCAAGTAACAGAACTTTAGAACCAACATCATATGAAGACCAATCATGTTTGTGCTGGGTCGGAAAAATAACCGGGTGTTGAGACACATAAACATCAGTGTCCCCTTCTGTTGTGTTTGCATTCAGTTTGATCTCAAGATTGAAATCCCCAGCCGAAATTTTTTCACCAATGCTCTCATCTATAAAGAATTTGTAGTATTTAAATTCCCCTTCTGAAACAGTTCCATTTTCAGCCTTGCCTAGGATAAGCGGCAACAAGGATGGCTGGGTTATACTTTCAGAAGTATCAGCCTCCACAACATCAACTTCAACATCTGTCTCTATTACTGAAACAGAATTTGAAGGTCTGAGCTCGAGAACTCGCAGTCTATAGCTGAATAACCCATGTTTAACAGTGATATTATCACCCTGTGAGAGAGTTGCATGTCTGCGAAGACTCGTCTCTAATACAGCTTTATGGTTTGGTATGTCAGAGAAGCCTAATCCAATCGGCTGCAATTTTGCATAGGTACCTTTTGGCAATTTCACATATCTCACCTCGATCAAGGGGACAGCTACATCATCCGTGGAAAATAAATTGTCCCAGACATGCTGTGTTAATTCTACTGAACCTTCACTAGCAGTAAATTCCAGGACACCAGCATGAGTAGAACTAGGGCTTTCATTCTGACGGAGTTTCATATCTTCCGTGTCTGAAGTAGATGGGACATCAACTCGTGATAGTTGAAAATACATGGGGCCTTTATCCAGAGCTCCCTGATCAGACAATTTGGTGAAGCAGGAAGGCGGAAGTTTGATTTTATCACCATATCCATCATAATGAAGGGCCTCAAGTGTTTGGATAAAGACTATCCCATCCCCAAGATGTAAACTTTCCTGCATTTTTTGTTCTTCCTGAACAATTCAAAGAACAATTATTAAGTTCTATCCACACACTAGCAGACAAAAAGTAGAAACGCTAATTTAATCGTGACGATTCACTCCTTCGAATGCATAATTAGATGATCGGTCCTTAACTAAACTTCTTCATTTGGATAATTGTAAAACTGGTTTGTTCCTTTTCAAGAAGAAAAGTATAATATAAATGAGATAATAAAATATAAACCTATGGAAGTTCAGTTTTGTGCCATAAGTGGCATTCTGCTGTCCCTTTTTTTAGCATGTAACAAATATCAACAATAAAAGACGTCAAAGACCTTTGGAGTGGCCACCAGGGATTGACCATGTAAATGCAGCTCACGTCTAGCCTGCAACAACCATGGAAGTATATGCAGCCAACTCAAGCACACAAAGATGTTGGTTTACATGGAAACCCTCCATATTGGAAGGTAAAAATCACAGGGAGAAGGTTTCCCATTGCTCACAGCAACTAAAACTTTTTCTATTCTTTTCCTAAATGAAAAATCAAGGTGGGATGAGTTACATATAAATCGCCAAATAGGTAAATGGATCCACATCTAGGAACCATTTATCTATAGATGAGCATCCCAACTTACCCACATTCTTCTCAAAGCTAGTTGTGGGAAGCTCCTTGGTGAAGATGTTAGCTATTTGAACTTCATTTTTTATGTATGGCAAGACGAGCTCCTTGAAGGCAATTCTCTCTCTGATAAAGTAACAATCAACATTCACATGCTTGGTTCTATCACGTAGGGGGGATTGTTGAATAGATTTATTGCAGCCTTGTTGCCACATAATAGCTTCATAGGAAACCCCAGATCTATTCTAATGTCTGTCAAAATAGACTTAACGATAACATCTCAGCAACACCCATGGCAACAACCATGTATTCAGCTTTAACACTAGACCTAGCACAGACCTATTGTCATTTGCTTTGCCAAGTTGCCACCCATAAATATGCAATATCTAGTGATATATATATATATATATCCTCGTAGAAATGCACCCATCCCAATATACATCTACGTATCCTTGGATCTCACTCTTTGCATCATTGGTAAAGATGAGTCCTTTTATAGGGTTTTTTTCTCATAGTAGAGGATAGGCTCTATTGTCTTCATGTGAATATCAGTAGGTGCATGCATGAATTAACTCACCAGATTGAAAACATAACTAATGTTGGTTCTAGTTATGATAAGATAAATCAACTTGCCCTTAAATCTATGATAATGACTCTCGAAGTCTTCATCAAGTTGTTTTCTATCCTTGATGCTCAAATTTGACTTCTTTTAATAGGGGTAGGAGAAGGTTTGCATCCCAACTTTCCAATTATAAAGATTACATCCCAACTTTCCAGTTTCCTTCAACATGTCCAGGGTACATTTTCTTTAACAAGACCTTCATTCGATCTTGCCAATTCAGTACACAGATTATACTTTAGGCTCCCAAGATCCTTTTGATTAAAGATCTCAATAAGCTCTCTTTTTAGATAGGCTATCTCCTTCTTATCATCCCATATAATAATCATGTCATCAACATAAATAAGATAAAGATCCTTTTTTTATTCTCATCCATCTTGATAAAGAGAGTTTGATCATCATTGCCTTGGTGATTCCCAATTTGATCACAACTATTCTAAGCCTCTCAAACTACGCTCCAAGAGACTATTTATGTCTATATAAAGCTTTTTTTTAATTTGCAGCATTTTCATGTCCTCTCGTGACCAGGTGGCATAAAGACCTCAATAAGCTCTCGTTTAGATAGATTGTCTTCTCTTTATCATCCTATATAATAATCATGTCATCAACATAAACAAGAAGAAGAGCCTTTTTTATTATCATCCCTCTTGATAAAGAGAGTCTGATCATCATTGCCTTGGTGATTCACAACTCGATCACTACTCTAAGCCTCTCAAACTACGGTCCAAGAGACTATTTCTGTCTATATAAAGCTTTTTTTCAATTTGCAGCATTTTCATGCTCTGTCGTGACCATGTGGCATATGTATATAAACATCTTCTAGAAGATCTCCAATCAATAAGGTATTCTCAGCATTCCATCTGATGAAACTTCAATTCCTTAAGAATGTCAGAGAGAATAATTTGCAATACATTCATTTTTGCTATAGGAGCAAAAGTCTCCAAGTAGTCAACACCGTATTTTTAATTGAAACTCCTTGCAACAAGCTTGGCCTTATATCTTTCCACTTCTTTATTTAACTTGTATTATATAGTGTAGACCCACTTTGAACATATCATATGCACCCTATCTGGAATATCCATAATGTCCTAGGTAGACTTCCTTTCAAGGGCCTCATCTTTTCATGCATAGCTCGAACCCATCTAGGATCAATACCAGCTTCAGCAACATTCTTAGGAACACATACTTTGAAAGTGAAGAGATAAAGCATTTATTATTTTTGCCAAGATTAGAATGGCCAACGAATTTGTTAATAGGGTATCTATTACAATCTGACATCTCGAGAGGGGGCTTTATCTCCCTTCGTTCACATCTTTGCGGCACAGAATTCCCCCTTAAAGATGAACAACACATCGAAATTCGCATCTTTAACACTGCCATTGACTTCCTTTCCCAACATCACTTTCCAGATTTTAGATTGAATCACCAATGATAGTGAAGGAACTGGGATCATCAAAGAATTGAACAAAATTGGAATTGGTTTCTCTTTCTCTAGTTTGCATCATAGGGTCCCTAGCGGATCTTTCTTCTTCTTTTTTCAACCCAAAAAAAGGAAAACATGCTATGGTGCATGCCCCAGATAGACTAAATCATAAAGATAGAGGGAACTTACAGTGGTTGTGATTCGAGGAGAGTTTTGGCATGAAATTATACATTTTCCATATAAAAACACTCCAAAACAAAAATCACTCCATTCCTAGCTAGCCAAATAGCTCAAATAATAGCTAACAGGTAGAGGAGTTCCACATTGGAGCGATGCTTGTTCACATAGTGTCCCAAAAATTCTGAAGGTTCTGCCAAGTAAAAGTACCCACTTAAATGGTCTGGTAGTAGCACGATGTGTCTACCACCCAAAAGATCAGGGCTCAAATCCCCATCTTGCAAGGGTTGCGTTAGGTAGTCGACAACCAACGTAAAAAATAGTCGAATCTTTCAACATGGATTTGAGCAAGAATCCATGTAGCCGACTGATGAATCTCGAATTCATCACTCTAAATCTCATTTATTAAGCTCAAATCCCTCAAAATCAACAACATTTCTGCATCTATTCTGCATAATTAGCATTCATGCATGTTCTCATAAGAATTGCATTTTAGCGCGAATTTCTGCACAAAATAAGAAGCCAAAAATCCAAGCCAAAAGTGACCTATAAATAGCCTAACTTCCCTAATTTTTAACTAATTCATGCTAACTCCGAATGACTCAAAACCACCTCCATTGTGTACATATCACTAACAAAAATAAATGAAAAATACAAAAAATTCACTAACCCAAATAAGTGGACCAAAAACCCAAACCCTAGTTTCAGGATTCCCGGACTAAAAAACTCATATCTTCCTCATCCAGTGTCCGTTTTAATCCTACTCACTTTTGAACTAATGTACATTCAATTACCATCAAAACAATACCAAGTTCAAGTGATTCGGAGCTCATATGTGAAAGTTGGGTTTTGGGTCCTCTTTTGTACATTTTGTATTTTAGTGGTTTTTGACCTAGTAGTTTATGTACATATTTAACCTATTTTAGTTTGTTTCTTTTTCGTTTGTCTTCTTTGATAAAAGTTTTATTAAAATGCGTCAAAATCCAAATCCAAATCCAAATTGAGCCTAAAATCAAAGAAACAAATTGGGCCCGAGTCTTCACTAACCAACTGTACAAAACTGGTCTTTTTCATATTTTATTTTATTTCTTCGTTTTCTTAATTAATAAAAACCCAAAAAAATAGATTAATGTGTCTATATTTATCCCTGATTTTACCATTTTTTTTGGATTTTTATCTAGTTTTAAAATGACAAAAAAATAATAAAAGTCAAAAATCAAGGTATTCTATGTACATGGGATACCCCAAAAATATCACTTTTTGCAATTGATCGATTTTGGTTTTGATGTCTTCATGAAAGTTGTAGATCTCATCGAGACGAGCAATTTTCGTGAAGAAACTTTTTCGATCCGAGGCCATTTGCAATTTATTTTTGATTTTACAAAGTCTTTAATCTCTGAATTTTCTGGTGCTGACACGTGGCAGCTTCTGGAGCCGCCACGTGTGAGCTAATTCTAGGTGTATTTTTAATTTGTTTTTAAAAAAAATAAAAAAAATAAAACTATGCGCGTGCGTCGCACATGCCTCCCAGGCACGTGCTCCGCACGTGTCCGCCCTTTCACACCTCCTGGTGCCACGTGGTCCATCCTGGGCCGTCCGATCTCGGCCGATCGGACGGCCTGCGTTCGTCGTCTTCTTCCCCTCCCCCTTTCCATTAGCGGGCGGCGCCACCTCCCTCGATCATCGTCGTGAATCTCGCCGCCGCCCCGCTACTTTCATCGCCGCCAATCGATCACCGCCTCGTCGCGAATCCATCCCCGATCTCCAATCGAATCAAATCTCCAACCTAAAGCCAATCACCGCCTTCTCTCAGATCCCCGAATCCCTCGTCAATCAATCCCTGACTTCCACCGCCGTCAACCCTCGCATGCTATTTAAAGATCACCGCGCCTCCAGCTTTCCCCATCCGCCGATATTCATCTTCTCCAGGTCGAGCCAGTGGTGACAGCCTGGCCTCGCCTCCATCGCGGCGAGATCCGAGGATCTCACGACTCTCGTTGCAGACGCGGAACTCCATCCCCGACGACTTGCTGCCGCTCCACCTTCGCATCGAGCCCCGGTCGACAACGACTCTCCACCGACTCCATCGTCCTTCTCCGACCACCGCTACGTCTCCGACTACCGCTACGCCTCCAACAACCATCGTCATCGCCTCCGCCTAATCCACCGGTCATCTTTATCGACAACTCCAGCGAAGCTTCTACGCCAACGTCTCCGACCCTCCCCAGCGCCTTCGTCGGTCACACCTCGTTCGACACCTGCCAGCCGCCCCTCCGCCGTCCCACCGGGCCTCCTCCGCTTCGACAACAACCGGAGCTCGGCCAGCCCTTCCACCGTCACCATGGCAAGCCAGGAGCGGCCCTTGATCGCCCCTCGTCTGCCACCGCAGGCCGGGCACAGAGCCCTAGACCCCCCGCACGTGTGAGGCACATATGATGGGGGACGTCAGCCGCACGTCAACCCAAGGGTCACGTGCTGCGCACGTGTCCCGTGGGCCAATTGCCAGAAGACCCCTGGACCTCCTCCATATTGCACATAAGTCCAGCTCCAGAAGGTCACGTGCTCGACACGTGACCTCTGGCAAAATTGCAGAAAGCCCCCGTCGTTCTTGGTAATTACGCTTAGGTCCCCCACTGCACTTTTTATATTTATTTTATTTATTATTATTTGCATATGTACCCCTGTCTTTCCCCTTTATTTCGAACAACTACATTGCATTATTTTATTTATCCAAAAATAGCATGACATTTCTCAATTAATTCTCTATATCTTGACACATTGTGGACATTTTTGTGATCGATGGTCAATTAATAATTAATTGTTTTGTGGAAAATTGCATAATTTGCCCATTTCTTGCTCTGAAATTTTTATTTGATTAATTGTTGCTCTAAAAATTCCCAAAAAATCACATATTATAGAGTTAATTGTGCTTGACATTGTGCCCAAAAAGATTTGCATTTGCATACATAACTTGCCCTGTAAAAATCATTTTGCATATTTCAGTGTTTGATTTTTAATAGGTATTGAAACTAGTAAAATAGCGAAGAAGGAAGCAAAGAAGGCTGTAAGCGAAGCTAAGTCAAAAGCTTATGAGGTTTTGTATAAAAATCTCAACTCTAAGGAGGGCCAGAAGGATATATTCAGGTTGGCCAAAGCAAGAGAAAGAAAGACCAAAGACCTTTCTCAAGTGAGATGCATTAAGGACGAGGAAGGCCACGTGCTTGTTACTCAGAAGGATATAGAGACTAGATGGGAGCAGTACTTCCATAAACTTTTCATTGGAGAAGGAAGTAGAGAGATCACTTTGGGTGATCTAGCTAGTAGTGAAAGTTACTTGAATCGTGCATGCTATAGACGAATACAAAGAAAAGAAGTAGAGGAGGCTTTGAAGGTTATGAGACCTGGGAAAGGTGTTGGACCAGATGACATCCCTGTAGAAGTATGGAAAGTTTTAGGTGAGCGTGGTTTGACTTGGCTTACGAATCTATTCAACGTTATTTGGCGAAGCAAGAAAATGCCTGAAGATTGGAGGAGGAGTATCGTGGTGCCTCTTTATAAGAACAAAGGAGACATTCAAAATTGTTCAAATTACAGAGGTATCAAGCTGATGAGTCACACTATGAAAATTTGGGAATGTGTGATCGAAAGAAGGTTGAGACAAGTTTCCCAAGTAAAAGAAAACCAATTCGGATTCATGCCAGGTCGCTCAACTATTGAAGCCATCCATTTGCTGAGGAGAACAATGGAGATTTATAGAGCTAAAAGGAAGAATATCCATATGATCTTTATTGATTTGGAGAAGGCTTATGATTCCGTCCCACGAGAGATACTATGGAGAGTTTTGGAGAAGAGACAAATACATGTCCTATATATTAATCTCATAAAGGATATGTATGATAGGGCTTTATCTTGTGTAAGGACCCCGGCGGGGAAGACTGACTATTTTGATATCAACATTGGTTTACATCAAGGTTCAGCTTTGAGTCCATTTCTTTTTACTTTGATTATGGACGAGTTGACAAGTCACATTCAGGATGAGTTACCTTGGTGTATGTTATTTGCTGATGATATTGTGTTGATTGACGAGCCTAGAGATGGAGTAAATGAGAAGCTTGAGGTTTGGAGTCATGCATTGGAGACTAAAGGCTTTCGTATAAGTAGGGCTAAGACGGAATATATGGAATGCATCTTTGATGGAAGCAATGGTGAAGGAATCGAGGTGAAGATTGGTGACGATAACATTCAGAAGAGAGATTCTTTAAGATATCTGGGATCTATTTTGCAACATGATGGGGAAATTGATGGAGATGTTACTAATAGAATAAATGCAGGCTGGCTAAAGTGGAGAGGAGCCTCCGCTGTTCTTTGTGATAAGAAAATTCCTTTAAAAATTAAAGGAAAGTTTTACAAAGCAGCCGTGAGACCTGCTATGCTTTATGGTTCTGAATGTTGGCCTGTGAACCATAGACATGTGCAGCGAATGGCTGTAGCAGAAATGAAAATGCTAAGATGGATGTGTGGACATACACGTAAAGATCGGATTCGGAATGATGCAATTAGAAAGAAAGTTGGTGTAGCTCCGATCGAGGATAAGATGCGAGAAAACCGCTTAAGATGGTTTGGTCATTTGCAAAGAAGGTCAACTGATGCACCGGTTAGGAGATGCGAGTGTTGGGATGTTGAGCCGGCTAAGAGAGGGCGAGGACGGCCCAAGAAGTGTTGGAAAGAGACTATACGAAGGGATCTTAGCTTTTTGGATATAAGTCCGAGATTGACCCAAGATAGATCTGAATGGAGGCGAAGAATCCATGTAGCCGACCCTACTTAATTGTGGGAAAAGGCTTTGTTGTTGTTGTTGTTGTATTGAAACTAGTATTTTCGAGGTTTAGGATTTTTCTGAGATCAATCACCTAGTGATAGATCTTAGATAATTTTGTTCCTTGAAAATAATTAGGTTTAATATTTATTATAATTAAATATTGAAATTCATTTTTGTTTGCATTTAAAAATTCATAAAAAAAAGCATATTGCATCCAAAAATTCCAAAAAAAATACAATGCATTCATTTCATCATATTTTGCATCGTGGCCAAGTTTCATATTTTTCGGACATCGTTTGAGCGTAATTTACAGTTTAGTCCCTAAAATAGGCCAAAAGTGCATTTTACATCCTTTATTGCATTAAAAATTACAAAAAAAGACTGCCTCGAAAACCGCACACGAATTTTGATAGACATAATTGTAGGTTGTTCCTTTGCCTCCTTGTGTTCGACCTTGGGACTTGACCAAGTAAAATAAACATAAAACCACGAGATTAAAAAGTGACTAAAAATTATTGTGGTTATTTTCTTAACCGATTCCGATTACCGCCTACAACGAAACAACAAATCATCTTTTTTACGCACGAACAAATAAACATTACATCTCTTTAACAGCGCAAGATTTCAGAACCGTCACCGACCCTACTCATAGTAGGAGAAGGCTTAGAACTTTTTTTTCTGCCAAGTAAAACCACTTTCTTGCTATACTCTAAATGTATTTTCACAAGTGAAAAAAAAGTTTAACCGTTTCCACCTCATCATTACAAAGCGAGCAAATCTGAGATGCACCCGTAAATAGTCTAAAGCAACGATCTCTTGTTAAAATACGACCTTTTCGCATGAGCCCCACAAAAAATCAATGTGGCTTGGGACCTTGGGACCCTAAATAAACTTGCAGTCACGAACCAGATGGTGTAAAGAGGAAGTTTCGAATCGTTTCCACCTCATCATTACCTTCGAATCCACGAGGATTCTGATTCAATTCATTATAAAAGTTTCGAATCAGAACTCGAATCGAATTTCAAACGAATTTACTAACTTAAATTCAGATTCAATTCATTTTATTTCGAATTTGAAATGTTAATTGATGTTTTAGAGCTTATATAAATAATAGGATTTTTATCAGTTATGTCCCTACGAGATATTCCAATATCATTTATGCCCCTCCCTTTTTGGGAATATCAGTTGTGCCCCCAACTTCTTGCAATCTATTACTTGTGCCTCTCGAGTTACTTGACATCCATCCTCAACGCAAACGGACGTTAATTTTGAGGACACGTCGGGAATTAAATTAATAAAAGTAGGTTGAAAAGTTCACCCCCTTCTTCCTCCTTCCACGTCCTCTTCCTCTCCCTCCCCCTTCCCTTCATCCTCCTCTGCCTCCTCCTCTTCCTTCATCGCCTTCCCCCTCCCCCGCACTGCCACTCCGCCCTGAGCTCCTCCTCACGCCCCCGCATCTCCCCTCCACTCTCGGACCTCCTACCGCCCTGGACATCCCACTACCCAGGACTTCTCACCGACCCGCACCTCCTTCCGCCGCCGCTGCACCTCCCCCTTCGCCTCGAGCTCCTCCAACCCCGCACCTCCCGTCGTCCCGCACTTTTCCCTCTACCCAGAGATTCCCCGCCCTCCCTCTCCGCCCTCGCACCGACCCTCTGCCTCCAGCTCCTTCCTCTGCACTACACCCCCCCCCCCTTGTCTCGAACTCCTCCACCTGCACCTCCCCTCCGCCCCCATCTCCTCCTGCCGCCCCTGCACTCCCCCCTCTACCGAGCTCCTCCACCCGCACCTCCCCTCCGCCCCCAGCTCCTCCCCCTGCCATGGCATGCCTCGTCGCCTCCTCCACCAAGGGACGTCTTGCTGTTGCCACCATGAGGAGGATGTTGCTGCTTCGGAGCTCCCAAGGGAACGAGCGGTTGGTGACGGATCGAAGGAAGAAGTCTGGCGGAGGAGGAGCAAGGGGGTTGAACAGAAGCCTTTCAGCATTTGTTTAGTTAACATAATTTTTAATTAATTGATTCATGAAAATGCACCAAAAATCAATAAAATTCATCGTTTGATCTGCAATGAGTGGTATATCCGTAAAAATGCAAAAATTTTAGCGATTTGATGGATGCATGAAGGTGTAATTAAGAGAGAGAGAGAGAGAGAGAAATTATGAAAAGAAAGGAAGAAGAACAAATGGAGGAAGAAGATGAAGAAGTCTGGACAATTATACCCTTCTTAATTGCACCATAGTTTGAAAAAATCATGATTAAGTTCAACTCATTGACGGTTAAACTAATGGAGGGGCACACGTGATAGAATGACAAGAAGTCAAGGGCACAATTGATATTCCCAAAAAGGGAGGAGCATAACTGATATTGGAATATCTCGGAGAGGCACAACTGATAAACACCCTAAATAATAATATAAAGAATAATATAATATAAATATTTTATTGTATAAATCTAATTTGGAAAGTATATTACAAAGATAAGTTAAAAAATTATAAAATCAAGGAAAATATCAAACCAATACAATACAATGGATAAAAGTACTTAATTTTTATAATTATAATGTCTTTTACAATCTAAATATACTCTTTTTCTATAATGAAGAAATGTATAAATACAATATAATTATATGAGCCTATCAAAAATATATAATATCATTGACAAAAAAGTTGAGCACGTTATAATTATCATTGCATATTAAAGCAAGGCAGGATTAAACTTATATAGAAAGTTGATACAAATTAATAATATTATTTGGAATAAAGGGAATAGTAAAAAATAATGTAGCAAGATAAAACCTCTTCATTAAGCGTGAGGATCTTCAATATCAAAAAATTGAACAATGAAAATGAAATATATGAATTTTTGATGTACAAAAGAACAATTTACATTACGGTGAGAACTTGTATATTACCCATCTGATGATAAATGCCGTCTCGACAATAATAATCATCAAGAATTGTCATGCTACGAATCAAAACGACAAAAGCAAAGGAGATATATCTAGATAAATTTCAAAGCATGACAAACGTTAAGTAGGAACGCTAAGTAGCAAAATCATCATTTTCACGTGTTAGGAGAAATGACATCATAATTTGCCGTGGGTATTTAGGATCTTTGGTAGATAATGAAAGGGGGAACGGAAAAAACAATGTAAGGAATGCGGGAACATGAAAATAAATGTGTGGGTGTGGATTTAGAATAACAATCAACATTTCATCTTTTCTATTAGATTTTATGACAGATATTTTTTACTCTTTTTTAAATTTAATATTTAGTCTTTGACTAATATGATTATACATACATATATACATATTAAATTGTGTATGGTTTAGACTTCTTTATATCCTCTTAATGCCTCAAAATTTCCGAATAGCATGCTAAGATTGATTATTATACTTATACAAAGTAAGTCAAATCTAAGCTATTGTCACTAGGCTAAAATAATAAGTAAAGACATGAACTTAGAAGTTTTGTATAACCGATGCATGAAGGACCCACATTTCTAACTCATAATATTTTGTAGTCAATTAACTTAAACTTAGTTATAAAGAGGAAAGGAAAGATATCGGATCTCATTAGAGGTCCTAATGTTGCATATACACGTCATGCATTGACAAGTCATGTCGGTATAGCGTAAGACTGTGAGAGTATGGAAATCATAACGGTGAAGAATGAACATGATAAATCATATCAATGGAGCCTAGATATGATTATAAGTTTAAAATTAACCAGTAAGTTGGTTTGAGAGTATCTTTAGTTGCTTGCACATGTTATGCTTAGTGATATAATGCAAATGCTAAATCTTTCAATGTAAATGAAATGTAGTAGCTTTTTAATACATATTCATATACTCTTTTCTACATCTATTTATTTACAAATGAATTCGAATAGATGCTTGTCAACCTTTTGATGTAATTATGCTATACTTACTTGCACAAGAATATTCATAAAAGATCCTAATCAACCCAGAGCGGTTGTTACATGTATGTAAATATGTATGTATTATATACATGTATATGTATGTACTATGTATATATAAATATATTTATACATATATATATACATATATGTATGGGTATAAAATATTAAATCGAATCAAACTATTATCGAACGAATTCAGGTAAATTCATATTCGATTCATTTGAGAATCGAATCCCCAAGTTAAATTCAAATTCAGATCATTTGATTTCGAATCGAACTTTTTCCGAATTTTTATCGAACGGATCCTAATCGAATTTGAATGATTCAGTTCAATTAGCAGCCCTAACCATCACACCCTATTATGTCACTTAGTCAACCATGTGCGCCAACACATTGCATGCAATAACTAACAGCATAGGAGCAAAGGGGCATCCTTATCTCACCCCTCTCTACACTTAGAAACCCCCCCTCCCCCTCAGGACGACCATTACCAACTCTCGAATAAGACATTGTGGTCACACATCTTTTCATCCAAGTGAACCAGACGGGTGGGAATCCATGCCTCACCAGAGCAACCCAAAGAAAGCACCAATCAATTATGTCATACGCCATTCGAGAAATCCACCATTCAAAGAAGCCCATTGACCCTCCGCCTTTTCCAATCAGCAATAATCTCGATAGCCATGCCAAACTAACACAAATTTATCTTACAGGAACAAAAGCCGACTGCACAGGAGAAATGATATTGCTTATATGTTCAATCAGTCTACTAAGACTTTAGCAATCACTAGGTATATCGCATTAGAGAGTGTAATTGGCATGAAATCCTCCACCCTCTCAGAGGCCTCCTTCTTTGGGAGGAGGAAATGAAGAGTCGTGTTCACATGGTCGAAGCTGCCATTGCCATTTGCAAACTCTTCAACAACCTCCAACACCTCTTGGCAACCAAAGTCCAGAACTCCTGATAAAAGAAGACATGAAACCATCAAGGCCAGGTGCCCCACAAGCATTTAAGTTCCAAACAGCAACTTTGACCTCCTCCATAATGAGGCTCTGAGTAAGGTGTCTAGCATGTTGCTCAGACAATAGTTACGCCCCTAGACCTGACCATCTCCACGATCTACCACTAGTACCCCAGGAGAAGGATCTAAAGTACTCCACTAGCGCTACACCCATTACTTGGTCTCCTTCCATATTTCTGCCATTCACCATGATAGACTAAGAAATCGTGTCACATCCTCCCACTTGCAACCCTATGAAAAAAACTTTGTATTGGCATTGACCGACCTGAGACAGGATTGTCTCAATCTTTGCTTCCACTCAGACACACTTTTTGTCCTCCAACGTGATTGTCTTCTAGAAGCTAGCCTTCTTACTAGGTTCTATCGCAGATAGATCTCTGAAGTCTTCATTCTTTCCAGTCTTCACACTTCCACCTCTGCAAGCGACCTCCGAACTCTTCTTAACTCCTGGATCTCTTTGTATACACAGAGCCTAGAGTGCAAGGACATCGATATCTGAACCAGTCGCACCCACAACGTTTCCGAAGACCACTATAGAGGACTAACTGTCAGACACCAGCTCTGAAGTTTTCTTCTAGAAGCCAAACCTTCTTAAATTTAAAGTAATTTTGTGGCGCCAGATCATCACCAAAGTCCCAAATCAGCAGAGTCCTAGACCTCGATCTGGAAGAGTCTAAGGACAAGGGGTACATACCTAGGAGCTAGGACGAGGCAAGAAATCGATCCAATCTTGGCCGGGAGCCACAATTAGGTGTACCTCATGTCAGACTTGTCTATCAACTCCATTTGCAAATCATCAATCAACTCTGCAAACTCCAAAGAACCAGAGTCTTGACCCCCACACAGACGAGGTTGGTCAGAAGAAAGGAAGGATACATTAAAATCACCACCCACTAACCAGGTGACATCAAGAAACAATACTATGACATCATAGAGTTTAGACCAAAGCTCTAGTCTACTTGTCACAGAGGTAGGCCCATACACACATGAGACCATCACAGGTACGTTGGATCTGATAGTCCAAAGGATGATTGATTGAATACGTCTTCCCTTATTTACAACGACAAAAACAAAGGGTGGATTCTTCCAAGCTATGATAGTCCCCCTACTGCCTATCACATCAACAATTATGAAATATGAGAGCGTACCATCTCTCGTGCAATTCCATATAGCATCCGAACAAGCGCCTAGTTTTGTTTCCTGTAATTGAACAATATCACATCTCCATTCATGTAGAAGAGTTCTGAAAAACCTCTTCTCCGTGTCACCCAGACCCCTGACATTCCAAGTCAAGACCTTCAATTAGGGACCAAAGAATCTCCCATGAACACTACAACCACAGTCGTCTGCGCCACCTGACACTTATGAATAGAGATGGACAAACTCATTTGAATCGAGGCCCTCCTACGCTTACGATATCGCTTGGCCTCCACCCTCCCCCTCACCACGATTGAAGAATTAGAGGAGGATGGGTTCACAAAACGAGAAGAGGTATTCTTTAAGAGGATGGGTCCTAGCGGATCTTTCTTGTTGTAAAAGGAAGAACCTCCATATGATTTTTATTGATTTGGAGAAGTCTTATGATTCTGTCCCACGGGAGATATTGTGGAGAATTTTGGAGAAGAGATAAGTACAAGTCCTATACAGTAACCTCATAAAAGATATGTATGATAGGGCTTCATCTTGTGTAAGGATACAGTTTGGGAAGACTGATTATTTTGACATCAACATTGATATGCATCAAGGTTCAAGTTTCAGTCCATTCCTTTTTACTTTGATTATTGACAAGTCACGTTCAAGATGAGATACCTTGGTGTATGTTACTCGTTGATGATATTGCGTTGATTGATAAGACTAGAGATGGAGTAAATGAGAAGCGACATGCATTGGAGACTAAACGATTCCGTATAAGTATGACTAAGACTGAATATATGGAGTGCACTTTTGATGGAAGCAATGGTGAAGGAATCAAGGTGAAGATTGGTAACGATAACATTCAGAAAAGAGATTCTTTTAGGTACTTGGGATCTATTTTACAACAAGATGGGGAAATTGATGGAGATGTTACAAATAGAATAAATGTAGGTTGGCTAAAGTGGATAGGAGTCTCTATTGTTCTTTGTGATAAGAAAATTCCTTTGAAAATCAAAAGAGAGTTGTACAAAGCAGTTGTGAGACCTACTATGCTCTATGAATCTGAATGCTATCCTATGAACCATAGACATGTACAGAGAATGGCATTAGAAGAAATGAAAATGCTAAGGTGTATGTGTGGATACACACGTAAAGATCGGATTCGAAATGATGCCATCAGAAGGAAAGTTGGTGTAGTTCCAATCGAGGATAAGAAGCGAGAAAATCGATTAAGGTGGTTTGGTCATTTGCAAAGGAGGTCAGCTGATGCATCAGTGAAGAGATGCGAGTTTTGGGATGTTGAGTCGGCTAAGAGAGCGCGAGGAAGGCCCAAGAAGTGTCGGAATAAGACTAAATCGAAGGGATCTTAGTTTTTTTGATCTATGCCCGGGAAGGACCCAAGATATATCTGAATGGAGGCAAAGAATCCATGTGGACGACCCTACTTAATGTGGAAAAAGGCTTTGTTGTTGTTGTTGTATGGTTACTTGTCCTATTTGTTGCGTAGAGGGTCGGAGGTTGTTCTTCTTCATGTCATTTTGTCGAGGATCCATGTTTTCTCCATCACTACTCATCTCATATCAGTAAGGGTCCAATGGCGAGAAGAGTTGATCATGAGGCACATCTTATGGGGTGGTGGTGATGCCTCGTCGAGGGGGTGCTCACCTGGTGACTTGGGAAGATGTGACTATGCCTAAGGACTTGAGCGATCTAGAGAACTTGAAGCTTGTGGAAATGAATGAAGTGTTATAAGCCAATTAGCTTAAATGGATTTGGGGTTACAAAGATTTGTTTTGCCATCTAGACGATATATTTAAGAAATTAGTTCCCGATTGCTCGACCAAATGCCTCTACCTACTTCGCCCACTTTGTTGTGGAAGGAATATGCTCTATTATTCGAGATGTATCTACCCAGATTGTTTCGATCCTTTGGGATGGTTACTCCTTTCTAACAATTGGTTAGGGGAGGGCTCGCTTTGTTCTAAGTTCCCTGTGCCTTTTTTGAATCAAGAAGGGAGAAACACTCCGGAGGTGTCCCCCCAAAATATATTAGAAGGAAAAGTTATAGAAAAACTTGCAGCAGCCATGCCTCAAGAAGAGATCTAGCGAGATGAGTTACGTTGTCAACACAAAAACTGTCAGAACAAAAAATGATTCCATTGCGTGAAAGCCAGATCACCGAGATAGCAACAACATGGTGCAACAATTCTGTCATGGATCTGAATTGATTGGCTGCTAGAGAGCTCCAAAAGGTGGTGTAGGAGGATAGAATCGTCCAATGGATGGTTCCCTGGGGATTTTTTTGGCAATAGATTGTGATGAGCTTGTAGCGGAGACTTGGCCAAAGGGGGCCTAGCTCCACACCTTCAACTTAACCTTCTCTTGCGGTTGATGGAGGTTTTGAGAAACATGGATGGTAATTCTCAGTACATGGACCATTGAGAAAGAAGGAAGGGTGAATTCTATATGAAGAAAACCTACAAGGTCTTGACTAGCCATTTAGTTTTTAACCCTAGCAAAGATTGTGATCGTATTTAGGCCTTGAGACCTCCTTAAGGGTCGACACCTTTCTCTTGATTATGTGTAAAGCTCACCCCAGGACGACATTGCGCAGGGCTCGTTTTGTGCATGGTGTTGAGGTTGTAGTCAAGACCTAGAGGAGCTTGAGCACTTATTTCTCACTTGCGATAACACGAAGGACTTGTGAAAGGAGGCATCTAACTCTTGAGTTGACACCTCCTTGGAGTGGTTCTAGGCTTCGCTTGTTATGCTGTTCTGTGACTCTGCAAAGCAATTGCAGTTGATTGCGTGGTTATGGTCAATCTTGCTGGCTAGGAATGGGTTGTTATTTCGTGACGAGCATTTATATGTGGAGAATAGTGCCCTTCATATCGAGAATCTTATTGAATATACGAACCTGTAATAATTCGTGGTTAATATAATTTTAAGGGTGTAATCTGGATGCACGTCCTATTTTACATATAAAAATCAAAAGATCAAACTATAAAATTCTTTATAAATTGTCTAAAATAACCCAAAAAGAAAAAGAATATTGAAATCTTTAGAATCCAGATATCGTGGAGGATAGTTCGACAATGAAAACTTCACTAAGTTTTATGAAAGCATGTATAAAACATGAATAAGAAAACAATAGCGCCTCAACAAAATTTAGTAAAAGAAAGAATAAAACCTTACAAAAATACGATAAAACTTTCTCAATAAAACTGGATGATCAAAAGATTCTTGAGTTGAAGCAACCAATACATCTTGTTATGTACTACACAAAATATTAATCTGAGCATCCTTGAAAATACAAGATTTGAACCCTAAGGTTTACGATTTATGGTTTCTTGGGCCAAGTTTAGCCAACCTCCGACACTCGATCAGGTCTCAGTTGGTACCTATGGCTACTCTAATGGTGATATGACCTTGAGTATAAAAATCTACTCAAATTGATCAACTATCCACAGCAGACTATGGATGACTAATGCAGCTCCTGCAAAACAACTCATCTACTGCAGATTTTTCTACATCCAACTTAGCCAACTACAACTCCTCACTCAATACACTTAATCATAAGCTCCGATGCGTCCAATAACATGACTAAGGATGCAACTGATCTACTTAACTCTCGGCCTTCTATGCATGTACACAGCCAATCTTGTATATCTATCATTCAATGGTTATCGTGGTTAGCAATGTACACTTTATTTAGAAACTCGGGTTGTCAAAAGTCTGTTGTGCCCATGACTTCCCTTGAGCTTATTCTATGTTAATCATTTACGTTCACCAATTGACTGTCGAGTTATTTTCTAATCATTATTTATGTTATTTTCATTACAATTAGAGACATGAGAAGGATGGTTTGTAATATTTGGGTGTCTTGCCATCCTCTTATTTTGTTGGCCTTCCGCAATCTCAATCAATCCCTACCTCAAGTAACCACGACTTAGTCACCTTTCTACACCATCCCTCTCTTTGATGTTTCAAGACTTGTCCTCGCTTAAGCCCTTTGAATACGACGCATGCCAGTTCAATAAACATCAGCGAGCACCATTTCCTCGAAGCACAAAATGTTGTCGGTCATCTCATTTTGAGTTAATACATTATGATTTTAAGAGTCCTTGCCATGTTCGGGATTATTTCATAAGGATATGTTTAAGATTAGATTTAATATGCAAACTTTCTTTCGTGAAACAAAGATATCGTGTGGTTCTTGCATTAAAAAATCACTTAAACAATGATCTCGAGTTTGTGCAGAAAATTTTGATCACATTTTTCGCTTATGACTGATATGGTGGTTGTTGGAGTATTAGTTGTATGCGCCTATTGTGTTGTAGCAGGGTAAATGGATCCTGGAGGAGATCCATTTACCCCATCCAGTGTTTAGTCCCACATCGTCCAGTGGTGTGACTTGGAGGCTCTGGAGAGGCTATATAAGGAGCCCCAGACCTCCTATATCCATTGAGAAAAAGGAATGAAGTATCCGCCCCTTTGAGGGCTTCTCCCGTGGTTTCATCCCGCTCCTCACGGAGTAGGGTTCCACGTAAAATCCCGTTGTTCTTATTCTTCTTTATCTTTTTCCATGTTTTCGCTTCCGCTTCCTATTTTCTAATATGGTATCAGAGCGGGTCGATTCTCGAGGCTTTCATGTTCTTTCTTTCTTTGAGATTCGATTGTAATAGTTCTGTGTTCTTAAAGATTTATTAGTTGAAGATTCAAGTTCCGTGGTTTTTTTGAAGGGTTTTGAAACCCTAATTTCTGGAGACTTGTTAAACTCTGTTCGTCGCCGCCATTTTGAAACTTTGGTGAATCCCTTGGCGGAGGGACTCTTCAGATTCCTATACCAGGTCGTGCGGTTGCAGGGGTAGAGGAGCACCATGAGATGCTCGCGAAGATTCAATGAAAGCTATATAAGTTCAAGATCCATATTCCTTTGGGTTTCTTCGTGTTCCTTGAAGTGATCAAGTTCCAGTCTCTAGGGTTTTCAAACCCTATTTTCAGCAAGTTCCAAGCAAGTTGCGCTAGAGTTTCTGCATCTCCATCGCCTATCTTCTTTGGCTGTGCAATCCAATTGCAGATCCAGGCATCCAGCCCTAGGGCCTCCATCAAGTTGAAGATCAGCTGCATAAGGCGACGCCTACCTCCAGATCAGCCGCAGGCGCATGCACTTTGCGCACCCACACAGCGGCGCATGCATCTGTCCGATCGTGCCAGTCGCCTAGCCGCAGGCGATCAACAGGACTCGCGCACATGCTGCAGTCCTTCTCGAGGTGGTGCCACCTCGTGCACAACGTTCCACCCTTCAGGCGGCGGCTCCTGGCCCCGAGCACGCACTCCAGATCGCCCCACGGCTCCTTGGCGTCGAAGAAGCCATGCGCGCATCTCCTTAAGGCGGCGCACGGATCCAGGCGGCAGCTTCGCAGGCGCACGATTCTTCTCAGGCGGCACCTCTCGCGCCCCCCCCTCGCGCGCATCTCACCAGACACGACCAGAGCACGCGGCTGTGCTCCAGGAAGCACCGCCCCAAAGGCGATCCCTCTTTTGCGTGGGCGGCGACAATTGAAGAAGGTTTCCCTGTCGTGGGAACCCTAGGGCTGGAGGCCCGTTATTTATTAAAAAAAATGGTCTGCTGTTATGGAACTCACATGGGTCGTGAGTGGTTAAAAAAAGAGAGAGAGAGTCTTTTTTATGTTGAGAGGGAAAGAGAACGGGCCCAAATGAGCCGTTGAAAAAAAAAGGAGAAGATGAGCACTGTTGGGCTATTGATGTTTTTTAGCCCTTAGTGGGCGGATTGGTTTTCGTTGTAAAAAAAAGGATGCGTTCACAAAAAAAAGAGTCGTACGCAGGTTGAAAAAAAAAAGAAGGAAAAAAAAGATTTGCAAAAACCGAGAAAAAAATGAAACGGCTTAAAAAAATTCAAAAAAAAAATTGGTGGCTTATTAAAAAAAATGAAAATGAAAAGCCGCGAGAAATTATTTGAGTATGTTACCCCCCTATTTATCTTGTCTTCTCCCAACTGTCGACGTCTTTATTCCGACAAGTATGGGAGAAAGGGGGAGTATATGTAGAGTCATAGGTCTGTTCATGATCCAGATTTTAGATTGAGATGCCAGTCTCCAGACCAGCCAGTTGATCAGGCTCTACAGTTGTTCAGACTCGACGATCATTGTTTCCGAGTCTCCAGTTTCAGACACGCACGAGTTTGCAGTCATTGTCAGATGAGCATAAGTTGCCATCATTAGTTCGAGGTCCCCATCATTCTTGTTGTTGTTCGGCCAGAGTTTTCATGTGAGCCATAGGGACTCCAGAGCAGAGGACCATTCCCTTGAGGGCAAGGGTTTTCATGTGGTATCATAGTTACACCAGAGCAGTGCATCATTCTCTGAGCCAGATGGGAGAGACCTAGTTCTCCGACGAGGAGACTTCAGGCGCAGTTTCAGACTCGATGATCAGATTCCGAGTCTTCAGTTGACTCACACTCCAGCCCATTCGTCCTCCTCACCTGCACGGCATGAGAAGCAACGTCCTCGACTGCAACAATGTGCGGTTGGGTTGATATTGTCCGTAGTGTCCTGTAGCGTTGAGTTGAGTCTCTTTATGTTTGTCCAAGCTGAGCATTGCATGCTCCAGCTTGAGGGGGAGTGTTGGAGTATTAGTTGTATGCGCCTATTGTGTTGTAGCAAGGTAAATGGATCCTGGAGGAGATCCATTTACCCCATCCAGTGTTTAGTCCCACATCGTCCAGTGGTGGGACTTGGAGGCTCTGGAGAGGCTATATAAGGAGCCCCAGACCTCCTGTATCCATTGAGAAAAAGGAATGAAGTATCCGCCCCTTTGAGGGCTTCTCCCGTGGTTTCATCCCGCTCCTCACGGAGTAGGGTTCCACGTAAAATCCCGTTGTTCTTATTCTTCTTTATCTTTTTCCATATTTTCGCTTCCGCTTCCTATTTTCTAACAGTGGTAGTGCAGAAAAATTTGATCTTGAGTTTCTGTAGAAAATTTTGCACCCACTTCCATGGTCTGGTGGTAGTACAGTGTGCCTACCACCCTAAAGATCAGGGTTCAAATCCTTCCTTATGGTGGTTGTATTAGTTAACGGACAACCAACGTAAAAAATAGTCGGATCTTTCAACATGGATTTGAGCAAGAATCTATGTAGCTGACCCTAAAGTAGGAGAAGGCTTTGCCATTTTATTCTTCGCTTATGAAGGTAACTTAAATTAAGCATCTTGCCCATGAAATCATGTGATTTTATGCAAATCATGTGATATAGACATGGGTGTGATAATCTACCCATAGTGAGCTACCTAAAGAGTCCGTGATCACTTGGATGTTTGTTCTTAATCTGATGCAAACACTCTACTACAAGATATGCTACCTTTATTGAAAAACTCATGACATGGTGGAGCAAAAAACAGATTGTTGTTGGACGACCTAGAGTTGAATCTGAATATAGGACAATTGCTCACTCAACTTGTAAGCTTACTTGGATTAGTTCATTCCAAGAAGAACTTTGTCTTTCTACCACGACTCCCATTTCTCCATATTATAATAATATATATGCTACCTATGCAACACTACTCCTTCGCAAGTGAACCAAACATATAGAGGTTGATCATTAGTACATCAAGGATTTCAGCTTGTTGAAAACTTCACAAAGACAGTTCCTCAAGAGCAGCATTCCTTTTTTGTCTCCAAGTTGGGCATGATGAATGATGCTAATGAAGCAACTTGAGTAGAGTGCAAAATAATATAGGTATCTTCTATTTCCTTTTTAAATCCTTAGAAGATTCTCCGGATATCATTAAGATAATGAAATATTCTACAAAATAGTATGAATTTGTGTTATCATTTCATGTTTATGTAGTTCTATTTTAACCTCTCTAAACCTATAAATAGAGAGGTAGGGCCAATCAAATGCATCAACTCATTCTCTCCCTTCCCAGCAACCAACAAGGATGTTTTCACATCCTCGAACACTCTGAAAAATGAAGGATCCGTTAACTTTACCAGCTTCCCAGTTATATTCGATACGAAGTTCTGGAGCATATTGGGGAACTGGTAGTTGTTGTTATCAGACAATTCTCAACAAAAAAACTCCAATGTAAAGAGGGCCAACTGCTTTTTACTTTCCTCCTATTTAAATTCGTTGTGGTTCATATTGAATACTTTAAACCATCGTTGCTATCCAACTAAATATATCTCATCATGGCCAAGTTGTTGGCTATCCATCCCAAGGAGCAATGCCTTAATTTCAATTTCGGTTCACCAAAGTTCAGAAAAGGGAACTTTTGGAAAAAAATTGTTGACATCATTGGATATCATTGAAATGACTCTCAACTCAAATTTATCCAAAAATTAAGCTTTTTAATATTCATAAATCATCAAATAGAATAGAAAATACACACTTGCTTGTAAAACAAAGGTGTAAATATAAATTGTTTATCGTCATAATCACCACACATATTGATATATGGTAGCAACATGTTGCCTTAAGTCAGACTTGGAATCTGAACTAGAAGCAAAAGTCATGATAATCACCTATTCAACAAGAATGAGGTGATACTCTGAACTAGAAGCAAAATTCATGATAATCACCTATTCAACGAGAATGAGGTGATACATGCAATAACTACTAAACAAAACATGTATATCGAAATAAAGGAAAAATGTAAAGCTCTACCATTAGAACTTGAATTTAACTCTTGAAGCTTTTTTTTAACTGACTTGGTTTGTATTTTGACGTAAAATTTAGGAACTATCTCAAGAAACTTCTTCAAATAATAAGACACTCTCCAAGAACTCAACACATCGGCATGAAAATTTGTTGATATAAGTAAATTTCAATGAAAGCAAATGGTAGATTCCCGTATTTTTTCCATTTCCCTTATACGACATGCAATTTCAATGAAATTTCACTAACATTTTACCAAAATCCTAGAAAAAGAAATAAAGCAGTGTTTCGATTTCGATTTCACTGACCTAGAGAAATGATGATTTTGGAGAAATTCGGCTAAACTTCATTGAAACTTGAGGACATGTCAAGGACGTCCTTGCTATGGTGGTATCTGATCTTCAAATTCTCGTCATTAATGAAGCTCTATTTTGAAAGCTAGATGCTAGAATCTAAGGTGATTGCTCCGTGGGAGAGGTAAAAAACCATCAGCTTCCTTTGGAAGGTTGATTTCTCCAATGTTTATGGCACTCTTCATTGTATTTTTCTCTGGACAGTCATTGCAGGAACATGATTTAGTGAATCTATGTATTTCTTGGATAAAGCATCTCGTCATGAAATCATCATCATTTGTATTAGTGAATAGGAGACTAATTGTTGGTGGGTGGATTCAATTGCAGCATGGTGTCCAGAAGGGTTTCCTTTGACTCTCTTTGTTTTGTTATACAACTATTACTTTAGAAAACTGGAATGTTGAATGGCTTCACTAGAAGACATGATAGTAACACTATTTCCCTATATTTCTAAAAAAAACTATTTCCTTGTATATGCAATATGTTGATGACACCATTTCTTCATCAAGGATGAGTGGGAAGGGGCACAAGCAGCTAGAAGCCTAGAAATGCTCCTTTAAATTTGGTAAGGCGCCAGGCCTAAGGGTCTACCATCAAAACTTGTGTTTCAATCCTTTTGTACTTAGACAATGGCAATCCATGGCATCTTCATTTCTTAAGAAGATTGAGAAACGTTTAGAGAGACGAGCTGCCAAGATGTTATCAAAAAGCTGAAGATACATCCATTTGTGAACAGAAATTCCTCTGTGCACATCTATCTCCTATCTATCTTCTCTCAGCTTACAAGGATTGCAAAACATTTATGGTCAGATCTTGGATTTAAAGGAGAAAGAAAGACTTCCAGCACGACCATCCTCATTCATGGAGTGGTGAATGAAATTTTGAGGTTCACCGTTTTTCTGAGTTAAAGATTGGGTGATAAATCCAGACTCTCATTTTAGTTCCATGATCGTACAGGATTTAGCCAACAGGGGATCTATTTCCTCATGGATGGATCTTACAATCAATTATGATGCATGGGTGGTGGACTACTAGCCATTCCCTGACAGTGATCTGGGAGCTTGGACCCTCACTTTTGGTTCTATTTTCTGACATTAGATTTACAGATCACTCGAGGTGTCTCTCAATGGTTCGGGGAGGTACGCCTAAACCGAACAAGCATGGTAGCTGGATTTGGTGTTGTGGAGAATTACTGAATTAGGTGGTGAAGAGATGGTCATGGGATTGAATGGATTGGAAGAGCACAAAATTTCCATTTCAAGTCATTTCTTTAATAATCAGGTGGAGTGGAAGAAAAGTAAAAGTAAACCATTAGTTATTTGTTTACACATCTTTTCTCATTTCTTGCAATCCTTCTTCAGAAACTACAAAGTTAAACTATATTTATATCAGTTAAAGCACTGCAGATACATGCCATCCCTTTCCTTTAATTGCATAACCATATTCGAAACGCTACATTTATTTCTAATTCCTTTCCCTCACATCCAAACAATGAATATCATAGATTTCACACAAACTATTTATTCTGAGATTTAAGCCATGTCTGCTTTGGGATTTGAAGTTTTTTTTTATTTAGGATTCAACATCTTCTTTGCTTTGAGATTCGAAGTACTATTTGATTTAAGATTCAACTTTATTATTACCTTATTCGAAGTCCTACTTGTTTTGGCATTCAAAGTCATGTTTGCTTGGGATTTTGAAGTGCTATTTGTTTTTGGATTTGATTGTGTGGAAAGGGTACTATATAAGTAAAACCTCTTAAGAATATTGTTTTGTATCATCCTCTATGGTTCAGTTCTTCTACTATATTGGGAGATATGCATTGCCGTCGTCAAGTAAGTATCCCAATTACAGGTGAACATTAAGCATCTTGTCTTGCGGTTGTTTTCGTGCTTGCTTATCTATGTGTTTGTCACCATGCCCCAATCGGTTGTGCCCTGTGCATTTCAGTTCAATTTCCTTCGTATTCTTTCCTTTTCCTTCTTTTCCAATCCTCCGACCAAACGTGGTTAGTCTTCCTCAATCCCCAACCTATGCAACCTGATCTCATTCCATCAAAACACGTGTATAACAAGAAGTATCCCTTACTCCATTCACCATTCTATCTCCGCCCATAATTGACGGATCACGAGCTAACGCAAAGGTAACCAAATTAACACTAAAACTCTAAACCTAATTGACATAATCACACATCCGAAAGAAGAGGAAGGATCAATATCTACAGGCGCAATGATATGTATCTGATCGTGAGGAAAGGAGTCAAACCATCTCGCGGGCACGGAATTCGTCAAGCCTCTTGGTCCTCTGGGCTGCCTCGATGGCCTCCCTCTGGCGCGCGGCCTCGGCCTTGGCCTTCCTCTCCCTCTCGAGCTTCCGCTTCGCCATCTCCTTCCTCTCCCTCTGCTCCTTCTCCAGCTTCTGCCGCGCCGCCCTTAGTTCGAAGTCCATCTCTCTCTCTCTCTCTCTCTCTCTCTCTCTCTCTCTCTCTCTCTCTCTCTCGTAGAATGGGAGACGAGCCTGTTTCTTACGGGAGAGTATTTATTTAATAATTATAGTGGGATAGTTCCTGGGGAAATTTCCAAGTTCTTGCGCATCGGTAAGGGCTTGGTAGGTGTAACGTTGTTCGATCAGGTGAGATTCTAACCGAATTGGCGTTCTGGTAGTTTCTCGATGTTACCAAAACGGAGCTAATTTTTTTAGGATTTAATAACATGGCTGCACCATCTTTTTTTGCATTTTTTTATTATTTTTGAAAAATATCATCATATATATTTATCCATATATCCCTTCTATATGTCATTCGAATTTCGTCAGAAACATAGACTCCTACGGTCTCCATCCAGACAGATATTTTTTAACGGTAACAGGATTTGTTAAATCGACACTATCTCGATGGAAGCCGTATGAGTCTCTGTTTCTGACGAAATTCGAATGACATATAGGAGGGATATAAGGATGAATATACATGACGATATTTTCCAAAAAAATAAAAAAAATACCGAAAATGGCGCGGAGGCAGCCCCATTAACCTCTTTTTTTAATGGTAAATAAATTACGCAAAAAGTCCCCAGTTTGGTAAACCGCAGACATCTTAAGAAAAAAAAGTTTCTAAAAAAATAATTAATACCGTGTAGCCTGAATTTTCAATATTATAACATTTTGCCAATGGTGTTGTTTTCATTAAAAATTGGTTTCAAAGTATTGTGCTTTATCATGATCTTTTTCAGTGTTTACATGATTAATCTTTTTTTTACTACCAAAAGCAGTTACGTTGTTAGATGGAATCATTTCAGTTAAAAACTTGTGACTTACTCAATTCCATGATCAAGGCGTTTATAAGTTTTGTTGTCATTAAAGGATATCTTATAGGACTATTTACTTAATTAGTTTAAAATAATGCTTGTCAAGATGAAAGATTGTTAGAGTCTTTGAGCAGATCATCATGAAAAGTTGTTTAAGTAGATGGTGTAGTAAGATGAGGCTGTAAAGAAACGGGATTTTTCATATGAATTATGTTGCGTCATTCTTTTATGACTTCATTATCGACATAATCAAATGTTGCGAGGACAAACATCCTCGTTGAGTCCTTGTGACGGTATCTCAATTAAGTTCGGTAAGGACAATTAATTGATAGGCATTCCTCTTCTTATGTTGCTAACCATATGTCACGACCTCTTGTTGCCATTAGTCCTTATCAAAGGACCGTTGAAATAAATCACGAGAAAAGTCTTCTAATACTACTAAATCTGAGTTTTTCCGTTCCCTTCTGCCACGTGTATGATGTTTCTCTCCTCGGCTGCATGGGCACGCTGTTGCACAAACTTTTTCCGTTTGTCGGCACATGTATGTGTTGGCAATTCTCCGCTCTTTATTCCCTCCGTATTCATTGCATATAATGGTATAGTAACGCTAATATTGAACATTCTCATTTAATTGGCCTTTCTTAATTTGTTTCTTACCACATTTAATCGATAATGCCATCATCGTGCACTACAGTTGTTGTAACACCCCAACCCCAAACATAGTGCCATACCTAAAACTCACGAAGTGTGGGTGTGGCTTATAAGTGATTGGGATTACTACTTGACAACTTGGCCTTAAGCATTTTGGGTGGTTGTCAACGGGTCCATCTGGGCCCGAACCCAACAAGTTATCAGGGCCAGTTTTCCTCGATAACGGACCGGGGACCTAAGCCGGGACGTTACAGTTGTGCCTCTTCGATTCCCTCTGCATTTAATGCCATGGAATTGCCGCTCCTGCCAATAATGGATTGTGTTACCCCTTCCCTATTCAGGGTAATGCAAATTTGAAATCCGGACCCCTTTCCCGTCCGTCCATTGATCGCAGCAAATGGTTTGCCGCACAACCGCAAACCATTTACCGATATATCTCTATTCGGGGAAATATTTTCGTGCCATCCCCATTTCGGTAAAATTTCTCCCCTCTCTCTCCCTTCCAGGAAACGCCCCTTCACGTCGATAGAATCCCCGAAGTGGGGACCCATCAGCCAAAAATTTCTCAAAATGGGGATGGTTGAGAAATAATGCCCACTATGGCCACATATCGGCAAACCATTTGCCGCTCCTCATTTTCCGTGCGGCAAATGGTTTGTCGCTCGCGATGAAAATTTGAAATCCGGACCCCCCTCCCGTCCGTCCATTGATCGCGACAAATGGTTTGTCGCACAACGGTAAACCATTTACCGATATATCCCTATTCGGGGAAATATTTTCGTGCCGTCCCCATTTCGATAAAATTTCTCCCCTCTCCCTTCCGGGAAACGCCAATCCTCGAAGTGGGGACCCATCGGTCAAAAATTCTCCAAAATGGGGATGGCTGAGAAATAATGCCCACTATGGTCACATATCGGCAAATCTTTTGCTGCTCCTCGTTTCCGTGCGGCAAATGGTTTGCCGCTCGCAACGAAAATTTGAAATCCGGACCCCCCTCCCGTTCGTCCATTGATCGCGGTATTCGGGGAAATATTTCCGCGTCGTCCCCATTTCGGTAAAATTTCTCCCCTCTCTCTCCCTTCCGGGAAAAGCCCCTTTCACATCTCCTCGGCTTCTACCACATGTGCTTTGTGCGGTCCAGCTGTCTTTCTATCCTCGGGTAATATGTAATTTGTTCTCTTGCCTTAAATGCACGCTCCATCTGTCTACCATTTCCGCCATTTCGATTGGCATGTGTCCCCACATGCATCTCTTTTTTTGCCAGTACCGCCCGATACATCGTTGCTTTACGAGCCCTAAAAGGGTTGATGTGCATCTTTCGCTTTCCTTCTCTCGATTCCTTCCTTCACCCGCCTTCATTCTTCTCATCGTCTATTTCCGTCGGCCGAACCTTTGCTGATGTCTTCATAAGCTCTTCGTACTCTCGATTTGAACGGTTGTTTCTGATGCACACATCCATCTTCTTCCTTCAAAGGTATGTGATATTTTGGGACGTGTTCTTTCATTTGGATCTCAACTACTTCCCTGTTATATATCAACGAGAAAGTGTTTCTTTAGTCCGGTATGATTTCTTATTCTGTTTTCTTTGTTTACTTCCAATTATATTTGTACGGGAACATAGGTTTGAGTAGATAAGAGTGGTTGTTGGTGCTTTAAATTTGATTTTATCATTTCCTTACGGATCATTTAGGAAGATAATTTATTATGGGGATTTACTTTATCATGGAGAACAACATTTTTGTTGATTTAAAAGTGTTTATGTTTTTCCCCCTCCGGTCTCATAGTTTTTCAAGTTGAATATAGCTTGATTGTTTCTGGGTTGCATGTGTGTGAAGGTTTAAAATGGTTATGTTGTTAATTAATGTCTACCTTTTATTTGAAGGTTTACCTACAGCCTTTTATTTCATGTTGTTCAACTGCTTCGTTGTTATCCCCCTCCCCCCCCCCATGTTGTGGTAAAGATCATTTGCAAGTGCAAGAGACAGTTTTTGGATTGTTTGCATTGTTTGGTTAGATTTTTCATCGATTATTATCCCTTTCAGATGTGGTCATTGTATGACTTATTTGTTGAAGAAGGGTCTTTTGTATGTTGGCGCTTCAAAGTAGTTATTGTTTTAAAAAAAAAGTTTTTTCTCGTACACATGAAATTAAATATTGGTTCATTACTATGTCATTCAGATATTAAAATGTATTTTCATCTGTGTTTGTTACGAGTAAGCTACTGAGGCTTCGACTGTATTTTGATTTTTTGTTTGCATGGGTGTCATTTTAAGGAAGATAGTATGTATTGTTTAGTTTTTTAGCAAATAAATAACGCATTACGTACTTATAATCATTTCCAAAGTGTCGGTGATTGCTGAGAGACATGGCATGTGTTGCTTATTTCTTTTGTTTAAACTGATAAAAATTAGTGCTTTTGTTATTGTTTTACTACTTTCAAAGTATGGATAGGTTTTCATTTATACTTTCTAATTTTGTATTGCATTTGTTTAACTTTCTGTCATAGCTGAAAAGTTGTTGGTTGCAACGAATTCTCCCAGGTGATATTTTTTCCTATTATATTTGTTTGCGCACTTTGCTTATTCATTTGCTGAAATAAAGTTGTGTTGATTTGCATTCGTTTTATGTTTTTCTTTTTAAGATAATTACGCCGATTATTCCCTACTGCATGTATGTTTGTGACATGAATAACATTTCATTCTATTCATATTTTATTTTGAGATATTGCTTCGGGTTCAGATACTGATTATTTTTGATGTACCTGAATAGGTTGGAATTAAAAGGAAAAGGTGAAATGAATTATGACGTGGATGAGAGACTAATTGTTTCTAAATGTAATAGATTTCATAGAAAAAATCATAAGAAAGCAGAAAATGAATAGGAGTTATTCCGTTGATGTATTGCCAAATCAGACTATAGGTTTACAACATCAACTACTTATTGGAAGCAAAATACTATCCAGTAACATGACTATATCTACTGTAAATAAGAAACATCGTTTTGATATTTTAAGTGAAAGGAAAAGAAAAAGAGGTTTGGTTGGTAATGTACCTCCGGTTCCAAATACAGATAAGTTAGATGATGAGTATATTGGTGTCGATCTACAAATATCGAAAAATTACCAAGAAATTTTGACTGTACTCCCTGTTCCTGCCTCTCATGAGATTATACAAAATGAGTGCCGATTAAACAATACTTTAGGTGATGGAAATGATGGTGTGTTAAATGAAATATCTAATAAACACTTTCAATCACATGTTGACATTGAAAGAAATTACTTTTACAAGATTAGAAGAAAACATCGCCTTGATATATTACGACAAAACAAAAGTAAAAGAATTTCAACAAACATATGTGAAACATATATGTCATTTGCGTCAAATGTTGATCATCTAGTTCAGGGTTTTTTTGATAACCACTTGGTTATTGGAAATTACTCAGTTGTTTCATCTGAAGCACATGGCATTGATTTAGTTTCAGATACATCTAAGGTAGATGATAAGTATATTGACGCAGATTTAAAATTATCAAATACTTATCAAGAAAATTTAAATGGATCTGCTGATCCTGAATCTGATGAAATTAGACAAAATGATTGTCTATTTAATGATGAATTAGATAAGAGAAATGACACTGTGTTAAATGAAATATCAAATAAACACTCTATACTAGATGTTGACTTTGAAAGTAAAAAACAATTTAAGATTAGAAGAAATTATCGCCTTAGTGTGTTACGACAAAACAGAGGTAAAAGAATTACAAGAAACTTATGTGAAACATATATGCCCTTTGAATCAAATATTGATGATTTAGCTCATGATACTTTTTGTAACCACTTAGTGATTGGGAATTATTCATCTGCTCCATCTGAAGCACCTGGCACTGATTTAGTTCGAAAATATCCTAATGGAAATGTGTTTATCGAAAACTTGCATTCATCTGCTCCGTCTGAAGCACCTGGCAATGGTTTAACACGAAAATCTCCTAGTGGAGATTTGTTTACAGAAAATTTACAAGCAGACATATGTTTACAATCTAACGAGGTTGTTGAAGGTAATATTACCTAACTATTATACTGATGAATTATTTTTTTGAAAAAAAAATATATTCCTGAGCTTTCTTTCTTTTTTCTTCTTATACAGTTTTAAATTTAGGTTGTGCTTCTTGCACTTGCGAGTATTGTGGTACTTTGTTCTGGTTAGATGAAAGTCTGGTAAATAAAAGGAAAACAGACAGGCATGTGTTCCCACTATGTTGTCGTAAGGGAAAAATAAAGTTGGCTTTATTGCCTCCTACCCCAGATTATCTTGATATATTGCTCGATAATAAAAAGGGGTTTTCCAGTACAAAATTCAAAGATAACATTAGAGTATACAATTCATTATTTGCTTTTACTTCTATGGGTGCAAAGATTGATCGTGCCATTAACCAACGACCAGGACCGTACATATTCCGTGTTAGTGGTCAGAATTATCATCGCATAGGATCTCTTTTACCAGAACGTGGACAAATTCCTAGATTTTCCCAATTGTATATTTTTGATACAGAAAATGAGGCCTCAAATAGGATGAAGGCATTTAATAGTGTTGATGAGATATCAGAACTGGATTGTAGTGTGGTAGAAGGATTAATGAAAATGTTGGATGAGACAAACTCCATAGTAAAGGCTTTTAGAAGTATGAAAGAACGAATCAATGACTCACATTGTGAAAGAATGCAGTTAAGAATGAATGCTATTAGGAGTGAGGTTAGTCCAACATATAATATTCCGATGGTATCAGAAATTGCAGGATTAGTTGTAGGAGATTTTGGGTGTTCCGTAAGAAGTCGTGATATCATTATAGAACATAAAACTGGTGAACTTAAAAGGATTAATGAATTACATCCTTCATTTATGGCTATGCAATATCCATTACTTTTTCCTTATGGTGATGATGGATATACTGTTGGCATTAACTATGTCAAAAATAACAACCAAATAGAGAAAAAAAGGAATCGAGTAACCATGAGAGAGTTTTACTCATATCGATTACAAGACCGGAGTAGTGATCGTAAGACACTGCTTAGAGGTGGGTGGTTACTGCAACAGTATATTGTTGATGCGTATTGTTGTATTGAAGAAGATATATTATTCTATATCTGACAAAATCAGAAGGAATTACGATCGGAAATTTATCAAGAATACGTGATGCCATAGATAAGGGAGACAATGATGGAAGTTCAATTGGAAAACGTATAACTCTACCTGCAAGTTTCACTGGGGGTCCTAGGTATATGATGCAGAACTACCAGGACGCTATGGGAATATGTAGAGTTTTTGGTCACCCCAACCTAATTATCACCTTTACATGCAATGCCAAATGGATGGGAATCACGAATACCTTAGAGATTATACCTGGACAAAGAGCAGGGGATAGATCGGATATAGTAAGTAGGATCTTCAAGATGAAGCTTACTGATCTTATTACTTATATAAAGGCATCAAAAGAATTTGATAAAGTTATAGCAACATTATATACAATTGAATTTAAAAAAAGAGGTTTACTTCATGCACATATATTAGTTTGGCAGAAAAAACCGGCATTGAAAATAAAAATTTAATAGATTCTATTATTACAACCGAATTACCATGCAAAGAAAGAGATCCTATTGCTTACAATATTGTCTCGCAATTTATGATTCATGGTCCGTGTGGACTTTTATATCCAAAAGCAGTTTGCATGAAAATGGGAAAATGTTCTAAATTCTTTCCTAAACCGTTTGTAAACGAAACAACTATAGATGAAAAAAGATTTGCTACTTACATGAGAAGAGATAATAATGCAAAAGTTGTTAAAAAAGGTATAACATTTGATAACCGATTTGTGGTGCCTTACAATAGAAATTTAGTTGTTAGGTATCAAGCTCATATAAATGTAGAATGGTGTAACCAATCTAGAGCTATTAAATATTTATTCAAGTATATAAATAAAGGACCTGATAGAATCCGTGTTGTATTAGAAAATTGTTCTACTACAGAAACTTTAAGGAGTAAACAATATGAGGTCGATGAAATAAAAGAATATTTGGACTACAGATATGTGTCTGCTTATGAGGCAATATGGAGAATCTTTGAATTCCCTATACAGTTTCGAGATATTGTTGTTGAAATACTTATTATACATTTACCTTTACAAAATAATGTCACATTTAAAGGTGATGAAAATTTAGAAGATGTACTACAAAAGTATATTAATAGAATTACAATGTTTACTTCTTGGATGAATACTAATGAGTGACGAGTTCGAGCCTTAGAAGCATGCGAAGGGATAGGTCTGGAAGGGTAGAACTCTCCTGCCTCCTTTCTTGCTTGAACCTCTTCTTTAATTAACTATATAAAATAATTAGGGGCTTTTTTGTATATGTATTTGAATATCCTTTTTCTTCTCTTTTGACGATTACCATTAAAGATCTCCGCCTCCCTCTTTGAGACTGCACCCAGTTTTATACGGAGTTCAGACTCTCTTCTCTTCAAATTCTGACGAGGCAAGAAAATTAACATATGTTGAATTCCCTAGATATTGGGTGTGGAACAATACGGACAAAATTTGGACACGTAGAAAACAAGATAGATGTGTAGGGAGAATTATATATGTGCATCCAAACTCTGGAGAATTGTACTATATGTGAATGTTATTAAACATTGTGACTGGTGCAAGAAATTTTGATGAAATAAAAAAATAAATGGGATGTTCTATATGAGACTTATCAAGAAGCATGCAATGCTCTAGGTTTATTAGGAGATGATAAAGAATGGTTTAATGCCATAGAAGATGCCACCCAATGGGCAACATCTACAGCAATGAGACATCTGTTTTCTACTTTGTTGATTCACTCTAAAGTGGCAGACCCGCTAAAATTATGGAATACTATTTGAGTTTTCCTTTCAGAAGATTATCAATACACACAAAAAGAAATATATGAAGATGTTAGTGAATAGGACAATGAACACAGATTAAAAAATTTTGCATTAGTTGAGATAGAAAAAATCTTGAATCGTAATTCAGTTTCTTTATCAGACTTTAACATTGATGTACCTAAAAGAAGTATTGGTGATTGCCGTAGTAACATGTTAATCATGGAGGAAATGAATTATAATCGTCATGAACTTATTACTGAGTTTTCTCAAAATTTAAATTATTTAGGGATTTTTACCCGGCAGACCCTATAATCTTTTCCAATTACCTCTACGATCTTTGAAATATCATAATTCCTCCCCCAACCCTGTAAAGTTGCTAACCCTTACCCTACAGACCCTGAGGTTAAGCCCCGTTAATTTACCCGATAAAACTAACCAGATCCCGTTATGTTCTTTTATATTATATCCATTTTGTTTATTAAATTTACATTGAGTGCCACTCTAGCGTCCGAGGCCCCTCCTGCCGTCGTTGCTTTGCCCCCCTGCCCCTGGCGATGCTGCTCCCCCTCCCCATGTGCCCCCGACGTGCTGCTCCCCACCCCCCACCCCGATGGACCCCCCTGTCGATGATGGAGACCCCTCCGCTGTCGCGCCCCCCTGCTGCTTCGGCGCCCCCCCCCCCCTCCGATTGGAGCCGACGATGGACCCCCCCCCCCCCCCGATGGAGCACCACCCCCTGATGACCCAATGGAGGTCCCCCCCCCCCCCCGATGGCCCCACGGAGACCCCCCCCCCCCCCCGTCGCTGATGCTTCCGACGATGGAGCCCCACACACCCCCCCCATGGCCCCATGGAGGTCCCCCCCTGCCGCTGTCGCTGCTGCTTCGGCGCACAACCCCCCCCCCCCACCCCCGATCCCCATGTTGCTCCCCCCCCACTAATTGGAGCAGACGATGGCACCCCCTCCACCCCCGCCCCACACCGATGGCGCACCCCATGCTGCTCCCCCTCCCCCCACGATTGGAGCCGACGATGGCGCCCTCCACCCCCCCCCCCCCCCCCCCGCCATTCTAAAAATCAAGTTGATTATGACTTATTATATCCACTTGAATTCCTTAATTCAATTGATTTCATGGAGTTCCAAACCATATTTTGAAACTTAAAGTTGGTGCGCCTATCATGTTGTTAAGAAATGTTGACCAAAGTAATGGACTTTGTAATAACACAAGATTGTTGATAAATCAATTAACATCTAAAATCATAGAAGCTATAATTATGAATGGTTATAATGCAGGCTTAAAAAGTCTATACACCCAGAATTACTTTTGAAATTAAAGAAACAAAATGGCCATTTATCCTACAACGAAAGCAATTTCCAGTAAAAATTTGTTATGCAATGACAATATATAAAAGTCAAGGCCAAACCCTTAAAACAGTCAGGTTGTATTTACCAACACCTGTATTTTGTCATGGACAACTTTATGTAGCAGCATCTCGAGTTTCATCTAGAAGTGGCCTAAAAATCTATATATCTGATGATGATCCAGATTTTCGAACATTTACGAGAAATATTGTTTATAAAGAGGTTTTCCATGATCTACATTGATATACAGTCTTCTTCGTTATTTACTATTTTTTTAATATTCTTCATAGAGTTTCTGTTTGCCAATATTATTTGGTTCATTCACTTAGTTTGCAAATGAAATACACCAACACTAGCCAGATGATTGCTATATACATGTATTGTTTATTGCTATATATAGTTTAACAAAATCTATCTTTCACCTGCAATAATAAATGTGGTTTACTTAATGCGTAAAATGAAATACACCGGTACCACATAACTGTCTGATATATGTGGTAATTATTGTTATATATACCTAACAACAGCTGCCTCTCACCTGCAACAATAAAGGTGGTATTTCTTTAACATTATGTGTTTGTTACCTGATACATTCTCCTAATTTTTTTTATTTAACTAATTCTTTATACCTTCAAATTTTGTTTTGCAAGAATAAGTTCCAAAATGAAATGCATAAGTCTTTCCGATATGCGTTTAATCAAAAGATTTCTTTGCCATTAAAGTTAGGCCGGTGCAACTTTGGGATTCTACAAACTCAAGACTCGGTGATGAACTAATAAGTGTTGATTAACCTTATGACTGATGCATTGGTATGTTATCATTTCTTAATTCTTACTTCTTATAGTTACCCCACTAAATTACTTTTTTGTTGCAACGAGATACTCCTCCATGTATATTGCATATCAAAAGGTAACAGTCCTACAAACTTACATATATATTAGCTGGACTGTTGTATCGCATACTACAATAAGATAATATTATTTGAAATTTTAAGATGTTAATGTTGTTTAAATAAATTTTATTTTTTGTTTGATATATACAATCATTTCTCCTGTACATTGATCATGGGATTTTGAGTTGACTTATGTTGAATGAGTTCCCTTTTTCAAAGTATCAACAACCATACGAATCAAATATATTGTACTTCTTTTTCTATGATTATTTATCTAGACAAAATATTTGTCATCTGATTTTTTTTATTTTGCCTCATATATATTTCTCCGAAAAAATGTAATATTTTTTAACTTTTAAGATATTATTGTGGTTTACATAGAGTTCAGAATTTCTCTGTTTGATATATAAAGTCGCTTTCCCTGTAGTTGATCATGAGTTTTTTTTTAGCAAATTTCGTTTGCGTGAATTCTGCTTTTCAATGTAGTGACAATCATACAAATCAAGCATAGTATAACTGTTTTTCCTTAATATAGTTGTTTTGACAAAACATTTGGCTTGTATTTTTTTTCAATTTGCCTTACATACTTTATTCAAAAAATCTATACCTAACATTCTATTGATTTCAAAGTAGCCATAAATTTAGTTACACTATTAAGTCATTGACTGTTTATGTTTCAGGGTAAGGCAATGCAAGGTCTAATAAAAAGGGAAGATATGATCTATTTTAGGGCATCGGTTACGGGAAGGTGAGATCTATATTTCTCCAATTTTATAGTTTGTCCCAGCAAACAAAACTTTAGAGTAGTACCAGGTGATTTAATGATAAGGTTCACACAATCAACTTCTGTCACACACGTTTCTGAAAACAATAATGAAATCCCACGACACGTATTCAATTTTGCTGATTTCAAAGAAATATCTACAAGAATATATAAAGATTTATATTTAACGGGTATGCTACTTCCTTATGTCTCTGCTGACTTTATTCATTTGTCTTTGAATTTATAGACTTACTTAATTACTTTAGATGTAGTTGATCATATTCTTTTTGTGAGTCGACTTGAGGGACACTTATGTAAAAGACACCTTAACATTGAAGAAAAATATGGAAATAGAGGACTTGAGGTTTCCATTTTTTATTTCAAATCATGTTACATTTTATGCATTTTCTTCATATCAAATACTTATTTGTATAATTCAACTTTAACTTGTGCGAAAAGGCAATAGGAAAATGTTGGTGACACTGTGGGGCAAAATTGCTGAAGCATTCCCTGAAAACATCATTCTGAGCAAAACAAAACCTGCTATTATTATTCTTGTTGGATTGACTGTTCAAACCTTCATGGGTATACTTCAAGCTATTTATATTTTAAACTAAAATTCCATTTGTTTTATTTATCAACTCTAGCACTTTTTTTTTTATCCCATGAAGCAAGCCATGCCTTTGTTCTTCATCAGCAACAAAATTTTATCTCAATCTCGAAATCCCAGAAGTGATGAAAATTCCATGAAAAGTACGATCATCTTATCTCGACTGAAATTTAGTTCTAACCACATTATTTCGTTCTAACATTTTCTATTTTTTTAGTGTTGATCCATTAGATGTCACTACTTTGATGCAAGGACAATGCTTTCTACAATGGGACCATCGGAGCAAATACTTGACAACAGAAAACAATTGCTGAAATAAACAACCTTAATCCTAAATTCTTTGAGGTAAATCTGCACTTACATTTCCCCTAAAGATTTTTCATTTAAATATTAGCTGGATGTAACTATCATCCCTTTCACTTAGTACTCTATCATTGAAATAAATTTGAATATTTGATTAATATTTTTTCATTTAGAAATGTCTAAAATTTTCTTCTCATCTATTCTATAGGATAAAAAATTAACTTGCAAGGCAACGATAATTGACATTGATGTTGCTGATGGCTGGTGATAACTCATGCCCCGAATGTAAAGCTGCACTAAAATCATTTGAAAATAGTTTTTGGTGTGATTGATGTTGTTCCGTTGCGGAGACTCCAATCCCATGGTATAGCAATTTTTTTTCTTTCTTTCATAATTAGAAGGCATAAATAAATTTATATAAATAATAAAATAACATGTATAATTTGAATGTGGTTATCCAAGAGAAAGTGGTCATGCATCCTTCATCATGTTTGGGTCAGTAGTTGCAGAACTAATAGGCATTTCATGCCTTCATCTTACTTCGAGTTTAAAGCAGACCAAACTAACTTTGCCTCCAGCCATCCAGACTTTATTTGGTCAAACATTCAATTTTCTGATAGTTTTGGGTTTCGTGATTTCAAGAGAAAGGTGCAAGGAAAGATAATCAAGGTCATACCCGATTGTGCTCCCAGCCAGCCTAAGACCCAAGGTAATTTTATAGTTGTAATATATTCTCAAAGATTGAATTTCAACTCAGCCTATTATAACTTTATCTGAAACATTCTTTCATAAAATTCATTTTTATTTATACGAAGGTTCATCATACAAATCAGATTCAGAAAAGCTTTTAAATCAACCTACTCTTTCGGATAGTCCAGCAGCTAGGTTTGTGACAATATTCCCTATGTGTAGTTGTGTTAAGAGCATGTGAAATTTTAACTCTCATTTATAGTCTAGAAGACTAACCATTTATAATATTTACAATATTGAACAGTTCATGGAATTCATGGAATTCTGATAAGAGTTTGAAAAGAAAATTCGAAGATCATCCAGACCCCTCTGTGCAAAAAAGTGATAAAGAAGGGAAAAAAGATAATGTACTTCATATTTATGCACTCTAAAATATTCCATTTTAAAAATTATTTGCTATCACAAAATCTCCATTATTCTTCAAATTTTTTTGCAGGTAATGAACTGCTGGTGGTGAAATGTAGGTTTTTTTGACTAAATAAAGCCTTCGCTTTGTGTTTTGATCATCCAATATTTAACATTAACTTTTTTGTGACATTGGGACTCTTCTTTTATGTATAAAAACGCTACTTCCACCCTTGAATGTACATACGAAGCTTACTTTTTAATGTCTGTATGAAAAAGTTTGCATACTGTTAAATAGATCGTATGTAATCTTATCTTTGCTCTCTTAAATTTCTGTTGCACTGAAATTTTCTGCAATTCATTATTTGCCGATGACTTTTATATATCACCCCGCTCCTTCATTTCCTTAATTGCGTTACTGATATTATATTCACATGGTTTATGCTAATTTTCTTCTTTACTTCCTCAACATGTCTATTTGATAATGTTTATATCTAATTACTTTTACAGTTTAACCTTTATCCGTTTTGGATTTTCTAACAATGTATAAAGTTGTTTCTGATCTTTGATATAAATTTTCCCAAGGTGTCTAATGAAATGTTCTTCTAATGTATTTCTTTTGCACCGCACATAATAGAAAACATGCATAGCTATGATATAATAACTTTATTTATATACCTGAATTAAAGAATGGTATTATATAGTTAATATCCTCCTCATAAAAAATTTATTATTAACTACTTTCCATTATATATACATTACATCGTAAAATCTGTGTTTTCTCCCTAACCATGTTTCGTTTTGCACATATTACCATAGCATGAAATTTTATAACTTTGTTACATTTTAACTCTTACTGAACAATGATGCTATTCTTAGCTATTTCTGCCTTGCAATGACTACTTAGAATTGAGATGTCAAGGTAACCTTCATTCCTTAATGAGAATCATTTTGCAGCTTCTCCCTGCCTTACAATGCATACTGAGAAATGAGATGGCGAGGTAACTTGATTTCTTAATCAGAATCATTTTGCAACTTCTTAACTTCAGTAAACATCTCTTATGCTGAAAAAGTTTGAGCCCTTATTTAGTCATTATTTTATAAGAATCATTTTGCAGCTTCTTAACTTCATTAAACATCTCTTATACTAAAAAAAATTGAGCCCTTACTTAGTCATTACTTTGTAAATTATAAACTTTTGTTATAAGCATCTATATATGCAAGTTATAATATTTTTTAAAAACATATTTCCATTTTTAAATTATTTTTTCTTATACCATCTAATGAAATATTACTTTAATGTGCATTTTTTTGTTCTGTACATAACATAAATATGCATAGTTATCGTATAACAAATTTATTTACATTATTGATCTTAATGAATGCAAATATATCCTTGATATCTTCCTAATAAGGAATTTTAAATTTTTAAATTTTCTAATTAATGTTTTGTTTTATACGTATTACCATAGCATAAACTTTTATAACTATGTTACTTTTCAACTATTAATGGGCAATGATCTTAGCCACTTCTGTCTTGCAATGAATACTGAGAATTGAGATGGCAAGGAAACCTTGATTTCTTAATGAGAATCATTTTGCAGCTTCTTCCTACAATGCATACTGAGAATTGAGATGGCGAGGTAACCTTGATTTTTTAATGAGAATCATTTTGCGGCTTCTCAATTTCAGTAGACATCTCTTATGCTCAAAAAATCTGAGCCTTTAATTAGACATTATTTTATGACTTATAAAATTTTGTTGTGAACATCTATACCTACGACTTATTACAATATCTAGATATTACTTTCTATTATTTATAGTTTTTCTTATGTCATCTAATAAAATATTTTTTAAACGTCTATTTTTTTGCACTGTACATAACATAAGCAAGCATATTTATCGTGTAATAAATTTATTTACATCCTTGATTTTAATGAGTGCATTTATACTGTTAATATCTTCCTATTAAGGAAATTTAAAAATATATTTTCCCCTAACATGTTTCGTTTTATACGTACTATATCATCAAATTTGATAACTTCATTACTTTTCAACTGTTAATGGGCAATGATGTTTTTCTTAGATATCTGTGCCCTATTAATGGGTAATGATGTTTTTCTTAACTATTTGTGTCTTGCAATGAATGCTGAAAATTGATATGGTGAGAGGTAACCTTGATTTTGTTGATAAGAATCGTTCTTATGCTCAAAATCTGAGCCCATAATTAGACATTAGTCTTAGCTATTTCTGCCTTGCAATGACTACTTAGAATTGAGATGTCAAGGTAACCTTCATTTCTTAATGAGAATCATTTTGCAGCTTCTCCCTACCTTGCAATGCATACTGAGAAATGAGATGGCGAGGTAACTTGATTTCTTAATGAGAATCATTTTGCAGCTTCTTAACTTCAGTAAACATCTCTTATGCTAAAAAATATGAGCCTTTATTTAGTCATTATTTTATAAGAATCATTTTGCAGCTTCTTAACTTCATTAAACATCTCTTATACTAAAAAAATCTGAACCCTTAGTTATTACTTTGTAAATTATAAACTTTTGTTATGAGCATCTATATAGGCAAGTTTTAATATTTTTTAAAAACATATTTCCATTTTTAGTTTATTTTTTCTTATACCATCTAATTAAATATTACTTTAATGTACATTTTTTTTGTACGTAACATAAATATGCATAGTTATCGTATAACAAATTTATTTACATTATTGATTTTAATGAATGCAAATATATCCTTGATATCTTCCTAATAAGGAATTTTAAATTTTTAAATTTTTTAATTAATTTTTTGTTTTATACATATTACCATAGCATAAACTTTTATAACTATGTTACTTTTCAACTATTAATGGGCAATGATCTTAGCCACTTCTGTCTTGCAATGAATACTGAGAATTGAGATGGCAAGGAAACCTTGATTTCTTAATGAGAATCATTTTGTAGCTTCTTCCTACAATGCATACTGAGAATTGAGATGGCGAGGTAACCTTGATTTTTTAATGAGAATCATTTTGCAGCTTCGCAATTTCAGTAAACATCTCTTATGCTCAAAAAATCTGAGCCCTTAATTAGACATTATTTTATGACTTATAAAATTTTGTTGTGAACATCTATACCTACGACTTATTACAATATCTAGATATTACTTTCTATTTTCTATAATTTTTCTTATGTCATCTAATAAAATATTTTCTTAATGTCTATTTAATTTTTGCACTGTACATAACTTAAGCTGGCATATTTATCGTGTAATAAATTTATTTACATCTTTGATTTTAATGAGTGCATTTATACTATTAATGTCTTCCTACTAAGAAAAATTAAAACTCTATTTTCCCTTAACATTTTTCTTTTATACGTACTATTATATCATCAAATTTGATAACTTCATTACTTTTCAACTGTTAATGGGCAATGATGTTTTTCTTAGCTATTTATGCCCTATTAATGGGCAATGATGTTTTTCTTACTATTTGTGTCTTGCAATGAATGCTGAAAATTGATATGGTGAGAGGTAATCTTGATTTTGTTAATAAGAATCATTTTGCGGTGCTTTCTGGCTTACAATATATATTGAGCGTTGAGATGGTGAGGTAATCTTGATTTCTTATTTACAATGAATACTGAGAATTGAGATGGCAAGGTAACCTTAATTTCTTAATGAGAATCATTTTGCAGTTTTTTCTGCCTTGCAGTGCATATTGAGAATTGGGACGACGAGGTAACCTTGATTTCTTAATGAAAAATATTTTGCAGCTTCTTAGTTTCAGTAAACATCTCATAAACTAAGCCTTTATTTAAACCTTATTTTGTGACTTAAAAATTTTTACTATGACCATCTGTATAAATAATTTATAACAATTTTCAAAAGATGCTTACCATTTTTAATATAATGTTATGTATATCATCTAATAAAATATTATTCTAATGTAGTTGTTTTATATTGTACATATCATAAGCACGTATAAATACCGTATAATAAATTTATTTACATCCTTTCTTCTAATGAATGTATATATATCATTAATATCTTCCTAACAGGGAATTCAAATACTAAAAGATTTTCCCCTTTCTATATATATGACTATGATGTGAAATTGCTTCTTTTAACATGTTTAAAATTAAAAAATATTATGCTTATGCAATTGAGGCCAAACGATGCATACACAAGTGCTGAAAAAACACAATTTTCTTGGTATTAAGAGGTTACAAAATAAATTAATTTTTTTAACACTAACCGTTTCCTACCCCGCATTTCCCTCTTTGACTAGCAACAGATTCAATATATTGATCTTAACTGGTTTTACTTGTACTACATCTACCAAACATGCCAAGTCAATGCAACCTATATTTGCCGAGAGTGATATGTAAAAATAATAATTCTATGGAATATATACGTAAGAAATCAAAGAAAGTGAGAAATAATTGCTGTGTCAATAAACAAAATTGTCATAATACTATTATATAAGAGCATCCATTGTTGTCTGACATTGTATGTTTACGTCAGTGACATCCATTCAATATTCCATATGTCAAGGAAGCGAAGATTTCCTTACTACTTTGTATCTTCCTTCATTTGTTAAGTAGTACAGTAATGCTTCCTGCAATTTATTCCAGTTTTTATATGTTCTATGCTTCAATACTTATCCCATGGTTATTTCATAGTTATTTTGTAAACTACCTAATATTAGTTTATATGTAATCCTCCTACTAAAAGTTAAAATCGTATAATGTTACACACAATTCCTTTCATTTTTCCCTCCTGTTGAATTGTACTTTGCAAAAACTTCTGGTTGAAACTGTATTCCTTTATTTATTTTGTATCATGTCCTACTACAAAAAATGTAGTTAATTTAAAATTTTTAGCGAATTTCTGGTGTTCATATTTTATGTGAGGCAATGATTATATTTTACAACATTTGACCATTTTATAATGGAGAAAATGAAATACTTGAGATGTTGTGACACTTTGGTCAACCTTATAAGGAACTGAATGTCAACTTAAGAAGCCGTTTGAGAAACCAATGTGCAAACTTTCAAGTCTAATTAAAGTTGAGATGTTGCGGCACTTTGCGCAACCTTATAAGGAACTAAGTTACAATTTTGTTTGGGTATACATATTCTGACAATTTAAGAAGTCGTTTGAGGAATCAATGTACATACTTTCAAGTATATCATTATTAATTTATGCTTCTTCTGAACCTATATGAGCCTCTATTACTTCATTCCAATTTATTTCGTATGTTTCTATCATTAAATTGAATTTTAAGGAACATATTGATTCAGATTCTTTCATTTTATATAGGTTGTTTCTGATTTTAATCTGAATACTTTAACCAAATTATTTTTTTTAAATATTTCTTTATTAAATATTCTGCGAGGCAATGATTATACTTCATAATTATTGGTTATTTTTCTAATGAATAACAAAATAAAATACTTGAGATGTTGGGGTACTTTAAGATGCCTTCGAAGAAACCGTCAAGTAAATTTGTTAGATTTACATATATCACAAATTTCGATAGTCTTTCGGGGTACTACTGTGCATAGTTTCAAGTATATCATTATGAATTAATGTCTACATGATATGTGTATGAGCCTCCATTGAATATTGTTTATATCTGCAATAATTTTTATATCTTGTTTTACATATTTTTCCTATCTTTCTACTGTTAATAGTGGTTATCACCACATATTCCATACTTTTCTATGTTACAATTCCATTTTCATCATTTTCAATCTTATTTTTTTAGCAACTTAAAGTTTGTTGGTCAAATTATAAGGAATTAATTTCATTACTATTCGGTGAATTCAATAATATTTTGTACATATAATCTCCGAATGATTTTTGATTAGTTAATCATTTTGATGTATTTCTTTTACTTTTCCTCATTTCATACATTGTCAGATAAATCCATTCGTAAATTCGTCTATGTCTGTTATGAGTACTAATTCCTGCCATTAGGGCCCAATTGTGTCATGTAATGTGGATGTATCAAGCATTTATTTGATATTATTTGGGCATATATATGCTTTAACTCCATCTTCATTATTCCATGCACTTTGGTGTTGTTTGTAAGTACTTATCTCTACCCTTAGGTTCCTATTATGTCCTCTAATGGGGATGTACCAATCATTCAGTCGAGAATATTGAGCGGTTTGTAACTCTTTTATATTTCTGGAGTTTTCCTATTTCTTACTTTTGAATTTATAAACAACCACTATATATCATTATATAAAAAATATGGAAACTTACATACTTGCGAATATATCAATGACTTCATTCTTTTACTTTTCATTTGTATGCTAATGTGCATTCAGTTTTGTTGTTGTTTCTAATATCTCCATTTTCTATATTCTCTTATTCCTACAGGTGTGTTATTCTCATATATACTCTTCTCTTTTTTACTTCATTCTTCTAAAATACATTATATGACAATGATGCCTACATCAGGCGTTTTTGAAATTAATTTAGTACTTATTCTGCAGGAACATATTTTCCTTCCGCTGTGAAGCGTGGATAACGTCCTATTATTGGTATTTGCTAGTATGTGTAACTATTCTCCTATTTTTAAGAATTATTTTGAATAGTCATCGCAAAATCTGCAAGTAATTTCAACACATAACAGGAACCCGCCGCGAAGCGCGGGTCCAGACACTAGCATCCATCGATGCTTGGATACATATATCAACAATGAAATTATCCATGAACTCTTTCAAGGATAATGTGCTTTCTCCCAGATACTTGGAGATAAGGACATGGCGATTGTATTGTTCCACGTATAGTGACTTGGATACTGAGGTCACATCTCAAATCCAGATCTCGGGCCTCCCACAGATGCTTGATTAAATCAAGACCGCAAATCTAATCTTCTCATCGTATCTGAATCGCATTCAGATCAATGTCCAACATTTGGACCAAGATCAGATTACTTCTCTACTGAGAGGAGTCACTAAAATCCAGACCCGTTTCATCACTCCCTAGGAATGGAAGCGTCATGGTTATACAATCATTTTTGATCACATCACCCTCAGGTATTCCCAATACCTGTACATCCTGCATACTGAAAGACTCAGAATAAACCTGAAGTATTAGATCAACTTTATACTGTCTACTTCAGGGTTTTATCTAAGTTTCTCATTTGATCATTAGGAGTTGGTATCGATCATATACTTTCCAAAAGCATATATCATACCTAGGTCTTGATCATATACTTTCCAAAAGTATACATCAAACCTACAAATTCAGTCAAGCTTCTAAAGCAAGACGACCGTGCGCACAAAATTTGATTCTTCCCAATATCTCATGAGTGAGCTCATGTCTTCCGGTTCAGTAGTGAACCTGTATGATCCCTTTGAGAGATCGTATTACTCATATGCCCTTATATGCACACCAGCGCGTCGGTGTATAGATCTTGGTTAGTTCATCAACCTATTGGTCTGCCAAATGTACATACTCAGACATATAGTAACACATCTGTCTCCGGTCAGAGGATGTGTGCCTATATCGTGACAGCATACGATATAGGACTTTGGTTATCTCGATCTCGTTAAGTCAACTCTTTGACCTAACTAATCTGACACCTCTGAATCTCTATTCCTATGCAGCGGACCTGCATCAAGAGGTCGGTCAGATATCAGCCTATGAGAGTAAAGATTGCCATCTCCTACTCATGCTGGAGATCATATCTTAACAATCATTTGACGGTGCTTGAAGAGTCCTCAATCTAACCCTTTAGATATTCATCCAAGCACCAGCCTCTATGATTCAATAGTTGAATCAACAACTGTATGATTATTAAGATGGCCATGGTACATAACCCTAATTGTACTAAGGGACCTATTATGCAAATTATTTATTCTTCATTTCAGATCAGGGAATGATATTCGCAATAACATTTATTGCATAATGAGTAGCCCAAAGAGCCATTAATGGGCTAATCATTTAAACCCGCACTAATGTGACAATCATAGGCTATTTAGAAAATAGCTAGGTAAGTTGATCAATCACTCTGTTCCCGAGAGATTATGCCAAGTCCTTTTACGGCACTTGCATATCCCCTGTAATAGTGCTCGCATCTAATGCGAATGTTGCATCTTATGCAACCAATACTCAATCTTGTCAGTTATAGTGTCTTTGACATTACAGCTTAATAATTATTATAACCAGTATTTCCATAATCCTTATCAGAATACCCTTATTCCTGGATATCACTATCTCTTAAGGTATCCACAATTAAGACCTTCTAGATCTCTATCTACAAAGTCTTAAGTTTTTGAAGACAAGACTTTGAGATCACTATCTCAAAAATCTTGTCATCTATGAGAATTTTGTTATTACTGCAATCAAGTATTTTTTTCTCCATAGTAGGATTAGCAACACTTTACTACTCCCACTGCATGGCAGATGTCTGGCTTTTGTACACATCTAGCATACACTTAGCTTCTCGTAACTGATGCACAAGTGCAAGCAATTCTAGCATTCACTTCCTCAACTTTTTGAGGTGATATCCCTTTAGATGGGCCAGTACCAAATCTTATGGGAAGGAAGCCTTTCACATTCTTGGAATTTCCAAAAAAATGGAATATGTCCAAGGTGTACTACAAATGTGACAGTCCCAATATCCTCTTCTCTTTGCTTCTGAACAACTTCAGAACTAAGATCCAAGAGGTATCATTGAAATTATATTTCAAGATTTGGAATAACCAGTCTAAGAAACACTTATTATCATCTTTATATCATTATGAATGATTAGGATATTATATATATTTAGCATGACGAACACAATGGCACTCCCACTAAGCTTCACATGGTACATCAAGATTCTATTTGAAATCATAACAATTATAATTTCATCAAATCTTATGTTCCAACTACAGGAAGTTTATTTGAGTCCATAGATGGAGTTCTTTAGCTTTCACACTTAGCTTTCCTCAACCATGAAGCCCTGGGGCTACTTCATGTGAATATCCTTAAAGAGGCATTCATAGAGGAACGCAATCTTGACTTCTATCTTGAAGATGCCAAAGTCAAGTTGTGTAGCTATAGTTAGCAATAATCTGATGAGTTTAAGCATGGTCACTGGAGAGCAAGTCTTATTGCAAGAAATGTCTTCTCTTCCGGTGTGTAGCTCATGGCTACGAGTCGTGCTTTGAAGGTCTCTACCTTCTCATCAGGTTCCCTTTCTCTTGAAGATCCATTTACACCTTAACGGGTCTTACACATATAGGTGGATCCTCGAGGGTCCATATACAACACTTGTATATGAAGGAGCTTCATCACATGAAGTCCGATCATTGTCAGACTTAACCGACACATGGAATAAATCCTCAAACTCATTTGAAGAGGTATTAGTGTTTCATCTTTAATTATCCTTTTAGCTTCCGTTTGGAGCCTCATTATCATCTCAATATTAAATGAGTTCCTTTACTTCATTTTCATCTTGATTCTCAAGAGTCATCCTCTAAGAATCACATTCTCAGAGATGAGATCTTTTAAGAATCTCAGGGTTATAAAGTAGGTATCCAATATCATCCTTTATTTTCCTAATGAAGTAACACTCTTCTAATGCTCGATTCCAACTTACTTGCATGGAATCTTATTATGGATATATAATGTAGTCTCTACTACAAATATACCGGGAAACTAAGAGAAAATTATGCTAAAATTCATCATTAACCAAATCATGTCACACATGATCCACTTGTATCTCCCTACAACTCTATTGAGTTTAGGTGTGTTAGGAGGACAGAAATGATATTCATATCATCATAAGGTATTCTTTTAATTTATCTAACATGTACAAGCTACCTAGGTTAGATCAAATTCATTTTCATCTTCCTTTAAACTTTGGTTCCAAACCAAAATTATTAAATCTTTGAACATTTCAAAGGTTTCTGATGTGAAGAGAAGAAATCTCATATCATACATACTCATCAATAGATATCACATATTGATGAATCCACATTTCATCATCTTTATTCTATCATTTTGGCACCAAAAACCCTAGCAAATGCTTGTAAATAGCATTGAATACACCATCTTAACATTCATGCATGTACCTGTAAATAGTGTATAAAATACGGTAATTAAAGCCAAAATTATAGAATAAATAAAAGAAAAGAAAAAGAATAAAATATTGTAAATATTTTATGACCCAAGACCCCGAGACCTAGGCATCTTGATGAATAGGTTGACAAGGAATAAAGTAGGGGGAGATAAGGGCCAGAATACCTAGTAATTCTATTCATTCTTTATTCATTTTGGGACCTATTTTTTGTTCCACTTTTTATACATCAAATAAAGAAACTTTGTACATGAAAGTTGTAGATAATTTAATAAAGAAAAATACAAAATTGATTTCACTAAAAAATAATGTACAGATAAAAAGTTATGGTCTGAATAAAAATCCAGAATCCCAACTTCCCAGACCCGTATCTCACAAATGACAATTCCAAATGCATCAAACTCACTTTAATTGTATATAGAATAAAATAATCTATTTAATGGCGGTGGTTTCGCATTTGGCGGAGCTACGGTTTGAAAGTTGAGTTTTTGGACCCTCATTGTATATATGTACATAGTAAAATATTCAATTTATTCTTTATTCATTATTCTTATAATTTTATATTTTTATAATTTTGTAAAATATTACTTATAATAATTAAATCCATTAAATCATGAATAAAAACTCAAAGAAAATACAAAATAAAATTATATGTATATAGAATACATAGGTGTTATACCTATAAATATACCTATATGACACCTACTTATATTTTATTAAATATACCAAACAATTCAGAAAAATAAAATAAAAATATATTTACATCTATAAAAGTATGTTATAATGTTATAAAATAATAAGCAGAATTAAAGAAATTAAAAATACCAAAATAAAAATTAATTAATAAGATATATAAGTAATATACCTATAAGGGGCATAATAGGTAACTCATAAAAATATATTCCATAAAAATAATTAAAAATCAGAATAAAATACTACATAAAATAATAAATATTTTTTATTTAATATCCTAAATCTAATTCAGCCATTTTCTATTTTTAATCGAATTAATAAAATGTTTTTCCAGGGTTTTTCCTGGTTGGTCCACGTGGACCAACCAGGAGGGTTCGAGAGTTGACCTCGGGTCAACTCTCTGACCCGCCCCCCTGTGGGTAGTCAGAGCCGGGTTTTTCGCCACCTTCGAGGATTTTTGGGGGGCGCACCTTGCACCCTTTGATGTTGCGCTCTAAACCACTTTTCTTCCTCGTCGAATGGAGATTCACGCCTAGGTGCTTCCTCGGTGAATGGATCAAAGATCCACCAGATACACCTCATTCTATGAGCCATGCCCGTCAACCCTACTTAAGCAAGTTTGAATTTTGATTCAAACTTGAACCGCACTCCACACAGATCTTCCCCCCTTGTGGTCGTGCTCGAGGTACCTGGAGGTGACAGCTCCAAGTTCCTTGCTTCACGGCGGCGGAACGTCAACTGATCTGGGCGTGTTCCACACCTCCGGCGAGCTTTCCCGTTGAGGTATATTCCCTCTGGCTCCGGCCATTGAGGATGTCATCGACTTTGTTTTCATCCTAGTTTCATTCCACGTAGTCTTAGGAGTATGTAGGCCCCTGTTTACCATCCAACCATCCATCGATTCGCCAAATCGATCCCCCCGCCGAAGTCCGCTTCGGCCGAGCATTGATACCGCTGTTCACCCCTTCTTGAGAGCCACATGAGGTCGAGGCATTTTGCCCTCGACCTCTTTAACACTTCCTGCAGGTCCAAGAGCCACAGCGTGCCCCTGGAGGCGATTTTGAAGTCTCGCCGAGGTTCCAGGAGCCCCTCTGCTCCGTCGACCTCGCGCCGCTTCTCCGAGCTTCGCCGGAGAGTTTTGTCGCCCCCAGCATCTAGAGGAGGAAGAGGATCTTGCTGAGCCATTTTGCAGCTCGAGATAGTGCTAGAGGAGGGAGAAGGAGATCAGGGAAGCTCGCAGGCGGCGAGTTCTTCCCTGTTCTTCGTCATCGTCTTTCAGTCGTTCGATCACCGGCCCAACCCAGATCAATCACCAGCCGTCCGATCGCCTTAACGTCCATCCGTCAGATCATGGGCTGGGATTTAATCCTGGCCCTCCGATCGCGAAGCGTCATCGGAGGCCCTCGCGTCGACACGTGGCAAGTGGAATTGTATCAGCCGTCGGATCGCGCCGAAGGGGTATTTTGCAGAGCCACCCCTTCCATTTTTGTAATTTGCTTCTAGTCCATAAACTTTAATTCGTAGTTTAAAATTTTTGTAAATTTTATAATTAAGCCCTTGAACTTTCCATATTTGCGCATAGGTCCTCCACCACGTCATCTCACGTGACCTGTTCACGTGAGGTGTGGGCATTTTGCAGGGAGGCCCTTGGCCTTTTGTCTATTTTGTTTCAGTACCAGGAGTTAAAGTTTAAGTGTTACATTTTTGGAAAAATTGCATGTAAGCCCTCGGGCGTTGTCGAAATTACTTTTGGGTCCCTGCCAGGCGCGTGCAAGTCACGCGCCCTGGTGGGTATTTTGCGCCGATACCCTTGCGGGTGTGAACATTTGTAATTGGTCCAGAGGATTAAATATAAAGAGTTATATTTTGTGGAAAATTGCTTGTATGCCCCTGGACTTTTGTGTATTTGCATATATACCCCTGCCAGGCTGTGATATTTTTGTGAACTTCTCTGATTTATTTAAGGCATCATTTGAACTTGAAAAATTCCACAAAAATCACACTAAGCTCATGTTCACTTACACTTTCATGCCATATTTTTAGTTTTTGATTTTATTGCATTTTCATATTTATTAAAAATCAAAAACTTGCCATTTCAGTACTGTCTAGCTTAGAAAATACCAAAAAATATTAAAATACCTCGAAAAATTCCAAAAAAATAACCTACTATCTATTTTAGCCTACTTTAGTGTCAGTCCAAAAATCACTAAAAAATTTCAAAAGAAAAACCTTAAAAATTAGAAAATACTTAAAAACTTCAAAAATTTCTAAAAAATCATAAAAAAACTCCAAAAAATACAAGCTCAATTCTTATTTCTTTCTTATTTCATTCTCTGTGTTTTAAACTGATTTGGGAAATTTTTGAGATCATTTGACATTTTTCCTTCCATTTTAGTCTCAGCCAGATTGTTAATTCACTATTTTCTTCATTTCAATTTTTAAAAATACCAACAACATTTTGAAAAATACCCAAAAATTATAAAAACAGTAAAAAATCATGAAAATACCAAAAGATTTTATTTCTGAAATTTTTGAGCATTTTTGCATATTTTTATAAATATTCTATCCTCTCTTTTATTATATAGCTTATAAATTCCAATATTAAAAAAATAAAAAATATAAAAATATAAAAATTAGAAAAATAAAAATCAAAATACAAAATTAAAAATTATATAAAAAATTAAAAACCCACAAAAATCTTTGCCTTGCATTAGTGTAGACAGCACTTCACATCCACACGCACACACATTTGTTTGATCTGCCCTGTTTGCTCCCTGTGTTCGAACTCTATGCATACTTGCTCTATACATCTTTCATGTAGAGTTAAAAATAAATTTTAACTTCACATTGCTTGTCATTGCTTGATATCTATAGTGTGGGTTAATTGTTGATTAAATTCAGATCTTGATTGGTCAACACTTCGACTGTGTTCCCGCCTTGTGAGGAATACAAGATCACTCGATTTTTGGGTTAATCACACATCCATAATATTTATTATGATATAGATGATCCATATACATCAATATGTATGAGATCTTGAATACCTCGACATCTAACACCATTCCCAGAGAAGGGTGTATTGGACATTTTACTTTGAGTACTATATTCATAAGTATGTAAGATTTGAAATTTTAGACATTCTAAAGTTTCATATCTTACTAGTCCATTGATCTCATCAACAGACATATGTCCAAACTTGATGCCAGATCATTGTCAAATGATCTTCATCCTCCTATTGATCTTTTAAAGGTTCAACTTTCAGTATTAGAAATCTTAATGAACCATTCAGTAATTTTCTACTTTTGTGGGAGTCCACTAGATGTTAGGTTACTATCTGAAATATATCCATCATAACTCTTTATGATATGTTTATTCCAGAATTCATGTTTATTTTCAACACATAGAAACAAACAATGAGTTTATTCTAATATCTAGGTCATAGAGACATTCTCTAAGACTAAGGACTCTCCCACTGAAAATATGAAGTCCATTTATCCAATAGAGATTGTTGCAACAATTGCATCAATATCCATGCAGATAAATATAAACCTTAAGATCAAATTTTCCAGTCTTCTAAAACATATGCAACAATTGCAAGGGTCATTAGAAGAATGAGATACAATTATTAGACTTTAATCTTATCTTATAAGAAAGTCAATTTCAATGATTAAATGTAGATTATTATGGTGCTTTATCCGAGTCCTTCTCTAAGGATTCCAGACAGACTTGATAGTCATACTATCAACACTCCAACTTATTGCAGTATTGGCATTCATCCAACTCTTTGAATGTCATAGGAAGTCACAAAAGCAGGTCAACTCTTTGACTTTCCTTCTTATTCGTGTCCGACCCATGCTTCCACTGCGCTCCATTTATCTATAAACAACCATTTCTTAAGACTAAGGATCTATTATGTTAAATTCAAAAGAATTCAATAGAAGAGCATTTTAACATTTATACATGCTTCATTAAATTCATACAATATGAATATTATGAAGCTTCATGAATGACTAGTGTATAGACAGTAGAATGATGACATTCATCGTATCTACATCCATCTAAACTCTTAAAAAAATTGGTTCAGGTAGGTATTCAAATATTTTGAATACATCATCTCTTATAGAGCTACCATTTTGCATGATGCAGTGAACCATGTTATTCATGATAAATGTCAAGAGCACATATGTATGCCAGAACATCTTCTTAGGGTTTTATAAAGATTAATTTGACAATTACAATCATCATCGACGTGTCACTTCCAAAGTACACTCGATGAAAGATCAAGACTATAGAGACATACAAACCCTAAGGTGATGTCTTATTGTCTTATTCAATTGTCATTCCTCGTTATTATGAGGAAACTTGCACATTGCAATCACATACATTATGTGTCCAACTGCAAGTACAATATCTGGATCATGAGTCCAATCCATGATATTTTACTGGTTATTATTGAGCATAACATTGAGTGGGTTTTATGAAGGATTATCTGAAATAAGAAATTTGCATAAGTGTGTATATATATACATATTTTACTTTGATTAAGGAGTTTTTTATATCAAAGTTGTCTTGCCTTGTCAACACTGAAAGTTCATTCCCTTAATCACTTTCAATGTAAGAGATATACTTACCATTATATCTCAAGCAAGATATGGGATCTCCTTCTTTATCTTTGTTACATCCCAATAATATGAGAACCTGCAACTCGGATAAAAAGAAGCGGGAACACATTCCGCCTTGCAAGTCCAACTTGCATCTCCCAATTCGATCTTTAACACCCGAGCACAACAATAATTTTATTAATTGTTACTTGAAATATTGTATTATCTTAACTACATATCATTTCGAATTTTAATAATTAGAAAAATACATCATTATCTCTCAGGCATAATTCATTCCCTACCCGCTGTCACGTCCAGTACCGGCGGGAGTGGGATGGACCGCAACCGGTGCGACCCACTACCCTACCGATCCCCGACTAGACACCATATCCACCTCGGGAAAAACAATGCTGAGTCAATCACATTGTACTTGAGATGATCATCGGTCTTTCAACCGAAATTATACCATATAATATTCATCAAAGCCATTTTGATAATATTATAAGGAGATTTGCTAAACAAATCCCCGATCCTATTCAAGCAACAAGGTTTTGCATGTAAAAGTTGTTCTACAACTATTGTAGGATAAACTAAAGTTTTCATGAAAACAATGTTTTGTTGGGAATTTCATATTAACCAATTGTGATCAAGATCAACTACCTTATCATTTTGGTGAATGCAATGTCATTCAAGGAAATAATTATCATCTTTAAATATTTCACAAAATTTATCAATAATCATTTCAGAAAATTTACAATTAATTTTCATCAATTTTTTTGAAATACTATCACAAGGTTCATGGTCAAGTTTATTAATTTCCAGCAGTGACTCCTACTCACTAAAATTAACATAACTCGACCAATTTAAATCCAATTAATGCAAATTAAATTTATTTGTTTGCCAATTTGATTTAAAATAGAATCCAAGTGATAATTACGCATTTCCAAACGTTTTAAAATTGTAATTAACATCTTAATCACGTCTCTAATCGCCATCCCCGAAACAGTGGATATATGGTCAATAAAACGATCATATCTTGAGCAAACAGAATCCAAATTACGCAAACTCAAATCCTATTATTTCCTTAATTAATGGGGAACATTATTCAATTTAAAATTTAGTGTTTAAACAGTTTAAACAAGACCGAAATTTTATCACAAGACAGGGTTGCAAAATTTGAAATGCTAAAATCTTCACGAACCCAAGCCCAGATCTTCGTAGGTTCATTGATCTCATCCAAAACCTTCGACAACCTGGCTCTGATACCACTTGAAGGATATGAGAAAAATACTCAAGCGCATCACAGAAGCGTGATGATCGCATCGAATGCGATCGGGAGCGACCAGTCGCACTAGTTGCTCGATGCAGTGGAAATTAAAAAAAAAAATTATGTGACGAAACCACGTGATCCAAGAACACTTCTCGGATCATTTCGTCTAAACCACAAACAAGTAATATGATTACCTCTTGAAGCGTGGTTGCGATCGAGTCTCTAAACAAAGAGACCTCCTGTCTCAAGTCCGATCCGACGGAGGAGACGCTTGCGAGCACGTGGATGAGATGTGTGCTTCTCGCAATCCATGTTGATGATCCAAGCCACGGATCTCCTGATCTCGACAAACGAGATACGTCGTCTTCTTCACGAGCAAGGCACGCCGAAGTAGATGGAGATCCACGAGCAAACTATCGGGTAACATAACGACGACGTTGCGGCGATGGAGGATCTTTCTAGTGCATCCATGGTGGACGACCACATGAGAGATAGTGAGAAAGAGCGTGTAGAGAGAAAGAGAGAGAGAGAGAGCATTCATTGATTTCAAGTCTCTAGAAGAGCAAGGGATGCCTCTTCTTATATAGAGTTTTGGGAGTCCATTGATCCCAATCCATGGACAACACACAATCAACGGATGAGATTGATTGTGTCCCTTTCAACTGCTAGGATTGTTGTTGGTAAAACACAATAACAATTGATTTAATTTGAATTAATTCATATTGATAAATCAATATAATTAATTCCAATTTAAATCGCATTAGACTAGAGAAGAGATAATGAGAAGACTAAACCAATCCCCTAAAATAAGGGGACGGCTACCATCATCTCATGAGATCTCAATATCTCATGAGATCTCATTATCTCATGAGATTTCATTATCTCATGATTATATCATGATCTCTTGTCGATAATATTTTCATTAAAAATAATTCCAAATTACCTTTTAGATAATATCAATCAAGCCATTGAAAAAATGTGAATCTCATTCAGAACCCAAAACTAAATGTAATTATATTTCAATTAATAATTCAATTTGAATCACAATCATATTAACAATTAATCAACAAATATAAAACACAATATGACCCACTCTTATATATTATAAATCACATTTATAATATATATGATTAATATGGATAGTGCTATTCACATTATTCATATCTTTGATAATTAAATCACATTTAATTATCTTGGATCTCCTTTTTCTCATGTGCCCAAATAACATGAATCACATTCACATTATTCACATCTGTGATAATTAAATCACATTTAATTATCTTAGATATCTCTCCTTATAATATGAATCAAATTCATATTATCCATGATAATTAAATCATATTTAGTTATCAATTTTCTCGATGCTTGGATACATATATCAACAATGAAATTATCCATGAACTCTTTCAAGGATAATGCGCTTTCTCCGCGGATACTTGGAGATAAGGACATGGCGATTGTATTGCTCTACGTATAGTGACTTGGATAATGAGATCACATCTCAAATCCAGATCTCGGGCCTCCCACAGATGCTTGATTATCTTCTCATTGTATCTGAATCACATTCAGATCAATGTCCAACATTTGGACTAAGATCAGATTACTTCTCTACTGAGAGGAGTCACTAAAATCCAGACACGTTTCATCACTCCCTAGGAATGGAAGCGTCATGGTTATACAATCGTTTATGATCACATCACCCTCAGGTATTCCCAATACCTGTACATTCTGCATACTGAAAGACTCAGAATAAACCCGAAATATTAGATCAACTTTATACTGTCTACTTCAGGGTTTTATCAGTAAGTTTCTCATTTGATCATTGGGAGTTGGTATCGATCATATACTTTCCAAAAGCATATACAATACCCAGGTCTTGATCATATACTTTCCAAAAGTATACATCAAACCTACGAATTCAGTCAAGCTTCCAAAGCGAGACGACCGTGCACAAGGAATTTGATTCTTTCCAATATCTCATGAGTGAGCTCATGTCTTCCGGTTCAGTAGTTACCTGTATGATCCCTTTGAGAGATCGTATTACTCATATGCCCTTATATGCACACCAGCGCGCCTGTGTATAGACCTTGGTTAGGTCATCAACCTATTGGTCTGTCAAATGTACATACATAAACATATACTAATACATCTGTCTCCGATCAGAGGATGCGTGCCTATATCGTGACTGCATACGATATAGGACTTTGGTTATCTCGATCTCGTTAAGTCAACTCTTTGACCTAACTAATCTGACACCTCCGAATCTCTATTCCTATGTAGAGGACCTGCATCAAGAGGTCGGTCAGATATCAACCTATGAGAGAAAGGATGGCCATCTCCTACTCAGGCTGGAGATCACATCTTAACAATCACTTGAGGGTGCTTGATGAGTCCTCAATCTAACCCTTTAGATATTCATCCAAGCACCAGCCTATATGATTCAATAGTTGAATCAAAAACTGTATGATTATTAAGATGGCCATGGTACATGACCCTAATTGTACTAAGGGACCTATTATGCAAATTATTTATTCTTTATTTCAGATCAGGGACTGATATTCGTAATAACATGTATTGCATAATGGCTCACCGTGGGCTCGTATGTCCAACAATCTCCCACTAGCCCAAAGAGCCATTAATAGGCTAATCATTTAAACCCGCACTCATGTGACAATCATAGGCTATTTAGAAAATAGCTAGGTAAGCTGATCAATCACTCTGTTCCCGAGAGACTATGCCAAGTCCTTTTACACACTTGTATATCCCCCGTAACAGTGCTCGCATCTAATGCGAATGTTGCATCTTATGCAACCAATACTCAATCTTGTCAGTTATAGTGTCTTTGACACTACAACTTAATAATTAGTATAACCAGTATTTCCATAATCCTTATCAGATACCCTTACTCATGGGGATCTCTATCTCTTAAGGTATCCACAATTAAGACCTTCTAGATCTCTATCTACAAAGTCTTAAGTTTTTGAAGACAATACTTTGAGATCACTATCTCAAAAATCTTGTCATCTATGAAGATTTCATTATTACTGCAAGCAAGTGTTTTCTCTCCATAGTATGATTAGCAACACTTTACTGCTCCCACTGCATGGCAGATGTCTGGCTTTTGTACAAATCTATCATACACTTAGCTTATCATAACTGATGCACAAGTGCAAGCAGTTCTAGCATTCACTTCCTCAACTCTTTGAGGTGATATCGCTTTAGATGGGTCAGTACCAAATCTTAAGGGAAGGAAGCCTTTCACATTCTTGGAATTTCCAAAAAAATGGAATATGTCCAAGGTGTACTACAAATGTGACAGTCCCAATATCTTCTTCTCTTTGCTTCTGAACAACTTTAGAACTAAGATCCAAGAGGTATCCTTGAAATCATATTTCAAGATATGAAATAGCCAATCTAAAAAACACTTATTATCAACCTTATATCATTATGAATGATTAGGATATTATCTATATTTAGCATGATGAACACAATGGCACTCTCACTAAGCTTCACATGGTACATCAAGATTCTATTTGAAATCATAACAATTATAATTTCATCAAATGTTATGTTCCAACTACAAGAAGTTTATTTGAGTCCATAGATGGAGTTCTTTAGCTTTCACACTTTGCTTTCCTCAACCACGAAGCCCTGGAGCTACTTCATGTGAATATCCTTAAAGAGGCATTCATAGAGGAACGCAATCTTGACTTCTATATTGAAGATGCCAAAGTCAAGTTGTGTAGCTATTGTTAGCAATAATCTGATGAGTTTAAGCATGGTCACTGGAGAGCAAGTCTTATTGCAAGCAATGTCTTCTCTTCCGGTGTGTAGCTCATAGCTACGAGTCGTGCTTTGAAGGTCTCTACCTTCTCATCAGGTTCCCTTTCTCTTAAAGATCCATTTACACCTTAACGGGTCTTACCCATATAGGTGGATCCTCGAGGGTCCATATACAACACTTGTATATGAAGTCTAACCTTAGACCTTTATTGCTAACATCCATATTTCCATGTCATGATCCTCAGGAGCTTATCACATGAAGTCCGATCATTGTCAGACTTACCCGACACATGGAATACATCCTCAAACTCATTTGAAGAGGTATTAGTGTTTCATCTTTAATTATCCTTTTAGTTTCCGTTTGGAGCTTCATTAACATCTCAAGATTAAATGAGTTCCTTTAATTCATTTTCATCTTGATTCTCAAGAAAGTTATCCTCTAACAATCACATTCTCAGAGATGAGATCATTTAAAAATCTCAGGGTTATAAAGTAGGTATCCAATACCATCCTTTATTTTCCTAATGAAGTAGCATTCTTCTAGTGCTCGATTCCAACTTACTTGCATGGAATCTTATTAAGGATATATAATGTAGTCTCTACTACATATATACCAGGAAACTAAGAGAAAATTATGCTAAAATTCATCATTGATCAAATCATATCACACATGATCCAATTGTATCTCCCTACAACTCTATTGAGTTTAGGTGTGTTAGAAGGACGGAAATAATATTCATATCTTTATAAGGTATTCTTTTAATTTATCTAACAGGTACAAGCTACCTAGGTAACGGGTCCGTAATCGCGCATGTTAAAAGATTATTTTTATCTTAGTGTGTGAAAAATAACTGTGTCGTTCGTTGTAGGCGGCGATCGGAAACGGTCAAGAAATAACCATAATTTTTAATCAATTTTAATCAAGTGGTTTTTATGTTTATTTTACTTGGGCAAGTCCCAAGGTCGATCACAAGGAGGCAAAGGAATAACCTAGAATTATGTCTATCCAATTTCGTGTTCGGATTTTGAGGCGGTCTTTTTTTTTTATTTTTCAATGCAATAAAGGGATGCCCAATGCAAATTCGGCCTATTTTAGGGACTAAAATATAAATTTCAATCAAACGATGTCCGAAAAATACGAAACTTGGCCATAATGTAGATTATGATGAAATGAATGCACTGTAATTTTTTTTGGAATTTTTTGGATGCAATATAAAATTTTTATGAATTTTTAAATGCAAACAGAATAATTTTCAATATTTAATTATAATAAATATTAAACCTACTTATTTTCGAGAAATAAAATTATCTAAGATCTATCACTAGGTAATGGATCTTAGAAAAATCCTAGACCTCGAAAATGTGGAGTTTAATACCTATTAAAAATTAAATAGTGAAATATGCAAGATGATTTTTACAGGACAAAATATGTGTGCAAATGCAAAGATTTTTGGGCACAATGTCAAGCAAAATAATCTCTACAATACGTGATTTTTCAGGGATTTTTAGAGCAACATTTAATCAACTAGAAATTTCAGAGCATAAGATGGGAAAAATATATCAATTTCCACAAAATAATTATTTATTAATTTACCGTCGATCACAAAAATATCCATATTATGTCAAAATGCAGAGAATTACATGAAAAACATCATGCAATTTTTTAATAAATAAAATGATGTCTAGAAGAGGTTCAAAATTTAAGGGGAATACAGGGGTATGAATGCAAATGTAGTGAATAAAATAAATGAAGAAAAAGTGCAGACGAGGACCTAGTAGTAATTACCGAGATTTGTGGGGTATTTCTGCAAATTTTCCAGAGAGGCACGTGCAAGGCACGTGCCCTCTGGAGGCGGGGACTGAAACGCAAATCTGGAGAACTGCCAGGGTGCTCTTGCAATTTACCCAAGGGGCACGTACGCAACATGTGACCCCCTGGGTTTGATGACGTGTGCTGACGCCGTCCCCTCCCGTCACGTGCCTCGCACGCGGGGAGGGTCTCGGGCCCACCGCCCGGCGGTCTAAGGCGGAGTAGTTGGTGGCGCTCGAGGGGCTCCTGCCTTCTGCTGGTGCTGCGGAGGAGCCGGCTGAGGAAGGCGGAGGGAGATGATCGGGGAAGATGACGTCGAGGCGGAGTAGGTCTTCACGGCGAAGTCCAGGCGTTGGCCGGCGAAGGAGCTCGATGCAGGAAGTCGATGAAGGCGAGTCTCCAGGCGGTCGGTGTCGTAGGTCGGCGCAGCAAGGCGGAGGAGTCGATGGTAACGGCCGACATACGGCCCAGACGGAGGAGCCTGGTGGTCGATGTAGGATCTGGCGGCGTAGTCGTGGCGGTTGTCGGAGAAGCTCGTCGGTGAAGAAGATGGTCGGTGGCGATGTTGATGACAATGACGGCGAAGCTGGAGAACGTCGGAGGGTGGTTGACGAAGGCAGAGATGGAACCGTGGTCGTGGGCTCGACGCAGGAGGTGGAGCAGGGCACTAGCGGCGGAGGAGCGCCGTATGCAGCAAGGCGTCACTGCCTTGGATCTCGCCGGTGTAGTACGGATGCGCTGTCACCACCACCGTGTTGTTGAAGCCCGGAGCTATCGGTGGATATCGGGGAAGAGGGGCGGTGACACTCTTTAAATAGGGACGAGGGTGAGGGGTGTCGGTGATGGAGTTGTTGCGAGAAGAGCGGGAGTTAGGTGGCGGCGAGGCGGCAGGAGTTGCGAGGTTTGCGGGAGCGGCGGTTGCGGAGAGAAGGCGGAGAAGTCGGAGGGCTCTGTTGGGGAAGACGATGGATGGGGGTCGTCCGATCGGTCGAGATCGGACGGCCCTGGTGGCTGGGTCGGTTAAGGCGGGGCGCACGTGCAGTGCGCGTGCGGGGGTGGCACGTGCGTTGCACGTGCGTAGTTTATTAATTATTTTTTATAAAATCGAATTGAAGAAAAGCCCAAAAACCACTGACACGTGGCAGCCTACGAGGCTGCCACGTGTCAGCTCCAGAAAAATCCTAAAATAAAAGATTTGTAAAATAAAAAAGAAATAGCAAATGACCTCGGATCGAAAAAGTTCCTTCACAAAAAATGCTCATCTCAACGAGATCTACAACTTTCATGAAGACATCAAAACCAAAATCGGTCAAATGTAAAAAAAGTAAATTTTTGGGGTATCCCATGTACATAGAATACCTAGATTTTTAGGTTTTCCAATTTTTTTATCATTTTTAAACAAGATAAAAAATCCGGAAAAATATGGAAAGATCAAAGATAAATAGAAGATATCTAAATATAATTTTTTTGGATTTTTATAAATTAAGAAAATATATGCATAAAATACAAGGTCAAAAGCCGCGAAAATATACAATGTACAAAAGAGGCCTAAAACCCAACTTTCACATACGAGCTCCGATTCATTTGAACTTGGTCTTGTTTTGAAGGTAATTGAATGTGCATTAGTTCAAAAGTGAGTAGGATCAAATCGGACACTGGATGGAGAAGATATGGGGCTTTTAGTCCGAAAATCCTGAAACTGTGGTTTGAGTTTTTGGTCCACTTACCTGGGTTAATTATTTTTTGTATTTTTTATTCTTGTTAGTGATGTGCACACAGTGGATGTGGTTTTGTGGCATTTGGAGTTAGCATGGAGGAGTTAAAAATAGGAGAAGTTGGGCTATTTACAGGTCATTTTTTGCTTAGATTTTTGGCTTCTTATTTTATGCAGAATTTAATGCTAAAATGCAATTCTTATGAAATCATGCATAAATGCTAATTATGCGAAATAAATGCAGAAATGCAGTTGATTTTGAGGGACTTGAGCTTAATTAATGAGACTTAGAGTGGTGAATCCGAGATTCATCATCCCCCTATACTTAAACCATGCTTGTCCCTGAGCATCAAAAAGAAATGCCATGAAGTGAAATGAGACTGGGTTCCATACCAAGACTATGAACTGAAGGTGAAAGTGAAACTTAACTCGACCTTTGGATTAATAATGTGTCGGAAGTTCTGTGAGACTTAGAATTTTAAAATCAACAGCCCTCAAGTTCTACACATCATTGTCACAGTTTCAGCTCAGAAGTCATCTTAGATCAATCCTCTTCCCAAAGTATACCCTATGAATATTGAATAATCGACTCAAGTGTGTGAAGGGTTTTAGCTCTTCCCATCCAGAATGTCGGACTACCATGCTCCTCTCCTCTCCAGTAACTCGTCCTCGGGGAGTCAGGTATTTCCTTCTAAGGTCTGTCGCGCTGTGTTCACAATCGAATGAGGGAGAAGTTAGAAAAGAAGAAAAGAACTGGAGGGTGGCCAGTGTAGTCACCTCTCCTTGTGAAGATGGCCAGTGTAGCCGAGTCTCCACCAAGATCTGCAGGTTCTTGAAGCTTGGACCTTTTTGGTCGGATTTTTATTTGGTAGAATGCTTCTTTGTATTTGGAATTTTTGGTGGTTCTGCTTGGATCTTGTTGTGCCCCTACGGATATAGAATCTTTTTGTTCCGTATATTTTTGGGGTCTTAGAAAAAATTGTGCCCAGCCGTCCATCCCTTTTCCGAAGCTTTAGTTCAACCCGTACTCCGGTCTTTAGAATTCCACGCTACCAGAAAAGAGACTCACACAGTCTTCCAGCATCCCGTCTGGGTTGAGCTAAGTGCATAGTGCGAGAGTGCGAATTAATTCCCTATTCCAGAGTTGTACCCAGAATGAAGAGACCGGGTTAGACACTAAGAGTCAAACGCTGTACATTGTCATGTGGGACTTAAGGAATTAAGTCAAAAAGACCTGAAGCTCTTAAAATCCTATTTCTCGGTGAAGTTCCTCTGAAAATTAGGTGGATTAAGGTCAAGTCCAGACCACTCTCGGTTTCTACTCATAACTCGGTTCAGAACCCAATGACTTTTCACAGATGCAAATGCATGTGATGTTGGATGAAGTGTAGGTGTGTGCAATGCGGACGCATTTTTTTGTGTATTGTTTTTGTTGTTGTTGTTTAATGCAAAAAATGAAATAAGAAGCCTCTTTTTTTTCAATAATTTTGGGCAAAGTCAATGTTAGTAGAAAAACCTTCTTCTTTTTTGTGTGCTTGTTTGTTGTTGTTTTTTTTAAGTTAGTACCCATCCCGTAAATACATATAGACTTACGCGAAAGTACGAGATATGGGTAAAATATATACAAAGTATATACACAGACCCCTTATACTTAGCGAGTGTTGTGTCCTCAGAGCACAAGAAGCGGAAAGAAGACATAGCTCGGGCTAAGCGTAAGGGAGTGGAAAAAAATGAAAAGAAAAGCGGTCAGGAAATGAGGAGAGTATATACAGATGGGTGCTGGTTCCCCCTATACTTAGGCTCTGATCAACCTAAGTATGGAAGAATGGTGGAGATGGAGCGATCGATAGTTAGGAGAGGAATGATATATACAGATGGCATCGGTCCCCCCCCCATACTTAGGCCTTGGCCTAAGTAGAGGAAGAAGCTGTACAAGGAGACCGATGTTGTCGGGAGGGAGGGTGGGTAGCCGATGATTAAGGTGGTTTTCGGCTGATCTTTTTGTGAGCCTGTGGTGGGAGATCGTAATGACGAGATGGAGATGAAGCGTAAGATTCCCAACTATGATCAGTGTCATTCTCAGAAAAATCATGATGGATAATAGATGAAGTGTTTGAGTCAGATGAAAGACATCCATCATCAGAGTTATCCTCAGAGGAGTAGTATTTGAAAGTGGACATACTCCAAGTATTCTGGTCTTTTTGTTTCTTCAGTTGTTTCCTCAGACTTCGTTCCTTCTTGAGGTCAATCGGTTTGTCCTCGTATGAATACTCAGAAGCACCGGTTTCAGTCAGCTCATACGAAATAATTCCAGTGTACTTGAAGAGTGCAGGAGCATCAGTTTTGGATGAGTAGTAGTTAGGAACGGGAGTTGTCCAACGGGGATTGATATTTGGATCCTTGCGAAGATATGGCTTTAGAGCTGTCGAACAGACTTTACTCATGTAGACTACCTTTTATGGAACTGATGAGGGACCATCAGATGGTTCCTCTTCTGAATGGTCAAAGGTGACTCTCTTTTTATTTCGTCGTGAAGGTGTCGGTTCACTTGAATATCCAGATGAATAGCCATTAGAATTCTCCTTGGCCGGTGCTCAGTCTGCGTGCTTGTTCTTAGTCTCTCGAATGTTTGAGCACTCTCGATTTGGGATGATTTGGTCAAGATATTCAGAGAATGTTGCTCCCGGGTGTGCCCATGCATATGTCTCATGATCGTAGTAGAAAGATTTGTCTATTTTTAGATCCTCGGGGATTTGAATATTGGGGAGAGTCTCTGCATGTTCTTTCTCAATTGATTCGATATTGGCGCATTCCTGTGTCGAGTTGATGTAATCCATGTAGTCAGAGTAGGTTGACCCAGGGTGTGCCCATGCATAAGTCTCCGGATCATATGATTCATATACATGATTGTCCATGGTGAGAGAGCGGCTGGGAATGGAGTAGGGGGGAGATTTTCTAAACCAATAGTCTCATCAACAACCGCTATCTCAGGTGTGGTTGCGGGGTAGGGCTCTTCTACCGCTTCATGGATACGATTGTCGGGGACTTCGTGGGTTGCCTCAGAAGATCGTGGTTCCTCAAAGATATGGTCAGATCTAAGTGCTTCCAATGTTGTGAAATTGATTTCCCGAGTCTCACAATCAATATTCGCCTTGGCCAATGCCAAGAATGGCTTTCCGAGAATGATTGGAGATTGGGTGAATTCTCCTTGATGCTCAATATCAATGACCGTGAATTCTACTTTGAGCGGAGCACCTTGGAATTTCATGATGACAGAAATGATTTCTCTCGTCCGTTTTATAGACCGGTCCGCTAATTGAATAATCTCTCGTTTCTTCCTGATCGGTCCGAGTTGGACTTCGTGAAAGACAGAGGTCAGGAGGATATTAATCGGTGAATCGTCATCAATCCGAGCATGGGTGAAACTTGTGCCTTTGATTTCACAGTCAAATCTGGGCAACCGCTTCACTATGCGGCTCTTGGTTTTTCTCCTCAACATCAAGGAGGAGGCCATTGACAAGATATGTCTTTCAGTCTTTGTTCGTATCCTACCCGACTTTTTGTTCATTACTTTATCTGTTATAAATCTTTTAAGTTCGGGGAAGTGTTCAATGGACTGTATAAAGGGAAGTTCAAACATCAAGCGTTTTTCCAGTACTTCCTGTACAGTCGGATTCAAATTCCGTAGATCATCTTCAGTTTCATTTTGTATGAAATTTTCGAGATTTTCAATTTTTTGTGGTTTTCAAATATTTCCATTTTTTGGTATTTTCTGGGTGGTGTGGGGGTGTGGTGTGTTCCTCAGATGAACAGGGGTTCGAGTGTTCGGAGTGATAGTCAGTGGCATAGTCATCTCTAGGGGAAGAATATGCGATAGTGATATTGCTAGAATCGTCCCTAGGTTCCAGAATATCCTCAAAATTTTCAGTCTCAGATCCAATCATTTCCTCATTCATTTTAGTGTTCGAGTTACCAGAGATTAGTCGATCGGCAAGTTCTTGAAATCTATCCTCCATTAAATCAAATTTCTTATTCATCCTCAAAATATTCTCCAAAATCTCTTCATGACCAAGCATGAGAGCAGTCGGGATATGTTTTTGTAATTAAATGTCCTCTTCCATTTTTCTATATGTGCTAGAGGAGGAGTCTCTTGAAATATCCGGTACATGATCATCGTTTTCTGAGAGTACCTCCTCAATAATCATTGAAGGTGGCTGCTCATATGGTCTAGGTGTGTGGAGTTGGTCCGAGGAGAGTTCAATCCTTTGAGTGGTCGAACCTTGATATTGTGGAGTCAACATACAGGGTTGATGTGTTCCTATGTGGTCGGTCCAATCCTCTGTATGAGTGAAGAGGGGGTTGTTATGTTCAATCCAAGATAATGATTATTCATTGGTGTTTAAGGGGAGGGTCGATGGAAGAGGTGAAGAAGTTTCCATTGGATCATGTGGTTATCATATCCCATAAATGATGGATTGACATTTACTGAATATGAAGGATGAATTGTATGATCAGCGTAAAGAGGATTGATAAATGAAGAAGTAGAGCCCTCAATCATTTGTTGGTTTGTCTGCTCTGAATACAAAGGGTTGTTATTCATGAAACATGTCGGATTAGCAGAGGGAGATGGATTTATTGGTGGTTGAGGGGGAGGTGTTTTGGGTCTAACCGATACGAATTCATTTTCATAGTATAGCTCTGATGGATTCTCGGATAAACGTTCGGCTATTTTTGAAAGAGCTGAAAGGAATGAGGGGTTGGGTCTGCAAGAGTTATTGGAGAAGAGTTCCATTATCAAGAAAAGAGGAGAGATGATTGCACGGGATAGTCAAGAGAAATCAAATGTGCGGCTATTGATCTTGAAATCGGTTCACGCACACCAATGCAAACACAATTCAAACCCCGGGTTCACCAACGCACACAATGAAGCCGTAAGAACTCGGCTATTATCTTTTCAATTTTAGTTGGTGATAAATCAATCTTGGCAAAAATTTAGCGAGATGAAATTTCGGATTTGGGCTATAGCCTTAAATGTCGTCTCTCGCTCACTCAGAAAAAATAAAAACATCCAAGGTCGGGGTTGCTCTCCTGCAGAAATTCTTGATTTTATGGGTTATTTTGAAATCGGCTATATTTAGCAGTCCCGATTTTATTTAGGTGATCACTGAAGAATTTAGATGAGCACAAATAAACGTCTACCGTCTGATAAGCGTCCCGCACCCTATGTTAATTTGGTCAGATTAATGTCCAAATTACTTTTAATCGTTCGTTGCAGTCGGATACGAGAGGCTAGTCAAAAACCACTTTGATTTAATGTCAAGCGGCAATTTTTTTTACTTGGTGAAGTCCAAGGTCGATCTCAGGGAGGCATCTGTCTCCTTAGGTGAATTTTAACAAGTATCCAAGTGTTGGATTTTCGAGGAAGTATTTTTTTTGTTCTTTTTAATTTCTGTGCAGACTCGTGCAAAAATGCAGGCCAATTTAACTTTTAATTCAATTAACATATCAACTGAAGTCCAAAAATTCTAAAAATTAGCCAGATGATTAATTATGATGAAAATGAGTTACCCTAATTTTTTTGGATTTTTCAGACACTAAATGGATTTATTGGGAATTAAATATGCAGACAGGGTGATTTTCACTATTTAATTATTAATAAATAACAAATCACAATTTCTTCAAGAAATAAAATTATCCTAGATAGCTCTAATGATAAGGAATCCAGGAAAATTGACAGATCTTAATTTCACTGTGAAATGAATTAAGTAAATTAATATAAGAAAATCACTCAACAATTTATTTAGGCCTCGATATGTGTGCAAATGGCATGAAATTTTTATGGCATGTTAAGAATACTGTCCTTAAGCTACTGTGAATTTTTGATGATTTTTGGAACCACAGAGAATTAACTACAAATTAAAAGGTGTCACTGGGCAAAATATTTCAAAAATGTACCAATTAATTCATTAATAATTCCACTGAAATTACAAAAAATGTGACACGTGGACCAATAGACAGAGGACAAGTTTCTCAACAAAATGCAATTTTTAGATTTGAAAAATGATGTAAAATGCAACCTAGGGATGCGTGCAAACACAGGGGTGTAAATGCAATACAGGAAAATAAAAATACAATAAGCAAATATGCGGACATGGACTAAAATGCAATTACCTATTATGCTGGGGACTCAAGTGCAATTTCTCCAACAGGCACGTGCTCCTCACGTGGGCTCAGCTTCACAGGGACCTTTTTGCAATATTTGAAAGCTCCAGGGGCCTCTGTGTAAATTTCCCAGGCCGCACGTGCTCCTCACGTGGGCGGCCTAGGCTCGGATGGCTGCGAAGGCTCGGGGCTAGGCTCGGACGACTCTGGAGGTCTGGAGTGAGGCTCGGACGACCCGAACCTAGGCTCGGAGAAGAGGTTCGGGCCGAGGCTACGTGGCAAGCTGTGGACCGTTCGATCAACGTTATGGAACGGTTGGCGATGTGGACGCGTGGCGTGACCTCGGGCCTTTGGATCGATGCTGATCCAACGGCTACTAGGCTCGGTGAAGATGACGACGTGGCTGAAGATCAGCCGCTGGATCAGAGGAGCGATAGACGGCTGAGAGCTGCTGCGGTGGGAAGACACGTGGCTCACTAGGCACCGTTGGATCTAATGTGAATCCAACGACTCCTGTGAAGCCCGGTGAAGAGTCGACGTGGCGCGCTGAGGGTCGTTCGATCAACGTGATCGAATGGCAGCTGTGCGTCTGCTCCGATGATCCTCCGCCGCTTGCGGAGGAGATGGCGGGGCTCCGGTGAAGGTGCCTCAGCTCCGCCCGTCCTTCCTCGTGTCGCTGACGCTCTCCGACTTGTCGGAGATATCCCACAAGACGCGTGGCGATGTGGCGGAGATGCTGGTGGTCTCGGGAGCGGCGGAGGGCGGTCTGATGTCGATGGCGACGAAGCTCGAAGTCGTCTCCGGCGAGCTTCCGTTCAATGAACAGAGGAGCACCTGCAAGTGTTAAAGATAGAGCCGAAGCTCGTGCGTGTGCTTATGGAGAAGTGACGGTGATTGGAGAGGCCTAAGGGATACGGAGGTGGGTTGGCGATGGTGCTCCGGCCAAGTGGCGGAGCTGGATCTGATGGAGGATGAAGTGCGTCGTCGGCGGGTGTAGAGGTGGCCGCGAAGATGAGAGCTCCGACGCGGAGCTCGGCGGAGTGAAATGGAGGCGGAGGAGTGACCGGAGGCGGAGAATAAAAAGCCAGAAATTTGAAGAAGAAAAGAAGAGAAGATCGGAGAAGAATGGAGGGTTCACCTGGGGATTGGACCTCCCTCTTGGGGTCCAGGTCGTCGCTGGAGGGACCGGTGGTGTCCCGAGCTCGTGCAGCGTCGCGGAGTAGCGGCTACGACACGGCGGAGGTGCTGTGGATCTCGCCGTAGAAGAGACCCTTCTTCGCTCAAAGAATCGTCAAATTGCTGTCACCAATTGTAGGATCGGAGCTCAGGGAAGCTCTCTGGGGTAGCGGATGGGTGCGACGATGGCCGGAGAGGGGGGATTTATAGGTTGAAGGTCTCGGCCATTCTGTCGATGGAGTGAGGTTGACGGAGTTCGTGGGAGCGGGCTGGAGGTCGACGTGGGTTATGGAGTAGCTGGCGAGGATAAGGGATGAGTGGGGCTCATCGTGGGAGTGTTGGCGGACGGTGAAGGTGGCTGACGTGCAGCCGGAAATAGAAAGGGGGCGCCCCTCCCGCAAGGCAGGGAACGTGGGAGAGAGGGGCATCCGGAGGTAGGAGACGAAGTCTCCACCGTTGGATCTTGTGATCCAACGGTGGTGATCGAAGCGGTAATGGCTGGGTAGGATTAGATCGGGGCGAGTTGATAAAAGGCTGTGATGGCGCCACGTGGAGGGAGCTGGGTGAAGCGTGAGCGAGCAGCTTGGATGAGGAGATGGAGATGATCAAAGGGACGAGGGGAGCCAACGGAAGAGCGGCTGTGATGGAGGGATCAAGGGCTTGATCAAGCGGTGTACACGCCGCCACGTGGCGAGCTCTGGTGAGGGCGCTAACGTGCGGCGTAGATTAAGGGCAAGAGATGATCGGATGGCAGGAGATTGAGGCACACGTGGAAGCAGCTAGGCCGTTGGATCTATAGTGTAATCCAACGGTTGTGGCTGCGGGCGGATGAGGCAAGGGGAGCGGGCCGCGTGGCGCGACCAGAGGGCGCCACGTGGCCTGCTGTGAATGGCTGGAAGAAAATACATGTGTAGAGAGAAGAGGGGGCCGAATTTGGAAAAACTCAAAACATGAAAGTTGTAGATTTCGATGAGATCTACAAGTTTCATGTTGAAGAAAGACGGAGATGAGGTCAAATATGATACATAAATACAAGGATACATATATACATATATGTAGTATGCAAAGTGGCCCAAAATCCCAACTTTCTCATACGAGCTCCAACTTGGATGAAATTAGTCTCATTTTAAAGGTCTTTTAATGTGTAGTATTCTAAGAGTAAGTAGACCTAGTTCGGAGTTTGTATGAGGGATTTATGTGCATTTTAGTGTACAGGGGTTCTAGGGCTTTATTGACTAATTTACAAGGGGGATTTTTGGTATTCTTCCCTATATTATTAACTAAGGAGTACATATTATAAGGAAGAGGTTATTTTAGTGAGTGGATATTTTACAAGGGATTTTGGCTTCTTATTTGAATGCAAATGGACTGCTAAAATGAATGTATTATGTGTGTATGCATGAATACTATTTATGCATTATAAAGGAAAATATGCCTCTATTTAGTCGGGAACAAGGCTCTATTTTTTGACTTTTGAAGTGATGAATCACAGATTCATCACCGTCCAGTCCCAATTTCCTTTAGATTTATGTGATAAAACAAGAGGGAGAAAGTTGGGAAAAGTCGATGCACGCGGAAAACTATGATGAATGCTCAGTTAGAAGACTTATAGTGAATCCTCGCAATCTTCATGTGGGATGCTAGACAGAATTTTAAAAATTATTCTAAATGAATGAAAGCCGATGAAAACCGCACCTAAGCAGAAAGTTCTATTAGCGGGGAAGAATTGAGTTAAATTTGGCTAAGTTGAACGATCTATGCGCGTCTTGATTAATGTGAAGTGTGGCTTAAGATCTTACGAGCACAATCAAAAATAAAAATGCTCTAAGAGTCGTATGTGCAGGTCTATCCTAATCGCCACTCAAGTCGGGCCCCACCCTCACCGGAGAGTGAAACAGGCCACGACACACCACAAATAGAGTTTAGAGTCTTTTTACACACGCGAGAGTCCAGACGGACACCGCTATAAATGAGCAGAAATTAAAATTTGCAGGAATTTAAAACCTAGACTCTACGCTCTCTGACGACTCGACTCGATCTCAAATTAATTACGGTTTTTTCGGATGTCAGTGAAGATGTGTCGGTTTCTTGAAAAACCGCTCCACGTGCGCCGGATACCTCGCAAGAAAAATAAGAGAGAGAATGTCAGAGAGTGATTCAAAAAATAATAAAATAAGAAAATAAAATAAAAAAATTATGGGATTTACAATGGAAAATTCGGGGGTCAAACTACCCGAATGCGGAAAACCGAACAAAAATTTTCAAAACACAAAACTAAGCCGTTTGCGTCCCTGGCAACGGCGCCATCTGACGGGTCCGGAAATACTGAGTTAAAAAGTTGTTTTTATCTTTGTGTGTGAAAAATAACTGTGTCGTTCGTTGTAGGCGGCGATCGGAAACGATCAAGAAATAACCACAATTTTTAATCAATTTTAATCAAGTGGTTTTTATGTTTATTTTACTTGGGCAAGTCCCAAGGTCGATCACAAGGAGGCAAAGGAACAACCTAGAATTATGTCTATCCAATTTCATGTTCGGTTTTTGAGGTGGTCTTTTTTTTATTTTTCAATGCAATAAAGGGATGCCCAATACAAATTCGGCCTATTTTAGGGACTAAAATATAAATTTCAATCAAACGATGTCCGAAAAATGCGAAACTTGGCCATAATGTAGATTATGATGAAATGAATGCACTGTATTTTTTTTGGAATTTTTTGGATGCAATATGAAATTTTTATGAATTTTTAAATGCAAACAGAATAATTTTCAATATTTAATTATAATAAATATTAAACCTACTTATTTTCGAGAAATAAAATTATCTAAGATCTATCACTAGGTAATGGATCTTAGAAAAATCCTAGACCTCGAAAATGTGGAGTTTAATACCTATTAAAAATTAAATAGTGAAATATGCAAGATGATTTTTACAAGACAAAATATGTGTGCAAATACAAATATTTTTGGGCACAATGTCAAAAATAATCTCTACAATATGTGATTTTTCGGGGATTTTTAGAGCAACAGTTAATCAACTAGAAATTTCAAAGCATAAGATGGGTAAAATATATCAATTTCCACAAAATAATTATTTATTAATTAACCGTCAATCACAAAAATATCCACAGTATGTCAAAATGTAGAGAATTATATGAAAAACATCATGCAATTTTTTAATAAATAAAATGATGTCTAGAAGAGGTTCAAAATTTAAGGGGAATACAAGGGTATGAATGCAAATGTAGTGAATAAAATAAATGAAGAAAATGCAGACGGGGACCTAGTAGTAATTACCGAAATTTGTGGGGGTATTTCTGTAAATTTTCCAGAGAGGCACGTGCAAGGCACGTGCCCTCTGGAGACGGGGACTGAAACGCAAATATAGAGAACTGCCGGGGTGCTCTTGCAAATCTAGAGAACTGCCTGGGTTTGATGACGTGTGCTGACGTCGTCCCCTCCCGTCACATGCCTCGCACGCGAGGAGGGTCTCGGGCCCACCGCCCGGCGGTCTAAGGCGGAGTAGTTGGTAGCACTGGAGGGGCTCCTGCATTCTGCTGGTGCTGCGGAGGAGCCGGCCGAGGAAGGCGGAGGGAGATGATCGGGGAGAATGACGTCGAAGCGGAGTAGGTCTTCACGGCGAAGTCGAGGCGTTGGCCGGCGAAGGAGCTCGATGCAGGAAGTCGATGAAGGCGAGTCTCCAGGCGGTCGGTGTCGTAGGTCGGCGCAACAAGGCGGAGGAGTCGATAGTAGCGGCCGACACACGGCCCAGACGGAGGAGCCTGGTGGTCGATGTAGGATCTGGCGGCGTAGTCGTGGCGGTTGTCGGAGAAGCTCGTCGGTGAAGAAGATGGTCGGTGGCGATGTTGATGACGATGACGGCGAAGCTGGAGAACGTCGGAGGGTGGTTGACAAAGGCGGAGATGGAACCATGGTCGTGGGCTCGACGCAGGAGGCGGAGTAGGGCACTAGCGGCGGAGGAGCGCCGTATGCAGCAAGGCGTCGCTGCCTTGGATCTCGCCGGCGTAGTACGGAGGCGCTGTCACCACCACCATGTTGTTGAAGCCTGGAGCTATCGGCGGATATCGGGGAAGAGGGGCGGTGACGCTCTTTAAATAGGGACGAGGGTGAGGGGTGCCGGCGATGGAGTTGTTGCGAGAAGAGCGGGAGTTAGGTGGCGGCGAGGCGGCGGGAGTTGCGAGGTTTGCGGGAGCGGCGGTTGCGGAGAGAAGGCGGAGAAGTCGGAGGGCTCTGTTGGGGAAGACGATGGATGGGGGCCGTCCGATCGGCCGAGATCGGACGGCCCTGGTGGCTGGGTCGGTTAAGGCGGGGCACACGTGCAGTGCGCGTGCGGGGGTGGCACTCGCGCTGCACGTGCGTAGTTTATTAATTATTTTTTTTATAAAATCGAATTGAAGAAAAGCCCAAAAACCACTGACGCGTGGCGGCCTATGGGGCTGCCACGTGTTAGCTCCAGAAAAATCCTAAAATAAAAGATTTGTAAAATCAAAAAGAAATAGCAAATGACCTCGGATGGAAAAAGTTCCTTCACGAAAAATACTCATCTCGACGAGATCTACAACTTTCATGAAGACATCAAAACCAAAATCGGTCAAATGTAAAAAAGTGAATTTTTGGGGTATCCCATGTACATAGAATACCTAGATTTTTGGGTTTTCCCATTTTTTGTCATTTTAAAACAAGATAAAAAATCCGGAAAAATATGGAAAGTTCAAAGATAAATAGAAGACATCTAAATCTAATTTTTTTGGATTTTTATAAATTAAGAAAATATATGCATAAAATACAAGGTCAAAAGCCGCGAAAATATACAATGTACAAAAGAGGCCCAAAATCCAACTTTCACATACGAGCTTCGATTCACTTGAACTTGGTCTTGTTTTGAAGGTAATTGAATGTGCATTAGTTCAAAAGTGAGTAGGATCAAATCGGACACTGGATGGAGAAGATATGGGGCTTTTAGTCCGAAAATTCTGAAACTAGGGTTTGAGTTTTTGGTCCACTTACCTGGGTTAATTATTTTTTTGTATTTTTTATTCTTGTTAATGATGTGCACACAGTGGATGTGGTTTTGTGGCATTTGGAGTTAGCATGGAGGAGTTAAAAATAGGAGAAGTTAGGCTATTTACAGGTCATTTTTTGCTTGGATTTTAGGCTTCTTATTTTATGCAGAATTTAATGCTAAAATGCAATTCTTATGAAATCATGCATAAATGCTAATTATGCGAAATAAATGCAGAAATGAAGTTGATTTTGAGGGACTTGAGCTTAATTAATGAGACTTAGAGTGGTGAATCCAAGATTCATCACTAGGTTAGATCTGATTCATTTTCATCTTCCTTCAAACTTTGGTTCCAAACCAAAATTATGAAATCTTTGAACATTTCAAAGGTTTCTGATGTGAAGAGAAGAAATCTCATATCATACATACTCATCAATAGATATCACATATCCATAATGTTTATTATGATATAGATGATCCATATACATCAATATGTATGAGATCTTGAATACCTCGACATCTATCACCATTCCCATAGAAGGGTGTATTGGACATTTTACTTTGAATACTATATTCACAAGTATGCAAGATTTGAAATTTTAGACATTCTAAAGTTTCATATCTTGCTAGTCCATTGATCTCATCAACAGACATATATACAAAACTTGATGCCAGATCATTGTCAAATGATCTTCATCCTCCTATTGATCTTTTAAAGGTTCATCTTTCAGTATTAGAAATCTTAATGAACCATTCATTAATTTTCTAATTTTGCGGAGTCCACTAGATGTTATATTACTATATGAAATATATCCATCATAACTCTTTATGATACGTCTATTCCAGAATTCATGTTTATTTCCAACACTTAGAAAAAAACAATAAGTGTATTCTAATATCTAGGTCATAGAGACATTCTCTAAGACTAAGGACTCTCCCACTGAAAATATGAAGTCCATTTATCCAATAGAGATTGTTGCAACAATTGCATCAATATCTATGCGGATAACTATAAACCATAAGATCAAATTTTCCAAGCTTCTAAAACATATGCAACAATTGCAAGTGTCATTAGAAGAATGAGATACGATTATTAGACTTTAATCTTATTTTGTAAGAAAGTTAATTTCAATGATTAAATGTAGATTATTCTGGTGCTCTATCCGAGTCCTTCTCTAAGGATTCCAGACATACTTGATAGTCATACTATCAACACTCCAACTTATTGCAGTATTGGCACTCATCCAACACTTTGGATGTCATATGGAAGTCACAGAAGCAGGTCAACTCTTTGGCTTTCCTTCTTACTCGGGTCCGACCCATGCTTCCACTGCGCTCCCTTTTTCTATAAACAACCATTGCTTAAGACTAAGGATCTCTTATGTTAAATTCAAAAGAATTCAATGTAAGAGCATTTTAACATTTATACATGCTTCATTAAATTCATACAATATGAATATTATGAAGCTTCATGAATGACTAGTGTATAGACAGTAGAATGATGACATTCATCGTATCTACATCTACCTAAACTCTTAAAAAAATTGGTTCAGGTAGGTATTCAAACATTTTGAATACATCATCTCTTATAGAGCTACCATTCTGAATGATGCAGTGAACTATGTTATTCATGATAAATGTCAAGAGCACATATGTATGCCAGAACATCTTCTTAGGGTTTTATAAGGATTAATTCGACAATTATGATCATCATCGACATGTCACCTCCAAAGTACACTCGATGAAAGATCAAGACTATAGAGACATACAAACCCTAAGGTGATGTCTTATTATCTTATTCAATTGTCATTTCTCATTATTATCAGGAAACTTGCACATTCCAACCACATACATTATGTGTCCAACTGCAAGTACAATATCTGGATCATGAGTCCAATGCATGATATTTTACTGGTTATTATTGAGTATAACATCGAGTGGGTTTTATTAAGGATTATCTGAAATAAGAAATTTGCATAAGTGTATATATATTTATATATACATATTTTACTTTGATTTAGGAGTTTTTATATCAAAGTTGTCTTGCCTTGTCAACACCGAAAGTTCATTCCCTTAATCACTTTCAATGTAAGAGATATACTTACATCTCAAGCAAGATCTGGGATCTCCTTCCTTATCTTTGTTACATCCCAATAATATGAGAACCTGTAACTCGGATAAAAAGAAGCGGGAATACATTCCGCCTTGAAAGGCCAACTTGCATCTCCCAATTCGTTCTTTAACACCCGGGCCCACCACCCCTAAGGTGATGTAGACCCATCATTAATTGAACCAACCGTCAACATGCTTAATACTCGCTATACGCAATCCAATATCACCCCAATAATATGAGGACCCGATATTGGGGTCACTACGTATACGGCCTTACTCGGACATACGTCTTTTACATATAATATCTGGCGACGGAACCCTTCGTCTTGACGGGAGACCATGGATGTCACTTATGTGATCCTCCATATCATATTCAAATTCTAATTAATCATTATGAATCATATTTATTTATGATTAATTCTTCCAAGGGAAATAACAACTCTATTCATAATAGAGTGTTTTAATTTTAATTGGATTCCAATTAATCTAATCATATTATATTAGTGATCCAATTAATATCCAACAAATATTTTTTAATTGTTACTTGAAATATGGTATTATCTCAAATACATATTATTTTGAATTTTAATAATTAGAAAAATACATCATGATCTCTCAGGCATCATTCTTTCCCTACCCGTTGTCATGGTCACTACCGACGAGAGTGGGACGGACCGCAACCGGTGCGACCCGCTACCCCAGCGATCCCCGACTAGACACCATATCCGCCTCGGGAAAAAACAATGCCGAGTCAATCGCTTTGTACTTGAGATGATCATCGGTCTTTCAACCGAAATTATACCATATAATATTCATCAAAACCATTTTGATAATATTATAAGGAGATTTGCTAAGCAAATCCCCAATCCTATTCAAGCAAAAAGGTTTTGCATGTAAAAGTTGTCCTACACCTATTGTAGGATAAACTAGAGTTTTCATGAAAACAATGTTTGTTGGAAATTTCATATTAACCAATTGTGATCAAGATCAACTATCTTATCATTTTGGTGAATGCAATATCATTCAAGGAAATAATTATCATCTTTAAATATTTCACAAATATTTATCAATAATTATTTCAGAAAATTAACAATTAATTTTCATCAATTTATTTGAATGACTATCACAAGGTTCATGATCAAGTTTATTAATTTCCAGCAGTGACCCCTACTCACTAAAATTAACATAACTCGACCAATTTAAATCCAATTAATGCAAACTAAATTTATTTTGTTCGCCAATTTGATTTAAAATAGAACCCAAGTGATAATTACGTATTTCTAGGTGTTTTAAAACTGTAATTAATATCTTAATCAGTCTCTAATTGCCATCCCCAAAACAGTGGATATATGGTCAATAAAACGATCATATCTTGAGTAAACAGAATCCAAATTATGCAAACTCAAATCCTACTGTTTCTTTAATTAATGAGGAACATTATCCACTTTAAAATTTTGTGTTTAAACATTGTAAACAAGGTCGAAAATTTTTCACAAGATAGGGTTGCGAAAATTGAAATGCTAAAATCTTCACGAACCCAAACGAGCCCAAATCTTCATAGGTTCATGGATCTCATCCAAAGCCTTCGACAACCTGGCTCTGATACCACTTGAAGGATACGGGAAAAATCCTCAAGCGTATCATGGAAGTATGATGATCGCATCGAATGCGATCGGGAGCGACTAGTCGCACTAGTTGCTCGATGCAGCAGAAATTAAAATATTTTTATGTGACGAAACCACATGATCCAAGAACACTTCTCGGATCATTTCGTCTAAACCATTAACAAGTAATAGGATTATCTCTTAAAGTGTGGTTGCGATCGAGTCTCTGAACAAAGAGACCTCCTGTCTCATGTCCGATCCGACAGAGGAGACGCTTGCGAACGCGTGGATGAGACGCGTGCTTCTCGCAATCCATGTTGATGATCCAAGCCACGGATCTCTTGATCTCGTTAAACAAGATACGTCACCTTCTTCATGAGCAAGGCACGTCTAAGTAGACGGAGATCCACGAGCAAACTATCGGGCATCATAACGACGACGCTGCAGCGATGGAGGATCTCTCTAGGGCATCCATGGTGAACGGCCACATGAGAGATAGAGAGAATGGGCGTGTAGAGAGAAAGAGAGAGAGAGCATTCATTGATTTCAAATCTCTAGAAGAGCAAGGGATGCCTCTTCTTATATAGGGTTTTGGGAGTCCATGGATCCCAATCCATGGACAACACGCAATCAACGGATGAGATTGATTGTGTCCCTTTCAACGGCCAGGATTGTTGTTGGTAAAACACAACAACAATTGATTTAATTTGAATTAATTCATATTGGTAAATCAACATAATTCATTCCAATTTAAATCACATTTGACTAGAGAAGAGATAATGAGAAGACTAAACCAATCCCCTAAAATAAGAGTACGGCTACCATCATCTCATGAGATCTCAATATCTCATTAGATATCATTATCTCATGAGATCTCATTATCTCATGATTATATCATGATCTCTTGTCGATAATATTTTCACAAAAAATAATTCCAAATTACCTTTTGGAAAATATCAATCAAGCCATTGAAAAAAATGTGAATCTCCTTCACAACCCAAAACTAAATGTAGTTATTTTTCAGTTAATAATTCAATTTGAATCGCATTCATATTAACAATTAATCAACAAATATAAAAAATAATATGGCTCTATATTATATATTATAAATCACATTTATAATATATATGATTAATATGGATAGTGCTATCCACATTATTCATATCCATGATAATTAAAACACATTTAATTATCTTGGATCTTCTTTTTCTCATGTGCCCAAATAACATTAATCACATTTACATTATTCACATCTTTGATGATTAAATCACATTTAATTATCTTAGATATCTCTCCTTATAATATGAATCAAATTCATATTATCCATGATAATTAAATCACATTTAGTTATCAATTTTCTCGATGCTTGGATACATATATCAACAATGAAATTATCCATGAACTCTTTCAAGGATAATGCGCTTTCTCCGCGGATACTTGGAGATAAGGACATGGCGATTGTATTATTCCACGTATAGTGACTTGGATATCGAGATCGCATCTCAAATCCAGATTCGGGCCTCCCACAGATGCTTGATTAAATCAAGACCGCAAATCTAAACTTCTCATTGTATCTGAATCACATTCATATCAATGTCCAATATTTGGACCAAGATCAGGTTACTTCTCTACTGAGAGGAGTCACTAAAATCCAGACCCATTTCATCACTCCCTAGGAATGGAAGCGTCATGGTTATACAATCGTTTATGATCACATCACCCTCAGGTATTCCCAATACCTGTACATCCTGCATACTGGAAGACTCAGAATAAACCCGAAGTATGAGACCAACTTTATACTATCTACTTCAGGGTTTTATCAGTAAGTTTCTCATTTGATCATTGGGAGTTGGTATCGATTATATACTTTCCAAAAGCATATATCATACCTAGGTCTTGAATATATACTTTCCAAAAGTATACATCAAACCTACAAATTCAGTCAAGCTTCCAAAACGAGACGACCGTGTGCACGGAATTTGATTCTTTCCAATTATCTCATGAGTGGGCTCATGTCTTCTGGTTCAATAATGAACCTGTATGATCCCTTTGAGAGATCATATTTCTCATAAGCCCTTATATGCACACCAGTGCGCCGGTGTATAGACCTTGGTTAGGTCATCAACCTATTGGTCTGCCAAATGTACATACTCAGACATATAGTAACACACCTGTCTCCGGTCAGAGGATGCGTGCCTATATCGTGACAACATACGCTATAGGACTTTGGTTATTTCGATCTCGTTAAGTCAACTCTTTGACCTAACTAATCTGACACCTCCGAATCTCTATTTCTATGTAGAGGACCTGCATCAAGAGGTTGGTCAGATATCAACCTATGAGAGAAAGTATTGTCATCTCCTACTCAGACTGGAGGTCACATCTTAACAATCATTTGACGGTGCTTGATGAGTGATCAATCTAACCCTTTAGATATTCATCCAAGCACCAGCCTCTATGATTCAATAGTTGAATCAACAGCTGTATGATTATTAAGATGGCCATGGTACATAACCCTAATTGTACTAAGGGACCTATTATGCAAATTATTTATTCTTCATTTCAGATCAGAGAATGATATTCGCAACAACATTTATTGCATAATGGCTCACCGTGGGCTCGCATGTCCAACAAGAAGAACATTCGTATTAGCATGCCAAACCTAGGTGGTAGACTGTTGACCGAATATGTTGAGCGTGCGAAATAAATTATTTGAAACGTGTGGTACTCGACTGCCATTAGGAAGATTGATCGACTGAAGATGCGGGCATGCCATGTGAAGGTACGAGTGATTGGATAGCAATTAGATCACGATAACATGTATTTAAAGTTGCTAATTTATGTGATTAAAGGTTAGCATGTATTTTAAGCTACCAGGTCGTCGAGTAAGGTATGCTTCTTTGTTTGTCAAGCTGAGGATTTGAAACCCTGGGTAATAAAAGAAAAGACAACTATGAGGCTAATAATGGAGGATTGGTTGAGGCGACGTGTGACGACATAAGCTCATCAGATCAATGCAATCTCCAATCTCGAGTGTCCACAGCTTCGGAGTCTATTAGTGGTGAAGTAAATTCCCTAGACTAATCATTGACGTGAAATAGAAGGATAGGACTTAAACTAATGAGAAGAAATGGAACTTTCTGGTATAATAAGTTTTGCTAAACTAAACTACTTTCTTTTCTTCGTTATTTAGCACTCGCTAATCTTCATCCTATGATTTCTGGAAACTCAACAGGTGTCGGTGAGCCATCGCAAGGACTTTAATAATCCAGCTAGCTAACAATAGTAGCCATCTCACCAGCCATAGTACCATAACTCGATGATATAGTTTGTAATCTTTTTGTGTACTTCCTTTCCAGCTGATGTACATGTAAATAGTTATATTGGGACAATGTACCATGTAACTTTTATTTTGTGAATGGAAAAGTATTAAATACTTCCTTCTTAGTATTTTTAATTGCAGTCTGTTTCTGAATGCTAGTTATGATTGCTGAATAAATTATTGATGAATAACTAGATCTGACTGTGAGAGTATCCGACAATATGGAATTGAGGTCGTGACATGTCCTCTTCAAGTTCTTGACATTATGCTTGCAAAATAAGTATATTACAATAACAACATGATAAGAGACTATCCTTATAGATGACATAAGAAAACTGCTTATATGTTTGATATTTTTTGTTCTTTTACCTTGAAATTTCAGTGAATTATGGTGGTTTTATAATTATTTTCTTTATCACGACTATTGTGAAAAATGACATTTTTCTCGATATTTCCAAACTGAAAACAAGAATTCCAATTAGAGAGGAAGAAAATTACAATAACATATGATTATTACACAATGTTATACTTTTCTATTGTGAACACATACGTACCCTTATTTTGTTTACAAAAAATGCAAGAGTCTTTACGCGAGAAATATTTTAGACACCTTTCATACACTTTATAAAAGCTAATATTTATATACTAGACATACTTGATGCATTGCCAATTTAGATATAGTATAGTTTTTAGGCTTTAAAGTTCAAACTCCGTCCTTTTATATATTCCCTCTTTATCCTTCATATATTACGAGAGATGCGTTTTTCAGAATGTAGGTGCGGTGTCTAAATAATCTATTTTTATAAGAAGTGTCACATATTCCAAAATTGAAAAAAAATTATCACTTATTATGAATGCACATGCGGTACATCGTCTCATAAATACATCAATATATGAAATGAAAATGGTCGTGAGTTGAAAGAATGGAATCAAGAAAACTTTTCAAAATGGGATATTTACACCCATAATCCTGAATAATTTTGTAAGTACATTCATAATCCTGTGTAATCGTGAATTACGCCTAAGACTCTAAGTAATACTTAACTCTTACACCCATAACCCCGCGTTAACTTCCATCCAAATTCCCGTTAGCTATGACGGTATCCGTAAAACATTTTACATTTTATATCATTTAAATTCTTATTATCTACGCTTTCCTCCTCCAGCCAGGCAACCCACCTCCCCACTCGCCGACCTCCTCCTATCCTTCCTCTTCCAGCTAAAGCCGAAGCCCCCTCGTCGTGCAAGGCCTACCCACTACCACCACTTGTAAGGCCTACCCTCTGCCCGCAAGGCCCTTCCTGCAACACCCCACCCCGCCAACCGCCACCGCCTGCAAGTCCCTTCCTGTAAGTCACCACCCTAAGCCCCGCCAACCGCCCACATCCCTTCCTATAAGCCCCTCCTGCAAGACCCCCCCCCCCCCCGGGCGGTGACTGAAGGAGGAGCAGAGGAAGGAGAGATGGCATTGGAGGGGGGTTGTTGGAGGAGCAAGCGGGAGGGGGTTTTCTTTGTTCTTTTAATTATGGCTAATCCCAGCCGTCAAATCACAGATTGATTAGATTAACTCAATCATCCGATTGAGTTAATGAACTAAACTAACGGAAGGTTATAAGTGTAAGACGACACACTTATTCAGGGTCATGGACATAATTCACGATTACATAGAGTTATGAATGTAATTACATAATTATTTAGGATTATAGGTGTAAATATCTCTTTTAAAATAACTCATCAATTCCTATTAAATATGTCACATGCTAAGTCTTGTGGCAGTCACCTTTACATACATTTATACGAAAACTCTAATTTTTTACCCAAAAATTTGATCTCAAAAAAACTAAGGTAGTTCTGCAAGAAAAAATTGCAGTGATAGCAAATGTGACATAATTAATATGAAAGAAACATATTTATCATTAATTAATATATATAATTTTGTTGAAAGTATTTTTATATTAAAACAATATATTATCACTTGTAAATAATTAATTGTATATGTTTTTATGGTTCAATGGGGCTGCCTGTTGGTTGCCCCTTCTCATTTTCCGATGTTTTTTTATTTTTTTTGCAAAATCATATATATTCATCTATATATCCTTCCAATATACCATTCGAATTCCGTTAGAAACGGGGACTCCTATGCCCTCCATCTAGAACATGTGGATTACAACAATGTTTAGACGGTTAAAATTACTTGTTTTAGATGTAGGACATAAGAGTCTTTGTTTCCGACGAGTTCGAATATCATATTGGAGGGATATATAGATGGATATACGTGATTTTATTTTGCAAAAAAAATAAAAATTTACGGGAAAATGACACGGAGCAACTCCATTTTTCCTATAAAAAGATGTACATAAAAGAGAAGAAATATAACAAAAATGAAAAAAAAACGTACTAGAGTTATAAAATTATAAAATGGATATCCCAAAGGAAACATACCTTTTCCATTTATGAATGCGTGAATCACATAAAAATTATTAAAAATATCAAATTATCACTATCGTTACTTGTTTGAGTTAGATACATGGAAACAACAACTTGTGTCATGCTTTCTAATAATTATTTATTTGTGATAACAACCAAAATTTCTCATCATCAATTTGACATTGCAGATCCTTCTTCACATATAATTCAAGAGAAAGAACACAAAGGATAATGAGTAAATAATGAAAAGGTGGTTTGGTCCATAATAGATGATCAAAACTAAAGTGCATAGCCAATTCCATTCTAAACATGCATTCAAAATTCAAATCAATGATCCGCCATGCGGTCTCCTACCGAGGATATCAGTGTGAAGACATACACATCTATATTGGTTTTAATTAGGATATGGATATCCTTGATTAAGTTTGATGAATATAAATATACAAATGCTACATCCAACAAAAGAAATGCAAATATCATATGTTATAGTTTCACAAATACGAATACAAATCACGAAAAGTAAATAAACATGTATATTTAAATTTTTTATAAATATATATTATACTAACTAATAAAGTACTTTTGCAATTATTTATACAATAGGAAATAAATAAAATCAAATAGCACTAGACATAGAGAAGATATCCTAAAGCTACCTTCCCGTGCATCCATCCACTCGACCTTGTAAAAGTCGAAGGTTTAAACCTCATAAAAATCATTCACCTCATTTGTGCTACTTCCTCATCAATTTTCATCATGTGCTCATTAGTTAAATACAACTATCTCAATGTTCATCACGGGAAGGGTATAGCATCAGGCTGGGTTGGCCTAAACTCGACCCTGACTCGATCCCACAAACCCGAGCTCAACCCGGAGTCGAGGAAACTAAAGGTGCGTCTGGTTGCCGGGTTAGCCCGGATTAAACTCGGGGAGGACAAACCGTTTTTGTATTTTGATGTTTGGATAGAGGGTTAGGGGTTGAATGGGTTGTTGTGATGCGATTGTATTGAAGTTTGGAAAAGTGAGTAGTTATTATGTGTGATTGTATTGAAGTTTGGAAAAGTGAGTAGTTATTGTGATGCGATTGTATTGAAGTTTAAAAAATTGTGTAGAAGTTGAGTAGTTTATAATTTTTAGATGATATGACGGTATAATATATTTTTTGATGGAATAGATGAAAGAGAAATGATTTATTTAGTATATAAAAAAGAGAGGGGGAGTGGACCCCACAAATGAGAGAAATAGTGGATTTTGGGGGATAAGCCCCCCAAGGGGGGTTACACCTCCAACCGAACATGGTCTAAGGGTCGGGCTCGGACAACCATTTTATCGATTTTTCTTGCACAGATCGGCCCTAGCCGAGCTTGAGTTGGGCCTTGATAGCCCGATCCGACCGACCATACATTCTTGGGTTTTTTTTTAAAAAAAACCATAATTATTGATGTTGACTTCGATTAGAATATGCATAACTTCGTAGTATTTAGAAACTTGATTTTTTCTGGATTGGTTCGATGTCAAAAATTTTCTTTTTGTTTCGTTTGACGCTAATATGTTTTGCCACTCTGATATATCTAGGGTACGAGTGATGTTGGTTATATGTTGTCTATATCTAGGTGTGATTTAAATTATGCTAGACATACATAATAAAAGATGTAAATATGATATTTATATCGAACATATCAAGAGCAATCTTATGTATATTGATAACCATTTTGCATTGTATCAGCACAATGAAGTTTCTTTAGCTATGTTAAGAAATAACAATATTCTTTCGCTGGAGATGTTGACCATATTCCTTTAATTGATCTAGATCAATACACAACATACGCTATCCGACTCAAACTGTACAAGGTAACTGTACACAAGGATGAAAATATAATCACGTTCAGTTCTTTATAAGAGAGATGGGGATCGGGCTGAGTCTGGCCTGAACCTGTCCCTAACTCGACAGGCCTCGGATCAGGCCCGGGCCGTGACCCGAGCCAATGCCATAAAATTTTGGGTGGGCCCAAGTCGAGCTTTTTTGAATGCGAGGTCGAGTCCAATGCTTCGCCCATTTGGTCGTTACCATCAAAAGTTCACCCGGACCTTCAAAATGACCTACACTCATAAATGCATATGTTTGTCATTTGTAAAAGGGGTCAATGGGGCTGCCCCCTGGGGGTAGCCAACATGGCTGCCCCATCCCATTTTTTGTTAATTTTTTTATTTTTTTTTGAAAAATATCATCATGTATTTTCATCCCTATATCCCTCCTATATGCCATTCGAATTTCGTCAGATCAGAGACTCCTACAGCCTCCATCCAGACATAGTCGATTTAAAAAATCCTATGACCGTTAAAAAAATGGCGTCTGGATGGAGGTCGTAGGAGTCTCTGACGAAATTCGAGTGACATATGCGAGGGATATATGGATGAATATACATGGTGATATTTTTCCAAAAAAAATAAAAAAAATGCGAAAAATGAGGTGAGGGCAACCCCATTTTTCCCTTTGTAAAAATGTATCTGTGCATTTATAGCTATATTTAAAAAGCAAGATTATTCAATATATATTCTTATAAAATCCAAATTCGTATCCTTGTTGGTAGGGTACACGTCAAGGCATGTCCTAGCTAGGATAGAATGTTCTCAGGGGCATTCGACCGAACAGGTAACGCGCGAAGCATGCAGGCAGAGACGTGCCCGCGCGCTCTCCCTCCTCGCTTTCCATAGCCCTGTACCTTTAAAGCACCCAATCGCGTAGATCTCGATGTTCGCAATCCCAGCCGCGCTCTCCTCTCCCTCCTCTTTGACGAGGACCCGCCTCCCCTGCGCCGTCAGGAGGAGGATGACTCGCTTCTCGCCGCCATGTTGCGCCTCGACTTCGTCCTCGCCTTCGACCAGCGAGGGGGGAGGCCTCAAGCCCAAGCCCTGGCTGCTTGTTGGGCTCGGGAATCCCGGGAAGATGTACAGAGCGACGAGGCACAATGTATGCGTTCGATATGCTCCCTTTTTTGTCGCTTGTGGTTCTTGAATTGTGGGTTTGTTTACAGTTTGGATTTTTTTTGGTGATTGGTACAGATCACTGTAGAATATTTGTATATGCTGGAGTTATTGGCATGATGAAACTTAGTGACGGAGGATGTATGATGAATAAAATGTACTGGTTTTATTTGCAACCGGGTTTTGTTCCATTGATGAATTGTGGGTTCGAGTAGAGTTTGGATTTTCAGACATACAGTTTGCAGAATGTTTGTAACTTTGTTATGGTTACATACTCCAACGCATTTACGAAATCCCTGTGCTTCATTTCTAGGATGCACCATTAATTGTAGATGTGTGGTAACTTTCCATTTGGGGGGTTTTTGGGGCTTTGAGTGTGCATGGTTACTTGATCGGGATTTTGCATAGTCGTCTGTTGATTCAATGGTGTAACACCTCAACCTCCAAACATAGTTCCACATTGAATACTCATAAAGTATGAGAGTGGGTTTATAAGTGGTCGGAATAACTACTTCTTAATTTGGGCTTAAGCATTTTGGGTGATTGTCAATGGGTTTGAATAGTCTCAAGCACAACAAGTTGTTAGCATCGATTTTCCTTGATAATGAACTGAGGACCTAAGCTCGTGATGTTACAAATGGTATCAAAGTCCTCAAATAGTGGAAAGGGCAACCCGAGAGGTGGAGTCATCCCTACAAAGAGAGACGAGGAAAAGGCTACCCAGAACATGCAACCACCAATATTTCTGGCAGTAAGTGATGGGCCATGTCGCAACGCGACATTTTCGAATATAAGTGGTGGAGGTTGTAACATCCCAACTCTCTAATATAGTCCCACATCGGACACTCACGAAGTGTACGAGTGTGTCATAAGTGGTGAGGATTACTACTTGATAACTTGAGCTTAAGCATTTTGGGTTGTCAATGACTCAATGAGTCCAACTGAGCTCGAGCCCAACAAGTTGTCGAGGTCAGTTTTCTCAACGATCTGGGGACATAAGTCCGGTACATTACAAATGGTATCAGAGCAGGAGTTCCTTTGGGCATAAGATATCCACGATTTCTAGTGACCCAAGACCTAGATATATAGTGAAAACTAATATCACAAGTAACTCGTTGACCTTGTCAGTTTCTAAATCAGATGGCTCCTCGTAGTGCGATTAAAGCCAATAGAAACCATGAGTCATCGATGAACAATGGGGTCGCTATGGACATGCAGTGACAGTTTTCGAGCTGATGACTTTGAGGACCTAGCAACAGAAAAATCACGAATCGAGCTCTGACGGACTCACTTTAAAGATATTTATCTGGCATGATTCACTTATTTTCAAGGGCAATCATGAGCTTGAAAAAGCTGAACACTGGATTCGAGAGATGGAATTGATGTTCGAGGTTAAATGAAAGTGATTTCTGGGACATTCCATATGTGAGATGGTGCAAAGGAATAATGGACATCAGGCAAGGAGATTCATCTTCTAGACACTCCAATCATTAAGTAGAATGATTTTTAGAGCGTTTCACATAACATTACATTCCCGAGCATGCTAGGTATGCTGAATGCCATGAATTCATAAATCTCCGATAGGGAAATATGACGATCAAAGAGTATGTGATAAAATTCCAAAATTTGGAGAAGTATGCTGAATGCATTGCATAAATGAAAAGTAACGAGGTAGAAAGTTTGTGAAGACTTGAATGCGGGATTGAGCATTAAAGTGCTCGAGGTCCTACAACCCTATATGAGACAGTTGCAACAACCATAGAGGTTGGCGCATCTTATCGTAGGATGCAATAGCTGAACCCATGAAAGTATCATCATAGGCAAGCCTTATCGATAAGAGGTGTCACACTATAGTAAATGCCAAGAAGACAAGGATTGATGATACCCAAACCCACAATAGGTACATAGTGGAAATATGCCCACATTGTGATAGAAGGTACCTGGGGAAATGCTGCAAATTGACTAGAGCATGCTTGAAGTGTGGAGAAAAGGATTACTTCATGAGAGACTATAAGAAGGATTTTACATTTACGCCCTTATCTTGTTGCATATAATATTTGGCTTATTCTCGTTTAATATCATTATATGGCTCATTCATAAACATAATTATTTATACGAAGGGTGTTTTTTAGTATATGTATATTGCATACCATACTTTCATATATACCTTTAAAATTTGCCATATTTTCTCACACACATTGAAATTTTCATATTTTGGCATATGCCTTAATATTACCATACTTGCACATATGCTCCTTAAAATCATAACGTTTGCACATATGCCTTAACATTGCCATAATTGCACACATGCCCCTTAAAATCACATAACATTTGAATATATCTTAATGTTGCCATAATTGCATGTACACCCGTAACTTATCATTGTTGAAAGTTGTCTTGATTGTTAAATCCTTAGGCGTTTTTGGTGGCTTTACCGCCAGCACTAGCGGTCCATAAACATAACACACATGACAATATAGCTACAACCGCAGAGGACTTATTTTTTGCCTCGATCAGTTCCTTGCATCGTACGCCTCTAGAAGGCGTCGACCCCCTTTTTGGCTCTTATGACCCCTTAGTCTTTGCCAAAATCTTAATCTTAACTTTATTGACATTAACATTGATTAATAGATATACTTACTTCGTGTTAACAAATCACCTTTATGCCACATTTATGACCCAAGATAAAACTATCATATCAAGGTTTGATAATGATTAATACAAACATTGACCTTTGTTGAGATATTAGTTATCATTTATTCTGTTCATGTATTTTCTTTTCTTTATGTCCATCTTATATAATTTGTCCAACATGTTTCTCCTCTATATAAGAGAACCCTAAGGCCTCATGAATAAGCAGGTCATTGTTTTCTCTCAACATGGTATTAAAACGATGATCCTAGACCAGAGTTCTTGTACCCTACCCATGCTCTAGCCCCCACCCGCCACCCTCTCATCTCGCACGCCGTACGCCGCCGCCAACTCGCGAGGGCCAATCCCACTTCTCATGCGGCATCATTGCATTGCAGCCACCACCCGAACGACATCCATTCGCCGTCACTACCACCTGTGCGACATCCAACCACCACTACCACCCCCGCGCGGCATCCAGCCGCCGCCGCCACCCCTTTGCACGCAGTTGCACGCAAGCGTGCCTCTGTGCACCTCCACATACCACTACGAGCCTCATTGCATCCACTCCAACGTTGCCAACAACCCTCGCGGTCATTTTCTCTCCTCTCTGTTACCACACTGCAATTTTAAATGGTTTTATTTTGACTAGAAAAGAGATCTCAGACCTATAAACCACTTAACATAGATAGAGGATTGACGAAGATAATTATATGAGTCTACACATACAACCAATCCTCTATATGATTGTGTGACTTGTTCGGATTGGTGTATTTCCCCAGTTAAGTTCTGTTTTGACGTTCTTCTTCATCATGTCAGAAAACAAAGGTGACGTCTTCTCTTCGTCCGGTGTCTTCAAGGGCTTGGTTCCCCTAGTGAAGATGGACATGACCAACAACGAGTTGTGATCCATGTTGTTTTTGACCCTTAATACAGTGCAAAAATAAGGATCACATTTTGACGAAGCCATAACTGCTGGATAAAACTGGGGACAATGTTTCGTGGAAGTAAGATAATGCGTGCATGCGTGTTTGGCTCTCTGGGACTCTCACCACAGAGATCGTCAATGACATTGTGAACCAGCCCACCGTCAATACGATGTGGGATATTCTGGTAGCCACGTATGCACAAGCGAAGAACGAGGCCAAGATTCTTCAGCTACAGTTTGACATATATACGATCAAGCAGAATAGTCGTCCTCTACATACCTTCTATTCTTCGCTTTGAGGCATGTTTGAGAAGTTTCACCGCTTCATGCATGTAACCACTTCCACGGAGCAACATAGGCATACATGAATCTCACAATAGTGGGAGTTTTCTTAGCAGCCCTGGATCCAGAGTATGAGGCAACACGTGCACAACTTCTTTCATGCGTGACCATCCCTCCCATGGAGGAGGCCTACAATTGTCTCAACATGCTTCTTATCCCACCAACTGCCACCACCCAGACCTCCTCAACGATGGTTGCATCTCATGATAAGGGAGGTTCTACATAGTTTAGAGGATGTGGTCCCTGAGGCAAAGGAGGTGGACGTCAACGTGAACCTTGGCCCTACTGTCATCGTCCAAGACACTCTCTGAGGACACATCACACATGCTATCGAAAGCATGGATACCCCGTATCTACTCGTGTCGTTGGGCAGATTGAGCCTCCAGACAGTTTGGCTCCTCATACAGATTCACGCCTTGATGATATTGTCTATAGTCTGATGGAGATAATGACTCCTGCTGTCGTCACCACTATAGGTTCTTCAGATGTTGCAGCCGCTGCTAGAGCCTCTTCAAGCTCCTTAGGTATGATCTATGCTTTTACCAGTTGTAGCATGGTAAACATGATAGAATTGGATCATGGACTCTGATGCTTCTCATCATATGTGTGCATATAGAGCCCGGTTCAATTCTTACAGATCTATACCCCCTAGGAGATGGCCCGTTGTTACGAACATGGTTTACTTACCCATTATGGGATAGGGGGAGGTGCATTTGACGCCATCCATGCGCATGTAGAATGATTGATATGCTTCTAAATTTTAGATGAATTTGCTTTCTATTAGTCAGATCACGAAGGATCTACATTGTCGTGTCATTTTGACCCTCCTCTCTTGTGTTTCAGGATATACTCACGAGCAAGATGATTGGATGTGGCCGTGAGCAGCGAGGGCTCTACATATTGATTCAGTCTCCTGGCGCCGACACCTCTTTAGTTCCCACTGTATCAATCTCTCCTTACTTGTGGCATTTTTCTTTTTTGGCCACCTTCCTCTGCAGAAGCTGTGTCATGTCTTTCCACATATCTTTACACGCTCTTCCTTCCAGTGCAGGGCTTGCCAGCTCGGGAAGCATCATCGATCTTCTTTCCCTGGTTGTCATAGTCGTAGTAGTAATCAGTTATTTGTGCTTATTCATCTAGATATTTGGGGTCCTAGTCGTATCTCTGCTCCAAGGACATCATTTTCATCTTGTTGCTGTGGATGATTATTCTAGACTTTCTTGGATCTTTTTGTTGAAAAACACGTCAGAAACCGGGTCTATCATTAAATCTTTTGTTAATGAAGTAAATAACATGTTCTCTGCTAATGTCAAGTTTATTCGCTCTGACAATGCCTTAGACTTCTGCACGTTACTTTAGCTAAGTTCTTCAGGTTTCTTGGCATTGTGCACCAGACCTTGTGTACATGCACCTCTCAACAAAATGATGTTGCCGAACACAAGTACAATCATTTACTTGATGTTAGGACACTTTTGAATCAGAGTCGTGCTCCTCACTCATTCTGGGGTGGTGCGCTCCTCACTGCTTGCTACTTGGTGAACGACATGCCGTCTTATGTCTTAGGAGAGAAGGTTCCTTTCTCGATTGCATTTCCCGAGAAGGACCTGTTCTCTCATACACCTCGTATGTTTGGCTCTATTGCCTTTGTTCACCATCTGACGCCTGGTCGTGGTAAGCTCTCTCGTAGAGCTGTCAAGTGTCTTTGTATGCTACACTCGTACCCAGAAGGGGTATCGTTATTTTGATCTGGTTCGATAGAAGTATTATGTTAGTGCTGATGTCACCTTCTTTGAGTCTATTATGTATTTCTCTCCTACAGGTGACATGTTGACTCCCTCTGACTATGGATATGCCTCATCCTACGGTTGCACCACCTCCATCACCTTCACTACATCCACCACCTCCAATACTTACACCGGCTCATATGCCTACCTTCGCACCACCATCCAGTACGTTGGCCCATCTATTACCGTATTTCTATGTTCATAGGCCTCGCACAGTTCTCCCTGCTCACGGACCTTCCCCATCATCCAACACGTCTCATGTACGTAATGAGCACATTGTTTCTACTGATCGCACTAGCGATTTGTCCATGCGGCAGGATCTTTACAAGACGACCAAGTGCTCTCTCAGGAGGGTGGTTTACAGGTTAAGGAGGAGGTATGTGATTTTTATGTCCCTATTGCTCTGCGGAAGCAGAGATGTACTTGTGCTACCTAAACTCTCGCAACCCATGTTTCCTTGGGCTGACTCTCAGAGGTTTTCCTGAGGTTTGTTGTGGGACTGTCAACCGTGGAAATACTACAGATATATCAGGACACGATACATGATAATCGGTGGCGTCTTGCGATGGAGGAGGAGATGGCCGTGTTACAGTCATGTGACACATGGATCATTTTTATAGCTCCTACAGGAGCATCTATTATTAGATGCAAGTGGGTGCTCACTATGAAGCACCGTGCATATGGCAGCGTGGATCGCTATAAGGCGAGACTTGTGTCTCATGGGTTCACCCAGACATATAGGGTGGACTATCAGGATTTTTTCTCTCCAGTGGCTCAATATTTTACACTTCGGATCCGTCTCTATGTTGTGACATGGGACTTGCCCCTATATCAACTTGATGTGAAGAATTCCTTTCTCTTTGGTGACTTACAAGAGGAAGTCTACATGAAACATCCACATGGGTTCGCTACTGAGGGGAGTGCCAAAAGGTTTGCAGACTTCACAAGGCTATCTATAGCCTTAAGCAGAGTCCAAGAGCATGGTTTCAGAAGCTCTCGGATTTGATAGAGCAGCATGGGTTCGCGAGATCTTCTGCAGATCACTCACTATTCGTTTAAAGGTCTCAGAGAGGTACCATTGCCATACTTGTTTATGTTAATGATATTATTGTCACAGGGGATGATGTGTTGGACATCCAAGGAGATAGTGATTTTCTAGGTCAGCAGTTTGTGACCAAGGACTTGGTAGTCTATGTTACTACCTTGGACTGGAATTCGTGAGGAACCAATGAGGTCTTGTGATGACCTAGAGGAAGTACGTTATAGATCTTCTATCTGAGACTAGCACAACAGATTGCAAGCCTGCCTCTATTCCGATGGATCCAAGCATGAAGCTTTTTGATGATGACACTGAGGAGGTAGACAAGAGGAGGTACATGGAGCTGGTTGGGAAGCTCCTATACGTGACCATTACTAGGCCAGATATATCCTTTATACTGAGCAGGGTGAGTCAGTTCACGGAGCAACCTAGACATGCACATATGGATGCAGTCTGTATGATTCTGGGGTATCTGAAGACCTCACCTGGCACTGGTCTTCTATGTAGCAGAGGTACATCCCTTGCCATTACAACTTGTGCAGATGCAGATTATGCGGGATGCCCCAAGGGAAGGAAGTCTACCTCTGGCTTTACAGTGTTCATAGGGAATTCCTTGGTATCATGGAAGAGCAAGAAGCGGACAATGATTACTAGATCCAGTGCAGAGTCATATTACAGAGCCATGGCACAGGGGAGTACAGAGATGATGTGGGTCAGATCCGTTCTTACTGACCAATCAGTTGAGGTGCCTCTTCCCATGCACCTGCAATACAACAACCAGGTTGTTCTCCTTATCGCCAACAACCCAGCATTCCATGGGAGAACCAAGCATATCGAGATAGACTGACACTGCATTTGAGATACTTCATCTCCACTACTCATATTAGCTCAGGAGATCATGCAACATGTGTATTTACCAAGGCCCTAGCTAGAGAGCCATTCCAGAGATATTCCAAACTCAGCATGATTGATCTTTAAGCTCCAGCTTGAGGATGATATTAATACTTATCATTTATTGCTTTCTTGTATTTTCTTTTCTTTATGTTCATCTTATGTAATTTGTCCAACATGTTTCTCCTCTATATAAAAGAACCCTATTTTCTCATGAATAAGCAAGTCATTGTTTTCTCTCAACAACCTTAAATAAATTGCACGATATACCACTAGTAATAATTGTTTATCATTGAAAATGTTCAAAAGTATATCTAAGATTCAGAATAAAGAAAGCTGGTTGAAAAGTCAAGGAAAACATGGATACACTCTCGCTCTCGATATGATCGGTTTTTGGTTTCGCTTGAGCTTCTTGATTCTTTCGCGCTCTCCTCTGTGGGGGCTCAGCTGCGGACCATGTTCGACCACACGCCAATTATTTGGGACTCCGGCGATGCCCCTCCACAGAGGGGACTCTTTAGATATGAGAAGTGTTGGTTGTTGGAGGATAATTTTAGGGAGATGGTGGCCTCCCGTTGGTCCAACGTGGAGGTTTCTGGTTCGGCTACGTCTAGATTTGTTCAGAAGCTTGACTCCTTATGTACGAGGCTGAGTGCATTCAAGAGGGACTCCATGGCTGCCAGATGCGCTACGAGATTGGAGGCTGAGGAGGTGGTTCTGAGACTTGATATTCTAGAGGATTGTAGGGAGCTCTCGGAGGACGAGCTGGACACTCGGTCGCTTGCTCAAAAACTAATCGCGTCCGAGGACCTTAAGCGTGTCACGGAATGGAGACAAAGATCAAGAAATGCTTGGCTCAGGGAGGGGGATGCTAACACGGCATTCTTCCATCCCATTGCAAGCGGGCGGCGTCGCTCTAATGCACTGAGATCGATTACGATCAATGGTGTGCGCGCGGATGGTAACAGAGAAATGGGGAAAGCTATTGTTGATCACTTTAAGGATTTTTCGATGAGGACTATACCGAGAATTTGGAGGTGGTCGGGGCTCGGGGCTACACCTTTAACGCCCTCTTTGTGTGATATGCTGACTCAGAGTGTTTCTTTGGAGGAGGCTAAGGGTGCGGTATGGGACTTGAATGCAGATGAGGCTCCGGCCCCGGATGGCTTCCCGATGGCTTTCTACAGAGATTTTTGGGATCTGGTAGGCACTGATGTTCTGGAGGTCATCTTTGAGTTTTGTATGGGCAATGCTGGCTTCAAAAGGATTAACAGATCTCTGATCGTTCTCCTACCTAAATCCTCGTCGGTTGAACGTATTGAGGACTTTCGCCCCATTGCTATTTCTTACGCACTCTATCTAATTGTGGCGAAGGTTTTTGCCATATGGCTGAGCCGTGTTCTTGAAGGTATTATTTCCCCACCGCAGTCTGCGTTTATTCAGGGTAGGAAAATCTCGGACTGCCTTACACTTGCCTCGGAGATCATTGCGGACTGGAGGAGAAGGGACATGCGAGGAGTTTTATGGAAGGTAGACTTTGCAAAGGCTTATGATAGCTTAGAATGGAAGTTCCTTTGGTCGGTGCTGCGGAGGAGAGGATTCCCGGAGAAGTGGATTTCTTGGATGAGACGTTGTGTGACAACATCCTCCTTCTCGGTCATGGTGAATGGCCGCCCGGAGGGAGGCTTCTACCAGTCGCGTAGGGGCATACGCCAGGGATGCCCCCTTGCTCCTCTGCTGTTTGTCCTCGCCGCGGATGTCTTGGCGCGCATTGCGCTCCGCGTGGTTGATTGCGGTTTCTCGCCTGGGTACTCTAGGGATGGATCGTTGATCCCGCTTTTGCAATATGCGGACGATACTATCTTCTTCATTGAGGGGGGCGCTGCGGAGGTCACCGGCATGGCCGTGGCCTTAGATATATTCAGTGAACTGTCCGGTCTGTTCAAGAATGTTGATAAATCAAAGGTCATCCCGTTCGGCCTTTCTGTGGAGGAGGCTGATGTTTGTGATCGGGCCTTAGGTTCGGACTGTGGCTCCCTGCCGATTGACTATATGGGGACGCCTTTGACGGTGGGAAGAACGAGGTTGCGGGATTGTCTCAGAGTTGTGGAGAAGGTGGAGGCGAGGTTGGCGGGGTGGAAGTCGGCCATTCTTTCCCGGGGGGGGGGGATTGGTTCTCTTAAAAGCGGTTCTCTCCTCCATCTCTGTTTACTTCTTATCCAACCGCTGCTTACCGAAGGGGATTCGTAGTCATCTTGAGAAGCTTATGCGTAGGTTCTTATGGGGCAAGCATGGGGAGGAGTCGGGGGGGATTCACCTTGTTGAATGGGATGAAATTACACTCCATAATAAGGCGGGGGGGGGGGCTGGGGGTCAAGAGGCTGGATCAAATGAACGAGGCTTTGCTTCTTAAATAGGCAAGCAGAATATGGGGCCCTGGGGAGGATTCTGTTGCAGCGTTCTGCGCAAAATATACGGTACCGGGGGGGGGGGGGGGCGTCGGGGCCAGGTGCTCACGTGGATTCTCCCACGCCGTTCTGGAAGGGGTTGGTGGAGGTCTTCTCCAGGCATATCGCTCTGTTTAGGCTGATTTTTGGCAATGGCGAGTCCTTCGCCTTTTGGTCTGATGATTGGACCGGGGGGGGGCTTTGTGTGCGCGGTTCCCTCGCCTGTATGCTCTTGCGACTGATAGGAATGTGTTGAAATAAACTTTATTCATGATCTGAAAAGAGATCCCAAGGCTCAGTCATATAGGAGAGGAGCCAAGGGTTAATTACATAAGTGGTACTCGAAGAAAACATAAAACATAAATATACTACGGTGATAAATAAACATCTCAACACTCCCCCTCAAGCTGGAGCAAAGATATCAATCATGCTCAGCTTGGAACAACATCTCTGAAATGAACCTCTGGACAGTGCCTTTGTGAAGATATCTGCAGTCTGATCTTCTGTGGAAACATGTGAGGTAGATATAAGATCTTTTTGGATCATGTCTCTAGTGTAGTGACAATCCACCTCGATATGCTTTGTCCGCTCATGAAACGCAGGGTTATTGGCTATAAATAGCGCTGCCTGATTATCACCTAAAAGCTTTATAGGAAGGGGAACCTCAATCGTAAGGTCGGTCAATACTGATCTGACCCACATCATTTCTGTACATCCCTGTGCCATAGCCCTGTATTCAGACTCAACACTAGATCTGGCCAGCATAGTCTGCTTCTTGCTTTTCCATGAAACAAGTGAACTGCCTACAAAAATATCAAAACCAGAAGTCGACTTTCTGTCCCTGGGACAACCAGCATAGTCTGCATCTACACATCCTGTCACCTCAAGTGATGCGTCCCTACTGAACAGAAGGCCAGAGCCAGGTGACGTCTTCAAGTACCACAAGATCATGTGAACGACATCCATATGTACCTTCCTGGGTTGCTCCATGAACTGACTGACTTTGCTAACTGCAAAAGCAATATCCGGCCTGGTAATAGTGGCGTATAGGAGCTTCCCAACAAGCTCTCTATATCTCCTCCTGTCAATTTCTTCAGTGTCCTCATCATACAATCTCATGCTCGCATCCATAGGAGTGGAAGCAGGCTTGCACCCTGTCATGCCTGTCTCGGAAAGGAGGTCAATAACAAATTTCTTTTGATTCATTACGATTCCACGTTGATTTCTAGCGAATTCTAGTCCAAGAAAGTATCGAAGGTTTCCAAGGTCCTCAGTCACGAACTGCTGACTAAGGAACTCCTTAGCAGTAAGAATACCCTGCTCATCATCTCCTGTCATTACAATATCATCCACATAAACAAGGATAGTCACAGTACCTCTAGATGTCCTCTGTACAAATAGTGAGTGGTCCGAAGTAGATCGCACGAACTCCTTTTGCTCTATCAACTCTGATAGCTTTTAATACCAAGCTCTTGGACTTTGCTTCAGGCCATAAATCGCCTTATGAAGGCGGCACACCTTCTGAGTCTCCCCCTCAGTAGCAAACCCGGGTGGCTGTTGCATATAAACTTCCTCCTGGAGATCCCCATAGAGAAAGGCATTCTTGACATCAAGCTGATACATCGGCCGGTCTTTGGAAACGGCAACAGAAAGCAGAATGCGTAGTGTCGAATGTCTTGCTACTGGAGAGAAGGTGTCCTGATAATCCACCCCATATGTTTGGGTGAACCCTCGAGCCACAAGCCTTGCTTTGAAACGATCAACACTGCCATCAGCCCTTTGCTTGATCGTGAATATCCATTTGCAACTCACAATAGATGCTCCTGGAGGAGGTGAAACAATGCTCCATGTGCCACGTGATCATAGGGCCGTCATCTCTTCTTCCATAGCAAGTCGCCACCTAGTGTCCTGGAGCGCCTCCTGATATGTACGTGGGATAGTAACAGCAGAAAGTCCCACTATAAACTTCTTGTAGGCATCTGACAGATGATCCAAGGAAACATGTGCATCCATTGGGTAAGTAGCACATTGGCGATGCGGTTTTCTTAGAGCAATCGATATCTTCAGGTCATCAGCCTCATCATCTTCTGGAAGTAAATCCTCCTGTTCATTAATAAACTCTCCAGTGCCATCAGTAGATATAATATGTTCCTGACATACCTGAGGCAAGATGGATGATGTCGTAGGCACATGAGCAGAGGGTCGAGTAGAAGATCTGCGAGTATAAACATGGGGTAAGAATGTAGACTCTGGATGAGGAGGTGGAGGTGTCGGTGGTATAGGTGGCGAAGACCTCGGGATATCACACGGAGGAGATGGAGGTGGAGGAACCACAACATCCTTTCTGGATCCATTTTCGGATAGCCTGTCACCTGTAGGAGAGAAATACATGATAGATTCGAAAAAAGTAACATCAACACTGACATAGTATTTTCTCCCAACAGGATCTAAACATCTATAACCTTTTTGGGTACGAGAATAACCAACAAAGACACATTTGACAGCTCTAGGTGAGAGCTTGTCATGGCCAGGAGTAAAGTCATGGACAAAGGCTACCGATCCAAAAACACGAGGTGTGTGCATCCCCCCAGAAGGAATGAGGTGTATGACTATGAATCAACAAGGCCCTCGTGATGTGTAAGAGGTGACGATGTTTGCGTTCTGCAACCCCATTTTGCTGTGATGTATACACACAGGAAGTCTAATGAACAATACCCATAGACTGGAGAAATTCTACCAAACGAAGAGTAGAAAATTCCAAAGCATTGTCGGTGCGAATATAGTTGGTTTTAACAAAAAAATGTTGTTGATCTCAATAAGAAAAGTCTTCATTATAGCACCCGCTTCAGATTTGTGTTTAAGTAAGAAAACCCAAGACAGTTTAGAATAATCATCAACAACAACCATGTAAAATCTATGCCCTTGATGATCAGGAACACAACTTGGACCCCAAATGTCAAAATGCAACAACTCAAAGGACCGACTACTACTATGACTTGGACGACTAGGAAAGGAGCGGCGGCGGTGTTTCCCAAGCTGACAAGCTTCACAGTCCAGAGTAGTACGAATAGATAGTTGCGGGAGAACACGCATCATCTTTTGGAGAGGAAGGTGGCCAAAGCGAAGGTGACACAGAAACGACGAAATAGATCCAGAGGGAATTGAGGCCACACCAGCACACGAAGGAACAACAAGTTTGTATAATCCTCTCTCATCATGGCCATGAATAATCATCCTGCCAATTAGTATGTCCTGAAACATAAGAGAAGATGGGTCAAATATTGCACGACAGTGTAAATCTTTTGTAATCTGACTAACAGACAAAAGATTCATTTGAAAATCTGGAGCATGTAAAACATTCTAAAGTTGTATAGAAGGGGCTAAAACAATCTCCCCCTGACCCACGATGGGTAGTCGAACTCCATTGGCTATGATCACAGAACGCCCTGGAGGAATAGTCCTGTATGACGAAAACTGTGTCCGATCTCCACACATGTGATGGGATGCTCCAGAATCAATAATCCAATCTGTCACATCGGAACTGTTGCTACTGGAACTGGTAAGCACATATGAAATACCTGATGAACTAGGTAGAGCTCTGGCGGTGGCCGCTGCATCTGATGGCCCTGCAGTCTGGGTCACAGGAGTGGTCACCATTTCTCGAAGTCTCGAGACAAGATCATCAAAACGTGCATCAGTAGTGGGTGCAGGTGAAGAGTCAGACTGCTCAGCAACCCATGCAGACACCGGAAATCCATGCTTGTGAAAGCATGTCTCCTCTGAGTGGCCAGGACGACGACAATAAGAACATAGACCACGCTGACGACCGCCAGCTCTACCACGAGGTCCACAACCACGGAACTAGGAAGGACTACCTCGTCCACGAGAAGCAGCCATAGCTGAGGAAGTCGACTACGGCGTGGATGCAGGTGTGGTAGTAATCCTGCTTAGCTGCTTGTATACCTCCTCCATTGGAGGTATGTTTTCGCCAGTCAGTAGTTGAGTGCGAGCGGCATCGTACTCCGGGTCAAGAGAGGACAGAAAAACTCCAGTCATAGTGGCATTCCGATATGCCTGTTGTTGTTCCACACTAGTAGTGATAGGCATGAAGCTGTGGAGTCGCTCAAACATGCCTCTCAGATGTGAGAAATGTGCATGTAGAGGTCGACCATTCTGCTTGGTCGAGAAAATGTCGAACTGAAGTTGAAGTATTTTGCTTTCATTTTTTGCTTGTCCATAGGTAGCAGCCAATATGTCCCGTATGGCCTTCGCGGTTGGCTGATTGACAATGTCATTAGCAATCTCTGTGCTGAGCGTCCCAGAGAGCCATATACGAGCATAGGCATCATCCTGTTTCCATGATGCGTTGGCCCCAGTCTTGTCCGTTGGCTCAGAATCCGTCAAAATATGCTCCTTGTTGTGGCATTGCATCAGAGTACGAAATTGCATGGACCATAGCTCATAGTTGATCCCGTCCATCTTTACGATAGGTGCCGGTCCTTTGAATGCACCAGAAGAGAAGACGTCACCCTTGTTTTCTGACATTCTTTAATACGCCAAAATGCGGAACAAGCGGGGAATATCACGCTAAAGTCTTGTCTACAGCATCAAAAGAGGGATGAGATGTATCTGTAGACTTATACACTCATCCCTAATCCAATGTTTGTGGTCGAGAGCCTCAAATGATGGGAGAAATCAGACTGTCACCCTTCACAGAGCAGTCCAGACCTTGATGCACATGAACAGGGGTTGTCGGACCCCTTTCTGATCAAACCATTACGTTTTCAGAGGCAAATGAACCTCACTGGGTTGCTGGAAGGCGGCAACAACTGCTAGACAGGGGGTGGCGGCGGCGCTGGGTGCGCCGGAGGGAGGTAGCGACGGCGTTGTGGGCTACGGAGGCGGCCTGGGATGGTTGACGGCAGCGTTGGGAGGGTTGTGGCGGCGCAGGGGGCTACAAGCCGCCCGGAGGCACACGATGACGCGTGGGGGCGCGCGGAGGCGTGCTGAGAGGCTGGCGGATGGGGCTAGGGTTAGGGTTTTGGTTCGAGAACCCCGGTCTAGGACCGTTGCTCTGATACCATGTTGAAATAAACTTTATTCATGATCTGAAAAGAGATCCCAAGGCTCACTTATATAGGAGAGGAGCCAAGGGTTAATTACATAAGTGGTACTCGAAGAAAACATAAATCATAAATATAGTACGATGATAAATAAACATCTCAACAGAATGCGATGGTTGCGTCTTGCTGGTCGGATGGTAACTGGTTCCCCGCCTTCTCCTCTAATTTCTCGGACCAGAGACTCGAAGACTTTCTCTCGCTGCTGGATTCTATCAAGGATGTGGGGAGTCCAATGGAGGAAAGGGATCATTGTGGGTGGCGTGAGGGTCCTTTCTCGATTAAGAAGGCATTCGGGGGCGATCTGCAGGCCCCCCATCTCGCTCGGAGATCTTGGTTCGAGATTGCGCTTTCTTGTGGGCTCTCGGGCTCCCTGAGCGGATTGGCTTCTTCTTGTGGCTGTTCCGTAGGCAAAGGTTGATGACGCGGGATCGGTGTGCTAGGCTTCTGGGCTCCATCTCTGATAGGTGCCTTCTGTGCGAAGAGGCGGTGGAATCCATTGAGCACTTATTCTTTAAATGCCCTAAAGTAATTCCGGTCTGGGGGGAGGCAAGGTTGGCTTGGTTGTGCGCTTCGGACTTGACCTCCTTTTGCGGCTCGATGGTTGCTAACGTGAGCAGATCTCGGCGGGAGCTCATCTGTCCCGTTGCCATCCTATGGGCCATATGGCTGGGCAGGAATGGTAGTTGAGTGGGATCGCTTTGAAGTCCTCTTCTCTGGGCAACGCTTCTACAAGGAAAATGTGGGGATTCATGCCGCAAAATTGGAAGTTGAGTGGGATCTGTAGCTGCTTCTTCCTGTATCTTTTTACTTTTGTCTTTCCTCCTTTGTTTCGTTTTATAAATAATTTTTGGGGCGAACACCAATGAGTGTCTCCCCCTGTTTTTGACTCAAAAAAACATGGATACACTTTGTATACCTCATTTTACTTTTATTTAAATTTCCATCTATATTTTGTTTATTTCTGTGATGAATGCGTTCGTTCTGCTTAATGCCTATGTGAATTTTTTTCCGGTAGCCGTAGTTACATTTTTTATTCGACCGGGAAATGCAAGAATTAAATTCATATTCTAATTTTTCTTTTATAAACCTTATCTTTTCCTGAACCAAATATAATTATCTATATCTATACTAAAGCCCGGTTCTCTCCATCTTTACCCCTACTTCCTACACGTGGTGCATCCCCAGCTCTTTCCCATTCCTTCCCCGCACGGAAGCTCGATTCCCTCCAACTTTATACACATGGCGCGTCACCAGCTATTCCCCCGTTCTTTCCCGCGTGAAATAGCCAAGACCCTTTTCCCCAACAGCCTGCCGTTCTCCACAAGACACAGGACGTCCTCTGAGTTGTTATCCCTACTCCTCCACATGCCACATGTCAGTCATTCATATCTACCTTCTTAGGATATTTTATCCCTCCACTATTCTCCGCCAATTCAGCCATCCCCCTCTCTAATTCCATACATCATTTCAGCACCCCATCCAAAATTTATATATAATTTAAAGAGCACAAAAATACAACAAATGTAATACCTCTATTTTTATAGTAGATTGGATATCTAGCCATCCTTTATTGTGGTAATTTAGGTAAAATATAATTTGCAGAAATCTAAATTTAAATCATAAAATTATAGTAAATGAAAATCACAATTCATTTAAAGTAAAAAAATTCACAATTTCCTACCATCTAATTGATTAAAAAAATAGTCTATCAAAATTCATTCTCAATTAACATCTCGGATTATTAGAAATCTATAGTGAATACCTACTTCCACCGTAACGAAATTGAAAAATTGGCAAACATTCAATTGAAAAATCATTTAGGTAAATTTATTTTACTGAGATTTTTCAAATGTCAAAAAGTAAGGCATAAGCAATTGACTAAAACAATTTAACTTCCACTTTTATTGACATGATTCAAGGAAAAAAGTACATTTACTCCTAAAAATGAGCATTCCAAAATCGCTTTCCTTGACGTTGAGAAATAAGACTAATCCCTACCAATTAAACAATACAAATATAAAGTATAGATAAAATGAGACAAATCAATCTAATTATCTATACATGCATATAAGGATGACCGTATCGTAAGAGAATGTCTTCACTATATGTTAAGTTTAATGGCACGTGATTCATAAATAAGTGTAGATTTAATTCAAATTTTATTTGAGGTACCAAAAAAGAAGAAGAAACACTCAAGTGATTTAATATAAAAAAATACTAATTATTTACTAACTTGAGATACTTAAAAAGGAGGTATTTGTGTGCCGCTAAAATGAAGGAATTTATAATTTTTATAGTCCAATACAAAATGTGAAATGAAAAGGGAAGATTGTGTGCATGTGTTAGTGATTTATTAGGAAACTAATAGGTTTTGATTTTGGGATAAGGAGACGTTATCCTGTAATAGTTAATCACTTGATATAGTGATCACATCACAATTTTATCATTTGTTGTGTCTTTTTTTACAATATTTGTTCTTATGTATATCCCTCTAATCATCTGACAAAGAGCGCATAATGAATTTGACTTATGATTATCCCTTAAATGAATAGAGAAGACATGTATATCTTTATTTTAAAATTTTATGAAAATATAGAAACAAATAGAAACTTCGAAATAAAATAAAAAAAAGCCATCATTATTATTCTTTTCTTTATCCTTTTTTAAATATTGAGAAGTCGAAAAATATCAATGAAGGAAAGTACCGAAAAAATCAATGGCAGATATAAGATTTCATATCAAGGGGCATTGTACAGTACACCAAAATAGGTGTTATTTATTGTTAAATAAATACACATGGTATTTTTTCTTACAAAACCATTTCATTGATGTTAGCGAAAAATATCATATTTGTTGCTATAGTGATTAGTGGTGGTCCAAATATCAATGCTTAACCATTGCTATTTTTCAAAATTTTAACTAATAACGGCTAGAGTTTGAACTAAAATAATAACAATGATTAGCTAAAATTTTGAAGAAAAAAACCATCTGTAAGTGTCACTATATGCAACGTTACTAATGATATAACAATGAATACGGCATTTACCACTATGAATCGCACCAAACATTATCATCATTATATATTTAAAAGTTGACGATAAAATAATATATTACTAAAAAATGTCACTATAGACTTAATTTATTGTAGTGATAAATGATATCTAAGTATATGCGTCGATGAGCAAATATCAAATGGAGAAGTTCACTAAGTAGACTCCATATTAGGTATGACACTATAATATATCTAATTAGAGTTGATTGGACTGTAAAGAGAGACCGAAAGATCATGTGGGGCACGTGCTGAAGTAAGATGTATGTAGCTTCACTTCTGGAAAAAAATACCGACACATAAAATGTATTTGTCTATAAAAATTGATTTCCTTTTCTTTGCTATTGTTTAATCTTTTAATATATTAACCTCAAAAATAAGTGAATTATATGTATCAATAGAAAACATATGTTAGTCATTACGTTTATCATGTTCAGTAATTTATTTCCCGTAACTCTTGATAATTTGCAATTCAATTTTATTTCATAAAGTAACATGTTAATGCATGCAGATAATCGATTGTATCTATTTAATCTTTCAATGAAGTATTAAGTAATAGTTAGGGTAGTTTTGTCTCAAAAAGTACATGTTGCTTAAAACTTTTTCAATAATATATTATGGACATTTTCATTAGCATATTATTGGATTTTATGAGTGCAATCCAATCTATTAGTTTCACTTGAGGTAAATATTCACGTATTTTATGCTATTTGCATAGCACAATTTCATATTAGATTTATGGTCGAGTAAATATTTTTTTTTCGCATCCCGTCGCGAAGCGCGGGCATACCTCCTAGTATTAACTTATATCTCAGATATTCTAATTTTTCTTTTATTAACCTTATCTTTTCCTGAACCAAATATAATTAACTAGCCAATATAATGCACTTTCATATCCTTCATTAATATATATGTAACGACATGTGGATATCAAGAAAGGAAATCTCCTGAGGGTATATTATAAGGAAAGGAGATTTGTTGTGCACAAGACATGGATTTTATTGTACCCCAATGTAAAACCTTCTTAAATATTTTAGTGATCTATAAAACAAAATATAAGAATGGATACAAAAGGGGTTTAGCAAATGTCTATCTGTAGCAACACCTTATATAAATTAAAAATACGATCTATATGCTATACACTAATCCAAAATGTACGGACTTCTTGGTATCCAATTATGTTTATGGTAGTTAGTATAAATTTTAATGATATATACAGTGTTCTAGAAAGTGAACTTTATTCAAGATTCTTTTATGGGAATAAATATGCCATTCTGTGACTAAGATCTGGATAATTTACTCATATGGTCGTCATGATTAATTATAAACAAACTGTAACACAGTAATTTCCAACACGACACATTCTACTGCCAACAGAAACATTTGTACATCCGGCATGCTTGCGGGAGAATTAAAAATGTTAGATATTTGTAATTAAAAAAACACGTCCTTTTGTTCGATTCGTCATCCCCAATCAATATTGGTATTTGAATTAATGGAAATTACAATTTCAAGTATCATTCTTAAGGGTTCGACACATATCTTAATCTGACGGTTGTATTTCTACTTCCTGATCATTGCGCTCCCTACTGCGCTCCAACCTCAGTCATGAATTGGCGTTGTCCCCTGCTTCAATGTTGGCGCCTCCTGCGACGAAAGTGATTCTCCCGGTGAGACTCTTCTCCCAATTTGCTCTTCCTTTCTCTCTCTCTCTCTCACACACAAGGAAATGGGAAAGGATTTAATTGGCGTGGGTTTTGGGATCATGTCTTTTTATGGTTATCAAAGATAGAGATTAATGGGATATTAACTCCCATTCAATTTGGCATTTTGAAATTTGAAAATGGTGATAAGTGATGATTGGAGGGAAGTTCCCTTTTAGTTATTTCTAGAAAATTCTTCTGTTACATAGGCCCAGTGCGTCCTTATGGTCAGGTTTACATGCCTGGTTGTTGGTGCAAAATAGATTGGTTGTATGATGTATGGAGTGGGGGGGTGGAGGAGGTTGTGACCATATGGTCAGTCTACTTGATTGGATGATGAAGGGTGATCGTTTGGGTGGATCACTGGATCTGAGCCATAGAAGAAAATATCGTGATATATTGTCGATATATCGATATCGATATGAGACCGATATCGGTATCGATATACCGATATATCCTTCTTTTCAAGCCATTCCTTCCATAGAAGGATATATCGGCGATATATCACCGATATATCGATATCGTATGAGACCGATATCGGTATCGGTATGCCGATATATCCTCCTTTTCAAGCCATTCCTTCACAAAAGATCGTCGATAGGGGTGATATTTCGGCGATATATCGTCGAAATATCGTATCGATACGATACCGAAATGATATCGATATCGTATTGCCTTCCATGATTCCTTCACAAAAGATCATCGATATGGGCGATATTTCGGCGATATATTGCCGATATATCGTCGAAATATCGTATCGATACGATATCAAAATGATATCGATATCGATACTGCCTTCCATGATCTGCGCAACTTGGCTTGTATTTGGACAAGTTTCATGTATGGCAGGGCTGATGGTGTGCGAGAAAATCCTAGATGGACGGATCACTTACATGCACTCAAACAAATACATCCATGCAAATAGGCCAATTACAATGATAATTGAAACTTAAGTGCTAGCACAAGCTGTCACATGTTTTATTAACATGGAAATCCAACATGGTAAGTACTGGGACCGAGTTTTCCCAAATAGCGATTTCACAATTGGTCCAACCGATTGTCACCAACAACTTACTTAGGGTGCATGCAAGTTAACCACAGTACAAAAGCATTCTGGAACTGACTAAAGCAATTATCTTCCTTGTGGAAGAAAGGCTCCCTACAAACTGACCACCAAGTACAAAATGTCATCCAAAAAAATTACAACTACTAATATGCAGAGGTACTACAATGATCCTACAAAATGGAAGCTACATACCCAGAGATTGTTAGATTAATAAGATTAATATCCAGAGCTTTGAGTTGAACACAATAGCTTAAGAGCTCTGTAAATGTTTCTCTCGAGGATGTGAATGAGATTAATGGATAAATGGTTCTTCTTGTTTATTAGACTGAGGTGGTCCATTTTGATATAATCAGGTCCCAAATCCAGCATTTAAATGGGCTTAAAATGGCAGACGCAGCATCTCCTCAAATAACACAAAAGACTGTTCACTGTTGGTGATCAATTAAAACAAATAAAGTGATAAACCACTTCTGTCAGTTTGATGAACCAAACTAAATTGTTTGACCAATTACTCGAGCCTACTGATCTGGCTGAAAGTTACAATTAAGGGTTCATGATCAGATTCAAATTCAAATGTTGATCGAACATATGACAAGGGTAGATCAATTAAAGTTGTTAACTGTCCAAGTGGATCTTGGAGAGAGGTGTTAACTGTCCAAGTGGATCTTGGAGAGAGATGAGAGTTTGGTTGACTCAATCAATAGGGTTGATCGATCAAACTCTGCAGTGGTCAACTGCACAACTGTTTGAACAGTCACATGCCCACTGGATATGAGTCGGGACTCGGGACAGATGAGAACGGTTGATTGATCATGAAATCAAGGTTGATCATTCAACAAGGCGGCACTCTGTTGTAGAATTGGCATGGATTTGGCTTTTACGGGTCTTGTAAACATGTCATGATTGCAATGCAAATCTTTTGCAGTTTTTATAATCATGCTAGAAAAGAAAAACCAAAGTTTATTACAAGAATTCGAATCTTCTAGCCTTCTCATTTCGAAGATCCGAACCTTTCATTCCTAAGCTTTTATTTTTTCTCCTTTCTTCACTTATGGTTTACACGAATAAAAACACTATGGTTTGTGGGCTCTTTGGAATGAGAGGAACGCTGTGATATCAAAGCATGAGAGGTATTACATGGGAAATGAATGCATAGCTTGTGTGTATATATTCTGTCTTTTGGATGCCATTGCATCTAGAGTGTGAGATGTAGAATACTATTTTATTGTTGATTTTAATTACTGTTTTAATGAATTTTGGACGACTTCTCCTGTTGGATGATCATCCTTTGGCTTTAAAAATAAAAATGTATAGCCTTTATTATCAATTTAAAATTCTAAAAAACATCATGGATATTGACTGATTAACTTTGCGGCGTGATTGCATAATTTCTGAATTTATAATCATCAGTATGCGAACAAAATATTTGCATTTTCCTTGACCAAGATGTGGGATCTTTTTTATTGAAAATCTGCAGGTGGGTTTTGAGATGTTAGATACCATAGCTGAAGCAGAAGGAATGCCTGTTTCCACAACCCGCTTCAAGGCTCTTCTCGGAAAAGGTTTGTATTTTGAATTGCATTAAATTCTTCAAAGTTAAGTTTGGATGTGCACAACCTTCTTTAATGGGCACATTTTTTGAGTCAAAAAAGGGGGAAACACCCTCGTGGGGTCTGTCCTGAAAATATATTTTAATAGATAAAAGAAAATCTGCATCAGCCTGGTTTGGAAGAGAGATCTACCAAAGTGGATTATGTTATCTACTTATAACCTATCGGATCTAAAGATAATCTTGTTGCGCTTCAACCAAATTGCCCATAGTTTAGCAGTGAGTCTCAATTGTTCAACTCATGGGTCTGAACTGGCTTGACACCATGGAGCTCCAGAAATTCTCGTGGGAGGAAATGCCCACCCACTGAATGACTGCGACCTGCCATATCACACACACTTGGGGAGTTGGGGGTAGGTATGGAAGAGATGGCTCAGGTCCTCATCCCCATTAGTGCATGCGGAGAAACAACAATCATTACTTATGTGGAAAGTGGATCTCACAACTTGGTTAACAAGTAACAACCACTCAAGTCTTTTTTAGAGGGAGAAGTTTGACATACCAGGTTAGGATCCACCACATAAACTATATTTAACTATTAAGTAAGAAATGATTACAAGTCAAGAATGTGCCCACCACATAACCATTGCCCTGTACAAACCCAACACATTCTCATCATAGAAACATTGACCACATAACAACCACTCAAGCTTATGGATCCAGAGAAATACCTTAATCTTCAGGGGGGCCTTTAGTGCAATCTCTTTCTCCATATCCACTTGCAATCTCCATATCCACTTGCAATCTTTTTCTTTGATTCATAGGTCAAAATCAAGGTTTGCCTTGAGTGCATTATAAGCCTTCTTGAGAGAGAAATAACCATCGAACCACACCCATTGGTTTCGACCCTTAGTAGGGCTTTACCATATGTATATCTCCTCCGAGAGCCGTATAAACTCCTTGAAACGTTGACCCGAGAGATGCGAGAAAGGCATAGTATCCATTGGTCATCAATTCAAGCATCCCCGATAAAAATGCCACAGTTCACAACAATTGTAAATATAGAAGGAAGGTGCTCTAGAGAGCTCATTCCCAGTCTAATCATCAGTCCAAAATCTGAAAGAGTTGACATAGTCGAAAGAGTTGACATACTTGAATACCAGACGTAAATGGGTTGGCAAGTCATGGATCACGATGCATATACTTTCCAAAATGCAGACGGATGATGATGGGAATGGATGACATCGTCGCTTCGGCACATATATTAATAATGTCTCTAAGTAGGCGACACGACATGTCATCCCCATCATCCCACAATCTAGCCATCCAATTTAGCAAAAGAACCTTGTTTATCTCCTCGAGGCGAAGAAAACCAAGGCCCCCATGGTCTTGTGGTTAGGTGACAGAGTCCTATCTAAGTATCTTCGCATAAAAAAGCCTCCATCTGAAGAATACCTACTAGAAGGATTATGGTACAGATGAAGATGGGAATCACCGCTTGCAGTTCCTTTCAAAAGAACCAGCCTCCCACCCACGAGAAAGATACGAAGGCTTCTAACCAGCAAGCTTAGGTTTTAATCTCTTAATAACATGGTGCCAGCTCGTCTATCTCAATCTACCGCAAGTTAGTGGTAATCCCATGTAGTTGATGGGGACTCGGGAGAGAACTTCGAGGCATATTGACAATCTCATTGTATCCCTCAATCTCGGCCTCCCCGAGTAAGGTTGACCATTGAGTAGAGTCGGCCCGCCCAACCTGAAGCTTGACCCAAGCTCGAAACCGCGAGAGTCGTGGGCAGGTCTGGGCTAAGTTTTAGGCCCAATGAGATTTCAGGCAAGGCTCGGGCATCGGATAGCCCGACACCGAGGCTCGAGTCGTTAACTCGATAATTGGCCTGTGCACGGCTCGTGAAAGAGCTCAAGACTATGCCTAACCCAAGTAGGCTTTACACTACCCATGCCATTGTACCCAACCCCACGATTCCCCATGTCATTCTCCACCCACCTGCCTCTTATCATGGCTCCATGCCCTTCCTCCTAGCATTCTCTCCCAACCCCAGTCTCCAAAAGCTGGGTGGCAGCCTATCTCCATTTGTTAAATCTGTGACTCCACATCCCACAAGCCCCTTCCTTCACTTCTCGCGTTCTCCTCTCAACCCTATTCTCCAGGTGGTTGGGTAAAATTGATATGTGGTATATGTAATTAATGGCTTAGAATGTTGCCAGTGATGGAAATATAGAAAATTTACACTAGAAATTTTATTAGTGGATTTTTCAAATAGTTCTATTGTAGCACATAATAGAAATATATTCCAATCTTTTATCATTGGTTCGTTCCTCCTGTTGTTATTCCGATTAAATTGGAATGGGAGTTGTTTGTGCCTTCTTATCTATATTTCTGATTCAACTCATGCTATGATGAAGTTGTGGATTTTGTTAAAGAGCCCTCAAGAAAAATAGAAGCAATTTGGACAATATATCTCGTAGAGCTTGAACACGTAATATCCACATAATCACTCCAATATTGTTGGAGAAATAGTAATCAAATTGACATTAAAACAATATATTGTACAAAAACACATAGTCAATCTAGGGATACTAACAGAGTTGTTGTTCGAGGTCTGTACAGAATATCGTTAACATGCCCCTTTGGTTGGCAATCCATTGCAAATCCATGACCTTCAAATAAAAGGGCTATTTGAAAATGGATGGTGTGCAAACTATTGCTGGTGGACTAGACCCATATGATTAAACTGGCATAAGATACTTTCTGGAATCAATTCATAGTGCACCCTATTTTAACAAACAAGAATCGATTCATGGGCCAGCTCGATCCGAGCTCGACTAATGATATTGCAGGCTAGGCTCGAGCTTGTGCCTTAGCCGTGGAAAATATGCAGGCCTAGGTTTAGCCCATCTGCCCTTTGCAGTTAATGGGCATGAGCTAGGCTCGAGTGGGCCTAGCCTAGCACGACCTGATGCTCAACCTACCTTTGAGAGCCCTAAGCTGTAAAGGTTGATTTAGCCCTATTGACTGCCAAACCCGAGAGTTCACCAAAGATGTCTAAAATCGCACTCATACCTATTATCTCATCACTTTCCCTCAATGAATAAGATGGTATCATCAACATATTGGAGAAAGGGGATAGAAATATTGCCGTGAACGTAGCCTCACGACTGCCTTTGTACAGCATGACTAACCATGGTAGCTAAAACATTTGCCGCAAGCATGAATAGTTTTAGAGCTAGAGAGCATTCCTGTCAAACTTCTCGATGTGGTTGGATAAAACCACCCTTGGGACCCCCATTAACTAACACAGAGAGGGAGGTAGTGGTAACACATATCTTGATCCAAGAGATCCAAGTGTCGGGGAAACCCTTATTTGGCTAAAGTCGACCACAAATAATGCCAGTCTATGTAGTCATATACCTTGGAAAAATCAATTTCCTAGATTAGGCACTTCACCTTTCTTCGATTATTTGCTAACCGGGAATAAATATTGTCCGTGTAGGGCATTCAAATCATTCATGACCATGTGTAGGTGGTTGTCCAAGACCTTTGTGATAATCCGATAATTTTTAGAGCGAGAGGGGAAAGCACTCACATGGTGCCCAACCCAAGATTTGAACCCTAGATTTTTGGGTGGTAGGCAACCATCACTACCAACAGACCATTGAAGGGGGTTTTGATAATCGGACACATATATAAGGCTATAGGACGCGAATCTTTAATCCTCTTAAACCCCTCCTTTTGAAAGGAGGGACAAGAGTGCTCTATTTATTCTGTTAGAGCCATGGTTTCCTGAAGCAAATTCTGCTGCAACTTCTAGAAGACCGGGATGAATGGCATCCCATAACTCTCTGTAAAAGAGAATGAAAAGCCATCAGGTTCTGGAGCCCCATCAGCATCCAGTTCCCAAGCTGCTGCATGAATGTCATCTTAGCTAAAGACGTGTATAGTGTTGTTTTGTTGCGATGTGGAAATGGAAGAGGTCCCCAATCACGCTAGCACCAAACAACGTGAAAATGCACAGCGGGTCATGCGACGAAGATACTCTATGGTTGTCTGACCTACTACTCTGTCTCCCTCGTAATGTTAACCATGGACAGAAATTTCCTGAATGAAGTTACAACATTGTCTGCATTGGCCACAACATGAAAGAATTTAGTCGCATCTTCTTTTTTGATCCGTCGTTGTTTATAGACCGATGGCATCATTCAACCTCCAGGCTCCAACTTCTTGTCTTTTTCCTATATGAACCTCTGGAAGCCTCCTTCTCCCCAAGTTCTGATGGATCAACTCATGGACATTTTCAGTACGATCCATATGGTCAAGTTCAACCTGTGTCATGTTGCATCGTACCCCCCAATCATGCCCACCTCTTTGTACTCGCATAGCTTTTCTCGCAAGGCCTACAATTTGTAGAAAACATAACAGTGGCCGAATCCTCACCTCACAATAATGTCCAAAACGCATTAACCATATTTTGAACTCCTCCTTAGAAAGCCAAGCCTTCTCAAAATGAAAAAAAATTGTGGGAATGTACCCTTCCTAGAGGACTAGAAAATGGGCATCTAGTCCAAATTGGAACATGGGAGAGTAGAAACACGTGCCAACAAGAGAGTAGTATGTAGATTTATGAACCAATGAAGCGCTACAATCTCGATCTGGACCTCGAATTCCGCCAAGTAAAATGACAGTCATGTGCATCCATCTATGATTGAAGATTACTCACGATTTCATCTAATTTAGCGGATCCTAATTCTTAGTCCTCACGTAACCGAGGTCTATTTGAAGAGAATAACATGTCATTAAAATCACCACCCATCAACCACCCCTCCGTGGCTGAAAAACTTCAGGCATCTCTAATGTCAGCCCAAATACTTTGATGGATGTTGTGAACAGTGGGGTTGTAAACGTAAGAGAAAACCATGCGAACCTCCGTTCATTTGTTGCAGAGTAGAATGGAAATAACATGGATGCCTAGAAGTTTATACTCAAAATAAAAAGTTTCCGGTTCCTTGCTACGCGGAGATACCATCACTCCCTATTACTTCAACGTCCCTGAACTCGAGAGGTGACAATCCCCAACCCAATGCCAAATATGTCTTGACCAGGATTCTATCTTAGTCTCTTGAAGTAGTACCATGTCTCCATGCCACTTAAGAAGGCATCTCTTGATCGCCTCCCTCTTCTTAGCGTTACCTAGATCCTTTACGTCCCATTAGATGACCTTCATTGGGCAACATTTGTTTTCCATGTGATTCTGGCCACTCCAGCAACCCTGGCAGTATATGCTTACATAGAATGACAGATAGACGAGGAAAGCTCTGTGGAATCCACTTTTGACAAAGGTGGGGACCTCAACGAAGAGATATCAAAGTTTCCGATTTGCCAGCGCTTGCGGATGTAGTACTTCAGACCACTTGACCCCTTTATCAGTAAGGGAGGCATGGGGGTGGATGGTCATGCTCTATCCTAGTGGAAGCGGGTCCGTAAGGTCATGGTTCAGACCCAAAAGTTTCAACCACAATAGATTGCTACAGAAATGGTGGCCCAAGGATAGCGTTGGGGCCCCCTCCAGTGTCAGATACTGTGAGGCATGGTGTTGAGGGTGGCCATCGTTGGTATATCCTGTCAGCTACCAAGATCGAGTCGGCTCCTGTTAAGGGGGCTCTAACAAGGGAGTTTCCACGTCAATCGACTACAAGATCAGGTTGGAGAGGTCCGACCAAAAGCACAACAATGGGAGCTTTAGCTCAAAAATCATCGAGCTCACTTCTGGTTTCTTCAGCATTCGCTCTCGGAAGTTTGAACAACAAGGGCCGTATGAACTCTCATGTGCCTCTAAAGAGGGGATTGGTTCCATGCCTTTGCTAAAGTCTCTACTAACAACAATGCATGATATACCTCCATCTCCGCAGAGGAGGAAGTTAGTATGGGCAGGTACGAGTAACTATGGTTGTGTTGGAGGATCCAACACTTCAATCCACATGTGAAAAGTTGAGCGGCCCACCTGAAAAGGGAGTTCCACACTTGAAACCTATGGAGGATGCCCTAGGACCTCTACAATAATCATGTTGATGTCTGACCCCGACATGCAACCATAAGAAGAGATCCGTTTTACCTGCCACAAGCTCTTGATAGCCTTACCCAGAGATGTGGTATCTCTAGATCGTAAGGAAATTCCGTAGATCTGCAGGAAAAACATTGCTTTGAAATACACCCACTATTAACAAATCTGGGTCGCCTCCATGCAATTAGGTCTTGTCTCTTTGTTTCCTTTCCAGGCGAGTAATACAACTTTCTCTTTCTCTGAAAGTCCCATTGCACACAACAAATGATCATGTTTAGGTAAACCACATCTTCCTCAAAGTTCTCCCCAATCAAGCACGTATAAGGGTCTTAGTGATGTCCACGTCTGCTCGCTTGGAATGAAAAGATCCCACCAAGAGCCCCTTGCAGTTGTTTTCCTTTGGGCTTAAGGTAGATCCCTTAACGACCTCTATGTTGGAACGACCCATGCCTTGATGGCTGGGACATGCAAATGTCCACTGTGAAGTTGCTGTCCGAGTTTCAAAGTTATTGGTTTATCGTTGCCCATAATCTTCTCAATTTGGTTGCCCGATTTCAATTGGATCCACTTGCAATAGAAATCCATTTAGCGATCCCCTCCACTGCAAGTTAAACATCGACGGATATCAGGCTCTGATCCCTCAACCTGATATCCATACCTACCACAATGATATCGGAGTATTACTCCGCGTAGGCAAGCGATGGGACACCACCTCCCACCCATTCTCCTCTCTTATCAATGACCACCAATCTCCTATTTGGGCCCTCTTTCTTGCTTTCTCCCCGATTCACCCTCGCCGTCGCATGGAGATGATGAAACGGATTCCTTTTCTCGAACACTAACCCCTCTAATGGGTCTCTGGCAAACCCTAACCCCTCACTCAACCTTGTGGCCTCGACTTCCGTTGAGATGCCCATTCTCAAGAGTGCCTCCAACATCCTGCTCTAGTGCTCAACCTAGTCCTCTCCCAACGCCACCTCAGAGAAACCGGCGCCGCTTGCGATCACTTTTCACATTGCCCCTCTGGCGCTTCGTGCTCGTAAAGCGCCATCAATGTACCCAATCTGCCCTATTTTTTGATCTCAGTGGGCGAATTTATTAATTTATAATGATGCAGCCTAAACTAAGAACTCTTGAAAGGAATGCCATAGCTTTTAGCAATGGGGAAATGCTATTTTGATTTTTTTGGGAATGTCCAAAAATGGCTATAGTTAGTCTCTATTATTCCAAAGGAACTGCTCTATACACAAATGAGCAAATAATCTTCTGGACACCTTTCACAGTGTACATAGTCATACTGATTTTCTTTTTAGCATACACATCTAAACACTTGTTTGCTTTTAAATGTAACTGGTCAGGATTTTATTGTTGATAACTATTGCTTAGAACATTTTATGATTTTATCAGCAAGCAAAAACAGTGTTTTTTGAGCTCAGCAGATGGTTTCCATTAAATATCCCCGTCCTTTCAATTTCATGCTTTCCGAGCAGTGTCCTGCTTAAGTTTTGTATTCTATCGGGGCTTTAGGTGTTTAGAATGTATTCATTGAAGTGATACTTTGCATTGTTTCTTAAACAGGATTTATTGGTGATGTACCTGTTGTGCTCCTCAAACCGCAAACATTTATGAATGCTAGTGGTGACTCTGTAAGATAATAATGTTCATTTTACATGTTCTCTTTACAGCTTATAACTCAAGGTGCTTTTCTGAAGGTTTCGGCAGTTGTCTCTTACTACAGTATTCCGTTAAATCAAGTACTCGTAGTGAGTATTCACAACTGTCTTGTCTTTTCTAGAAACACCATATTTTTGCCGTAGATCTTTCTTTTCAGTCATATTTCCATCCTTTCTCCAGATGTATGATGACCTAGATCTGCCTTTTGCATCATTGCGCTTACTTCCGAAGGGTGGCCATGGTGGTCACAATGGGTATCTTTCATCCTTATTGCTCTCTAATTTCAGTTGGTTGTGGAATTTTCCTTATCTTCATTCTTGTTGTTGATGAAGCTTAAATTGCTACTCTTTTTAGACACCAGGTTGGGGGTGAGTGATTGTAATTCATCATTATGCATATGGATTACGGGATCCTATCATGCATCATCTTTTCACTCAGTTTATGAAAGGATGTCTGCCCATGTGTTTAATTGTAGGGTTGGAGAGAAGGCAATCCCCTCAGTTTTGTTTAAGCGGCATACATTGGATGACATTGACCCTACCTACGAAGTACATGGTCTCAAAGTTTTGGCTATTAAAATAAAAATGTTTTTTTTTTACAATTGTGCCCCTCCCGAGATTATGGAGTTATAGCTTCTACCCTTTGTGCAATAACACTTGTGCCCTTGTATTCTTAAAAATTCACAGTATCGCCCTTCCGTTAAAGTAAAATAGGGGCATGCATGTAATAATAGAAGAACAATACTACGGATTTTGTAAGAATATATGGTACAAGTGTTATTGCAAAAGGGTAGGGGCATAACTGTAATCGTAGAATATCATAGGGGTGCACATGTAAAAAACCAAAAGTAAAATGCAAATAGTTTATGTTGGAAAAGCTTTCCATCGTGCGGAGACTCTTCTCTAATGGCTTTTGTAACGTTTTTTTTAATTTGTGGTAAGCATTAGTATGGGTACACACCTTTTTTATAGACAAAAAGAACAAAGCCTTTTTCTACATTAAGTAGGGTCAGTTTTATGGATTTTTTTGCCTTCGTTCAGATATATCTTGGGTCATTATAGGGTTATGATCCAAATAACCAAGATCATTTTGGATAGTCTCATTCCGCCACTTTTTGAGATTTCCTCGCCCACTCTTAGTGGGCTCAACATCTCAAATCTCGCATCTTCTAACTGGTGCATCAACTGACCTCCTTTGCAAATAGGCAAACCAACTTAAGCATTTCTCTCCCCTCTCGTCCTTTATCAGAGCTACACCAACTTTCCTTCTGATTGCATCATTCTGAATCTGGTTTTTTCGGGTATGATCATACATCCACCTTAACATTTTCATTTTTACTATTGCCATTCTCTGCACATGTCTATAGTTTACATGCTAATATTCATATTCATAGAGCATAACAAGTCTCACGGCTACTTTATAATATTTATCTTTGATTTTCAAAGGAATTTTCTTATCACATAGAATAATAGAGGTGCCTCTCCACTTTGGCCAACCTGCATTTATTTATGAGTAATATCTCTATCGATTTCCTCATCATGCTGCAAAATAAATCCCAAGTATCTAAAAGAATCTTTCTTCTGAATGTTATCATCTCCAATCTTCAACTCGATTCCTTCACTACTGCTTCCATTGAATGTGCACTCCTTATATTTAGTCTTAGCCCTACTTATACGAAATCCTTTAATCTCCAAGGCATATCTTCAAACCTCAAGTCTCTCATTTACTCCATCTTTAGTCTCATCAATCAACACAATATCATTAGGGAACAACATACAATAAGGAATCTCGTCATAAATGTGACTAGTCAACTTTTCCACAATCAAAGTAAAAAGGGGACTCAAAGCTAAATCTTAATGTCTAATGATGCTAATGTCAAAATAGTCAGTCTTCCCAGACTGAATCCTTATACAAGATGAAGTCCCATCATACATATCCTTTATAAGATTAATGTATATGACATGTACTTGTCTCTTCTCCAAAAGTCTCCACAATATCTTCTGTGGGACTGAATCATAAGCTTTTTCCAAATCACTAAAAATCATACAGAGTTTCTTCCTTTTAGCTATATAAATCTCCATGTTCTCCTCAATAAGTGGATAGCTTCAATAGTTGAGCAATCTAGCATGAATTTGAATTGATTTTCTGTTACTTTGGAAACTTGCCTCAACCTTCTTTCAATCACACGTTCCCAAATTTTCCTAGTTAGTTTGATACCTCTGTAATTCAGACAATTTTGAATGTCTCCTTTATTCTTATAAAGAGGCACCATGATGCTTCTCCATTCTTTAGACTTTTTCTTGTATGAGCCAAGTCAAACCACATTCACCTAAAACTCTCCATACTTCTATAGGAACGTCAACATATTCTATACCTCTCCCAGGTTTCATAACCTCAAAGCCTCCTCTACTTCCTTCATTTGTATTCGTCTATAGCTTGCACGATTGAGGTAGCTTTTACTACTATATATATAAATCCCCCAAAGTGATCTTTTTATTTCCTTCCCCATTAAAAACCTTATGGAAATACTGCTTCTATCTAGTCTATATATCCTTCTGAGTAACATGCATACGCCCTTCCTCATCCTTAATGCTTCTCACTTGAGAAAGATCTTTGGTCTTTCTTTCTCTTGCTTTGACCTATCTGAATATATCCTTCTGGCGCTCCTTAATGTCAAGATTTTTGTACAAAACCTCGCAAGAATTTGACTTAGCCTCACGTACAATATTTTTTGCTTCCTTCTTTTCTATTTTGTAGTTTGTGACAGTTTCCTCTTTTCTGTCCTTAAACATATCTTAAAGCAAGCTCTTTTAATTTATGTTCGTGTTGCACTCCTTCACTCCACCACCAAGCCTCCTTTTGGCATGGAGCTCCTCCCTTAAACTCGCCCAACATCTCTTTGTCTGCCTTTCCGATACAAGATGTTACCGCCCCCCCCCCCCACATCTCATTTGCACTACCGTTACAACTTTACAATCCCCACATCGCAATATGGACACTTGTTTCCCCCTTTTTTGACAAAGAAACGCAAGTCTTTAAAAACCTTCTCCTTGAAGCTTGATTGCTTCAATTGAAGATTCCACCATTTAGTTTTAATGATCTTGGAAATCATCCTTTACCAATCCTTTTATTTGCACATCCCTGACTAGCAAACAATATTGAGATGTCAAGCTCTCTCATGGGATTACTTTGTAGTCTTTGCAATACAATCGATATCTTCTCTTCATCGCAAAGTAATCTAACCTGTGTTCTAGTCGGGTCACTCTTATAAGTAATTAATGTTTTACCGGGGATTATTTTGCACTGCTTTTGGCATGGAACTCCTCCCTTAGACATGCCCTCTTTTGCATAATAAAATATTAATATCTTTTTAGACATGGACGATACTTTTTTTACTTTAGCAATTAATGTTTCTTGAAGGGGTGCCTTGGTGCAATTGTAAATTTGTGTTACGCAACCAAGTGGTCACTTCTTTGACTCATAGAAACACCCTCGAGTATAAAAATGCATGGTAAGGCTGCGTATAGCAGACCTAAAGTGGTTCAATCTTATGTCAACCCCACATATGGGGAGCTTATGCACCGGTCCCCTTTTTAACAAATAATCTTTCTTAATTTGAAGGCTGTTTTTGTTAGCCATCTTATTAGAATAGATGTTCATTTCACCAAACAACTAGACTTGTCTTTGCTCAACTTATTCTACTGTATGTTTACGTTGCATTAACACTATCCCATGTATTTTGATTTCAGTTCAAGGGTAAGGGAGAAATATAGTTATTCTCCAATGCTGTGCCTTGATTTATCTCTAACTAGAATTATAGTAATGCATGATAAACTTTTATGTGCATTGTTATAAAATAAATCGATTCCTTGATCTGACTCTATCAATGTATTAACATAAGGGGTGGAATAGCAGATATATTCCTTTTGATAGAAAAAGTTATCCTTTCTAACAAAATCATCCTTCTCAATTTATTCCCTAACCAAACATTGCCTTATCACGTGTCACATTTGGAGATATATATGTTGTGTTTTTCTTGAGACTATAAAAATAACTCGAGGAGTACTGAGCAACTGTAATATTTCCCACATCACATTCTTTTCAACTAATCATGATCTAGGTGTTTATTTAGGTAAATCTCTTAATGTTCTATGGTAAACAAGTGCCGTGTATTCGCAAGATCGCCATCTTATGAACAGGCTTGATTGTTGTAGTTTGGTTGCTGAAATTTCATCATTTTAAAGGCCTTCTTCACCTTACAACTTTACGTTTGCCGGAAAAGAACAACTTAACGGGACTCAGGATTTTGCTAGCTCCTTTAAGGTGATCTCGACATCATTCTCATCAAAAAGCTGTAAAAAAATTTTCACATTGACTTTATATGTTCACTAGCCATCTATACACTTTCATTCTCATCTTTAATGTACCTAACTTGGGTAAGATCCCTAGTTCTTCATTCCCTAGCCTTAGCTTGCTTAAAGATCCCTTCACCTTTGAATCAAGTTTCATATACAAATGGTCTCGACTTTTGTCTTCACTTTACTTTCCTAACTTCCTATCTTTTTGTTAAGTCTTACATAATTTATTTAAAGACAGCTTCGAGCATTCATTTGTAGCTTCCTTGTATATGCACCAAAACTAATAGACTTTGTTAAACAGTTAAAATCTCATTTGAATTTTCTCCTCTCAACAACGTAACCAATATGTATAATTGTCAAAGTACTTTTACAAGTGATTAAGTGGATCTCTCTTTTCTGGAAGAATGTATTTACTATAGTACCATAACAGGCAGGGACAGAGCCAGGATTGTATTTGGGAGGGGACACGAATTGAAAATAATATTGTATTTGTCAACATGATAAAATAAACCATCATATATAATAATTACAATCACAACAACAACAACAACAAAGCCTTTTCCCACAATTAAGTAGGGTCGGCTACATGGATTCTTCGCCTCCATTCAGATCTATCTTGGATCAATCCCGAGCTTATATCCACAAAACAAAGATCCCTTCGTATGGTCTCTTTCCAACACTTCTTGGGCCGTCCCCGCCCTCTCTTAGCCGACTCAACATCCCAACGCTCGCATCTCCTAACTGGTGCATCAGCTGATCTTCTTTGCAAATGACCAAACCATCTTAAGCGGTTTTCTCGCATATATAATAATTACAATTTGAATAAAAAATATGGCATACTCTTTCTCAAACTATAAACGAACATTCACTTTACATATCGCATCCCTTTCTTCTGGTACAATTATATGTGTTAATAAGTGGAACCATACATGTTAATAAAAACTCAACAAAACACAAAATTTTGTATATAACTACGATTGTTTATTCCTACATTCTTAAAATTGTATATCTCAGTTGACTTGGGTGAAATTAGTAATAAAATCGACGGTTAGAATTTGCAAGGCATATTTAAAGTTTTTAATCCATAATTTCTCATTTGAATATTTACATAGATTTGAATCTTTAAATTGACATCCAAATATATTCAAACTTTTGTATATGACCATAATCGAAATTTAAGATATTATAGTCCTCTTGGGTAGACTGAAAGATCTTAGCCTTAGGAAAGTTGAAAATTTATTCTTAGTTAGTGAGCTCCATCCCTCAAGTAAGCCACGACTACTGATAAAAAATGGTGAAGCCTTCTCCCACTATAAGTAGGGTAGGCTACGTGGATTCTTGCTCAAATCCTCTTGCTCAAATCCTCGTTGAAAGATTTGACTATTTTTTTACGTTGGATGTCGACTACCTAGCACAACCCCCATAAGGGGGATTTGAAACATGATCTTTTGGGTGATATGCACACTGCACTACCACGAGACCATTTAAGCCACGACTACTGATAAATAAATAAATATAAATAAATATATAATTTCCACTTTCTAAGACAATGCTAATTTCTTTTTATGAACAAATTAAGGGAAAACTCTAAATATTTTAGTGTTTAAAGAATAATATCGCTAATAAGTTATCAGATATTTTTTTCAGTAAATGTTTATTCCAAATTTTCTTTTTGCCTGTCAACACATCTTCTAATAAAGGATCATATGAATTGCATAATGTTTTGCTAAGAGTGTAGCATCCGGTTTCCAATCAAACCCGAACTCGTCCGATTTTGGGTCTAATGAACCCAAAAACGTTGTCGGTCAATACTAAACAACCTAAAACGACCAATTGATCATAAATCAAAAGTCGTTCGGGTGAAATCGACCGGAAATCAGTCACACCGTAACGCGCGCCGTGAAAAGCCGCGACGCAAATTCGGAAACCGCGAAACGAATCGAGACCGTCATTAGATCCGATCCGACGATACAAGACCAACGGAATCGACCGTTCGTCAATCGGAGGTCGTTTGATATTTTTAAATTCATAAAATTTAACCTTAAACAAAAATCGTATCCGGAAATTTCGGGTATTCAAAACTCGACCGGAAGTATATCAATATTGTACTCATATTGATCATCGTCCTAAGACGATCAAATCGAGATATTACGCGTCAAAATCCGAGGTTCGAGGCGCACATGCGGTCAACTTTAAGTTGATAGAGTTTTGAATATATATATATATATATAATATTTATTAAATTCTGATCTATACACAGACTGATGCCGTTGAAAATTTTTTTATTTATCTCTTATTAATTTTCTTTTACAGGCCATCTGGGTCCTTAATTGTACAACACTTGTCCAAAATTTTCCACCGCTTATCAACACAAGGGGGGGGCTTCCTTCCTTATTTATATCTCCCCAAGCCTCTTCTCTTTCCCATGTCTTTCACGACGGGAGGTGCTGACCCTCTGTCCTCTCCCTCCATCTAATTCCAGCCGTGAGAAGGGCCCTTCCCAACTCCAACGTGAAAGCCCCACCCTCCCAAATTCTTGCTGCCATTTCTCCAGCAATTCCTCCAAGAGACCAAGGCCTGGAGGCACTGTTTCTCTGCAACATCAGGCAGCCAGAGCTGATGTTGTCCCAGATTCCAGCCCCTCTCCTTCGACTACTGGTGGCTCCAAAGCAACAGCCTTCTGTTGCATACTCAGGAGTTTTTTTTCCCTCCCTTGCTGTTGCATGCAAGATTATCCTCTTCATCCAATTTTGAAGCAAATCAAGGTACCTCCTTCCCTCTCTTTGCTGCCATGCATGTATATTAAACTTGATTTTTGTACATATACAGCCTCTCCCTTCTAATTGCTGCCATGCATGCACAGATCACTCATTCTTTTTGCTGCCATATATGAAGATTTTACATATTCTCTTTACATGATAAAGAGAGAAATCTGTGATTCATTTTATCGCACTTAAAATATGTATGGCTGGAACTAAGAAAGAAGTTTGTGATCTATTTTACTGCACTTAAAATATGTATGGCTGGAACTAAGAAAGAAGTCTGATCCATTTTACTGCACTTGAAAATATGTATGGTTGGAACTACAAATTCTAGAAATTTTGTTTAAAAGAATGGAAACACTGATTTGAATAGAAATCGAAGATTTTTTTAGCTTTAGATTGATCGAATAGGAATGAGAATCAAAAGGGGATCTTGTCCAGCATCTTCCTAGAAAATTGGAGTAAGAAACCAAATGAATAGCCTAAAAGTAACTTGGTCAGATAAATGTCAGTTTCTGTTAAACCTGATTGAAAAAAAAGGAAGGCAGTTTTCCATTCTTCATATGATAATAATCCTACCAGTTGGATATGACTTTATTTTTGGAGCTATCGTTTGTCTTTTGTAAATTATATCTCTCTCAACTTTCTTATTTTGTGTGTGTAAATATATCCTCTCCATAAAAGAAAATATCTTTTTAATTATATAAGTGATCTCTGTTTGACAATATTTTTATTAAATGTATAATAAGTTGGCTGTATAAATTCAGCATGATCATCCTAAGAGGGATGGAAATTGATTGTGTACGTGTGCACGATTGAGGATACATAATCACTTCTAAAGTGATTGCATAGTGTTGCAGTACTATTTTTCTGACACAGTATATTAAAATTTTAACAGACAACATATTAAAATTTTAACAACCTGCTATATATATGTGTGTTTGTGTGGGTATAGGTGTGTTGAGAAATTTCAAACCTGGCAGATAAATAGTTGTTAGGATATGAGTTAACTTACTTTTCCCTGTCTTGCATATGCATAGAGGATACCAAATATAGAAATAAACATGAATAGTCTAAAATAGGATCACTAACAGTTATAGTTTATATGTCGAAAGAATGGAATAATTAAGGGTAAATTAGCATAGAATTTAACTCATGGGTTAAATAAGAAAAATGAAAGTTGTATCAATTTGAGTTAGATCCAAATCTAAGGAATAGTTGTTAAACTCGTGACTTTAGAAATATTATGTCATGGTTCCAAGGATCGAGCATCTCCTTTAATGAATCCTTTAAGTGCTCTCTACTATCTATTCATCAATAATAATAAGTTAGACCAGATACCTAGATCCATAAAGTAATCACAACAGAGATCGAGAAAGAATAAAGGAGCAAGAAAGATAATGAGAAATCAGAGATGACTTATAATTACTGTGCCGGTCATGGTAATCCTTGTACCTGACTGTGCGAGTGTGCGGTGACTCTCACCTGGGCGGGAGATAGGAAGCCCAGTTTGGGCAGCGGCCGCCAAGTGCGCGGGTCTAGGATCCCAGTCTTTTACACGGTTTTTACGCGAGCTCGCAGTGTTTTTACGCCTCGTTGGGACCCTGACTTTAGACCAGTTCCGCTGACCCTGTCTATTAGGATACCCAGGCGGGGGATCCTTGGTTTTCAGTTTTACGTACGAGCTCGTCCGCCCGTACTAGTCGGGCAGTTTTCTAGAGTGACTTTTCTTGGGAGTCTCTATCACCCGTCTCAGTGGCGTAGTTGGGGTGTAGACCTATCCCTCTATTGGACCGCGCTTCCAATTAGAGGGCGAGACGGAAGAGCCATTTGTAGGCTTTTTCACCGCTTGAGTTACTTCGCCAAACAGACTTGGCGATTCTATATCTAGATCATCCATATCTACATCTACAACATCTGGAGCTATATCTGAAACATTGAAGTTAAGAATCGGAGAAATTATGATCAATAGACCATTCTCTCTACCCAAGAAATTAAATAAATAGATCTCTACAATCTCAACTTTTCCATTTTTCACTTACCAACATGATCTCTGAAGAAAATGATATATGCATTTACGCTCATACACTCATGATTTCGCAACTGCTATATAAATATGTTACATATGGGAAATGCCGGGTTCTGGGGGAAATCATTAGAAACGCATTACAAACAAACCTTTTTTTTACTTATGCAAGTAGATGTAAATTTTACTGGTACCACCTTTCTACTTGCCTGCTTTTGTACATATTAAATGTCAAGTTATTTTTATAAATTTTAGGGAGGTACCAGCAATGGCTGACGCCTCTTCTTTCCTATTTTGTGTGTGGCAGGCAAACAGCCTGCAGCTCAGTAGGTATACATGCTTCCAGGAGATAGAGTTTATACCCGACGGTATGAATTACTTTGCCTCAGTTTTTGTTCAGATAATGATGTAAATGTTATCTCTTTTGTATCACACTTTGGGATATATGTTGTAAATGGAAGATCATTGTACATGTTGAAAACTGATATGAATATTAATGAAAAGAATTTTGGTGCCATATTGTCTCTTGTACTTGTGGTCATGTGTGATGGAAATGAATGTCAAATTTGCGCGAAAAATTTTCCCTGCTTTTCTACAACTCTGCGATCAGTGTGAATGAAATATTGCGAATTTTGTCGTAAACGGGTACCCGGATCCTGAGGGGTTCACAGTTTGGTATCAGAACAATGGTACCCCGATACGCACATTCGCGATATTACAATTCCGATCGCATTAAGCTCTCGGATAGCGACAGTCTTCCGACTTGTCGTTAGTCCAATAAGGGAAATATGACATTCATATTCAACCACCACAGATGTCACCAAATTCATTAATTTTCATATTATATCCCAAGAAGAAAAAAAAGCAATTATGATAAATATCTGTCTAGGACATTTTTATGACTAATTATGGTTCTCATGCAGAGCCATGGCATCTCGACCAGGTCAGGATACTTCTGATCAGCTGGCACACATACTGAGCGCACTTACTGATCTTCAGCAGCAGCAGGCTGCTATGAGAGGCCAGCAGGAGCAGATATTGGCCCAGCAGACTGAGATTGCTGACAGGCATACGGACATAGAGATGAGATTTGAGGACCTGTCAGATTTCACATACCATCCATCCCAGGATGGAACACGGCAGGACCAGCACCAGTCGGTTGAGGTGGAGCAGCCTCATCCTGACGATCCACTAGAGCGCATTCCAGAGCATGGAGCTGAGGAGGATGCAGACTTAGACAGGGAGCAGGACCCTGTTGACTTTGCTGGCGAGGATGCACACGAGTATTCAGCCATTCACTGGCACCAGTCGGTCTTCACTTCTTATCAGCGGGCCAACATACCCTTCTTCGAGGGCACAGGTCCACCAGATGATGCTGAGCAGTGGCTGAAGAGAGTGATGAAGGTGCTCAGGGCGATTCATGCGCCACGAAACACGTGGCTATCTTTCATAGAGTATTCACTGACAGACTTCGCCGAGCGATGGTGGGAGGCCGTAGCGTCCGAGTTAGGCTGAGAGCCTACTTGGAATGATTTCGAGACGAAGTTCAGAGCCCACTTCTTTTCTGCAAAGTGGAAGGAGTCTCAGCGCCGACTATTTGCAGAGCTTCGTCAGGGACAGATGACAGCCAGGGATTACTTTATCAGATACACAGAGCTGTCACGACATACATGAGCAGCTGGCGCATTTCCAGAGGAGAATCTGGAGAAGTTCATTGGCGGCATGCGAGAGGAGGTGCAGGAGAAGCTGGCTGGACTACATATCACATCCATCTCCGAAGCTACCGATGTTGCGGAGAAATTCAAGGACATTAGAGGGAGACGTTTCGGGAGCTCGTCTGGAGCAGCGCCTAGACCGCGACGATCTTTTGGACCGATACGTCGACCGTTTCAGCAGCAGAGGTCAGACAGACGATTCCGACCTACAGGTTCGTCCTTCACAGGCAGTGCTCGCTCTTCTCCATCGACTACTCTAGGAGGAGCACTCGCCGGACGTGGCACAGAGTCCGCTCGACCATCTGGGTCGCAGCGAGCAGATAGACCACCTGCAGGACCAGCTCGGAGCACGGACACAGCTACTCCATCTACTCGACCAGTCCGGTGTTACCGATGTCACGAGTGGGGACACTATCGCTCATAGTGCCCACAGGTAGCTGGTGAGCCTCAGCCACAACCTTCACAGTCTCAGCCTCAGGCACATCGTTCAGGGAGTCTTCGTGGCAGGAGCTCCAACTTCAGGCGACCGCAACAACGACAGACACAGAGTGTGGCAGGTTCCAGTGCCGCACCAGCCAGGCAGGGGCAGATACACGCAGTTACTGAGGAGCAGGCACGTTCAACGGCTATGTGGTGAAAGGTATGGTCTCAGTCTTGGGCCGACCTTTCCATGTCTTATTTGATTCCGGTGCGACACACTCTTTTCTTGCTTCGAGGCTACTTGCTTCTTTAGGTAGAGTCGCAGAGACTCTCTCTTCTCCATATCACATCCGAGGGCCAGGTAGCCAGTTATTCATTATTTCACTGATCGTCAGGCACTTGCCCATACTGATTGGCGGTCACGAGATGATCGCAGATTGATTACTTCTGCAGCTTGATGAGTTCGACTTGATTTTGGGCATGGATTGGTTATCCGCTCATCATGCACTTGTTGATTGCTTTAGGAAGACGGTTGTCTTCAGGATTCCAGATCTACCCGAGTTTACTTTTGAGGGTACTACACATGACTCCAACATGGAGTACATTTCAGTGTTGCGAGCCCAACGACTTGTTGATCAGGGTTGCGATTCCTACCTTACATTTGTTCGAGAAGTGTCTGATCAGGAGCCGATGATACATGATATCCGAGTAGTATCTGAATATCCAGATGTTTTTCCTTATGAGCTACCAGGACTACCTCCTGAGAGAGAGATCGAGTTCGAGATCACATTGCTGCCAGAAACACAGCCGATCTCTATGGCACCTTATCGCATGACACCAGCCGAGTTGAAGGAGCTGAAGGTGCAGTTACAGGAGTTGCTAGATTTGGGATTCGTGAGACCGAGCACTTCACCTTGGGGTGCTCCGGTTCTATTTGTCAGGAAGAAGGATGGATCCATGAGACTGTGCATCGATTACAGGAAGCTAAACAAGAAAACGGTGAAGAACCGTTATCCTTTGCCGCGCATCGATGATTTATTCGATCAGCTCCAGGGATCTTCGGTTTTCTCGAAGATCGATCTTCGCTCAGGTTACCATCAGCTGAGGATTCGCGAGTCGGATATTCCGAAGACATCCTTCAGGACTCGTTATGGACACTACGAGTTTGTGGTGATGCCGTTTGGGCTCACCAATGCACCTGCGGCTTTCATGGATATGATGAATCGTATCTTCCGTCCATACTTGGATAAGTTTGTAGTGGTGTTCATCGATGATGTGCTCATCTATTCACGGAATGAAGGGGATCATGCGAATGATCTACGGATTGTCTTAGATACATTGCGGGAGCACAAGCTATATGCCAAGTTGAGCAAGTGTGAGTTCTGGCTATCCCATGTCTCATTTCTCGGGCATATCATTTCTGGAGCAGGCATTGCAGTTGATCCTGCAAAGATAGATGCAGTTATGTCTTGGGAGCAGCCCAAGACAGTTATACAGATTCGGAGCTTCCTCGGATTAGCGGGCTATTACAGACGCTTTGTCAGCGGATTTTCACGCATTGTTCGCCCTCTGACACGACTGACGCAGAAGGGAGTTTCATTTATTTGGGACGATTCATGTGAGCAGGCCTTCTGACACTGAAGGAGAGATTGACTACAACGCCTATTCTTGCTCTTCCTTCAGGCACTCAGGACTATGCAGTCTACACAGATGCATCTGGAGAAGGTCTAGGAGCAGTGTTGATGCAGAGAGGACAGGTGATTGCTTATGCATCACGGCAGTTGAGACCGCACGAGCGGAACTACCCCACCCATGACTTGGAGTTGGCGGCAGTTGTCTTCGCCTTGAAGATCTGGCGTCACTATCTTTATGGGGTGAACTTCGAGATTTTCACAGATCATAAGAGTCTGAAGTACATCTTTGATCAGAATGAGCTGAACATGAGACAGCGCATATGGCTCGAGCTGCTGAAGGATTATGATTGCACGATCTCTTACCATCCTGGTAAGGGAAACGTGGTGGCTGATGCACTCAGCAGGAGAGCGCATGCTGATGGTACGGCGAACTGGCTATATACATGGGATACGCTTGCTGCTTTGACCGATTGGCATCCTCAGTAGAGCGCATCCATTTCTACCGCCGTACCTCTACGATACAGCAGTCTTTGGGATCGTATTGTAGAGGGCCAGAAGACCGATCCTTGGATTCATGATAGATACATGCGCGCCGTCAAGGACGAATTTGATGACTTTGTTGTGATGGAGTCTATTTTATGGAAGGCAGGACGGGTTGTTGTACTCAATGATGAGCAGCTTCGCGGAGACATTCTGGACGAGGCACACAGTTCACGGTTATCTATCCATCCGGGCAGTACGAAGATGTACCGTGACTTGCGTCGACATTTTTGGTGGGATGGAATGAAGCGCGATGTGGCGCTACATGTTAGCAGATGCATGACCTGTCAGATGGTCAAGGCTGAGCACAGGAGACCGCCAGGATTATTGCAGTCTCTCCCCATTCCCGAGTGGAAGTGGGAGAGCATTTCTATGGATTTCGTCACAGGTCTGCCGAAGACACCAGGTGGCCATGATTCTATATGGGTCGTTGTTGATAGGTTGACCAAGTCAGCCCATTTCATACCTGTCAACACGACTTACACTCCATCCAGGTTGGTCAAGCTCTATGTACAGAACATTATCAGGCTGCATGGTATACCACGAGAGGTGGTGTCTGACAGGGATTCGAGATTTACATCTCACTATTGGCATCAGTTCATGTCAGCACTACAGACAGAGCTGAAGATGAGTTCTGCATACCATCCGCGGACAGTTGGACAGAGTGAGCGCACCATTCAGACGCTTGAGGATCTACTTCGCGCATGCACTTTGGAGTGGAAAGGGTCCTGGAAGGACCATTTGCCCTTGGTGGAATTCACCTATAACAACAGCTATCACTCCAGTATTGGCATGGCACCATTCGAGGCCCTATACGGGCGGAGATGCCTCACACCTCTCAGTTAGCGTGAGGTAGGTGATCATGCTTTATATTCCGTGGATCTCTTGGAGGAGACTGCGAGAGCTGTTGATCTTGTGAGACGGAGGCTTCTGACGGCACAGAGCCGCCAGAAGAGTTATGCAGACCGTCGGAGGAGAGACTTAGAGTTTCAGGTAATCTAATTATTTTCTCCTCATCCACTCAATTATGATATATATATGTTCAACTTAATCTCATACTAATTATATTCCTATAAATTATAGGTTGGAGATTGGGTACTTTTGCGAGTATCTCCCATGAAGGGAGTGCAGAGATTCGGTGTTCGTGGAAAGTTGGCACCGCGATATGTTGGACCTTTTGAGATTCTGGCTAGAGTGGGGAAAGTGGCATACCGAGTAGCCATTCCTCCACATCTTTCAGCTATTCATGATGTTTTCCACATATCCAATCTGAGGAAGTATGTCCACGACCCTCGACACGTCATCAGTTACGAGAATCTTGATGTAGAGCCAGATCTGACTTATGAGGAGAAGCCTGTCCAGATACTTGACCGTCCCGTGAAGAAGCTTCGCAGCAAAGAGATTTCATTGATCAAGGTTTTGTGGCACCGTCACGGAGTCAAGGAAGCGACATGGGAGACTGAGGCCGACATGCGGGCACGATACCCGCAGCTTTTCTGATGTAATCATCAAAACAAGCTTTTGTAATTAAATACATTATAAATATATGACTTGTTTTCTCTTTGAGGTTTTTATGGGTTCAAAACCCTTTGAGGTTTTTATGGGCATATGAAATTTAAACAAGTCACCGAATAGCCTTAACTCGAGTCTCGAGGACGAGACTCCCTTTGAGGTTTTTATATTTGTAGCATCCGGTTTCCAATCAAACCCGAACTCGTCCGATTTTGGGTCTAATGAACCCAAAAACGTTGTCGGTCAATACTAAACAACCTAAAACGACCAATTGATCATAAATCAAAAGTCGTTCGGGCGAAATCGACCGAAAATCAGTCACACCGTAACGCGCGCCGTGAAAAGCCGCGACGCAAATTCGGAAACCGCGAAACGAATCGAAACCGTCATTAGATCCGATCCGACGATACAAGACCAACGGAATCGACCGTTCGTCAATCGGAGGTCGTTTGATATTTTTAAATTCATAAAATTTAACCTTAAACAAAAATCGTATCCGGAAATTTCGGTTATTCAAAATCGACCGGAAGTATATCAATATTGTACTCATATTGATCATCGTCCTAAGACGATCAAATCGAAATATTACGCGTCAAAATCCGAGGTTCGAGGCGCACATGCGGCCAACTTTAAGTTGATAGAGTTTTGAATATATATATAATATTTATTAAATTCTGATCTATACACAGACTGATGCCGTTGAAATTTTTTTTATTTATCTCTTATTAATTTTCTTTTACAGGCCATCTGGGTCCTTAATTGTACAACACTTGTCCAAAATTTTCCACCCCTTATCAACACAAGGGGGGGGGCTTCCTTCCTTATTTATATCTCCCCAAGCCTCTTCTCTTTCCCATGTCTTTCACGACGGGAGGTGCTGACCCTCTGTCCTCTCCCTCCATCTAATTCCAGCCGTGAGAAGGGCCCTTCCCAACTCCAACGTGAAAGCCCCACCCTCCCAAATTCTTGCTGCCATTTCTCCAGCAATTCCTCCAAGAGACCAAGGCCTGGAGGCACTGTTTCTCTGCAACATCAGGCAGCCAGAGCTGCTGTTGTCCCAGATTCCATCCCCTCTCCTTCGACTACTGGTGGCTCCAAAGCAACAACCTTCTGTTGCATACTCAGGAGTTTTTTTTCCCTCCCTTGCTGTTGCATGCAAGATTATCCTCTTCATCCAATTTTGAAGCAAATCAAGGTACCTCCTTCCCTCTCTTTGCTGCCATGCATGTATATTAAACTTGATTTTTGTACATATACAACCTCTCCCTTCTAATTGCTGCCATGCATGCACAGATCACTCATTCTTTTTCCCGCCATATATGAAGATTTTACATATTCTCTTTACATGATAAAGAGAGAAATCTGTGATTCATTTTATCGCACTTAAAATATGTATGGCTGGAACTAAGAAAGAAGTTTGTGATCTATTTTACTGCACTTAAAATATGTATGGCTGGAACTAAGAAAGAAGTCTGATCCATTTTACTGCACTTGAAAATATGTATGGTTGGAACTACAAATTCTAGAAATTTTGTTTAAAAGAATGGAAACACTGATTTGAATAGAAATCGAAGATTTTTTTAGCTTTAGATTGATCGAATAGGAATGAGAATCAAAAGGGGATCTTGTCCAGCATCTTCCTAGAAAATTGGAGTAAGAAACCAAATGAATAGCCTAAAAGTAACTTGGTCAGATAAATGTCAGTTTCTGTTAAACCTGATTGAAAAAAAAGGAAGGCAGTTTTCCATTCTTCATATGATAATAATCCTACCAGTTGGATATGACTTTATTTTTGGAGCTATCGTTTGTCTTTTGTAAATTATATCTCTCTCAACTTTCTTATTTTGTGTGTGTAAATATATCCTCTCCATAAAAGAAAATATCTTTTTAATTATATAAGTGATCTCTGTTTGACAATATTTTTATTAAATGTATAATAAGTTGGCTGTATAAATTCAGCATGATCATCCTAAGAGGGATGGAAATTGATTGTGTACGTGTGCACGATTGAGGATACATAATCACTTCTAAAGTGATTGCATAGTGTTGCAGTACTATTTTTCTGACACAGTATATTAAAATTTTAACAGACAACATATTAAAATTTTAACAACCTGCTATATATATGTGGGTTTGTGTGGGTATAGGTGTGTTGAGAAATTTCAAACCTGGCAGATAAATAGTTGTTAGGATATGAGTTAACTTACTTTTCCCTGTCTTGCATATGCATAGAGGATACCAAATATAGAAATAAACATGAATAGTCTAAAATAGGATCACTAACAGTTATAGTTTATATGTCGAAAGAATGGAATAATTAAGGGTAAATTAGCATAGAATTTAACTCATGGGTTAAATAAGAAAAATGAAAGTTGTATCAATTTGAGTTAGATCCAAATCTAAGGAATGGTTGTTAAACTCGTGACTTTAGAAATATTATGTCATGGTTCCAAGGATCGAGCATCTCCTTTAATGAATCCTTTAAGTGCTCTCTACTATCTATTCATCAATAATAATAAGTTAGACCAGATACCTAGATCCATAAAGTAATCACAACAGAGATCGAGAAAGAATAAAGGAGCAAGAAAGATAATGAGAAATCAGAGATGACTTATAATTACTGTGCCGGTCATGGTAATCCTTGTACCTGACTGTGCGAGAGCGCGGTGACTCTCACCTGGGCGGGAGATAGGAAGCCCAGTTTGGGCAGCGGCCGCCAAGTGCGCGGGTCTAGGATCCCAGTCTTTTACACGGGTTTTACGCGAGCTCGCAGTGTTTTTATGCCTCGTTGGGACCCTGACTTTAGACTAGTTCCGCTGACCTTGTCTATTAGGATACCCAAGCGGGGGATCCTTGGTTTTCAGTTTTACGTACGAGCTCGTCCGCCCGTACTAGTCGGGCAGTTTTCTAGAGTGACTTTTCTAGGGAGTCTCTCTCACCCGTCTCAGTGGCGTAGTTGGGGTGTAGACCTATCCCTCTATTGGACCGCGCTTCCAATTAGAGGGCGAGACGGAAGAGCCATTTGTAGGCTTTTTCACCGCTTGAGTTACTTCGCCAAACAAACTTGGCGATTCTATATCTAGATCATCCATATCTACATCTACAACATCTGGAGCTATATTTGAAACATTGAAGTTAAGAATCGGAGAAATTATGATCAATAGACCATTCTCTCTACCCAAGAAATTAAATAAATAGATCTCTACAATCTCAACTTTTCCATTTTTCACTTACCAACATGATCCCTGAAGAAAATGATATATGCATTTACGCTCATACACTCATGATTTCGCAACTGCTATATAAATATGTTACTTATGGGAAATGCCGGGTTCTGGGGGAAATCATTAGAAACGCATTACAAACAAACCTTTTTTTTACTTACGCAAGTAGATGTAAATTTTACTGGTACCACCTTTCTACTTGCCTGCTTTTGTACATATTAAATGTCAAGTTATTTTTATAAATTTTAGGGAGGTACCAGCAATGGCTGACGCCTCTTTTTTCATATTTTGTGTGTGGCAGGCAAACAGCCTGCAGCTCAGTAGATATACATGCTTCCAGGAGATAGAGTTTATACCCGACGGTATGAATTACTTTGCCTCAGTTTTTGTTCAGATAATGATGTAAATGTTATCTCTTTTGTATCACACTTTGGGATATATGTTGTAAATGGAAGATCATTGTACATGTTGAAAACTGATATGAATATTAATGAAAAGAATTTTGGTGCCATATTGTCTCTTGTACTTGTGGTCATGTGTGATGGAAATGAATGTCAAATTTGCGCAAAAAATTTTCCCTGCTTTTCTACAACTCTGCGATCAATGTGAATGAAATATTGCGAATTTTGTCGTAAACGGGTACCCGGATCCTGAGGGGTTCACAAAGAGGAATTTGGATGCATTTTGATTTTGATAATTCCCATCATGTAATCACTTTAAACTTATCTCTTTATATTTCTGAATTTTTAAACAAAAAGCTATAAATGTGACTCATTGTGAATAAATTTTTTAATAAAAAATTGATCTTAACATTAAAATCTACCTATAATATAAAAAAGATCTAAATTGAAATGCTAATGTCAATAGATAAATCTATAATAAAATGTGGAAAGAAAGAATAATTGTATTATGAGAGAGCCCTGGAGTTCTCTTATATAGATAGGAGAACTATTGCTGGGAAAATTATATAATAGATATGAAAAGAAATAAAATACATGAAAAGGTGAAAAGATAAATAATATCTCGACACTTCTCTTCATGATGGAGCATATATATCTATCATGCTCAACTTGGAACCATGGAAGGAAATATCGCGATATATCGGCGATATATCACCGATATATCGATATCGAGATGAGACCGATATGGGTACCGATATGGTGATATATCCTCCTTTTCAGGCATTTCCTTCATAAAAATGTGTCGATATGGGCGATATTTCGGTGATATATCGCCGAAATATCATCGAAATTTCGTATCAAAACGATATCGAAATCGGTATGGCCTTCCATGCTTGGAACAACACTTATGGAATGACCCGTTGACTAGGGCCTTGGTGAACACATCTACAGTATGTTCCCCTGAGTTGATGTGGAAGGTAGAGATAAGGCCCTTCTGAATCATGTCATGAGTGTATTAACATTCAACCTCAATATGCTTGGTCCTCTCATGGAAGGCATGATTGTTGGCAATGAAAAGAGTAGTCTGGTTGTCGCATTGGAGATGCATGGGAATAGGCACGACAATAGTTACGTTAGTCAGAACGGATTTGATCCACATCATATCAGTATTCCTCAATGCCATGGCTTTATACTCTGACTCTGCACTAGATATGGCAACCACTGTCTACTTCTTGCTCTTCCATGACACCAAAGAGCTTCCTATGAACACTGCAAAACCTGAAGTAGACTTCCTGTCCTTGAGACATCTTGCATAGTCTGCATCTGCGCATGCTATAAGAGCAAGAGATAACCCTTTGCTAAAGAATAGTCCAGTTCTAATAGAGGTCTTCAGGTACCTCATAATAACATGAACTGCATCCATATATGCCTGTCTAGGCTGCTCCATGAACTGGTTAACTCTGCACACTGCAAAGATATGCATGGTCTGGTGATGGTCACATATAAGAGCTTCCTAATGAGCTCCTTGTACCGTCTCTTGTCTACCAACTCCGTATCTTCATCACGGAACTTCACGCTAAGTCCATGGGAGTAGTGGCAAACCTATAATTTGCCATGCTTGTCTCAGAAAGAAGGTCAGTTACATACTTCCTCTATGTCATAACAAGACCCCGTTGGTTCATGGCAAACTCACGTCCAAAGAAGTAACGTAGATCGCCAAAGTCCTTGGTGACAAACTGCTGACCAAGGAAATCCTTAGCTGTACGGGTACCCCACACATCATCAATGATATAACAACATAGGCTAGTATAGCAACTATACCTCCTCGAGTCCGTCGAACAAAAGTGAATGATCTGCAGTCGATCTCATGAACCTCTGCTGCTCTATCAAGTCCTAGAACTTCTGAAACCATGCTCTAGGGCTCTACTTAAGGCCATAGATAGCTTTATGAAGTATGCAAACCATCTGACACTCCCCCTCAACAACGAACCCGGGTGGTTGCCGCATGTAGGCTTTCTCTCGCTGGTCGCCATAGAGAAAAGCATTCTTCACATCAAGTTGGAATAAGGACCAATCTCGTGTCGCTGCAATTACGAGAGATCCACATTGTAGATGGATTGGCGTCATCATCATCTTGATGTAAGGATCACTTTTCTATATAAAACTTTTTAAAGGAAGTTTTCTTGGAGCAAGAACACAATTTTGTGGTTGAAGGGGTGTCTCGTACGGTTTGGCGGTGTTTAGAGAAATATTAGTGGTATGCTGCTAGTATAAGCATCGCACCAACAACATTATTCGACCTAGGCAGATTGACATCTAAGTGTATTGATAGTAAGTACACCGAGGCTCAATATTGATGAGGGCATTGTTACCAACATATTTTGTGATACTTAGACTATGATTTGTTGAGATTGAATAAGGAAAATCTAAATGGTGATATATGAGATTATCTTTTGTTAAGATTAAATAAGGTAAACTTAAGCAATGATAACCTTTTAAATATAGATGTGACGGGCATCGGAGAATGCGAAAACACATCTATTATATGCGGACATTATAATAGATCTCACGATCATTCTCCCATCTTTTGGCGCGAAGCCTTCGCTGTTTTCAACCGCAATCGGTCCTTGTTTAGGCCGTCTCTCGGCGATGGGACCTCCTTCCGCTTTTGGACTATGGATTGGTCTGGTAAGGGCATCTTCATGAACCTTTTTCCAAGACTTTTTGCGCTGGCCAGGGACAAATATGCATCGGTGGATTCGTGCTGGACCAATGGCTCTTGGTGCCCGATCTTGGTGGATTCTCTCTCTGCTCAGCGGCTGATGGACTTCTCCGCTCTGATGACCTTACTCGTGGACGCCCCTACTCCATCGGGGGGCCGTGATCACTTCACTTGGAATGAGGGGTCCTTTTCTTCGAAGAAGGCATATTTTGCTCTTCTCCCCATCGCTGTGCATCCGGAGGCGTCTTTTCTTGGTCACTGCAACCTCATATGGGGTCTCAAGCTTCCGGAAAGGATTGGTATCTTTCTGTGGATTCTTAGGCGTGGACGACTTCTTACTCGCGACCGTCTTGTATCACTCTTCCCAAACTTTCCCAATTTATGCGGGTTGTGCGATTCGGCTGTTGAGACGGCCGACCATCTCTTCCTTCACTGCGACCTCGTGCGGCCCATATGGGATGACGTTGCCTGGCTGAATCATTCGTCGATGGAGTCTTTTTGGGAGAGCATTGCAATCGCTGCAAATCGTCCGAGGTCGGAGAGACTGATTCCCATCGCGCGCATTTGGAGTATCTGGCTGGGAAGAAACAAATCTCTCTTTGCGGGGCAGAGATTCTATATAGAAAATATCTGTATTGATGCGAACCGCTTTTGTTTGGACTGGTCATCTGTGTAGCGTTTTTTTTAAGGGGGCGATTGGTATCATTATTGATATCATTTTCCCCTATTTCTCCCTTTCTGCTCCCTCTGTAAGTATTTTCTTTTTTCTTTATTAATAAACTGGGGCGAACACCTACGGGTGTCTCCCCCTTTTTGGAGTGTCAAAAAATATGCGGACATTATGTGATTACTTATACATATTCTACGATCATTATTGCGAGCTTGTATTTTTCTTGAATGTTTCTAGTATATCTCTTAGTTCTTGACTTCTTGTAACACTTTATTCCTTTTGATAATAATTAATAGGGGTTTTATTAGTTGTGCCCCTCCGAGATATGCCAATATCAGTTATGCCCCTCCCTTTTTGGGAATATCAGTTGTGCCCTCGACTTCTTACCGTTTTATCACTTGTGCCCCTCTGTTAGTTTAACCGTCAATGAGTTGACTTAACCATGAGTTTTTCAAACCATGGTGCCGTTAAGAGGGGTATAATTGTCCAGACTTCTTCTTCATCTTCTTCCTCCTCTATTTGTTCTTCTTCCTTTTTCTTCATAATTTATTTCTCTTAGTTACACCTTCATGCATCCATCGAATCTCTAAAAGTTTTGCATTTTCACCGATATATCATTCATTACGGATCAAACAGTGAATTTTATTGAATTTTTTTGGTGAATTTTCATGAATTTATTAGTCAAAAATTTATCTTAGCTTAACAAATACTGAAAACCCTCCAATTCAGTCTCCTTGCTCCTCCTCTACCGCACCTCCTCCTTCATCCCCTTCCTCTCCAGCTTCTTTACAACTGCAACAAGGGGGAGAAGTTCAGGGTAGGGGGTGACCTGGGGGCGGCGGGATCAGGGGGCGGCGGGAGCGCAGGGGCAGGGGGCGGAGGGAGCATGGGGAGGGGGAGGCGTGGGGGTAGGGGGGCGACCTGGGGCGGCGGGAGCAGGGGCAGGGGAGGCGCGGGGGAGCGGGGGTAGGGGGCGGCGGGAGCAAGAGGGGGAGGTGCGGGGGGGTAGGGGGGCGACCTGGGGGCGGCAGGAGCAGGGGGAGGGGAGGCGCGGGGGCGCGACGGTAGGGGGCGTTGGGAGCAGGGGTAGGGGGAGGCGCAGGGGTGCAGGGGTAGAACGACGACCTGGGGGCGGTGGGAGCAGGAGGAGGGGAGGCACGAGGGCGCGGGGGTAGGGGTCGGCGGGAGCAGGGGGATGGGGAGGCTCGGGGGCAGGGGGAGGCGCGGGAGCGGGGGCGACCTGGGGGCGAGGGGTGGAGGCTGGGGCAGGGGGGAGGTGCTCGGGCAGAGGGGAGGAGGCACGAGGGCAAGGGAAGGAGCTCGAGGCGGAGGGTGCACCTGGGGGTAGAGGAGGAGACGTATAGGAGCAGGAGGTTGGGGAGGAGGAAGAGAAGGGGAAGAGGAGGAAGAGGATGGGAAAGAAGGAAGAAAGGATGATAAAATGATCTTTTTTTTGAAGTCCTGAAATAGGGGGAGACACTCGTTGGTGTTCGCCCCATCTTTTATTTAGAAAGTGAAAGCAAAGAGAAGAAAAAAATACAGAAAGTACGACCGACGAAGCGACCAACTATACCACCCAATCCTCCACCAAACACTTGGCATGTATGTCCACATTTTCCTTATAAAAGCGTTGCCCCGAGAACAACATGGCATTCCTCCCCAGCCAGATAGCCCATAGGACGACCAGGGGAAAGATCAACTCCCTCCTAGATCTAGTCCTATTCGCCACCAGCGAGCCGCAAAACATCTCGAGATCCACAACGCAACACCAGGCCAAACCCGACCCCTGCCAAATCTGAATCACCTTGGGGCACTTGAAGAACAGGTGCTCAATGAACTCAACTGCCTCCTCGCAGAGTAGGCACCTGTTTGAAGTGGATCCCAGAAGCCTGGTACACCGGTCACTCGTCATCAGCCTTTGTCTCCGAAGCAGCCATAAGAAGAAACCAATTCGCTCAGGAAGCTTGAGTGCCCAGAGGAACGCACAGTCGCGGATCAAAATCTCCGAACGGAAAGGCGGCGGCCTGCAAATAGCCCCAAAGGCCTTTTTAACCGTAAACTGGCCCGCGCGCTAACCCTAGTGGTCTCTTCCCTCCAAAGGATGCCCCACCTCCTTGATCGCATCCAGCATGCCCAGAAAATCCTCCAATCTTTGGTCGGAGAAATGAGAGGAGAAAGTCGGGCACCAATTTCCATCCGACCAACACGCTGCAACCGTCATCATTTTGTCATCCGCGAGAGCAAATAACCGTGGGAACTGCAAGCAAAGGCCCCCCCGTCCAATCGTCCGTCCAAAAAGCGAAAGATTCACCCCCAGCAAGGATCGGTCTGAACAAAGCTACGTTCTTTGAGAAAACCTCCACGACCCCCCTCCAAAATGGAGTCAGAGAGTCCATCTGAGCATCCATCCTCGGAGGCGCCCCTGTAACACTATAAATCTTACGCAACACGGTACACACAAGATCCTCTCCTGGTCCCCAGACCCTACTCGCCCACTTAAGAAGCATGGTCTCGTTCATTTGCTGGAGACACTTTACTCCCAAACCTCCCTGATTCTTCTTGACCGTGATATCCTCCCACCCAACAAGGTGGATGCCCCTCGTCCCCCCCTTTGACTTCCCCATAAGAAACTACGCATCCTCTTTTCCAACCGAACTCTAATACCCTTTGGAATACGCCGGTTGGAGAGGAAATAGATCGGGATTGAGGAGAGGACCGCCTTCAGGAGTACCCCCCCCCCCCCCCCCCCCCCGCCCCCCCGACAAAACAGTCGACTTCCACCCTGCCAGCCTCAATTCAACCTTCTCGACGACTCCGAGCCAATCTCTCGTCCTCGTTCTGCCCGTAGCCAAGGGCATCCCCAGATAATCCATCGGCAAAGAGCTGCAACATGAACCCAACGTCTGAGCACAGGCACTGACCTCTATCACTGAGAGACCTATAGGGACGGCCTTCGACTTATTGGCATTCTTGAACATCCCGGATAGTTCGCTGAAAATTTCCAGAGCCAAAGCCATGCCACTTGCTCAATGAAGAATATAGTATCGTCAGCGTATTGTAGGAGCGGAACCAACGAACCCTCCCTTGAGTAGCCACTTGAGAGCCCACAATTGATAACATGAATCGTGATGCTAGCGAGGACATCCGCCGCAAGGACAAATAACATAGGAGCAAGAGGGCACCCTTGACGCACCCCCCTCTGTGGTTGGAAAAAGCCCCCCTCCATGCGACCATTCACCATGATCGTAAACGAAGACGTAACACAACGCCTCATCCAAGCAATCCATTTCTCCGGGAACCCCTTCCTTCGCAACACCGACCAAAGGAACCTCCAGTCCAAGCTATCGTAAGCCTTTGCAAAGTCCACCTTCCACAAAACACCGCTTTTATCCCTTCTCCGCCAGTCCGCAATGATCTCAGACGCAAGCGTGAGGCAATCCGAGATCTGTCTCCCCGGAATGAAAGTCGATTGCAGCGGGGAGATAAGGCAAGGAAGAACAGAACTCAATCTGGTGGCGAAGACCTTCGCGGTAATCAGATATAACGCGTTAGAAACCACAATAGGGTGGTAGTCATCAATAGAATCCGGCGCCGCGGACTTGGGTAGTGAAATGATTAAAGCCCGGTTGACCCTTTCAAAACCAGCATTACCCAAACAAAATTCAGAGACGACCTCCAACACCTCAGTGCCAACCAAATCCCAGAAGTCCTTATAAAAAGAAACCGGGAAACCGTCTGGTCCAGGAGCGGCATCCGCATTCAGGTCCTAGACCGCATCCTTGATATCCTCCAGAGTCAACGCGAGTGAGCAAGTCGCAAGAGGATGCCGCCATAGGCGTTGTGTCCAGGCCCAACCACTTCCAAGTCCTCGGAATAATCCTCGAAGAGACGTCTTTATAATGATTGATAATAGCTCCCCAATTTCTTTGTTTCCTTCCACGCGGACCCCACCAATCCATATCGACCGCATCGCATTTGACCGGTGTCTCCCACTTGCAACGCGATGAAAATAAGATGTGTTCGCGTACCCCTCTCTCAACTATACACTTCTCGACCTCTGCCTCCACTCTGTGACCCGCTTGCGATCCTCGATGGTAACCTGATTCTGGGCAGCCGCACGACAAGCTAACTCGTCCCCCGAGAGCTCTCTCTGGTCCTCCAACACATCAAGTGTCCAGATCACCTCCTCAGCCTCCTTCCTCGCCGCACATCTGGACGCACGAGACTCCTTGAACGCCGACAGTCTCCCACGTAAAGATGTAAGTTTCTGGACAAAACGAGATGCGGCGGACCTAGTAACAGCCACGCTAGACCAATGGGAGGCAACCACCTCCCTAAAGTTTTCCTCCATCAGCCAGCACTTTTCATAATGGAAGAGACCCCTTTGCACAGGGGCATCACCTGAATCCCACAAAATTGGAGCGTGATCGGATGACGACTGTGGTTTGGCCGTCACGAAAAAACAACGAAAGACTCCAATAACTCCGGCGAAGCAAGAAATCGATCAATACGCGAACACGAGTTGGAACTTCTCTACGTATAGGCGACATCCTCAGCATCCATAACCTCAAGGCCCAGGGAGTTAATAGTGTCGGTGAAGTCGACCGACCCCGGGTCTTGCCCTCTCCTGTTCCCAGGCCTGTCAGACGTCCGTAACATAACGTTGAATTTCCCCCCAACGAGCCAAGGGACCTCCGAGATCGTCCTGCCCACCTCAAGAAGATCCTCCCACGCCTCTCCCCGCAAGACACCACAACAAGGACCATAAACGCAAGAGATAGCCAGCGGCAAAGAGGAATCCGTACATACCAGAAGGACCGTCAGGACGTGCCTCCCACGGATAAGCGCTTCAAAAGCCAGCTTCGAGGATTTCCAAGCAACCAGCATCCCACCAGCAGAGCCATCAGCATCCACCGTTCTGAACTGATCAATGGCCCCCGCCCCAAAAGATCTCCAAAAGTCGTCTGCGATAGACTCAAGCTTTGTTTCTTGTAGCATAATGATGTCGCAGCCCCAGTCAAGGAATCTCGACCCCAAAATCCTCCTTTTGCTTGGGTCTCCGAGCCCACGAACATTTCAGGAAAGAACCTTCATTTGGAACTGTCTTGCTTCCCCTCAATGCAGACCACCCCTGCGGCCACCGTAACGATATTCTTTAGAGTCACGCCCGGTAGAGCTTCCAGTCGTAAAGACCTGGATCTACTCCTTCTCCTGTATCTCTTCCCACCCCTCCTGTCACTTGTCCCCTCAGAAGAGAGACCATTGTTCGTGTTGGTGCTCGGTATCAATGTTGAAGTATCAGCAACACCTTCAGGACAGGGATCAAGGGTGACCACGGTTGATGAGGAAGGCACATGGCCGAAAGATGTCGGCGGCTGGGTCCGGGTCCTCACCTCCGCCACGACAGGGAAGCAGAAGGCGATTGTTGCCTGCTGGGGAAAACCATATGATGAAGCCTCGAACTCACCACAAGGGACGGGCCAAATAGGTGAGGTCGAGAACGCCATGAACTACAGGGGATCAACGGAGGCCGACGACGTGCAGAATACCCGAGCAAGATCCGGATCCGATAGGCCTTTCGTACCCGAACAAAGAGTGAAAGGTTTAGCCGGATCCACCAAAGGGTCCGCGCGTGCAACCCAGGTCCACAGACCCACATCCAGAGCCACAGAACTACGGGGCGGGGACCACACCGATATCTCTGTTTCCACGTCATCAGGCAAAGGGAATGAATCGTTGCACAAGACCCGAGACGTGTCCGTGAACGGGCGCATGTAATCATCCTCACGCGCCGTTCCATCCAAAGTTCCCCTCGGAAAACCAACCGTCATCACGAAACGCGAACCGTCACCCTTCAAGCCCCCGCGTTCTCCCTTGGAGACTCCGACGATGGAGGAGGCGCGTCGACGTGCAGCTCGATGGAAAACGTGTAGCAGCCGACCTCCAACTCCGCAAACGAGCTCCGACCTTCAATCTCATCCAACACGGCCCGGTTACATTCCAATAACACCACCGTGTCGTTCACCTGCGAGCCCGGCTTGAGTCCGTCTTCAAGCACCTCTCGAACAGTGCCCCACTGCCTCAAGGCCTTCCGCAGATAGCCCACCGTCCGGGATAAGAACGAAACTCCCGTCACCCTAGCAACACAGATCTCCACCTCCGCGCAGGAACCATCGGCAAAACGAAAAATTTCTCCAACAGACATTGCCAACATAGCCATTCTGGAGAAGGCGATCCCTCTGGAACGTTGAGAGCCCACGGACACAACATCTTCGATCATCAAGTTTCACAATATTGCCAGAGAACCTCGACCCAAGGAACCCATACAAGTGTGTCGACAAATCTTCCCGCACGATAGCACCTTTCACCGCGAACCCGATCAATGCATTTGCGTCGGTTCCCGAACATCGTCCTTCACCTCCCCCGGGGTCATCGAAGAAGCACCCCCCATCACATGCACCGGTTTACTCGCACGCCGAGCTGCACTTACATGACTGTGCATACCCCCCACCACCTCGGCGAAGGTAGCCCCCCCGGCGAACAGATGAGGCACCGGAGCTGCGGTACCCGCGCAGAGGAGCCGATCCCCTCGCAGGACCCCCAACGTCAATCCAGGCCTTCCACAGGAGAAGCACCTCGGCGGGGAGGGACAAAATGAAGCGACATGCCCCCTTGCTCTCACATCGGAAGCACTGCTTCTCCAGCTTCCTGTGAGAAACAAGCACCCACTCTCCATTTCCCCCTCCGGTAGGCTCCGAACCACCCCCGACTACAACCCTCTCGCCCTCCTCCTTGCACACTACCGACTTCCCCTTCTCCGAGACCCCGCAAGCTCCCCCATCCCATGCCCCGCTGCGAGTTCCCCTCTCATGCCCTCTCTCCAGCACCTTCCCAGCGTCGACCCCTCGCACATGGGCCTTCCCACCTCCCCCCTGCGACGAGCCTCTCACCGACGAAGCCCCATGCAGCGATATCTCCCGAGGTCTCCACCAGCGCTCCATCTTCTCTCTCCCGATATCTTTTCAGCCTTTATTTTTAATTTAATTCCTGTTATGTCTCAAAGTTAACGTCTGTTTGCTTTGAGAATGAACGACAACTAACCTGAAGGGCACAAGTGATGGAAAGGTAAAAAAGTTTGGGGGCACAACTGATATTCCCAAAAAGGGAGGGGCATAACTGAAATTGCAAGATCTCAGAGGGGCACAACTGATAAAAATCCTAATTAATATTAAATGGCATTATTAGAATCTCAAACATTTCTTCTTTATGAATATTTTTAATCATTTGCACAAATGTTTCCCTTGTCCTTGAGTCCAACTTTGTTTAGTTTTCTATTGTTTAATTTTAATGATCTTCTCTTAATAGAATATATAAATATGACAGAACCTGGCCAATAAAGATGTTTGTTTCCATGCAAAATATTATTTTAATTTATTTATGTTACTATTTTAGATGCACCAACTCTAATGGTCTGGTGGTATTGTAGTGTGTCTACCGTCCAAAAGACCAGGGTTCAAATCCCTCATTGTGGGAGTTGTGTTAGGTATCCGACAACCAGCGTAAAAAATAGTCGAGTTGAGGAAGAATCCATGTAGCCGACCCTACGTAAAGTAGGAGAAGGCTTCACCATTTTTTACTATTTTAGATGTTGTAAAATTATTTAAGTTGCTTTTATTAAGTATATTGATGTTTAGTTTAGTTTTCACTTGTTAGAGTTTAGAGTTGCTAAGTATTTTTTTTAGATGCCTTCTTATATTTTGATTTTTCTATTAAGATTATGTTAAATCATGAATTGTAACATAAATTTCTAACATCAATATGTGGTGTTAGAGTTACTATATTTACATTTATGTTTGTAGCCTTTCGGGTTCCGTAACCCTCTGTGACCCTTCAAGTTCTGCAACCCCCAGTGACCCTTCGAGTTCTGTAACCCTTTTACTCTCTAGGGTTCTCTCTCTATATAAGAGACCCTAGCTTTATGGAATAAATATATCTCATCCGTTCATTTTCTCAACATGGTATCAGAGCGACGGTCCTAGACCGAAGCCTGATACCCTAAATCTGCCGCCACCGTCGCTCTGATACCCTAAATCTGCCGCCACCACCAGCCCTCTCTCCGCCGACAAGGAGAGAGGGCTGGACCTCCCACGTCGCTCGTGAATTTGATGGTCTCGCGCAAGGCAGTCCGAGTCCCCAGCAGCACCAGCTGCCACCTCCAGCAGCTCTTGTCGCTCCTCTGACATCGTCGGTACTGCCTGGAGCCCCCCCTTCAACAGCCCATGCTTCACCACGACTTGTTTCTCCCAACTTCATGTTTCATACTCTTTATTCTATCAAGTATGGGAGAAAGGGGGAGTCGGAGATGATTCTTCAGGACGTGTACTGCCCTCCCATGACTGACTGACCGATACTCCAGACTACTACTCAGATCATCCGTCTTCACCAAGCATCGACTTCTTCGTCAGGGCATATATTTCTTTTACGACCCGACCACTACTTCGCACTGGACTTCTTCAACAAAGATTTTTCTCCAGGCACGACAGAGATATGTTCTGGTGACCTGCAGGCACGACAGAGATACGTTCCGGTGACCTGATATCGCAACGACTCTATAGGCATGGCAGAGATACGTTCCGGTGATCTGAAAGTCGCAGACCCGTCCTCGAGCGAGGTCTTCTACCAGAAGCAGACATATGTTTTTATGGTGCATCGTGTGAAGATGTGGTGTATACTTTTTCTTTTTGTTACAAGCTGCGGCTTTCTCAGCTCCAGCTTGAGGGGGAGTGTTAGAGTTACTATATTTACATTTATGTTTGTAGCCCTTAGGGTTCTGTAACCCCTCGTGAACCTTCGGGTTCCGTAACCCTCTGTGACCCTTCAAGTTCTGCAAACCCCAGTGACCCTTCGAGTTCTGTAATCCTTTTACTCTCTAGGGTTCTCTCTCTATATAAAAGACCCTAGCTCTATGGAATAAATATATCTCATCCGTTCCTTTTCTCAACATGTGGAAAGGCTTGAAAATGAAAGTTGTATTCCATCGTAGCCCTAGAGCTCTCTTATATAGGAGAAAATCTCTGAGTGAAAATTACATAAAGTAGATAGAAGAAATAAGCAACTACAAAATAAGATAAGTAGATATAAAAATATCTCAACACTCTCTCTCAAGTTGGAGCATATATGTCTATCATGCTAAACTTGGAACAACAACAGTGAAAAGGACCTCTTGCAAGCGCTTTGGTAAACATATCTGCAATCTGGTCGCCTGAAGTAACATGAGAGGTGGAAATAAGATCCTTCTGGATTAGATCATGAGTGTAATGGCAGTCTACTTCAATGTGTTTTGTCCTTTTATGGAAGTGGTTTATTAGCTATGAATATAACGACTTGGTTATCACATTTGAGATGCATAGGAAGATGCACCTCAATAGTTAAGTCAGTTAGGACAGACTTCACCCACATCATTTCCGTGCTCCCTTGGGCCATGGCCCTATACTCTGATTCAACGCTAGATCTAGCCACAACTGTCTGTTTCTTACTCTTCTATGAAACTAGCAAGCTACCTACAAATATCGTGAAGCTTGAGGGGGATTGTCCTTGGGGCACCCAACGTAATCTGCATCCACACATCTAGTGACTGTGAGAGACGTGTCTCTTCTGAATAGAAGTCTTGCACCTGGAGAAGATTTCAGATACCGCAAGATCATGTTAACTGCATCCATATGAACCTGCTTGGATTGCTTTATAAACTGGTTGACTCTGCTAACAACTAATGATATATCAGGCTTGGTGATAGTGACATACACCAGCTTCCCTACTAGCTCTTTGTATCGTCTCTTATCTACCTCCTTAGATTCATCATCATAGAGCCTAGCATTAGGATCCATTGAAGTAGTAGCATGTCTACATCATGTCATGCCCGTCTCAGATAAGAGGTCAGTGACATAATTCGTTTGCATCATTACCATACCATGTTGATTTCTTGCAAATTCTAGGCCAAGAAAGTAAAGCAACTTACCAAGGTCCTTGGTCACAAACTGTTGTTCAAGGAAATCCATAGCTGTCTGAATACCCTTTTCATCACTGCCTGTAACAATAATGACATCAACATATACTAGATTAGCAATGATACCTCTCTGGATTCTCCTAACAAAAAGAGAATGATCGGCAGTCGATCTGACAAATCTCTGTTGTTCAATCAACTCCGAGAGATTTTGAAACCAATCCCTCGGACTCTGCTTTAGACCATAGATGGCCTTGTGAAGTCTACACACCATACGGGACTCCCCCTCAGTAGCAAACTCTGGTAGCTACTGCATGTAGACTTCCTCCTGCAGGTCTTCATACAAAAATGCATTCTTGACATCTAATTGGAAAAGCGTCCAGTCACACACAACATCAATAAGAATCCGCAGCGTAGGGTGAGGAGCAACAATAGAAAAATGTATCCTGATAATCTACTCCATAGGTTTGGGTGAACCCACGAGCAACCAGTCTGGCCTTATACCTGTCTACAATACCATCCACACGGTGTTTGGCTGTAAACACCCATTTGTTGCCAACAACAAATGCACTAGGAGGAGCCTATACAACACTCCACGTACGACGAGACTGTAATGCTACCATCTCCTCCTCCATAGCAAGACGCCACTGACTGCTCTGCAATGCCTCCTAATAGGACCGTGGTATCTCCAAAGTCAATAAACCCACAACAAATCTCTGAAAATCCTCTGAAAGTTGTGCTAGTGAAACATGGGAAGCGAGGGGATACATAGTGCATGCACGCCTCTTCTTCCTTAAGGCAATGGGTACATCAAGGTTCTCAGCTTCCTCAGTAGCTGAGATTAGATCATCTAACATCCTACACCTCAAGCTGCACACACAAATCACCAATACCATCGGTGGAACGCAAATGTTCATAACATACCTTGGGCATGCTGGATTATGGAACAAGCACATGAGCACGATGTCGGCGTTGGTACTCCTGCGGAAAGAAAGCAGATGTGCCAAGTGGTGGAGGAGGTGGTGGAGGTGGAGACGACATCGGAGGTAGAGGCATGTATGCCTCTTCTCCAGTCTCTGAAGGAATGAGCTTGTCACTTGTAGGGAGAAACACGTAATAGACTCAAAGAAAGTGACATCACCACTAACGTAATACCTTCATCGAACATGGTCAAAGCAACGGTATCCCTTTTGAGTCCTGGAATACCCAACAAAACACACTTGACAACTATAGGAGAGAGCTTATCAAGACATTGAGACATCTGATGAACAGAAGCAACTGATCCAAAAACATGAGGTGTAAGAGAGAAAAGATCCATCTCGGGAAACACAATCGAGAACGGGATCTTCTCCCCTAGAGCCGAAGAGGGCATGCGATTCACCAGGTAGCAAGCAGTGAGAACCGCATCTCCCCGGTATGAATGAGGAGCACGGCTCTGGATCAAAAGAGTCCTGGTGACATCCAAAAGATGGCGATGTTTTCTCTCGACAACCCCGTTCTGTTGAGACGTAGAAGCACAAGATATCTGATGCACAATACCATAGGTTCTAAGAAATTGAGAGTGTTGAGTACTGCAAAATTCTAATGCATTATTTGAACGAATATACTTGACATTTACAGTGAAAACATTCCTTATTTATTAATAAAAGACTGAATAGCAGGACCAACATCAGACTTGTTCTTAAAAAGAAAGATCCATGACAATCTTGAAAACTCATCGACAATGATAAGATAGAACCTATGCCCCTGCTGGTCTGGGACACGACTTGGACCCCAAATATCGAAATGAATCAACTCAAAAAGACTATGACTACTTTGACCCTGACGACTCTGGAATGTAGATCGATGATGCTTCCCAAGTTGACAGGCCTCGCACGGGAAAGTCGAGCGAGGGGATTGTATCAGTCTGTAGAGACCTCCTTGCTCATGGTCAGATCTAATCGCCCTGCCCGTAAGATTGTCCTGAAACACAAGATCAGAAGGATCAAATATGGCACGACAATATAACTCCTTGGTGATTTTACTAATGGACAGTAAATTCATAGAAAATTCAAGAGCGTAAAGAACATTCTGAAGTTGCATTGTAGGAGTTAACTGCGCCTCCCCCGACCAGTGATGGGAGAGTGTGTGTGTCCCATATGCTATTACCACCAATCTCCCTGACTGAGTCGGAATGTAAGTACTAAACTGTCCTCTGTCACCACAAAGATGATGGGATGCTCCTGAATCCATAATCCATTCTGACAAATCTGCTCTGTAACAACTAATAAGAGCATAGGCTATACCTAATGTGGATGATGATGCTAAAGAAGCTACCTCTGAGGATAATGGAGGAGAACTAGTTGATCCAGGAGCATGCATAATCTCTCTGAGCTGCGCTACAACTTCATCGAACCTCTGATCAGATGTAGGTGGACTACCGACATGCTGAGTATGATTTACAACACGTGCTGAAGCGGGAAACCCATGCTTATAGTAGCATGTTTCCTCAGAGTGACCTGTCCTATGGTAGTAGGTGCACGGCTGAGGAGGTCGACTACCCCCTCCCGTGCCACGGTTACCACAACCACGGTACTATATTGGGCTCCCCCTACCACGAGATGCGACTATAGCTGAAGAGGTCTGAGACTGCTGAGTACCACCAGAAGATATAGAGAGCCTGCTTAGTCTGTGATATGCCTCCTCCATTGGAAGTATGGTGGCATCCGTGAGAATCTGTGCCCGAGCAGCATCATATCCAGGATCAAGAGCTGCTAGGAAAACTCCGGTCATCATCGAATCTCTGTATGCCTTAAGTTGCTCTGGCGTGGCAGTCAAGGGATAAAACCATGCAACTTCTTAAACATATTCCTCAAAGAGGTGCAAAGGGTATGAAGAGGACAACCATTCTGCTTTGACGTGAAGATATCATGCTGAAGTTGCAATATCTTCAACTCGTTTTTCGCCGGAGAATATGTAGCGGCGAAAATGTCCCACATAGCCTTTGCAGTAGGCTGACTCAGAATATCATCGGCTATCTCCATTGACACAGTGCCAGATAGCCACACACACGCATAAGCGTCGTCTGCCTCCCATGAGGCCTCAACCCCAGTCTCGTCGCTTGGCTCCTCCTCCACGAGGATATGCTTCTTACCATTGCAATGCATTAGGCTCATGAACTACATGGCCCATAGCTCATAATTTGTTCCATCCATTTTGACGATGAGTGTTGGACCTTTGAAGGCACCCAAGGATGAAACATCTGCTTTGTTGTCTTACATGACGACAACAATCTCCAGTACTGGGTTTGCAAACAGAAATACTTGTGTCTACACTGACATATGAGAAGATGGTTGTAAGTATAGACTCATACCACAACCTCTTCCATCAGTTGGATGCCTCTTTGGGGTAACTAGGGTGTCTTTAGATGATCAAATCACACCTTAGAAACCCAAGACCGACCTAACAAGAGATAGAGCACGCGGAAGACACCAAGTGTTGCAGGAGGATAGGTGATGGCTTTAGGGTTCCACCAATGGTTGCAGGTGGCGGCGGCCTGGACTGCTATTGCGGATCTGGAGGTGGTTGCGGCGACAGTTACTGCCACTGTGGCTCTACGGCTGGCGGCGGCTGCAACTGCTGTCGTGATTACAAGGGACGGCCGACGGCTGTTGGCTGCTCAGGAATGGAGGGCTGTGGTGCCGGATGCGTAGGGCGCGCAAGGGTTTTGGTGGGGTAGGGTATCTATGGCACGGGCTCCGGTCTAGGACCGTCGCTCTAATACCATGTGGAAAGGTGTGAAAATGAAAGTTGTATTCCATCATAGCCCCATAGCTCTATTATATAGGAGAAAAGCTCCGAGAGAAAATTACATAAAGTAGATAGAAGAAATAATAAACTACAAAATAAGATAAGGAGATATAAATATCTCAACAAGTATTATATAATATTATATTATCTTATGCTCTATTATTGAAAATGGTATAAACCACCTGAAACATATACACATACTCCTTCGCATGCTTGCATAATTGCTTCGAACCCAGTTTGCCTGAACGAATTCCACACATTGTATTTAAGAACCTTGATGCTCATTGCAACGGGATTAAATATTGCCCAAGGTTTAAAAAATTGAAAGACAGAACGAGGCAATTATTCTGAAATCGAGGCTAGGTGTAGCCTCGAGGTGGTCTAGGTGTAAATCTCATTTTTCTCCTAAAAAATATGCAATTTAATAAAAAGATTGTATAATATTATAATATTACATAAATATAATTCTTCAATAGCGTACCATAGATATGATGGCATACAATTATGATGAAACATTGTTTCAGAGGATTGGATATTTATGTATTTGATGGTATTGTCGAAAGACAATGTATGATTTGTTTAATCAATAACAAGCCAAGTGTTGCACATCGATTGTATGAAATTGGTGATATAATAATTGCTACACGAGATTGGACTGTCATTCGTGATTGCGATTTTCTCTGGACTATTGGACTGCCTGAGAGGATTGGTTTCTTCCCGTGACTGTTTAGGAGGAAACGTATTATGACTCGAGATAGATGCTCTAAGTTGTTCGAGATTGTCTCCGACCGTTGTCTGCTCTGTGGATCTGAAATTGAGTCGCTCGATCATCTTTTCTTTCTGACTTTTGTAAATTTTTTGACTTCGTATAACTTAGCTCTAGATATTTCTCTTCAAAAGAAATCATGTGCTTCGTTGAACCTTTGCCATGATCACCTTGGTCATGTGAGGTGCATGGCTCGTACGATTTAGTTGAGGTGGTTGCCTTGAGGTTAAAAACACTGCCTTGCCTCGAGGCATATGCCCGGAGACTAGCTTTTTCATACCATATACCCACCCTAAACCGTTGCTAAAGAAGAGGTTGAGTTTTACATGGAGCAACCACATGCAGAATGTCGTAAGGGTAAGTTATTGGTACCATGCATATTGAGGTATGACATCGAAGCAAGGGCATTGCTTCTGCATATTTTGTGATATGTTGGACCTTGAGATTGAATAAGGCAAAACTAAGCAGTGATGAGATGCGTTGGGCCTTTAAAGATAGTTTTTTTATCCTCCCTGTAATAGGATTAGGTATATCGGTTTAATGATGCCCGTTGCAATGTAATTAGGTACACTAACTCTAAACCGTTGCAAAAGAAGTAGAGATTGAATTTTCTTCCATTAATAGTAGGAATGATGTTTTCTCATTGCAATGTTTGCTAGCGAGGTTCTCTTGGAAATAGGATGAGCTCAGCATTAGACACCCATACACTAGCACGGTATGTTTGATTAATGCCTACATGTATGTTAAGATATTTGGTAATATGTGGTATGCTCTAATAAATATTTGCACTGAATAAGTGGCACATAATCTGTTTTTCAGAAGCAGCACAAGATTATTTTCCTTTTAAAAAATGGGGGTGTGTTCATCCATAGCGGGTTACCATAATATCAAATATAAACCAACAACTTTAAACAAATTCTTATTGAAGGTATGGCTTCCCACTGAGAAAGATTTTTATGTAGTTGCTAAGAAGGGAGAGGATTATGAGTCGTAGTTTTAGGACACGATTTTTTATGTGTATAGAGGTGGTGTGCCTGCAATGTCTGAGGGAGGACAAAGATCTCTCTCAGTTGTGGGTTCGACAAGGACACTTGGAACAATGCATGAATATCTAGTGTGGATGCCTCCGGCAAGGAAGGGTTTTGGTGTAGCTTTGGTGAGTCGACATACTACGATAAGATGGAGAGAATGACGCTTTTCACATTCATATGGGCATCTGGTTAGCTAGGAACGCAACAGGTTTCCTAGAGGAACTTTCTATGTGGAGAATGTGTTGGCCTATATACGTTCCCTCTGTAAATCTTGGTTACATGTTTGGAACTCTCCTAATTTGTGATTAATAATAAAGTTGCAGGCTGAGTGTGCACCTAACATGGGTGCTTACCCTTTTACTGTTGAAGAAAACATTTCATTGTCAGGTTATCTGTCCCATGTAGTAGAACGGATATATGCAATGGTGGACCACCGAGGAGCAAATCGTAGAGTGGAGTTCTTAGAGCTGCATCTATATAACGTCACAATCTGCTTCCCCTTTGTTGTATTATCGTATATGTTATTTAATATAGAATTTACACTTATATCCTTAAAAACATTGCCAATAACATTGGTGCCCCTCGTGTCATAATTATAAAATGACCCCACACAGCAAATTAGTATGTATGTGTGCGATCCTGCTGTTAAAATCCATGAATCAAACTGTTAGAAATAATGATCAAAGGACTAAAATGCAGTTTTTATAAACCAATCTACAAACTATATTATATTTCTCCTTAAAAAAACTATATTATATTTCTTTTTGGTCCTTTTCTTAGTCTTCTTCATCATCACGTTTCCAATCTCGCCGAACTCATCGATGTCCCTGACCTCCCCAACATCACCAAACTTGATGATGTTCCCAATGTTGCTGACATTCTCGACCTTGTCACTGACATCAGGCTTGTTGGCATCTCCAAAGGTGGTACTGATCCTCTTTCTTGTCTTGTTGATACTAAAGATCATGAATTTTTTTAAATGTAATCATTACTTGCCTGCGTATACTAACCATATTTTAGCATCCTCCTTTTGAAGACATTTAACAACTTTGGCTCCTATGTTCATAATATTTCTCTAAATGGTTTGTGTGTGATCAAGATTTGAGACGTCACTACTAAAGCCAACAGATTTGAACTTTAACTTTAAATAAATGCCTCCATCTAAAGACATCCAACGAGTCAGCATATCTGAAATCGAGTCCCATCCCGAATCGGAAAAAGAAGGCAGATATATGCTAAAAAGTTTAATATGACATCTGAACTGCCATAGATTGAGTCCCTCTATGAAGTCGGTAAGGTCCTCGGCAATGTCGGGGATGTCAAAAAGGCCAGGGTCGGTGGCGCTATGGAGGTTGGCGACATTGACGAGGTTGATGAGCCCGGCGATGTCAAGGACGTGGATGTTGGGAAAGGTTGACAACATCAAGGAAGGTGATTATGAAGAGGATAAAGAAGAGATGAACAAAAAGATTACGATCAGCAAGGTTGTTCCAAGTTGCGCATGATGTCTGAGGGGGAGGCCGGGGATTTCTCGCTCGAGGGAGTCTGGGTAAAGGTCCGAGCGAGGAGGGCAGGTCGTCACAAAGCACCGGTTCGGGAGCAAAGTCGTATGGCATTTGTCAATCCTTTCGGGAGAGGGTGTTATCGTTGTGGCTCCATGAAGCACTTGGCCCAGCAGTGCAGGGAGCCAATCCGATGCTTCCGGTGCCGTCGCTTCTCTCACAGGAGCAGTTTGTGCCCGCTGAAACAGTTGAATATGAGGGAGGCGGATCGGGGAGGGTGTAGGAGTGGCTTGTGCTTGTCGGTGGGTGAGGGAGGCATGTCGGAGGTGCTTTCTCGGGGCACGTCAAATGTGGGTCTGATCTTGGCGACACAGTTCAGGGGAGATTTCGTGCATATGACACCGTGCCGGGTGCTGGCGAGGGGCCTTACCGACGTGGAGGCCAGGGAATTACTGCGGTGGACGAAGGAGGGTTGGTCGATGCTACGTTAGTGCATGCCATCGGGTTCTGATGGTCCAATAAAGCCGACATCTCTGGGTTGTATTCGTGTGAAGGGAGTCCCGCTAGTTGCGTGGGGATTAATGAACCTCCGAGAGCTGTTGGGCGGTATGGCGGAGGCTGTTGCGGTTGAAACCTCGGGGTGTCACCCGAGGGAGCCACCTGACCCGGTCCTTAGAGTGAGGGGCCTCGGTGCGGAGATGCTGGGATGGAAGAAGCTCCGTATCGCAGGAATGGTCGCACACATTGAGCTGGCGATGGTGGAGGGTGAGCCTAGGGGGTGTGAACAAGAGAGGCATCTGGTCGAGAAGATGGGAGGGCGACCATCGGAAGAGGCCGATGGGGCTCCGAGCCAGGCAGAGCAGCACTCGGGAGGCGGAGCGTCGCATTCTTCGGGGAAGACTCCTCGAGTTCCGCAGGGAATTCGATTTGGCACATTCACCGCGGAACAACCCATTCATTGCCCAAATTTGGGGTCGATTCATATCCCAAGCTTTCTGTCGGTAACGGCTGGAGGTGATATGATCAGTGCTGACGTGGCACTGGGACCACACGGATGATCTCGACCTTTAACGTCAACAGGATTTGTGGACTCGGAGATGGGGATCAACTCGGAGATCCGGAACAAGAACTCGATAGGTGCCAACCACTCATAGAAGGCCCTTCTGGGTAAGAGTCAGCCTTCGGATAGAGCCTACCACGGTTCTTGTTCGAAGACCCGAAATATGCGTCTCTTGGTTCGGGACCTGAATTAGATGCCCGCTCGGGGTAGCGAGGGGAGAGCCCTGGTTGGGAGGGAAAGCTCCACGGGGGTCGGGGAGGGTGGTCGGGCGACAGGAGGGGAAGAGCCCGACAGATGCAAGGGGTCGGGCAAAGGAAATCCGAAATCCAATGAAGGCAGAAGGGGATGGGGGGGAGGGGAGGCAGGAGGGGGCATCAGAGCTTGTTGTTCCTCACAAGACGATATCTGAGGGTGTCCCGCAACAGGTAGAGGTCAGAGAGGTGGGTTGCCAGGAGATAGGAATGCCTGTCGGGGAGACGGTACATAAGGGCTTGGAGGAAGGAGGGCCTCGATTTGGTACGTGTTATGCTAGAAAGGAAATCCTCAGGGCGGTGAGGAAAGAGAAGCGTGCGGCGAAGCTCGTTTTGGCGGAGCGCGAGGAGAACTTGCAGCAGTCGTCGTTTGCAGTCGCGGCACTACCGGTTCTTTGGAGTCATTTCGACATCTTGGACGGGGTAGTGGCTGAACGTTTGGGCCTGATCCTGGCTAGGAAGACTTCGCAGGTTTTTTAATGAAGATTCTTTCCTGGAACATCAGGGGGTTGGGGCATCCTGAAAAGCGATTGGGAGTAAGGAACCTTATTTTGAAGGGTAAAGCATATGTGTTTCTCCTCCAGGAAACAAAGTTGTCTGGAGGTGCGGGCGCGACCAGAAGGGGACTGGACGGAAGTGGTCGGTTTGAACTCTCAGAGCTGGAGGGGCAGGGCGCTTCGGGCGGACTGTTGACAGGTTGGAAGAGGGATAATTTTGATCTTCTGGAGGAGTCTAAGTCTCTGTTTTGCCTATCCGTATTGCTAAAGCGGCAGGTAGATGGACTCTGCATTCTCGTCACTAACGTTTATGGTCTAATTGGCAACGAGATGGGTACATTGGCGGGAGAGATGGAGCAGTTGGGCAATGAGAATGCGGCAGGGATATGGATCATTGGGGGTGACCTAAATGTCACCTTACTTCCGGATGACTGACCACAACGTGACGGTAGAGGGGACCCTGGCTCTGAGGAGTTCCGGAGGATGGCCCGTAGTTTGGGTTGTCGATTATCGATGCTGCTGTCTGTGCTTTTACATGGCGTAATGTGATGTCACGATCCAGATTTTACAGATTTCCACTTTCGACTGACGCAACATAGAAGTTTCCCCTATCGCATGCGTGGGCTCTTCCGCGTGCCCATTCGGACCACACACCAATTATCTGGTCGTTCGGAGAGGAGGAGAGAGGCAGGTTCTTCTTTCACTTTGAGCGAAGCTGGCTATTGGAGGAGGGCTTCAGGGAGATCGTGGCAGAAAAGTGGAGGGGCTAGGCTCCGGAGGGCTCGACGGTCTTAAGACTAGTGACAAAGCTCTTGTTGTTGAGGTCCTTCCTTACCACCTTCGGGAGGGAGGTGAGGGTGAGGCGGAGGACTAGGAGGGCGGAGGCCCAAGCCGAAGTTGCTAGGCTGCACGGCTTGGATGATGACAGGGTACTAGACCAGGAGGAATTCACGGAGAGGCAGGGTCTCCTGGAGGGACTACTCTTGGAGGATAGAAAAGAAGAGGTGGAGTGGCGACAAAGATCCAGACATAAGTGGCTAAAAGAAGGGGACACCAACACGAGATTTTTCCATACTATGGCCTCGGGTTGGTGGAGAAGAAATTACTTGCATGAGATTGAGGTGGGGGGGTTAGAGTTTCGGGGGAGGCGGCGATCGAGAGTGCTTTGCGGGAGCACATTGTAGAGGTGACATGGAGGAAAAGAGGGAGCAACTAGGGTTGGTTGGGGAGAGGGGTGGAAACATTGTCTGGCGAGCAAGCAGAGAGTTTAATGACACCCTTTTCGGAGGAGGATACGAAGAGAGCGGTTTGGGGTCTGAATGCAGACGGGGCTCCTGGCCTAGATGGCTTCCCTGTGCTTTTCTACGCGAATTCTGGGAACTATTGAAGGAGGAGGTGCTGGAAGTGCTTAATGAATTCAGGGAGGGGAATAGAGGATTCGAGAAGGTCAATCGAGTGTTGTTGTTCCTCCTGCCCAAGAAAGATATTCCCGTGAGGGTGGTGGACTTCAGACCTTTAGCACTTTCCAATGCGATCTATCTTATTGTGACTAAGATCCTGGCGAACCGCCTTAAAGGTGTACTGGACTCGGTGGTGCTGCAGGGTCAATCAGCGTTCATACTTGGGAGACAGATGGCAGACAGCTTAGTGATGGCTTCAGAGATTTGTCTTGACTGGAAGTGGACAAAGACGTGAGGGGCTCTGTGGAAGATAGACTACGTAAAGGCTTACAACTGCGTCGACTGGAGATTCATGTGGGTGTCTTTAAGGAGGAGAGGCTTCCCTGAAGCTTGGGTGGACGGGTTGAAGAGGTGTGTCACTACTTCCTCCTATTATATCCTGGTGAACGACAAATCTGAGGGGGGTTCTTCCAACTGCAGCGAGGTGTGAGACAGAGGTGTCCATTGACTCCTATGCTATTTGTCCTTGTGGCTGATGCTTTGGGCGTGCTCTTCAGGCATGTAATAGAGGCACAGTGGTGTGAAGGGTTCCGTAAGGAGGATATCTCCGTCCCACTTTTACAGTATGCAGATGACACATTCCTTTTGCTTGTAGGCACTGAGGTACAGAATGCTAATGCGGTACTGGTTGAAATTTTCGACAATCTTTCTGGTCTTGAGATCAACAGGTGTAAGTCAACGGTCATTACTTTTGGGATGTATGAAGCGGAGAGTGCCAGAGTGGCGGGGTTGACTGACTGCCCGCTGGGAGACCTCCCCATCTCCTACTTGGGGTTGTCGTTGGGAGCAGGGAAACTGAAGAAAGCAGACTGGGATGCTGTGGTACAGAGGATGGAGTAGAGGTTGGCGGGTTGGAAGGCGGTCACCCTGTCCAGAGGGGGAAAGTTGATTCTTTTAAAATACGTGCTCTTGGCTATACCTATCTTCTTCTACTCTACTAGACTGATGTCGGTGGGAGTTAGGAAGAAGATTGAGACTTTGATGAGGAGATTGTTCTGGTCGGACGGGAAGCAGCATGGGCCTGGGATGCACCCGGTCAGTTGGGAGGAGTTACCAAGGGACGCAACGATGGAGGGACTGGGGTAAACTTGATGTGGAGTGCATGAACAAGGTGTTAATCGCCAAGTGTGAGTGACTTACATATGGAGTCTGTCGACCTCGTTGGCTGCTAGACTTGTGAGGATGATATATGGGGTTAGAGGTGAACTTGTGGCTGGAAGAACTCGCTTTGAATCACCGCTATGGGCAGGCATACGTGAGGTCTTGCCATTGATAACACCTAGACTATGACCAAAGGTAGGTAGCGGCCATCTTTTCAGATTCTGGCGTGATGACTGGACTGGGGAGGGCAGATTTCCAAGGTTGTATGCTTTGATGGCATCGAAGGTGAGTCTGCTTTCGCAGGTGGTGGAAGCGGGATCGTCGTCACCGACTTTCATGGCGGACCTCTCAGACCAACACATGGAGGATTATCTCAGGTTGCAGGCTGAGATCTCACCACCTGGGGAGTTTTCGCTGGACAGAGATCATTTTGTGTGGGAGGGCATGAAGTTCTCCGTGAAGAAAGCCTATAAGTATTTGAGATGGATTGCAGTTGGGGAGGATGTGGAACTATGCCAGGACTTGAGGGTAGTTTGGGCGTCGAAGATACCGTGCAGAATCAAGATATTCCTTTGGTTCTTGAGAAGGGGCCGCTTGTGTGATAAAGCAATGAAGGGGAGGTTGTTTTGGGGGTGGCAGACACAAAGTGCGACAAGTGCGAGGGGATGGAGGATACTGAGCACTTGTTCTTGAAGTGCACGACATCTAAACAAGTCTGGAGGGCGGTTGGGATACCTTGGGTCGTGAGCGATGGGGCAGCGGAGTTTTGGAGATCAATTTGGGCGACATGCACCAACTCAACTGACGAATTTTTTCAAAGCCTTTTGTTGTTCTATGGGCCATTTGGGCTGGATGAAACGATTTGATCTTCAACAACCAGAGGTTTTACTACGAAAATGTAGCATCTCACTGTAATGCGCTTTACCATTTCTGGGTCTCACGGTAATGTAATCTAAACTCTTTTTAATGAAAATTCCTTTGCGGTGACTCTCACAATGGGGGATCACCCTCTTTACAATAAAAAAAGGAAATATAATATAACACGGGAATTGGTCTGTAAGTACTTTTATTACATTATAGTCCTCCGACCGTTATTTCTAATCATTTTACTCATAGATGCGAATGATAGGGGCACAAGCGTAAATACATATGTTCTGTAAGGACCGTCCTTTAATTATGAAATAAGTAGGGATATAAGTTTTATTGGCAATGTTCAGAAGGCAAGTGTAAAAATATCTCACTTAGAAATTGTTTGCATACTGGATAATGCATGCAACTTCTTTTTGGCTGAATTCAAATCTCATTTTGTAGATAACTGGCATTTATTTAATTTAAACCTTCCGTTATAATTGCATTTAATTTTAATATTTGCTTTTGTTTCGCATAATGCTAATTTTCTCACCCTTGTAGGATGAGAAGTATAATTGACCGGTTTAAAGGAAGCCGGGATTTTCCCCGGTTAAGAATAGGTTGAACTTCCATTAAATTTCACTTATATTCATACTTTTTAACCCTGATTAACTGGAACTGAAAAGTCAGGTGGAAATTGATATAGGGATTGGACGACCACCTGGGAAGATGGATCCAGTCAACTTTGTTCTTCGGCCTTTTAATAAGCATGAGCAGGAAGAGGTACGGTAGTCTTTTACCCTGAATCATTCACACCAGTCACTATACCAATAAAGATATCCACAGTTCACTTAGAGGTTACGTGAATTTTCAAAATTCTTCTCCTTGTAGTTTTGACATCCTTCACCATGCAGTCTTGTCCTTCGTCACAGCTCACCTGAAGAACTAAGAAAATTATAGGTTTCCTACATGTTTTTACTTGAAATCTTACATCCATATGAATGTTAAATGGTTGTTATTATTGCATATCACTAAGTAACATGAGTATTTGGATTTGATACAGTAGTTAATATGTTTATCTGGCATTCAGTAACTCAACCATAGCCAGTTGTTTCTAAGCCACCTTTTAGTTTATACATATTTTCTTCTTTATGCCCAACCGTGCATAATGCTTGAACGTATCAGCATCTAACCTTCTGACCCCGTCATAAAATGAGCAACAACCTGCTAATGAGGTTCACATCATTTAGTTTTGTGATGTATTTTCTTCCCTGTAATTTTTCCATAAATCCTAATGATACCATCTTTGGATACGCCTTTTAAATGAATGTATTCTTCTTTTAATTGGTTGATTCTCTATATAAATTTTTATAAAGCAACTCCTCTATGTAACAGACCCTTGAGTGCGCTTATCCTTTTCAGTTCCTTTTTCTCTCTCTCCCATTCTCCAATTACTTTCTCGTCATCACTCTTTTCTCCATCGTGTGGCTTCATTTGGTCCTCCATCTCTCATCTGGGGAATTTGCGGATATTCCCCTCCCAAATCCTGAGTGATAGACGTATTTTCACATTCTTTTGTCTCTCCTACCTTCCCAATATCAATTCTCCCAACCGTGTCCACCCCTAAAGGATAAACTGATCTAAGCAACCTACAATCTGGGCATTTGTGCTAGTTTGGTGGAGGGTTTATAAAATGGGGTTCAGCTGTTGTGCAAATGGGGTATTCGTATTTGATTTTGGGTCAACATTTTGGGTCGTATTCTGTTCGACTGGAAAATTAATTACTGTGGGGACAAAAGTGCATAATGACTTGTTTGTTCTCCTTTTTTGTATGGTTGTTAATGGTTTAATTTGTAGGGGAATATTGAAGGAAATTTATTGCCCTTTGTGTTTTTCTGGAGAAAATTTAATAGGAATTCTGTATAAAAAATATTTTGAGTAAGATTATTTTTTAAGTTTAATTCAGATCGCAGTTACTTTTCTGTTATGGTGCCAATACTGTTCCATTTGCATTTGTGTTACGTATTTCTAATTTTTATGTTCTAATTATCGATTCGACTTCCACATTTTTTTTCAACATTTAACATGATGGAAAATCCTGGTTTTGAAGATCATCTTACATTTTCTGCACAGCTGAAACTAAACTGAGCACAGTATGACCTTGGCTTGTTTCACAGTCTTCATTATCAACTGAGATGGGATCGTAGAAAGTTATAATCTCAATGAGTATAGATTCCCAACTTCTCTGTAAACTCATCACACCAAACTCCTATCCCCGTCCTTGACCCTTCCCTTGTCTTCGAAGATGCATTGATTTTTTTGTGTGTGTTGGGGGGGGGGGGGGTGGAGTCACATGGATTGGAGGGGTTGAGAAAACCAAGCTATTGAGAGACTTGTCAATTACGCTCTTTTATGGAGTTGTTTAGTCCCACATCGATGAGTGGTGGGATTTTTTTATATTGGTGGGGCTATATATAGAACCCCACACACCTGGTAGTCATGGGTGTCAAAAAATTCTCAGGTTTAATACTCGCTCAGATTCGGCTCGCTAAAAGTTCGATTCGGTTTCGTTTTGAAAATAAATGAATCGAATCTGAACACAAGTTTAAGCTAGATTAAATAAACGAATCAGACCTAAAAATCTTAGGTTCGCTCAGGTTTGATTCATTAAAGTTTGATACATACGTATATAGACATTTACAGATCCTTATCCGGATAAGTGGACCTTATTTCATGATAAGTGGATTTTATCTTGGGATAAGTGGACTTCATTTGGAGATAAGTGAATATTTACAAGATACGTAGGTTTTTTTCTCGATTTTAGCTATCCTAAAATAACTGGTCACATTGTGGTTACAACATCCATTATCTATATGCCAGTACTTTTCCCTTTTGTATCCTCAAATCAATAGAACAAGTATAAACCTTAATTATCGCTTATCAGCACCTTATTCCTTATTCCTCATCCGAACGGATTTAAAAATATATTACAATTAGCACCACCTTATTTTTCAAAGAGGAGAATCCTTATTGATCTATTTTTTTTATCAAAAAATGAAGAAGAGTTAGATAAAGGAAAAACATGAATGAATACTTATTCTAATTATACATATTATATATTTCAATTTCTTCTCTTTTCGCTCCCTCTCGTCAAAAATTTCTCTAAGTTTGATATTCACTTAGGTTTGATTCGATAAAATTGAGGTTTGATTCAGATTTGAACATAAACGAACATTACCTAAACACAAGTTTGGGCTCGATTAAACAAACGAACCGAACCTAAAAATTGTAGGTTCTCTTATGATTGATCCGTTTACACCTCTACCTTTAGTTGTTGATAAGCTTAATAGAAAAATATATCCCTTTGCGGCTTTCTTTCGTGGTTTCATCTCACTACTTGGTGAGTAGGGTTTCATGTAAACTCAAAGTTTTCCTCTTGCTATTTGATTCCATATTGTTTCAATAATATATTTTCACATGGTATCAGAGCAAGTTGAATTTGGGTTTGATCTTTGGTATTCATTTTTATTTCAATCAATATTTTAAAAATATGAATCGGATAAAATTTAGAAAACTTGATATTCATTTTTTTATGAATCCGATCAAGGTATTTTTCATCATTTAGGTGAGGTATAAGCCTCGCGGCGATCGAGGCATAAACCTCAGTTTATATATAAAAATCCACATAAAAGTTACAATTACATATTGATGGAGTATTTGTTTTATGTGCGTCATGAGTTGTAGCAGGGTAAATGGATCCTGGAGAAGATCCATTTACCCCATCCAGCGTTTAGTCCCACATCGTCCAGTTGTGGGACTTGGAGGCTCTGGAGAGGCTATATAAGGAGCCCCGAACCTCCTGTATCCATTAAGAAAGTGCAATGCATAACACGCCCCTTTGAGGGCTTCTCCCGTGGTTTCATCCCCCTCCTCACGGGGTAGGGTTCCACGTAAAAATCCCGCTGTTCATATTTCTTTATCTTTTTCCATGTTTCGCTTCCACATGTTTATTTTCTAACATGGTATCAGAGCGGGTTTGATTCTCGAGTATATTTCATGTTCTTTATTTCTTCGAGATTCGATTGTAATGGTTTATTATGGAGGATTTATTTGTTGAAGGATGTCTTGTTTCTATTCATTTCTGGAGTTTGTTCAAGATTAGATATTCAGTTTTCTAGGGTTTCCCGTGGAAGCCCCTTTGGCAAGCATCTCGAAGACCAGGGCACAAGCAGCGTCCCTCTCAGTTTCAGGCGGCTGGGCCCTCGTGCGCAACCCCAGATCTCATCTGAAAATCCAGTTTCCAGGGCACAACCTTCAGGCAATATCCATCTCCTCATCCTCCAGGCAGAACGATCACCCATGCCCCGAGCCCCAGCGGCATCTCCAGCCGCATATGTTTCTCCAGGCGGGACCTCACAAAGCCCCTCGCCTCCTCTTGGAGGCGCGCGCATCCGCTCCAGGCGAAGTACCCCAAGCGGAGCCCGCTTCTGCTCCAGGCGGCGCTGCCTTACCAAGGCTCGAAGCTCCTTCGGCGTTTACCATCTGGCGATCGCGGCAAGCTCCAGGACCAGAACAACCTCGCGAGTCCCTGCTCCTTGCTTGCAAGTGCTCCAAGCGACACAGGGCAGGCGGCGCAGCGTCCATCGTGCCCCTGCGCGCGACCCCACAACTCCTCCAAGACGAGCAAGCACGCAACATCTTCATCTCACCATCACCGCCCGGATCTCCCCACGAGCAGCCTCCACGAGCAGCAAGGCTGCCGAAGCCCCACGCGCAAGACTTCTCAGGCGAGCTTCCCAGGCAGCGTCCCACACGACCCATCAGCCCTTGCGCGACCTCCAGGTTTAGGAGAAAGCGGCGCATCCCCTCTTCCTCGCGCAGGAGAGCTCCAACAATTCCTAGTGGCGGCGCCGCGACTCCATGCGGCGCGCGATGAAGCTACACCACACGCCTTCTCCCTCGTCTAGGCGGTTTCCCTTCTCCCGTCAGATCCAGGGAGCGTTGCTCCCTAGTATGTTCAGGCGGCGCTCAAGGTTTCCCCGAATGGGAACCAAGGAAAACCCTAAATAGGGTTTCTCTCATTAAGTGCTCGAGTGGTTAAAAAAAATGAAGGGCTCAAGTGGGCCGCCTAATAGTAAAAAAAAGGGTGGCTGTCCCTTAAAAAAAGGCAAAGAATGTTAGGTCGTTAGGCCATTTTATGTTAAAAGAAAACAGGTTGCGGGAGTGTGATAAAAAAGGGGGGGGGGAGAAAGAAGATTGTTGCTTTAAAAAAAGTAAGAAAAGAAAAGAGGGGAAGAGAGAGAAAGTTGCATGTTTTTGGGCTCAAAGGTGGGCCGAGGGTTGGTTGTAAAAAAAAAATCGAAAAAGGCATATACAAGAAAAAGCCGTACGAAAATTGCAAAAGTTTTAAAAAAATGTTGCAAGGAAAAGCCGTAAAAAAATTGAAACGGCTTAAAAAAATCGAGGTCGAGAGAAAAGAATTTTTTTTAGAAATCAGCATTTTAGTATGTTTTTCCCTCTTTTATCTTGTCTTCTCCCAACTTTGTCGATGTTGATTTTCCGACAAGTATGGGAGAAAGGGGGAGTGTTGTGTAGAGTCACATGTCCGAGTCAAATCCAATTTTTCCAGACTCCAGATTACATACCAAGTCAGATTTCAGACTCTACAATTTTCAGATAAAGTTTTTCCATGCGCAATTCCAGACTCGACGTTCAGATTCCGAGTCCCAGCTTGATGCACAGATTTAGACTCAACATTCAGGTCAGAGTCCAATTTCGAGGCACTCCAAGATGAGAGGCCCATTTTTCGAGATCTCCAGAGAGAGACTCATTTTCAGACATGCACATGGATGCGGTCATTTTCAGATGAGCATGTGTTGCCATCATTTATTCGTGGTCTTCATCATTATTCTTGTTTTATAGGTCAGAGTTTTCATGTGAGCCATAGGAACTCCAGAGTAGAGGACCATTCCTTATGCCATGTTGGTAAGGGTTTTCATGTGGTATCATAGGTACACCAGAGCAGTGCACCATTCTCTGTGCCAGATGGGAGAGACCCAGTTCTCCGACGAGGAGACTATTTCCAGACTCCATTCTCCAGCGACCGTGGACTCCGAAGAGGATTGCACAGCCACACCTTGTCAGTTTGGCCCTTTTTTCAGAGATGGAGCAGTTGTCCACATTATTGTGGCAGGCCAGAGTACTCCTACAAGGAGACTCATTTCCGGTTGCAGCGACTCTGACAGGCGCAGTTCAGAGCGCATGCTCTCCGACGAGGAGATTCAGAAGACTCACACTGCAACCCGTTCGTCCTCCTCACCTTGCGAGGTCTCGATCATTTACATGGACCCACTTCTCATTCCATTTGTGGGAATTTGATGATTTATAAACCGTCCCGGAAGAACGATCGGAAAGCTGATTTAGTAAGATCTTCCTTTCTTCTTTCTTCTTTATCGCATGATGAATCACTTCGTGCCGACCTGTTGCCAATACACTTTCCGGCCTCATATGAGAATGGAAAAGTTTCGCATTTTCTTCACTATATAAAAGGGATGAAGAATCGCGAACATCAGAATTTCTGGTTTACCATGTTCCCAGAAAAAAGAGACTTTTTTTCCATTCGAGAAAGAACTCACACGACTGAAGTGGCTATACATACAAATCCATTTACGGATCTATATGCTCCGATATGGGTTGATATTGTCCGTAGTGTCTTGTAGTGTTGAGTTGAGTTTCTTTCTATTTGTCCAAGCTGAGCATTGCATGCTCCAGCTTGAGGGGGAGTGTTGGAGTATTTGTTATGTGCGTCATGAGTTGTAGCAGGGTAAATGAATCCTGGAGAAGATCCATTTACCCCATCCAACATTTAGTCCCCACATCGTCCAGTGGTGGGACTTGGAGGCTCTGGAGAGGCTATATAAGGAGCCCCAGACCTCCTGTATCCATTGAGAAAGTGCAATGCATAACACGCCCCTTTGAGGGCTTCTCCCGTAGTTTCATCCCGCTCCTCACGGGGTAGGGTTCCACGTAAAAATCCCGCTGTTCATATTTCTCTATCTTTTTCCATGTTTCGCTTCCGCATGTTTATTTTCTAACACATATATGCCAATGAGATTATATGTTATATAACTAACACATAGTATATGCTGAAATTATAAAAGATATTAATTGTCAGTTATGATTTTTGTTTGTTATTTATGCAACTCCTTTTACTTCAGAACTAATTAAGTTTGATTTTTTTGGCTCCAGTTGGACTTTACATTTCAAACTGGTCTAGAAGCAGTAAGGATCCTCATGGTGGAAGGATTCGACAAAAGTGCTACCTTTGTCAACAGCACCAAGTCATCAAAGATTCAAAAGGCTTAAAGATGGCTTAAGTGGTCAGTGTGGACTGCTGGGAGAGACTGATCTAATTTGTTGAGGTGCAGCAAGAAGCATAGGGCATGGCAAGCTTGCCCACACCCCTGCAACAGTTTTGACAGATTAAGAAAAACAGAGAAGATATCATTTAAGCTTGTTTATGGTCATATCGTCTAGTCACTTTGGAAGAAGTGCAGCTTCATCCCATCTTCCCATTCTTATTCTTTGTAGTCACTTCGGAAAAAAAAACACCGAAATATAGGTATTTTCTCAGTCTAATTGTCGGTAATTGTCAGTATATTTAACGACCTATCTCTGTAATCAGACTTGGATGGTTTTTATTTAGATTGCCTTTTATGGATTATGTCAGAAGGGTACGTGCTTTCAGAAACTAAGGACTAAGGGACAGGAAAATAATTTGGGTTTTTATCAGTTGTGCTCCTCCGAGGTATTACAATATTAGTTATATTCCTCTCTTTCTGGGAATATTAGTTGTGCCCCCGACTTCTTATCATTTTATCACTTGTGCCCCTCAAATTAGTGACTGTCTATAACCAACACAAACAGATGTTAAACTTTGAGGATACAAATGGAATTAAGTTTAAAAAAGAGGACTAAAAAGTCCTCATCCTCTTCCTTCTCCCTCATCTTCTTCCTCTTTTTCCCTTCTCTTCCTCCTCCCCAGATCCTCCTTCCGCCCCCGCGCCTCCCTCTCTGTCCCCGCTCCTCCGCCTCGAGCTCTCCTGCAACCTCCTCTGCCCTGAGCTCTCCCCCGGCCCCTTGCTCCTCCCCTATGCCTCCCCCTTCGCCCCGTCCTCCTTACCCTGCCTGCAACCCCCTCCTCTGCTCCTAGAATCATCCTCCACCCTAGACCTCCTCCTCCTCACCCCTCTGCCCGCAACCTTCCCCTCCATCCTACTTATCCCGCCTAAGAAAAACTTGAGCAGCTCTTGACTATTGGACTCTGTGATAGGGACGGGTTTTGTATTTATTTTACCTGATCACTCAGTTCGACCTGAGCTTGAGGAGATTCAGGCAGGTCATTTATGCTCAACTCAACCTGAACTTCAGGAGCTTCCTTTTGGCCTTTTCCTTTCTGCAAAGGCAGAGAATCATCTTGAAGCTCAATTGGAACAGATGCTTCAACAATGTTGACTGGCTTGAACTTGTTGATGTAGTAACTAAGAGGTGGACCTGTGTAGTCAACGGTTTGTATCTGTGGTGCATTCTTCCCAACTTGGAGAAGTATCACAGAGGCAACAACGATGGATATTAGAGCCAACCCTGCAGCAACAGCTGCAGTTTTCTCTGATCCCTCAGAAGAAGAACCTGCACTCCCGATTGTAGGTTTCAATTTCGGTGGTGATCTTTTTGATTTCCAGTTTTACCCCTCTTGCCCAAACTATGGTTTGAAAAAATCATGGTTAAGTTCGACTCATTGACGACTAAAGTAACGGAGGGGTACAAGTGATAGAACGGTTAGAAGTCAGGGGCACAACTGATATTCCCAAAAAGAGGGGTATAACTGATATTGCAATATCTCGGAAGGGCACAACTGATAAAAACCCAAATAATTTTATCATTTGTGTCACCGTGCAATTGATGTGACTTGTAGTTGATGCTCTTTAGCTTCGGTGGCGAATAAGTGTGATGGTATTTAGTTACTTTTCTTGCGTAAGATGTTAATTGATCTTTAGATGCTCCACTCAACAGATACGGAAACATAATAACTAGATGGGGTAATGAATATGTATTTATTATATATTTTTTATTTTTTATCACGAGTTTGAGTGGTTCTCAATTTCTGGACTACCGGGAACATGAGTTGGATTGGATCTGATTTTTACCTTAATCCATTTCTAATCCAACCTTTCCTCGATCCAATCCAGTTCATTAAATATTCAGATCTAAATTAATCCAATCCATTAGATTATGGATTGGATCCAGCTTTTGATACTCATATATTCTCCGCCCTCATCACGTGTCCTCGTGTTAGTAGCACTTAACATTTGGATTATCTTTTTGAGGTTGAATTGACGTAAACAAAGTGTTTAATGCAATGGATATAGCTCGATGATATACTCAACTACAATAGTTACATATTATTTTTTATTTTTGATTGAAAAGAATGTAATCGAAAGGTAGCACACATGTAGGGAAGAATTTGATCTAGAAGGCAATAATATCAACATATGGTGTATGCTTTGCATTTTTCTAGCTAAAAATGAGATGGGAAAGAGGATTGTATCTAGCATCTCCGAACAATGAACACGGCCATGAAGGCAAACCTAGGGAGTCGGGATTATAGTATAAATAATTGATCTAAGACGAAATAAGCTCCACTTCAGAAGGAGATGCAAGGTCTAAGCACTTGCATTGTACAATTCGTGAGGTTGGCTTGTAAGAAATAGAATATGATATTTGGATTTTTTTGTTTTAAAAATGATAGTTGGGTTTTTTGTTTTAATATTAAAGTTATCTGCGTGATGTTACATCTTAAATTAATATCAAAGTACTATTTGACTAAAGAAGGTGTGGTTGGAATTCATAAAGTAAGATAATAAAGAAGTTATAAATGCTGGTAGTCATATATAATATTAACAGATAAACAAATTGGATCTGATTTTGGCAGCGCAATTCAATCCATTCCATAATATAATCCACCAGAATGATAAAATTAAATCAATCCAATTCTATAACATAGGATTAGATCGGATGACGGATTTTATCAGATCCATATACACCTCTAGAAAATATATTAAATGAGGCTAAAAGTGGTAACAAAATCAAATACTAGCAAGAACGGATAATCGATCAACCTTTTTCGTGTGGTTCAGCAAGATGATAAATGTTATTGTGTAATCAAATGATATCTTGCTGACCAAATTGTTTATATTTTTCCAGTTTTTAAAGCCATTAATCTTTTGAATAATATTTTTGGGCTTGCATGTATAAAACTAACTTTTATAAGAGACTTTTAAGAATTTGGAACTCACTGTCATCAGGGCACTAGAGGACGAGCTCCCTAGACACGAAATACCCAAAAATATCATCCTATTTTATATTTTTTAGTATGAGTTAAATGGAGCTGCCCCTTGGGAGGTTAACTTGGCTCCCTCCTCTCTCATTTTTCCTATTTTTTTTAAATGAATATGTGAAAATTCATCATTTATCTTTATATTATGTTATTTAAGTTTCGTGCGAAACAGAGACTCCTATGGTCTCCATCTAGTCAGTCATTTTTTTAACGATCGTATAATTGTTGAAACCGACCTCATCTGGATGGAGGCCGTAGGAGTTTCTATTTCGCACGAAATTTGAATGACATAATATAGAGATATAATGATGAAAATTCACTGAAGTATTTTCAAAAAAATAAAAAATATGAAAAAAAGAGCGGGAGGAGTCAAGTTAGCTCTCCCAAGGAGCAACCCCATTTTACTTCATATTATAGACTTATAAATATTGACCTTACTTTGGAATATCGGATCCTCCTATTACTTATCTGGATACTCATTCATACTCTTTTCATACTCTTCTCATCTTGGTGAAAGTTACATCTCTTCACTTATATATCATGTTACTATTAGGACATAGTTTAAATTAAGTATAATGTTGTGCGTACATTGCAATATATACTTTGTATTATGAGGTACCTTTACTTTGTATATTTATACTGTATTTGAAAAATCAGAAAAAACCAAAAGATCATAGAATTACAAAAACTTAAGTTGTATTATATTTATACTAAAATCTTAGAATAAAACAACCTGGATAGGCAGATGCATAATATACAAAATACTAGATAAAAATGAAATACATGGAGAATACATCACAAAAATATCCATTCCACTTATGTATCCTGCATGTATTCGTGTTGTCAAAATCTTTTTAATCTTAATCTCTATGTAAAAATGTTTGGTGAGAAAAGGCTATCAGATTCTCTTTAAAATTTCAGTCTTTGAGATGTTAGGTTTACACAGCTATATTTTACGTGTTTAATCTCAACATCCATAAATAACCATCGTGCATTTGTCTTGCATAATCGTAAAGAGTAGCGATGAGTCATATATATGTTCACATAAGTTAGACGACTTTGATATCACAACCTACAAATTGATCTTATGAGTTTCAAGTATGCGAAGATTTCATGATTGCCCCCAAAAGCTTGGATGTAAGAGACAAAGCTGGTGTGAGGGCAATGGCCATGTAGGCACACACTACTTTATTAGTTCTAAACAATGTTTTGAAAATCGGACCGGACCGGCCGGTTCGACTGGTGAATCGGTCTGATTAACCGGTTATGCCGGTTCAGTTCGATTATTCAAATTTTAATTAATCCGCCTGATTTAACTTATTTTTTGACCTGGTTTAACCAGGTTCAACCGAAGTTGAACCTCATTTAGTTTTTAAATTATTTAAGAATATTGTTGGTAATGAGAGTTGAACCCATAACCTTTGGTTACCTGATTCAAACTTCTAACCAACTACACTAACACAACTTTTTACATGTATTGGGGTTTAAATATAATTAAATTACTATCAGGTTATAGAACAACTAGTCTAAATAATATATATATGATATGTATGATATTTGATGGTGTATACGAAAAAAATTTTATGTATAGTGTGAAATAAATACATTATCTATGTATTTTATTTATATTTCAAGTATATTTAAGTGCGTAATATATATATTATTTCATTTCAATTTGATTAGCCAGTTCATTCACTTTTTTTCACCGGTCCGGTTTAATCCGATTTTAAATAATGATGACGTCATCATCCGGTTGAACCAGTTTGATTATATGGTTCAACCCGATCCGACCATTTTGGTAAGGTTTCTGGTTCGGTTTCAAAAACATTGGTCCCAAATGCTAAGAGACAAAGCTAGTTTCGAGGATCCTACGTGCAATGACCACATAAACTTAGGTCCCTGGACCATTAACGAAGAAAACTGATCCAGACAACTTATTGGGTACGGGTCCACTTGGATCCATTGACAACCACTTAAAATGATTTAAGTCGAAGTTGTCAAGCAGTAATCTCCAATCACTTATAATCTACTCTCACACTACGTGAATATGCGATATAGCATTATGTGTGGAGTGTTACATGAATTCATGACTTCTTGTTACAAAATTGAGAAAGCCACTCTTCTAGATGGTGTATCTTGAGCATCACGGGACTGGATACTCTCAATGTTCGATCATGGGACTGTATCTTGAGTATCCTAAGCATCCAAAAATCCAAAAATAACAACCGTAAGAGGACAAGACTTTAGGATGTTACATCTTGAGTATAACCAATTTATATTAATTTTATGAGGGTGGATTTCTTTGTATAAACTACTACATTTTTTTCATTTTTGAATTTTATAAATAAATATCTTATTAATGACTAGCAAAATTTAAGCAACGAGGACTGGTGAGTGTCTAAACCCAGTATGGAAAACATGGTAACTACGTATTAAATACTATTAATACACAAATACCTTCAAAATATAGCAAACAACAAACACAAATAAAAACTTGTAATCGAATCTATCTACTATATTAATGAAAAGTCAGAAGAAAAGAAGATTCATTGTACACAAAAACCCTAGGTTTCTACCTTGGCGATTGAAATAAATGAATTAGATTACAATTAGAAATACTTATATTTGTATTTATATGACTAAATAACATAAGTACATTCAAGTAGAATTTTTTTTAAAACAAATAGATATAATAAATATAGCTAAATTATTTTAGAGGTAAATATAGGTATGTTATGCCTATGATATATACAGAGTGTAAAATTTCCTAATCCTGCTTAAAAATACCACTTTCTATGTAAAATATATTGTACGTATTTGTACATATGTATAATACTTAAAAACATTCCATTTATTCCAGATGAATCAACCATTTCCCCAGCTTCAAGAGTTGATTGATAGATCTAATAACCTGATAGATCTATTAGCTTAATCAAAAATAGACTTAATATACTAAACAGTTACCGAAAGCCATTGCAGCGGAAATGAAGGGATGAAGATGGGATTTCCTTCTCCTTCTCAACAATTGCCTAACATGCTTGAGTAATGGATCCTCTTGCATTCATTAGTTGAGGGAGAGGGGACCCCAATCTATGATACTTATAATACATGATGGTTACCTATCCATTAAGGTAACCACCAAAAGCAACTTCTCAAAGATGCACCCTTTCATAATTATTCATGAGCTACAAAAAAAGAAATAAAAATATGTTGACAACTACCATATTTGGTAGTTGCATACATAATATTTCTTACATTCTCCCACTTGGCTCATGTAACAAAATTGTTGCTTTACATTTGTCTAGTTAAGCTCTATTAATATGAATCTTGGCGGTAGATACCTTTCAAGCAAATATATCCTTCCAAGCATTACAATACTAATAGTTTATTTAACATGACAAATCTTTATGTGTCAATATCCATATATTAACACGGGTCCTTTCTTTATGTCTGTTCATTAATTGCATGCAACTGAAATATAACAGACAATAAACAAGTAGATCATTATACCAAACTTAAGGTGTACACACATGGATGTATTGATATTATTACAAGGTACTAGATAGGCCCATCTCAGTTACATGATTGATGAATACACTAGGCGGCAAACCCTTTGTCATAGGATCTGCAATCATGTACTTAGTACCTATATGTTCAATCAATACTAAATGATCTCTAACTTTCTCTTTAACAACAAGATAATTAATGTCGATTCCCATTCCGGCACGCGTATACTTGTTGTTGTTAGCGAAAAATACGGCTGCAGAATTATCACAATGAATCTTTAATGGTCTTGAGATTGAATCCACTATCTTAAGACCCGCAATGAAATTCTTTAGCCAAAGTGCTTGTGTAGTAGCCTCGTGACATGCTACGAATTCGGCTTCCATGGTACTTGATGTGACAAGTGATTGTTTCACACTTCTCCATGAAATAGCACCTCCAGCAAGCAGAAAAATGTATCCAGAGGTAGATTTTCTATCCTCCTTACTTCCTGCATAATCCGAATCCGAATAGCCAATAACTTCTAAGGAATCTGAATGCCGGTAGATTAGCATAAAATCCTTAGTTCCTTGCAAATATCGCAAGACCTTCTTTGCCGCTATCCAATGGTCCATGCCTGGATTGCTTTGATGTCTACCCAACATTCCAACTGTAAAACATATATCTGGTCTAGTGCATGTTTGGGCATACATTAGACTCCCAATGATAGATGTATATGGAATGTCCTTCATCTGTTCCTTTTCTAAATTATTTTGGGGACATTTGAATGAAAAAAATTTTATCTCCTTTTACCATAGGTGCTGGGGTAGGAGAACAATATTTCATTCCAAATCTCTCTAATAATTTTTCAATATAGGCCTTTTGAGACAATCCAAGTACTCTATGAGATCTGTCTCTATGAATTTCAATGCCAATGACATATTTAGCATCGCCCATATCTTTCATTTCAAAATTATTAGAAAGAAACATCTTTGTATCTCGCAACATCCCAAGATCATTACAAGCAAGTAAAATGTCGTCTACATAAAGGACTAGAAAAGCATATTTACTCCCACTCATCTTAAGATATATACAATTATCAACAATGTTCTCAACAAAACCAAATGAAGTTATTGCATTGTTGAACTTAATGTACCATTGACGAGATGCTTGTTTTAGTCCATATATAGACTTCCTTAATTTACAAACCAAATGCTTGTTATTATCTAAAATAAAACCCTCAGGTTGTCGCATGTAAACATGTTCATCCAAGTCTCCATTAAGAAAAGCTATTTTCACATCCATTTGGTGTAACTCTAAATCATAATGAGCTACTAATGCCATGATTATTCGTAATGAGTCCTTTCGTGATACTGGAGCGAAAGTCTCATGGTAATCTATGCCCTCCTTTTGAGTGAAACCTTTAGCCACAAGTCTGGCTTTATATCTCTCAATGTTGCCTAATGAGTATTTCTTAGTTTTAAAGACCCATTTGCAACCAATAGATTTCGCTCCTTTGGGTAGCTCTATCAAGTCCCATACTTGGTTTGCACTCATAGAATCCATCTCCTCCCTCATGGCATTATACCATTTAGTAGAATTAATCCCGCTCATGGCATGTGAAAATGATATTGGGTCCTCTGAAATTCCGGTGTCATAGTCACATTCTTGTAGATATGTTATAAAATCTGATGAGATTGTAGATTTTACTACCCGACCAGATCTAGTTGTAACAACACCTTGTTGAACAGTTTGTGCTATTTCAACTTGATTTTTGGGTAGTGGAGGATTCGCCATTGGTTCAATCAAAGGAATATCTTGGACTTGAGGGATGTGTCTCATCCAAGATATCGTGTTGAATATTTTGTTCCTTCCTTTCTAGTGGTATAACAAGATCCAACAATTCATCAAGTATGATATCTTTAATTACCATCCTGCTCCCACTTTTCTCGTTATTTTCCAAAAATATAGCATTCATTGATTCTACAATACTCGATTCCCTATTTGGACAATAGAATCTATAACCTTTAGAGCCTTCTGGATAACCAATGAAGTATCCACTTGTAGTCTTCATATCCAATTTTTTCTCATGTGGTTATAGATTCTATTCTCAGCTTGACAACCCCAAATGTGTATGTATTCCAATCTTGGTTTTTATCCCTTCCAAAGCTCAAATGGAGTGGATGGAACTGCTTTTGATGGAACTCTATTTAATATATACACGGCTGTCATTAGAGCTTCACTCCAAAAGGATAAAGGCAATGAGGAGTTACTCATCATACTTCGAACCATATCCATTAACGTACGTGTTAGAGAATACCATATATTATTGTTCCTTTATTTACCTCTATTTCCTTATGTATCACTGTTTCCTTATCAACTGTTTCCCGATGTAACCCCATAGGGGTATTTATGTAAGTTCTCCTCTGAGCACCCTAGGGTTTAGTCCTATATAAGGACCCCTAGACCTCACAGAATATACATAGTCTTACATTCCTTAACATGGTATCAGAGCATGTTCGATCCCTACCCCACCTACCAGCCTCGTCAATGATCGTAACATAGGGCATCCGCCGCCCTAGGCCATCGCGCCTCCCGCCTCCACACCTCCACGCCCGCCGCCCTCCTTCCCCTCCACGCCCGCCACCCTCCTCCGCGCCCCACCACCTCTACGCCCCACCACCTCCGCGCCCCACCACCTCCGCGCCTAACCACCTCCGCTGTGCGCCTCCCCGACAGGCGCGCAACCCCCGCCAGGCGCACCTCCAGGCGCTCCTCCAGGCGCACCTCCTGCTGCGTCCCCTCGCCAGGCGCACCTCCCCGCCTCCCCACGGCACCTCGCCACGCGCACGGCCCACGACTCCACGGCCCACGCGCACGGCACCTCGGCTCCACGGCCCCTGCAGCCCCTGCCCCTGCCCCTCGCCCACGGCTCCACGGCTCCTCGGCACCTCGGCTCCTGCTGCACGACACCTCCTGCAGGCGCACCTCCTGCAGACGCACCTCCTGCTGCACGGCACCTCGGCTCCACGGCTCCACGGCACCTCGCCCAAGCAGCCCCTGCCCCTCGGCTCCACGGCCCCTACCCCACGGCCCCAGGCCCGACGGCCCCTGCCCCAACTGCTCATGCTACATGACCCCACGGCTCCAGCGACCTCTTCGGCATCCTCCTTGCAAATCCTTTGGCTCTATGTGCTCTAGACCCCCAACCGTAGATTGATGGTCTTGCACGGATACATCGAAATGGTTTGCTAGTTGCGTATGATCTCTATTTCCTCTGCATACTAGGTCATTGTATTTTTGATCACTGCGGTCACCATGACATCTGCTCCTGCGTCTTCGGACTCCAAGCCCATGTACCCTACTTCATCTATGATGGTACAGGGCACCTCTATCAAACTAAAGGGCTCGGAGAACTATGTACTATGGTCTCGATCCTTTAAAATATTCATTGGTGGCCAACGCAAGATTTATATTCTAACTACCATTCCGCCTGCCGAGACAGACGCCAACTACGACACCTGGTACGTCGACAATTGTCAGGTCATCACTTGGATGAAAAATAGTGTTGATCCTAATATTGCATCAAATTTGATCTACAAAACAACTGCAAAAGAAATGTGGGAGAGTCTTGAGAATACATACTCCCAGAAAACAACCAAATCCAGGCTTTCTGACATTTACACAAGGATTTGGTCTGCAAGTCAAGGAGAAACCTCCTTGATAGAATATTACCGGCTCCTAACAGGATTATTTGAAGAATTGCTTATATTTCAACCTGCATGCTGTGACAAGCAAATAGGTGAAAGAGCAGAATGGCAGGTGTACCGTTTTCTCTCAGGCTTACACCCTCGATACAAATCTGTTAAAGATCAATTCTTGACAGCGGCTGCCCTACCATCTCTTGAAACTATTTTTGGCAGATTACAGGAGCTGGAGTCACCCAACCAATCACCTCCTACAGACACTGCTGCTCACTTTGCTGGAGGACGCCCACCTTTCCAAGGAGGACGAGGCCGTACGTTTGGTCGCGATCGAGGACGAGAACAGGGACGGGGACGTGACTCAGGACGCGGCCGTGGTCGTGATTTTTCTAATGCTCGTTATCCAGCATGTACTCATTGTGGCCGCTGGAACCATCCATCTGACAAATGTTGGGCTACCTTTGGCATGCCCAAAGCTAATAACGCATATGAGGCACCATCTTATGACACGAATTATGATACTATGGAAACTTCCCAAGATCAGTCTCTCACAGAGGCTTCAGCATCTTTTACTGCTGCAGAATGCGCTCGTCTTCGCCAGCTCCTTCAGAACCCAGTTGTTGACACTACGCATTCAGGCCCTACTGCGACTCTAGCAGCCACCACAGGTACAATTGCCAGTTCTGCCTCCACCTCTACTTCTACCTGGATCATCGACTCGGGTGCCTCAACCCACCTCACAGGAGAATGTAGTCTCCTCACCTCTCCCAGGGAGCCCTCTACGGTGAAGCACGTTCGTGTGGCCAATGGAGCCTACTCACCTATCACTGGTGTGGGGACCATGGAATTTAGCCCTAAACTTAGGCTAACGGATGTTTACTGTGCTCCTGCTTTTCCTCTCAGTCTGCTGTCTGTTCACAAATTATGTACAGAACTCAACTGCCGTGTGATATTTGATGATTTATGCTGTTATTTTCAGGACATCCGGACGAGACAGATCTTTGGTGGGGGACATGAGAAGAACGGCTTATATTACCTTGATATCCCTTCCAACTCTAGTTTCGCTGGTGCAACTTCCATCTCTGCTGATCCTCTTCTCTGGCATCTTCGTCTGGGTCACCCCTCTGCTAAAGATCTTTCCTTAATGTTCCCTGAACTGTCCATACTTAAACCCTTCGAGTGTGAGGCATGTCAGTTCGGAAAACATCACCGTGCATCTTTTCCTGCTAGGACTGAACCCCGTCGTGCTATATCTTTCTCTTTAATTCATTGTGATGTTTGGGGACCTTGTCCTGTCCGAACCATTGGTGGGCACCGCTACTTTATTGTCTTTGTGGATGATTACAGTAGATCATCCTGGGTCTATCTTCTTAAAGAATGCTCAGAAATCAATAAAATTGTCAGAAACTTTTTTGCTTATGTCAAAAATCATTTCTTATCGAATATTCAGGTCTTCCGCTCAGACAATGCCTTGGAATTTACTCAACGAGATCTTTCTGATTTCTTTGCTTCCCATGGGACAATACATCAAACCTCTTGTCCTTATACCTCTCAGCAGAATGGGGTTGCAGAACGCAAACTCCGTCATCTTTTAAACATTGCCCGCTCCCTTCTCACCCAGATGAAAGTTCCCAAAACATACTGGGGTGATGCTGTTCTCACTGCAGTCCATCTTATCAACAGGATTCCCTCTCTTGCTCTCAAAGGCTCTACACCATTTTCTTTGCTTCACCCTAATGATCTTCCCTTTCCTCTACCTCTACGGATATTTGGGTGTGTCTCCTTCGTACACAATTTCCACACCAAGGACAAAATATCCCCTCGTGCGATCAAATGCGTTTTTCTTGGTTACTCCTACACTCAAAAAGGTTACAGATGTTATGATCCTGTTGACAGACGATACTACATCTCTGCAGACGTAACCTTCTTTGAGCAAACCAGCTTCTTCACACAACCTGTCACCAATGTCCCTTTACATCTTCCTCCATCACCAAGCATCCATACCCATCGATCTCAGACCTCATCACCAGATGTCCCTATACCCATACCTCTGCCTCAGGATGATATGCCAGCTTCAACTGTCCCCTCCACTACTGTCCCGGATGATCCAGACGACCTGCCGATTGCATTACGGAGGCAAAAGAAAAAGTGTACCACTTATCCTATGTCTAACTTTACTACTACTGTTGGACTTTCATGCACTGACAAACAATATGCCGATGCACTAATGACTATCTCCATTCCTAAAGATCATCACAGCGCTTTCCAAGATGCAGGTTGGAGACAGGCCATGAATGAAGAAATAGATGCACTCATATCCAGAGGCACATGGGATCTTGTGCCATGTCCTACAGGTATTAAGCATGTTGCTTGCAGATGGGTCTTCACGACCAAACAATCTCCAGATGGTTCTATTGACACACTTAAAGCCAGACTTGTGACAAAAGGATTCACCCAGACATATGGAGTCGATTACTTTGAGACCTTCTCTCCTGTGGCTAGGATGGGGTCCATTCGCACAATTCTCTCTGTTGCCGCTAACAAGAATTGGCCAATTTATCAGCTGGATGTAAAGAATGCCTTCCTATACGGTGATCTCGAAGAAGAGGTCTATATGATGCAGCCGCCGGGTTACTCCGTCGAGGGGGAGTATGTATGCCGACTTCGTAAGGCCATCTATGGCCTAAAACAGAGTCCTCGAGCCTGGTTTGACAGACTTACCAGTGAAATCAGCTCTCTTGGTTTTCATAAGACAACATCTGATTACTCTTTGTTTATTAGACGACGATCCACTGGTATTGTGATACTTGCTGTCTATGTTGATGATATGGTCGTCACTGGGGACGACGACAATGGAATTCTCGAGACCAAGGCCTTCCTTCAGAAGGTGTTTGTCACCAAGGACCTTGGACAACTCCGGTACTTTCTTGGTATTGAGGTGATACGTACTGCAGAAGGGTTACATCTATCACAACGAAAATACTGCTTGGATATTCTTACAGAAGTCGGTTTACAAGGATGCAAACCATCTGGCATCCCTGTAGAAGTACGAAAACACGCTACATCCACTGATCCTGAGTTTGAAGACACTACACGATACAGAAGCCTCGTGGGTAAACTGATCTACCTCACCGTTACCAGGCCTGATATATCTTATGCTGTAAGTAGAGCCAGCCGCCATATGGAGAAACCTCTTTACAGTGATTGGCAGGATGTCCTTCTGATCCTTCGATACTTGAAGGAATCACCAGGGCGAGGACTCATCTATAAGGTCAACGGTCATACTGATATTACTGCTTATGCAGATGCTGACTACGCCAGTTCTCCTGAGGATAGACGATCCATTACAGGCTATGCTATGTTTGTTGGTGGTAATCTTGTTTCATGGCGAAGCAAGAAGCAAACTGTGGTCTCCAGATCAAGTGCAGAGGCAGAATATAGGGCAATGGCCCATGCTGTTTGTGAGATTACGTGGCTTGTATCTTTTCTACGAGACCTTGGGTTCCCTGCTACTACTCCTATACCGCTATACTGTGATAACAAGTCTGCTACCTATATTGCCACCAATCCTGTATTTCATGAACGGACGAAGCACATTGAAGTTGACTGTCACTTCATCCGAGATGCAATACGAGGAGGACATATCGTCACACCACATATCTCTACAGATCTTCAACTTGCAGACGTATTTACTAAAGCATTACCAAAGAAGCGTCTTTTATGGATATCTTCCAAGTTGGGCATGATTGATGGATATGCTCCAACTTGAGGGGGAGTGTTAGAGAATACCATATATTATTGTTCCTTTATTTACCTCTGTTTCCTTATGTATCACTGTTTCCTTATCAACTGTTTCCCGATGTAATCCCATAGGGGTATTTATGTAAGTTCTCCTCTGAGCACCCTAGGGTTTAGTCCTATATAAGGACCCCTAGACCTCACAGAATATACATAGTCTTACATTTCTTAACAGTACGATTCCGTTTTTAGGCGACACCGTTTTGATCCGGTTCACCGGGCATTGAAAATTGATGTTCAATGCCTTCATCCTTAAGAAATCGTGCAAATGGTCCAAGTTTTTGTTCTCCTCCAACATACCTACCATAATACTCACCACCTCTATCCGATCTCACAATTTTAATTTTCTTTTCTAATTGTCTCTCTACTTTTATTTGATAATCCTTAAAAGCATTTATAGCTTCTGATATTTCAAATAAAAGATAAAGATACATGTAACGTGAGAAATCGTCTATGAGTGTGATGAAGTATTTTTGACCACTAAAACATTCCACAGAAAATGGACCACATATGTCAGTATGTATAATTTCCAAAAGACGAGTACTTCTCCTTGATCCCTTAGCATGTTTGTTAGTATGTTTTCCCTTAATACATTCTACACAAACACTAGAATCAGTAAAATCTAGAGTATCAATTACTCCATCATTTACTAATTTCTTGATCATTTTAATGGAGATGTGACCTAATCTTTTATGCCAAAGCATTGATGACGGATCACTATTATTTTTTCGCTTTTTGCCAACTACATTGCAAACAAGGAGATTGTTTTCAAAATGTGAATGTAGATGTAATTTATACAAATAATCCACTATGCCACCTGTGCCAATTAACTTGTCATTTTAAACATTTGGAAAAATATATTTTTAAATGAAAATTTGTATCCAAGATTACAAAGTCTAGATATTGAAATTAAATTTCTAGAGAACTTGGGTACATAAAATACATTTTCCAAATCAAGTATATGGCCAGTTTCCAAAATGAGCCGTTGCGTTCCAATCGCTTCAACATGTGAAGTCATGCGACTCCCCAAATAAACGCTTAGCTCATTTTTTAGTGGCATCCTTGTTTTCAGAAAGCCTTGGATGGAGTTGGAAATATGGATTGAAGTACTAGAATCAATCCACCAAGTATTAATAGGAACATCAATGAAATTAGACTCATGACATACATGACATTCAAGAATCGAAACAGAATTTATAACATTGAATTGAGTAGACATGAAAGCTGAACTATCTGCAATAAATCATAACGAGACAACCACAATAAGCAAATAACTCAAGCATAAAACTTAATTCAAAATACTAACTTATTTAATATTTTGAGAAATCAATGTACTATTATTACAAGACTTGTTGTGGCTTATGAATTGTAATATACAATTGATTTTTCTTAATAAATGAGATAAATAAATTTTCAAATAATCATTAGAAATTCCGTACCTGTGGGCATTAGAATAACTAACAAAAAATTATTTTTCTCAGTTAAAAAAAATATGTCCAATTAACTCCGTCACTTAATGTAAGTATTGCCATTGTTATCCTAGATGATGTGGCTACTCTTGGATAACTAACCAATAATTGCTCATTACAAGAATAATATGTACAATATGAACCGATCAGATGCTGTGGCTACTCCTCCCGATTCAATTGTACACACTTATTCGAATGACATTAAAGGGATTTAATCAAGCTATTTCCACCATATAGATGTAATTTGATGCCATTAATTCAAATAATTGAACTCTAGCACTTAATGTAATTATTGAGATTGTTATCCAAGATGATGTGGCTACTCTTGGATAACTAACCAATAACTACTCAATCTCAAGAATAAATATGTATAAACTGAATCCATCGGATGCTGTGGCTATTCCTCCCGATTCATTCAAAAAAAATGGTATCAAACAAACTTAATAAAGTAATAAAGAATGGTAGTAAAGTGTATGGTTAGTACACAAGGTGTTATCAACAAGTCCAAAAAAATAACTGATAGTACAACGGTATAAACATCAAACACTTTATGTGTACTAATCATGTTTGGGGTAATTGGCTGATACTGCACACAGTGATATCGAAGATGTAGGTATAAAACATGAAATAAAGCACTCGCGGCAATCAAATCCGTTACAAGACATTGTAATCAACAGTTGACATCTTTAATCATGACATTGTACAAGTTGGTGTAATGGTTACAAAACCAACTCAACGGAAATTCCACAACAATGTTTTAAACCTGACATGATTCCAGAGATTTAGTTTTAAACCTGACGTATAACCAAAACATTGTAACGAAAACCTGACGGAATTTCTAATGGATATTATAAAACACTTAATGCCATTGAACACGTACATTAAAAGAATGAATCAGATTCTATACAATCTAAATGTTAAGAACCTAAAGAACTAATATAAAAGGTTCTCAACAACAATACTAAATATTGTATTATGGGGAAAATATACAAGCAAATAATCATTTTATCATTCTTACAGGATGTTCGGTGGGAGAAATAATCATGAAATAACTTTGTGGTAGAATATGCAACACTTTAATCCAATATTATATATCCATTGAAGTAATATCGAAAGCATTTAATAAGAAAGATGTTCAGCAAGATAAATAATAATAAATTATCTCGGAACAACAAACAGTTGGAATATAGATACAACAAGCTCTTTAAAATAAAATAATGATACAAATGTCGACTTCGGGATCTAATCAAGGCAAACACAATAGCTCTGATACCAATTGATAGATCTAATAACCTGATAGATCTATTAGCTTAATCAAAATTAGACTTAATATACTAAACAGTTACCGAAAGCCATTGCAGCGGAAATGAAGGGATGAAGATGGGATTTCCTTCTCCTTCTCAACAATTGCCTAACATGCTTGAGTAATGGATCCTCTTGCATTCATTAGTTGAGGGAGAGGGGACCACAATCTATGATACTTATAATACATGATGGTTACCTATCCATTAAGGTAACCACCAAAAGCAACTTCTCAAAGATGTACCCTTTCATAATTATTCATGAGCCACAAAAAAAGAAATAAAAATATGTTGACAACTACCATATTTGGTAGTTGCATACATAATATTTCTTACATTGATAGCCCAATTTTCTTTCGATCTAAGTTGTTTCCTTAGTAGTTCATGATATCTATCTTGATGAATTTCTCTATATACATCATAGGTTTGTATGTAAAATGATCTGCCAATTTCGAGCTTGAGACCGTGTCTCAATCGTTCCCCGACATCAATCGTACGATCTATCCTACATTTCAAATTTTGCAATGAATTGGTTAATTTGCATTAGTTTACCAAAATTGTCAATTTGAATCATTCGAATCATCCTTCTTTAATCGACTTTTATTTCCTGTCTGACTCTGATTACCTTTGGGACTCTCATAACCTTGGAGTTATTGTCTTAAAAACTAGTCCCATATTTACCCCACCTCACGTTGATTTCATTTGATTCCTCATAATTCATTTCAATGGTTAATATTACATAGAGATTGATGGGAGATATGCAACAAGCTACACCACCAATCCCTTTTGGATGACAAATCTAATTCATCAAAATACAACATCTATAGACATGGGAATCATAAAATTGTTATGCATAATTTTTTGGACCCTCTTGAGAAGCTTTACCGCTTCAATTGCCAAGAATCCAAAGGTATCGAATCCAAAAGGGATGAATACATGTTGATTGTCAATAGAAGCCTTCTCATGCTTAGCAACTTTAGATAAGCCATCTTTCTGTGCAGCGTATCCCGCAATAAAATCACTCCTTATCGGACCCACCAATGGAGAAACTTCAGCCAAATCAACACATGCATGTTTCCCTCTAGCCCATCCAAATATTAGAACATCTGCTGATTTGCGTGTCGGTCACCCTTCATGTGAACCAGTCAGAAAGTTCATATGTACTTCTTTCTTCGATTCCTCCATAATTTGATTGATCAAATCTCCACTAGCTCTAATGAGTTTTACATAGAGAATGTTTCTTGGGTAGAATCCATTACTTTTTGGTCTTTACAACAACATTATGACTTGACGAATATTTTTAGACCAAGTTCATTTCGAATCGATCACATATGTAAGAGAATTAATCTATGTAAGCTAAGTTTCAATGATGGGACCTCTGTCACCTTATAACATGCCCAATTGGTCTCTGAAGCTCTAAGCTACCTTATCACATTCTTCACAAAACTTAGTTGTGCCATGCATAGCGTAGCTCAACGCAAAACCATCAGAGAAGAAGATAACTTTACGATAGCCCATGTATTTTGTATTTTTTCTCGCATTTGATGCATGATAGAAATTCTAAAAAAACAAATCGCATATATTGCATTTTACTTTCTAGAAAATTTACATATTGGTTGAGGTAGGTATGGTCAAGTCTTCACTAGTAGAAGCCCCAAAATCAAGTAGAAGAAGCCAAGATAGGTCAGGTCTCCAGCAGACCTACAAGCCATCGAACCACACAATGAGACCATCATGAGGAGGAGCATGCCCTGAGAGCAGAAGAAGAACATGGCGCAAAATGGTGCGAGATGAAAACCTTCGTGTGATGGTTGGGGGAAGAACCGATGGCTCTAGATGGGAAGAGGAGTGCAAGTACAATCAGATGGCGCGGAATGAGGCGAGAGGAGAACCATCATGTGAGTTGGGTTGGGCAGCTCCGCCCAAACCCGACCCAACTCACACCTTGGAGAGGGAGTCTGACACAATGTCAGGTTGCAGGAATGCAGGATGTGGTGTGAATCACTGTTGCAATATCCGACCGAGTAGATCGAATATTCGGCTGGATAGACCGAATATCCAACCGAATATTCTTATTCTGTGGAGGTAACCAAATAGAATGTTGTTATTCGATCCAACCTGAATATTCCTGAATATTCCGTCGACTTTTGCAACCGACTGATATTTTTTATTTTTTTTAAAGGTTCCCATTTATCTAGGTATAGCCATAAATTTTAATGCTCCATATATATATATATATGAGTTTAATGGGGCTGCCCCTACGTCATTTTTAGCATTTTTTTATTTTTTTGAAAATATCACCATGTCTATCCATCTATATATCCCTCCTAAATGTCATTAAAATTTCGTAAAAAACAGAGACTCTTATGCCCTCCATCTAGAACAAGTCGATTACAACAATTCTAAGACCGATAAATTACATGTTCTAGATGGAAGGCATAGAAGTCTCTCTATTTCTAACGAAATTGGAATGACATGTAGGAGGGATATATAGATGAATGTACATGGTGATATTTTTCAAAAAAATAAAAAAACGCCGAAAATATGAGGCAGGGCAGCCCCATTAAATCGTGTATATATATATAACTTGCTAATTAGTATTATTATCTCGAACTCTTATTGGTTGATGACTAGATGTGTGTGTACATATATATATATATATATATATATATATATATATATATATATATATATGGATAAAATGGGGCTGCCCCTGGGAGAGTTAACTTGGCTCTCCCGCTTCAATTTCCTCATTTTTTTTATTTTTTTTGAAAAATGAACTCGTGATTTTCATCATTATATCCCTATATTATGTCATTCAAGTTTCGTGCTAAAACAAAGACTCCTACGTCCTCCATCCATACGGGGTCGATTTCAATAATTCTTCAACTGTTAAAAAAATGACTATCTAGACAGAGGCCGTAATAGTTTCTGTGTTGCACGTAACTTGGATGACATAATATAGAGATATAGCGATGAATTTTTAGGGATTCATTTTCAAAAAAAAAAATAAAAAATGAGACGGGGAAAGCCAAGTTAGCTCCCTCATAGGGCACCCCTATCTTACCATATATATATATACTAGATTTAAAAAATACATAACTGAATAATTCAGAATATTCTCCTGAATACAAGATATTCTTTATTCAGTGACCCCATTGACTGAATATTGAATACCGAATACTGACTTTTGTAACACCTGAGACAATAATACCCTCTATCCTGCTACCGAGCACCCAATAAAAGCCACCTCGAGGTGACTTGGGTTGGTAAATTCTAAAAGGTCCTTCTTTTCACACATTATCCTTAAGCCATGCTCGTTTGGAGAATAAGCACTGGAATAAAGAGTCAATTCTCTACCAGGTGTAATTCTCAAGAGTACGACTATTTCCATCAACACATCATTAATTATCTTATTTCATCCTTAATCCTATCTTTATTCTACCTTATTTTTCTTATTCCTATCTTTCCAGTGGATGGAACAAATAATAGATCATTATTCTCTTTATCCCTACTTATTTTCTAATGAACACCCCCTTAAAAGAGAATGAAGTCGATCTAAAATCAAAGAAGTTTGGCCGATGCATCATCACAAATTATATTTTAGACTTTCGGTATCAACGAATTTTCCTCCACAGTTTCACCGCGGTTCAGGAACGGATCCCCTGTGTCCAATTGCAGGTCGCCGTCGCTCTCCTGGCTAAGTTTCCGACCACGTAAGGCAAAATTCTTACTCAAATAGCGATATATCGTCGTGAGATGGCCGCCGCTGGCCCTTCTCTTCGTTGGGGACACTTCCGGATCATCTCGGGCACCCTCCTCGGCGGGATCCTCGGCTTCTATGTTATGCACAGGCTGGAGACCAGTTACAAGGTACCTCTCAAAACCTAGATGCTCCGAAACCCTAACTCTCCTCTCTCTTTCTCTCCCCATAGATCGATCCTAATCGGTTGCCATTTTCTTGAATGTTCATAGTCCCATGCTTTTTTGAATGATTTCCGCTTGTGGGTAATCGCTAATTTGGGTACTTTCTGCGGCTTCACGAAGTTTCTTGGTGAATTTCTTAAGCTTCGGTCATCCGGTGACGTATTCGATAAAAACCATGGTTCTAGGCGGATTGGATTTGATTTCGTTGAGTGGGCAATTGTAAAGTTGGTTCCTTTTTGCAAGTGGTAGCAAGTTACAAAATGGAAGTTGATGGGATTTGGGGTCTTCTGTGGTGCTTGCAGGAGAAGATGAAGCAGAGATTGGCGATATACGAGAGGGAGAAGAAGATGAAGGAGCAGCTGGATGACAACGCTGCTGAGCTCTTGTCGGACTCCTGAGAGGCACAGGCCATCAGCCGCTCTCCTCCGCCCAACTTCCCCAGCAAATCTCTTTCCTTTTCTTTAGCGATTCTCTTGATCTTTCATAACTCGTCCACCCTCCATTTGTGTGTGCGTTTGTGTTGTCTGAATTTTAATTGTAGTAGTGACAATTTCTAATAAAGATGTTGAGATTTTCGGACCTGATGAAGCTGAGGACTAAAAGGGTGAGTATGCCCGATGCTTCAGCTCTGTTCTTCCTTTGAGCGATGTTCTCTTCTGTTGTTTCCTGTAGCTATATGCTGTTTAGTTTACAGAGGATTTAATTTGCATGTATCTTGAGGCAATACTTCAGAGTTCAGAGAATGATGGTTCATAATTCCTTTTAGCAGTTCCTTTCAAGAAAACTCCTCATTGGTTAAAAGCCTGCATTCTTTCTGTTCTCAACTATCAGAACATATCTTAAGAAGCTACTAAGCCTGCATTTTGTGCTATGGCGTTTAATACATGAATCTTGATTAACTAAGATACAAAAGATATTATAAAATATAATTACGCCTTTAATTTCAGATTAATAAAACTAACTCATGTTTGTAGCATTAGAAAGAGTATCGCTTCCTGATCTAGCAGAAATTCTTTTTCTCAGTAGTTAAGAAGTCTCTGTTGTTCTTTTTTATCATTCGATTTTATTTTCAGGATTTCAGCTTATGGGATACAGTTGAGGTCGTATATGTGGGCCAATAGTGTTTATGTATTAATTTGGACAGGTCATATTTGAGAGTGCTTTCCATGCACGTGACTCTGGGACACTAGAGCAACTTAAGGAACTGAGCTCTAGAAGAAAAATAATTGAGGATTCCGTTAATGGAGAAAATCTTCTTACAGAGGCAATTGCAAGAGAAATGGCTGGTGGTTTGACCTCCAAAACTCAAAATAGTATACAAAGTCAACATAGCGCGTCCCTTTATTAAAATAGGTTGGTATGCCAGTGTTCCTAATCTATGCATTATAACAACTAATTATATTACAACAACGAGTTTTAATTATATTGAATTGTATAGTTTGGGGAGGGGTTTTTATTGATAAAAAAGGAGAATCCACTTCAACCGATAGGCCCTTAGGTACATCCATACATAACATAGAAATCACGCTTGGAAAGGGTGGACAATTAGCTAGAACAATGGGTGCTATAGCGAATCTGATTGCAAAAGAGGATAAATCAGCCACACTAAGATTGCAATCTGGAGTGTCAGTTAATATCTAAAAATTGTTTAGCAACTGTCGGAGAAGTGGATAATGTTGTGTGAACCAACAAAGTTTGGGTAGAGCCGGATCTAAGTGTTGCCTAGGTAAACATTTTGTAGCAAGAGGCATAATTATGAACAAGGATGGACGGTGCTTTCGGTGATTTTCTTTTAGCCAATAGAAAATATGATGCTTTAGAGTGGAGATTTAGATACAAGTTTGTGAAACGAAGGAGAAAGAATCAATGGATTTTTTATATCAAGAATATCTATGTAAGGAAACTAATCTTCAAGTTTCATTAGATGATTGAAGTTCCTAAAAATCAAAATTGTAGGGACCATTTTGTCATGAAAGGTAGATTTTTAAAAACATAATTGTTTCTTTTGATACAATGCATTTTTTTTTGTAAAATAACCAAAGAATTGGTTGAAGGGTGTTTGTGGGATTTTCTCAGTGTTTAGAGAGCAATTATGTGATATTTCGTGGTTGGGTGGTTGACTAGTGGATATCTATTTATGGATTTGAAATAAAAAAATACTTATTTATTAAATCATTGCTATTTCATACTAGTGGTAGGGACCATTTTGGTTGGAGCGACGACATACACACAGTGAAAAAAGCGTACAGATTTTTTGCGGAGGAACATAACGACGTACAAGATGATGTTAGGATGGATTGCAGAATTATATGGAAAAGTAAAGTTCCGACTAGAGTAAAGGTCTTTTGTGGCTTGCGTGTCATGGGAGGGTGCTTTCCCAGGAGCAAGATAATATACATGGTGGAGACATCACTTGTGACAGATGCAGGGGTGAGGTGGAAGATTTGGACCATATTCTCTTTACTTGCTTTAATTCGGTTCAAGTATGGAGGAAGGCAGAGATCTCTTAGCTGGATGTGGGTAACAGAACGAGCTTATGGAGTTCCATCTGCGCTGTTTGCGGCAATAGTCATGAGGATAGCTTCTTTCCTTTTGTCCTTTGAGCAATTTGGTGTGGTAGAAATGATTGTATCTTTCATGGTCATAACTTTTATTCTCAGAATAGTTTGGAGCATTGTATGGCTAGTTGTGCAGCCTGGAATCATGTAACCTAATGAAGTTTAGCTAATGTATTTTTTGCAGTGGGTCCCACCTCGAGATCCCACCCCTTCTCTAAAAAAGAAACCTAAAGATACAAATGATAAAAAAGGCATATAATAAACAATCCAAGGATATTTGGGCTAAATAAGTGTATGGCAAATATGACCATGCATGCTTGAGTGCATGCCTATTTTCTTATGCATACATGGCGACCTACTTAGCCTTTGAAGAGTCATTTGAGATGTTGCATCTAAAAAACTGTTTTACAACAGTTGAAATCAAGATGTAGAAATAATTAGGTCGTCTACTTGCTGGAAAAATTGATTATATTTCAGTTTGGATTTCGTGAGATGGAATGATGCAAAGCTGAACATAAAACAGTGAATGATCTCCCATGGTTGCATTTAATTTTGACTCTTACAGATCTTTTATTGGTTGCAGGTAGAAATTGCCTTTCTCGTTTGTGTATAGTGCATTGTCTGAAGTAAAAGGTTCATCAATAGAAGGGATTCCGTAAAAAGGTTTATCTAGAGGAAGGGTTTTTCTGATTCAGTGTGCTTAACTTTGGCATTTTTTCTTGCACTCATCTATCACTTCACTACCGTATATGTTTACATCTTGGAGGACCTTCAGGTAACCGTTAGAAAAATAACTTGGAATCAAGTTGCTGTATATTTTCCTTCAGTTTTGAGGGCTTCTCTGAATGTAGTAGTTCGTTTACCTAGGTTGGTGGTCTTATATCACTCAAACCACCCATTCAACGAGGAGCATCGTGCATAATGCTCCTACATTGTAAGTTGTATGGATTCATGGAATTGGGCATTCTGTGAAACTGGTTAAGATGCTGACAAGATACTAAATTGAGTATGTAGTTCTCTGGCCTGTTTTGTAATATAAGTACATCTGCAAGTATTCGTGGGTTCTTGATTTGAACATCGACTTATTTTGCTTATAAAAAAACATCGTTTTATTTTCGCTCACTGCTGCAGGATCTGCAAAAATTAGAGGTTTATTTGCCACTTTTAGAAAACTTGGTATCTCAAGTTGAGTCACTAAATCACCGCCCTAAGAGTCTTCGGTGGATATCTGATCTGCAAATTAGATGGTCAAGTGCTTTGAATGAGCCATCTCTTTTCAATTTTGGTGGTCCAAAGCTGTATAAGATTAACAAGTTACAACTTGAACTTGGGATATGCATTTATCTATATGGAGCACTTCTACGAGAGAGAGCTTTTGAAATTTTGTCCCAAGGTTATTATTTTCTCACGTATATATTTTATAATCTCTTATATTTGTATGACTGTAATGCTTATGCTTTCCTAGTCACCTGCAGATACAGTGGAGGCAGCTGCTTTTTACAGGAAAGCTGCCGGAGTGTATACATACTTGGCTAACCATATGCTTCCTCCACTACAAACTTCATTGCCATATGAAAGGCCACTAGAAGTTGTGTCATCCATGTCTGAGATCATGAGTTTAATATGTCTTGCCGAGGCTCAGGTTGGCTACATATTTGTAGGTCATATTTCAGGCGTTATGTTTTGTTATGTGAATCCCTTGTCTCTACAGATTTTATAGATCAGGCTTCAGCTATCCACACCTAAGTTTTGTAATCTTGCCCAGTTCCTATGTACTAACACCTGAACAAGTTTGGCAATGACGAGAACATTAAAAGCAAGGACACATTTTTTGTTAGTGTGTAGTAATTGTGGAGATATTTCTATGTATTATGAGTATCGGTTTTCTATTTTTATTTCTTTATATCTGATGCAACACAAAACAAATAAATAGGGCCTCATTTTCTATTTTTCTATCCATAAATTAGAGTATAATTATTTTTACGATTAATCGAGTCATCGTAATTTTTATTTAAATAAAAGAGATCGCATGTGATCTCAAGTTAGTAGTCGGTTTTCAATTTGAATTTCGAATTTAAAATTTGAGTCAATTAGGATAAGGTAGATTTGAATTTTGATTCAAATCAATTAGAGTCAATTTGAATTTTATTTCTATTTTTGTAACCCCACCCTCCTATATAAAGGGGATGGTAAGCAATTGTTTGGGACAGTTGAAGTTGAATTAAAGTTGAGATTTGTCTCATCTCTATCTCTCGTCTCTCTCCTTCCCCACACGATCTCCGCGATTCCCTTCTCCAAAATCCCTCGCAACCGGCGAGATTTCTCTCCTCTCCTCTCCAACTTCTTCCACCAAATATTTTCCACCACTAAAAAATTATTCTCTACCGTTGCGAATATCCGATTTGCATCAATTTGTATAAGAGCATGGCATCTAGATCGTCCTCACAATCTGGCGATCCCTCCCGCCGTTCACGCGAAAAGTCCAAAGGATCTCGCTCTCACGACCGTGCATGGTGTGCCGAGGTTAGACAAGTACTATCTAATATGCTCCAAGTTTGTGCCGATATGCAAGCTTTAACGTCGCAGATACGAGAGCCACGGAATGTTGAAGCATTGACGCGCCAACTAGAAGAGAACACCGCCATAGTTGCTGCCAAAAAGATTGTTGATACGTTACATCGTGTCCTCGAAGCTTCCATCCAAGTTTTCGATGAAGAAAGCCCAGAAATACTCGCCATCGAAGACGATCTGCTTTCTGTCCAGGTCATTTCAGAACTGCATATGTCGGGGAAATCGAATCCAACAACACCCACAACCCTCTCCCGGAACCCCCCCATAGCCCCCACACCTCCGACACCCCCACTCGCCTAGTTGCAGCTTGCCGTCCTCCAAACTGCCCCACCGCCTCTCCTGCAACCCATCTTTGCGATCCCGGCAACCTTCCCAGACCCAGCGCCCCCTCCCGCTGCCCCCGTGTAGCCAGAGGAGCCCCAAAACCCATCACCCTTTCCTGTGCGACCCCCAGTGCCGTCACCAACACCGCCAACACTCCCTCCCGCTCCATCGCCCCTTCCCGCCGCCGCCTCACACCCTCGGTGAAAACCCCCACCCCACTGCCACTATCGCCCCTTCCCGCAACCCCCATACCTCCCGCACCACCGCAAAAACCTTTGCCCAAACTCGGCTGCCCCGCCCAGCACCACCACAACTAGTGGATGGTTGCATCTCGCCGCCCTTGCTTGATAGACTGCAGCTCCCCTCATGCGATCACGCACCATCGTCACTGTTCATTCCGACACAGCCGCAATCGAAGTCACCGCTGTTGGAGTTGTTCTTAAATCTGCCACCATCGAGTATTTGAGGAGAGAGAAACCCTAACGTGGGGCTCTCCTCTAAGGGGAATCGGATCCCCCCAAAATAGGAATTTGGGATTCATTTGGAACAATTGCAGGAAAGGCCCCTCTTACAAAAGCTTTTATTCTAAGGAGATATTCAAAAGATCATCTTATAAAATAATTTCAAATGAAGGGGTAGAACATTTGTAGCCATACCCCTTAGTTGAAAGAAATTACAAACGTAACGTCGAAAAGGATCTAATTGGGAAGTTTTGAAGCTACAATTTTAAGATCGAATTCTCCAGCAATGCGTCGAAGATCAAGTAATTCGTCGGGAGAATTTTTCAAGCGGAGGAGAACTGATGCAGCACGAAACAAATAAATAGGGCATCATTTTCTATTTTTCTATCTGTAAATTAGAATTTAATTATTTTTACTATTAATTGAGTAGTCATAATTTTTATTTAAATAAAAGAGATCGCATGTGATCTCAAATTAGTTGTCCGTTTTCAATTTGAATTTCGAATTTAAAATTAGAATCAATTAGGATAAGGTAGATTTGAATTTTGATTCAAATCAATTAGAGTCAATTTGAATTTTATTTCTATTTTTGTAACACCACCCTTCCTATATAAGGGGGATGGTAGGCAATTGTTTGGGACAGTTGAAGTTGAATTAAAGTTGAGATTTGTCTCATCTCTATCTCTCGTCTCTCTCCTCCCCCACGCGATCTCCGCGATTCCCTTCTCCAAAACCCTCGCAACCGACAAGATTTCTCTCCTCTACCCTCAAACTTCTTCTACCAAATATTTTCCACCGCGAAAAAATTATTCTCTACCGTTGCGAATATCCGATTTGCATCAATATCTATCTTATGTAATTTACCCATAGATCTCTCCTCTATATAAGAGAGCCTAGGGTTCCTGGAAATAAATATCTTTTCCATTTTTTACAACATGGTATCAGAGACACGGTCCTAGACCGGTGCTCCGTACCCTAACCCTATCCCACATGCCACCCTCCCCTCTCTACAAGGCCGCCGCTGCCCATCGGGTAGCAGCCCGCCACTGCCAACACCGTCGACCCTAGCTTGCCGCCGCCGATTCCAGCCCTCGTTGCCGGCCCCAGGCCCCGCTGTCGGTCTCAGCCCCCCCTTATCTCGTCGTCGTTCCCAGCCCTCACCTCCATCAACATCGTCTGGTCGCCCAACGGCACCGCCGCTGCCTACGTCGTCGAGCAGCGGTTCCGCCACCGCCGTCGCATCTCCTTGGTCGACGATCTTCATAGCTATTGGTTGTCTCTCTTCCGCTCCGTCGCAGGCCTTCGGTTGGGCTAATGGATTTGAGTGCATAAGTCTACATATGCATTCAAATCCACACATGTTTGTATATACGCTCATTCATTGGACTACATAGCCCTAGTACTCATCCAGCAATATGTCAGAAAACAAAGTTGACGTACTCGCCACATGTGCTTTCCGAGGTCCAACGCCTATTGTCAAGATGGACGAGATAAACTATGAGCTCTGGACTATGCAGTTCATAAGCCTCATGAAGTTTAATGGTAAGAAACACATTCTTACCGAGGAGGAGCCTGTAGAGAAGGCTGGGGTTAACGCCTCGTGGGAGGCGGATGATGCATACGCCAAAGTTTGGCTTTCCGGTATTTTGACGATAGAGATCGCCAATGATGTCTTACTTCAGCCCACTGCTAAGGCAGTGTGAGACATCCTCACAACAACTTATTCTCAGGTGAGGAACGAGACCTAGATCCTCCAACTCTCGTATGATATATTTACTATCAAGCAGAACGGGCAGCCTCTTCATTCACCGTATACATCCTTATGTAGGATGTTTGAGAAGATACACAGCTTAATGCTTCTCACAACCACTCCAGAGCAGAATGTTTTCTCTTCTTCTGTGAAATTTGTGCGAATTGATAATCAATGTTTGAAAAAATGAAAGGCAGAATGAGGCGTTTTCCCTGGAGGCGAGGTGAGGCGAGGCGTAGCCTTGAGGCGGTTGAGGCGTAAGCCTCAGTTTCAACAACAACAACAAAGCCTTTTCCCGCAATTAAGTAGGGTCGGCTACATGGATTCTTCGCCTCCATTCAGATCTATCTTGGGTCAATCTTGGGCTTATATCCAAAAAACTAAGGTCCCTTTGTATACTCTCTTTCCAACACTTTTTGGGCTGTCCTTTCCCTCTCTTAGCCGGATCAACATCCCAATACTCGCATCTCCTAACTGGTGCATCAACTGATCTTCTTTGCAAATTGACCAAACCATCTTAAGCAGTTTCCTCGCATCTTATCCTAGATCGGAGCTACACCAACTTTCTTTCTGATTGCATCATTTCGAATTCGATAGAAAAATAATTATAAATTGTATAATAAATATATTTGGTGAAATAATATAATCTGGCAAACATATAGTATATAACAATGTAAGATATGATGATATTATGAAGATAAGAACATGAAAAAAAGGATGCCATAAACCTTTCTACTAAATTTCTACCCAGTCAAAAGGAAATCATTGGCTATAACTATCACTAAAATATTTATCAAAAAGGGATTGGCTATGGTTGTCATTATAGATATCCAAATTGTTGATATGAATCATATGATTTGAATCCTAACCATATGTTCTACTAAACACAGATGAAGAACTGTCTGATGTCCTCCCTGTACCATGGGTATTCGAATTCGCACGCAGTTTCTTACATGTTTAAGGGTGTAATTATAAGAGTTTACTAAAATAATTGGACATGTTAATGGTAAATATGAATATGAAAGAGGTCAAATTTAAGCATTCATCTTGCATAAATATATATTCAACAACTAGACTTTTATAAACATATGAAAATACGAATAGGACTAATTATTTTCTTTAAAAAAGACTTGAAAAATCCCCTAACACCTCACCTAACGCCTCGCCTTGCCTCAGGCATCTGAGGCGCACACCTCAGCCAGGGGGTCCGAGGCGGTCGCCTCAGGGCAACTTCTCACCGCCCCGTTTCGCCTCGAGCGCTATTGCACCTTGAGGCACGTTTTTATAAACCATGCTGATAATGCTTTAGAATTATGTATCCATGCTCTATCATACTTCTTTCTTTTCATCCACTGGTATTATTCATCAAACAACATGTGCTTACACTTCTTAACAGAATGACGTTGTATAGAGAAAGCATCGCTATTTACTTGTTGATATCACTCGGACGCTTCTCATTCAGAGTCGTGCCCTACATTCATTTTGGGATGATGCTGTCGTTACGACATGTTATCTGATAAACCGAATGCCCTCGTCTGTTTTGGGTGAGAAAATTCCTTTCTCTATAGCTTTTCCTGAGAAGCAGTTGTTCTCACTCCTCGATTTTTTTGGCTCTGTTGCATTTGTCCACCGGTTGGCTCTAGGTCTTGACAAGCTCTCTCCTAAGGCTGTCAAATGTGTGTTTGTTGGGTATTCAAGGATCCAGAAGGGATACCTGTGTTATGACCCGTTGTGTAGGAAGTATTATATTAGTACTGATGTCATCTTTTTTGAGTATGTGATGTATTTCTCTCCTACATGTGACAGGTTGACTTCATCAGAATCTGATGATGAGGTTTACATGCCACCGCCCCCTACGAGTCCGTCATCTCTTATACCCGTGCCTGCACCACCACCACCGCCACCACCACCTTCACGTCCTCCTTCTACCATGTCGCAAGTGCCCATTGTTCCACCACTACCAAAATTCTATATCCGTCGGTCTGCTTCTGCTCATGGTCATCGCCTGTCATCTAGCACGCCCCAGGTTTGTTCTGATAACTTGCTTTCTAACAATGGGTTTGGAGATATATCTGTGCAGGGATCGTTGCAGGAGACTAGCATACGAATGGAGGAGGCTCCTAATGACATGGATATGCCCATTGCAGTTCGAAAGCAAAAGCGTAGTTGTGCTTCATATCCCCTTGCTTCACAGGTTTCCTTTCATTGTCTGACAGGGGAATTTCAAAGATTTGCAGTTGCTCTATTTGCCGTGGAGATTCTAGAAATTATCAAGAGGCCTTGAAGGATAGCAACTGCCGTTTAGCTATGGAGGAAGAGATGGCAGCTTTGCAATCACGTGGTACCTGGAGTTTGGTGCTTTCTCCTCCCGGAGCCTCTGTTGTTAGTTACAAGTGGGTATTTACCGTTAAACACCATGCGGATGGGAGTCTTGATCGTTACAAGGTCAGATTAGTGGCATGCGGATTTACTCAGACCTACAGTGTGGATTATATGGACACGTTCTCTCCAGTTGTACGTCACTCGACTCTATGTATCCTTCTCTCAGTTGTAGTAGTACGCGATTGGCCCTTGTCCAGCTTGATGTTAAAAATACTTTTTTGTATGGCGATCTACAGGAGGAAGTGTACATGCAGCATCCTCCGGGGTTTTCTTATAGACTCCATAAGGCGATATATGACCTTAAGCAAAGTCCAAGGCCATGGCTTCAGAAGCTTTTGGATCTGATAGAAAGGCAGGGGGTTCAAGAGGTCAAATGCAGACCATTCACTGCTTGTGTAGAGGACATCTAGAGGTACTGTTGTTATCATGGTTTATGTTGATGATATACTTGTTACAGGAGATGATGTACATGAGATAAAGATGTCAAAAGAATTTGTGGGTCGTCAGTTTGTTGCTAAGGATCTGGGTACCCTAAGATACTTCTTAGGGCTTGAATTTGCTATGAATGTGCAGGATATGGTGATGACCCAAAGGAGTTATGTATAGACATGCTTGTTGAGACGGGCATGATTGGGTGTCGACCCTCCACTACTCCTATGGATCCTAGCATGAAGTTATATGATGATGATACATATGAGGTTGATAAGAGGAGATATAGAGAGATGGTGAGGAAGCTCCTATAGGACTATTACAAGGCCAGATATCTCTTTTGTAGTGAGTCGAGTGAGCCAGTTAATGGAGCAGCCTTGATAGGTACATATGGATGCTATATACATGATATTGAGATATCTAAAATCTTCTCTAGGCGTTGGATTACTATTCAAGAAAGGAGCAACTCTCTCTGTTTCTGCATGTGCTGATGCAGACTATGCAGGATGTCCTAAGGATAGGAAATCTACTTCAGGTTTTGCAGTATTTGTTGGCAGCTCTCTTGTTTCGTGGAAAAGCAAGAAACAAACGATGGTGGCTAGATCAAGTGCCGAATTTAAGTATAGGGTAATGGCACAAGCTAGTACATACATGGTGTCGGTTCGTGCAGTGCAAGCAGACTTGCATATAAATATACCTCTACCCATGCAGTTACAATGTGGTAATCAGGCTGCCTTGTTCGTTGCAAACAATCCTGCATTCCATGAAAGAACGAAGCGTATTGAGGTAGACTGCCATTATACTAGAGACATAATCCAGAAGGGCTTGATTTCTACCTCCCATGTCAGCATAGGAGAGACAACGGCAAACATCTTTACCATGCATTACTCAGAGTGTCATTTCAGAAGTGTTCTTCCAAGCTGAGAATGATTGACATCTATGCTCCATCTTGAGGGGGAGTGTAGAGATATTTCTATATACTTTGAGTATCGGTTTCCTATTTTTATTTCTTTATATCTATCTTATGTAATTTACCCATAAGTCTCTCCTCTAAATAAGAAAGCCTAAGGTTCCCTAGAATAAATATCTTTTTCATTTTTCCCAACAGTAATGAATTTGTAATTGTTAGGAAGTTCTTGCACATACTGGAATCTGAATGATTTCATTCATCAGTTCATTTCAAACTGCAAGAGTGCGTATATTTTCCGAAGGGGTTATTATTTACCAAGGATATTTACATTTAGCCGCCCTGAATGCAATTTATCAGATGGAATGATATGACAAGCTGGATTGACTACAAAGAGTGGGAATATGTCTAAAGCAAGTATATGACTAGTTTAATAGTCGGGACTCCCTATAGCTAGCCATTACTGGAAACTGTAGGGAGATCATATGGTTTGACATTGCTTTTAGCATTCCTTCATAAAAGTAAATGCCGTTAATTTCTAACATCCTTTCTGCCTCTTGCAAGAGCTCTCTTGTAGATCAGTCAGTGATTTTAAACACCTTGTCTTAAAAGCCAAAGGATGACTATTTAAGGCTTGTCGAAAATCCGTTGTTCACTTTAAAAGGGTACAAAGGGAATTATTAGGTTAGACCAACCAACATGAGATCACCTGACAAACACCTCGGTCACATGAGTCCAGAATGATGATCCGTCGAGCAACTAGTATAAGCTTGGTTCTTGTGCTTTGTGTTTACTTCGATCAAATTCATTATCACTGAAACAAGACTACCTCACGAGACTACAGCATGCAACTTGTCTCCATTGTGGAAGACAACTCCATCTCTGTGTAGAGTCAAAAGTTGTGGTCATGCCAATATACAAATCTCGAAAATGAGCCTCTCATAGGGACCTCAGATTGGGTCTCTCCTATAAAAACTTGGAGAATGAATTTCCCTCTACGGGCCTCAGAAAAGGGTTCTTTCTTATAATAATCTTGAAAGGATCTTGTACTGGGATGAACATAGGAGGATGGATCTCGAGTCTTCTTTCCTCCACATGGAGAAATACGAGTCTTGTCCCTTCCACATGGGTGGGTGATAGTCTCTCTGAAGAACTTAATTAATGGTAGAGTCTAATATTCTAGTCTCATACTCCCTTTTTCTCCCATACTTGTTGGAATCATAGAGATTTCTTACCGCGTTAGGAGGAGATTTTAGTGCGGTGCAACCAAATTCTCTTCGTCACCTTTTTTCTCCTATTCAGGAAAAAGTGGAGTGTAAATGGATTTTTTTCATCTTCTTTATATCTTTTTCTTCTTTTAATTTGTTATATTCTTATTCTCTTCTCTTGCTCGAAATCAATCTGCCGACTCAGGGGTAAACCAGGCAAATCATCAAAAAATATGAGACATCTAACAACAACAACAAAGCTTTTTCTCACAATTAAGTTGGGTCAGCTACATCGATTTTTTTGCCTCCTTTCAGATCTATTTTGGATCATTTTCGGGCGTACAACCAAATAACTAAGATCCCTTTGGATAGTCTTATTCCAACACTTCTTGGGCATTCCTCGCCCTCTCTTAACCGGCTCAACATCCCAAATCTCGCATCTTCTAAACAATGCATCAACTGACCTCTTTTGCAAATGATCAAACCGTCTTAAGCGGTTTTCTCTCATCTTATCCTCTATCAAAGCTGCGCCAACTTTCCTTCTGATCGCATCATTTTGAATCCGATCTTTTCGTGTATGACCACACATCCACCTTAGCATATAGTTTCCTTTGACTTTCAAATGGATTTTCTTATCATAAAGAACATTAGATGTTCATGCCAGCGCCTTGAGGGATAGTTGGAACTTGTAATGTGGTGTACGAAGAGGTGTGATAGCTCTGTAATATTTTTTCTGGTGATAAATTTTGAAGTTTTCGGGCATACATCTATATGGTGAAAGCCCTTTTTTCTTTCAAAAAAAGAACAGTAGAGGATCCTCTTCGCTTTAGTCAACCTGCGTTTATTCTTTGAGTAACGTTTCCATCAATTTTCCCATAATGTTGCAAAATAGATCCCAAGTGTCCAAAAGAATATTTCTTCTGAATGTTATCATTTCCAATCTTCACCTCGTGTCCTTCACCTTTATTTCAATCGAAAGTGCACTCCATATATTTAGTCTTGTCCCTACTTATACGAAATCCTTTAGTCTCTAAGGCATGTCCCCAAATCTCCAGCTTTACTCCATCTGTTGTCTCCTCGTGCTTTCTTCCAGATGCGAAGGACTTGCATGCATCAATCAACGCAATATCATCGGCGAACAACATACACCAAGGTATCTCATCTTGAATGTGACTAGTCAACTCATCCATAATCAAAGTAAAAAGGAATGAACACACAACAGAACCTTGATGCAGACTGATGCTGATGTTAAAATAGTCAGTCTTCCCAGACTGGATCCTTACATACGATAAAGCTCCATCATACATATCCTTTATAAGGTTAATGTATAGGGCATGTACTTGTCTCTTCTCTAAAACTCTCCACAATAATCTCATGTGGGATTAAATCATACGCAAGGTTCGAAAAAACGAAAGGCGGAACGAGGCGTTTTCCCTGGAAGCGAGGCGAGGCGTAGCCTCGAGGCGGTCGAGGCGTAAGCCTTAGTTTGTATAGAAAAATAATTATAAAATATATAATAAATATATTTATTGGTGAAATAATATAATCTGACAAACATATTTTATGTAACAATGTAATATATGATGATATTACGAAGATAAGAGCATGAAAAAATAATATGTCAATGCCATAAACCTTTCTACTGAATTTCTACCCAATCAGAAGGAAATCATTGGCTGTAACTATTGCTAAAATTTTTATCTAAAGAGGATTGGCTATAATTGTCATTATAGATATCCAAGTTGTTGATATGAATCATATGATTTGAATACTAACTATATGTTCTACTGCACTCAAATGAAGAATGGTCTGATATCCTTCCTGTGCCACCATACCCCGTCCCAAATTTTTTTCTTATATTAGTATTCAAATTCGTATACAGTTTTTTATATGTTTAAGGATGTAATAGTAAGAGTTCACTGAAATAATTTGGCATGTTAATGGTAAATATGAATGTGAAAGAGGTCAAAGAGGTCAAATTTAAGCATTCATCTTGCATAAATATATAGTCAACAACAAGACCTTTATAAAAATATGAAAATATGAATAGGAATAGTTTTTTCCTTTAAAAAAATACTTGAAAAAGCCCTCACGTCTCACCTAGCGCCTCGCCCCGCCTCAGCGCCTCGCCTCGCCTCGACCGCCTCAGGCATCTGAGGCGCACGCCTCAGCCAGGGGGTCTGAGGCGGTCGCCTCAGGGCGTTTTCTCAACGCCCCGTTTCGCCTCGACCGCCTCAGCGCCTCGAGGCGCGTTTTTTTAAACCATGATCATACACCTTCTCCAAATCAATAAAAAACATATGGAGATTCTTCTTTTTAGCTCTATAAATCTCCATTGTTCTCAATAAGTGGATAACTTCAATAGTTAAGCGACCTGACATGAATCCGAATTAGTCTTCAGTTACTTCGAAAATTTGCCTCAACCTTGATTTGATCACGCGTTCTCAAATTTTAATATGACTCATCAGTTTCATGTCCTTTGTAATTCGAACAATTTTGAATATCTCTGTTATTCTTATAAATAGGCACTACAATGCTTCTCCACCATTCTTCAGGCATTTTCTTGCTTCGCCAAATAACATTGAATAAATTTGTGAGCCAAGTCAAACTCTGTTCTCCTAGACTCTCCAAACTTCTATAGGAATGTCATCAAGTCCTACCCCTTTCCCAGATTTCATAACCTTTAAAGCATTCCCTGCTTCCTTTCTATCCGTCTATAGCTTGCACGATTAAAGTAACATTCATTACTAGCAAGATCTCTTAAAGTAATCTCTTTATTCCCTTCCCTAATGAAAGTCTTGTGGAAAAGTTGCTTCCATCTAGTCTCTATATCCTTCTGAGTAACAAGCACACGTCCTTCCTCATCCTTCATGCATCTCACTTGAGAAAGATCTTTGGTCTTTCTTTCTCTTGCTTTGACCAATCTAAATATATCCTTTCTGACCCTCCTTCGAGTTAAACTTTTTGTACAGAACTTCATAAGCTTTCGACTTGGCTTCACTTACAACCTTTTTTACTTCCTTCTTCGCTTTTTTGTAGTTTGTGATTGTTTCTTCTATTCTATCCTTATACATAGCTTTAAAGCAAACACTTTGATTTTAAGCTTCTCTTGCACCCCTTCACTCCACCACCTAGCCTATATTTGGTCTGGAACTCCTCCTTTAGACTCGCCTAACATCTCTTCGGCTACCCTTCGGATACAAGATGCTACTGCCTCCCACATCTCGTTTGCACTTCCGTTACAATCCCAAGATCAGTCTTCTAAAACCTTCTCCTTGAAGCTTGATTGCTTCAATTGAAGATTCTACCATTTAGTTCTTATGATCTTGGGAACCTTCCTCTTCTTTGCCAACCCTTTTATTTGCATATCCATAACTAGCAAGTGATGTTGAGACGCCAAGTTCTCTCTTGGGATTTCTTTGCAGACTCTGCAACACAGTCAATCTCTTCTCCTCATCGCAAAGTAATCTATATGTGTTCTAGTCGGGCTACTCTTATAAGTAATTAAATGATCCTTGCTCTTCTTAAAGAGAGTGTTTGCTATGAAAAGGTCACGTCGTTACAAAATTCAGGATCCATCCGTCTTCATTTCTATCCCCGAAGCTATGGCTTCTATGGACACTAGCATACCCTAAAGCATCATTTCCCACATGTCCATTAAGACCTCCACCTATGCAAATCATCTCTCTTTGTGGGATTCGTTGCATAATCTTGTCCAAATCTTCCCAAAAAGCTTGTTTAGTCCTTTCTTCTAAACCAACCTGCAACGCATAAACTGTGATTATATTCATAACTTCTTCTTCCAGCTCTGGTTTTAGCAAAATAATCAAATCCTCAAATCTTTGCACATTAACCATACTATCATTCAAATCCATATGAATAACCACTCCAACACCATTTCTACCCCTCTTTACATGAATACCATAATTTAAAGCTTATTTTCTTGATCTCCCTTGCTTTCTCTCCAACCCGTTTTGTCTCTTGGAGACATAGTATCTGAATTTTCCTTTTTTACATTGTATATACTCTCTCAATCGATTTGCCAGTCAAAGTGTCAATATTCCAACTACATATCCTCAACTTCTTTTGCAACATCTTTTGGACTAACTTCTTTACTCGCACGTATCCATCATGCGAGAACCCTTGCAATTTTTGCACTGCATCCGGGTGGCGATGCAGCGAAACTATCTTATTTGCTCGCGTGTGTTCCTCATGCGAGCACCCTTGCAAATTTTGAACTATGTACAAACAACGATGTAGTGTCCCTTGCCAATTCCTCATTGCATTCGGTTGATGCAACGCGTCACTAGTAGGGAATGACCCAACAAAATCTAAATGTTTGCTTAAATCTATGTTTAAAAGATCCAACTGTCTTGAGGTAAATTCCTATATAGTATTTTTTAAAAATACTATTTAGGAACTTGTTTCCAACTGTTTTACGCTGGTTGTCGGCTACCTAATGCAACCCTCCTCAATTTACCCAGGTTTGGGACAACCGATGGTTGAGTTATGACTTATGAGCATCTAAGTATCACTATTTTACATCTTTATCTTGTTCTTTTTTTAAACAGTTCTTTTTTAAAACAGTTCTTTTCCTATTTTTTTTCCTACTCTACTCATTTTTATTAACCTCTTTCTTCATTTTATTTTCTCCTTGATTTTTTATATGGAGCACTTGACCTTGTCCTGCAACGACGAAATGGAAAAAAAGAGAAACTGCAGGCCCAAGGGCCAAGGCTCATCCGATACAAAATAAAAACAACAGGCAGGGGCCTAAACAGGCTCCTCCCGTCAAGGAGACATGGTTCGATAGAACCCACCGTCTTATCCTCATTACCTCCATTCTGAAGACCTCAGACCTGCTTAACCACGAGGCTCCATCCGAGAGTCTGATGGACCTCATCATCTGATCATCGACCATGTGACCTAGCTTGCGTTGACCTTGCTCATGTTGATGCAGCTACCACGTGTACCTTTGTTGGGATGTCTGGAGCATCTTCGAGCTTCGTCGCACCACCATGTTCAAGGTCTTTCTGAATGGCCCTGCATCACCACTTTGCATCCTCGTTATGTTCTTTCTGAAAGAGCACCACTTTGGGTCCCTCCCTAGAGCTGCCACATACATTGGTGCAGCTTGCTGCCTTTTTTTCACACTGCAACCTGCGACACTTTCTTGCTGCTAGCTCTCCATGTATATCCCCAGGGGCACTGCTTCACTTCCTCACATAAAGCTGCCATGCACGACATGTACATGGCAGATCCATCTGCAATTGGCCTCTCGAATAGACTTGCTGCGGGCTTGAAGTGGAGATGTACAAATGTCTTCGCAGATTTTGGAACTCTCACGCATTGCATACTCATGCTTGTTAACCCGTGCAACATAAATTGCCTTTGTAAGGTATCTTCAGGGTTGTTGCATGAAAATGAATGAACTTCTAGGAAGCTCAAAAAAAGCGTAAAGAAGAACAAACATCAAGTATAAAACTCTAATAATAATTTTGCTATGTTACCCAATTCGGTGGATGCACTTCTATAACATATATTAAGCAGGGGGTCTCGGTCGACCCTCATTAATTTTTGATCAAAAAATTCCGAATTTGCCCTCTTTAATATCCTTTGATGGCGATCTAACCCATGACAAGCTATCTCCCCATTTTACATAACCCTACAATTTTACGAAGCGACGTGTGAGCCGTCAAACCCAGTCCCTCTGTCGTGCCCCTCCTGGTTCCCTCTGCCGATTCGACTTGCCCCCTCTGTCGTCCTCTACCGCCCCTTTCAATCGTGTGTGCCTCTCTGCGGCTCCGCCTCCCCTCCCGGAGAGCACTCCCCATCGTGCGGTTCCACGCTGTAGCTCGAAAACCTGGATCGAATTCCTTACCACCTGCAGCTTCTGCACCCATCACCATGGTTTTGTCCCCAGGGAGAAATCCTGGAGTAATAGACCATGAGGAATATTGATGAAGAACATTTGGATTAAAGTATATTGATTTTGAAACATTCTTCTCCTGTCAGTGAAATCATATAAAGAAATTTATGTGGAAAATGTTGACGTCAACCTCAACTCCTTGTCTTTATCTTGCCCTTCACTTTCCTTCTTAAATAATGTTGCCCAAAGGCTCCCAGCTACAGAGGCTTCCGGTCTGCGTGATTTCAGCATTTTCTTCTTCATACATATAGAAGCATCATGGTCGTCATTGTAAACCCGTTCAGAGGTTTCTCTTGTTTTCTTTAAAAAATAGGCTATCTTACCATGTTGAAAATGATAATTTGAACATAAATGTGGCAAATCACACTTTAACTTGAATTTTAGTGTTCAAAATGATCGAGATGACCATCTTGCTCCACAGGAGAAACAGCGTAATTGTTGTGTTTATGCATAAATTTCTCACTAAAAAAATGTAACACGAGGGCATATTTCTGGAGGGGTTATACTTGTAGTGAGAATGTATCCATTTATCTACCAAGAATGCGATTGACCAGAAGGAACTGTAATATGACTTATTTGATGTGAACTTAAAGAGAGTTTCCGAGGATGCGATTTAGCAAGAGAAATTATATGATTAGTTTGATAGAAGTGACTTTCAATGTTGTCTTTTGTGGGACATTATGGCACCACCCTTTTTGTTCTATCAATGGAAATGGTTACTAATCTTCAGGAGCAACTCTCTGGCTTTCTTAAAAAAGGGAGTGCCCTCCAAGAAATGGCAATTAGAGGCAACTGTACTAGGCCAGGACCATATGGTTTGACATTGTTTATGGCTTTATTAGTTTAGATGCCCTTTTTTATATATCCCTTGATTTTTTTCTGTAAAAAAAATCTCTTTTAGACCATTAAACGTCGTAAGTTACCTTGGTGACATTGCTGCATTTCATTTTAAGAAAGAAGATGAACCATCCATTCCATATTAGATCAGCTGCGTTTCTCAAAAACATTTTAGATCAGCTGCATCGTTTGACCACTATGTACTGGCTTCCATTAGATGGTAAGTAGCTCATTTTGAAAATCATAGCCATGTTAGTGGACAAGCAGATCCTTAAAATTTTCTGCTCAATTAAGTGTAGTGGTTGAACAATTAGCCTTCCATCTAGTGGATAAGTGTTCAACTTAGATTCTTCCTAAAAAGTAGGATAACTTTAACTTTCATAAAACTGTATCTATTGGAGTTCTTGGAGCTATCAAACACGCTGGTAAGTGGTGGGTTATCAATTAGTTTATTTCAGGATATTTTTCTATGTTGGCTGATTGTTCTGATTGAAGAGTAATGTCTCACTTGTGGGGTGATTTGAAATTACTATAAAGGTTCCCTTTTATATTATTTGAGCAAGCTCTATATTTCTCTGTTTAACATTACTTTTCATTTCTGCATAGGCTGTAACTATTAAGAAAGCTGAAGAACGCAATAGGAGCCCTGGTCTTTTATCAAAGCTGCACTTTGGTGTCACACAAATGCTTGATAAAGCTGCATCTATTCTCACGACAAATGTGGGGGTCCTGAACGATGTTTCAGCTAGACTTCAAGTATGCATGTTTTGGTATTGAAATATCGTTTCTCCTTGTTTTTCGGTAAATTCCTATGCAGTATGTACCTCCTAGGGAGTGCTATGCCTCTTGGTTCTAGCTCCTTGCCTTACTGGTTTTTGGCGGGTGGACAATCAAAAGGAAGGCTCCGCTGGATTCCAAGGATGTGCTCCGCACACTGGGAGGATAAAGTTGTGTGCCCGGTGACCCACGATTTGTATTATGGAACCACTGTTTATAGTATAGATAGATTGTTGCCATGAGTCTTGCTAACATGGAGGGCCGAGCTTAACGGAGGTGTCCACGGGTAGGCATGAGACTGAGTACCCTTCCCCATCAAAGTGTAACTATTCCTTCACCTACTAAGCATGATTGATAGGCAGCAGGAAGGATCTCATAGTTGTGTTCAATCGAGTCAGACTAGCACATACGGGGAGGACTATGGGGAGGACTGAGCAAGGTAGATGTGCATGTATATAAGAACTTTTCAATGGGCATAACCTCACATGGTTCATTAGGAAATATACAAGTACTGAATTTCATCCCTCGGATTTTCACTTAACGATTTTAAAAAAATCATTTTTAATGTCAAAAGTTGTTTTGGGATCCACTAATCTCCGTATTTTTCTTTTTTACTCAAATCTTTCCTTTTCTTCTCTCATATCATAAAAATGATGGATTGTTGTATCCAATCTTAATGTTAAATTTTAACAGCATCAAGTTTATTTTATTATGTAATTTGTAGAGATATTTATATATTCCTATGTATCTTTTCAGCTATTTTATTTCTTTATTTCTATCTTATGTAATTTATCCATAGGTCTTTCTCTATATAAGAGTGCCTAAGGTTCCCTGGAATAAACACATTTATTATTTTCTTCCAACATGGTATCAGAGCGGCAATTCTAGACCGAAGCTCGGGTATCCAAAACTCTAGACCCCACCTTCTAGCCCCGCATGCCCCCCTGCGCCCCTGCGCCGCCCGCACTCACGCGTACAACCCAGCACGTAGCACCCCTGCCCACGAGTGCAACCTCCGTGCGCGTAACCTCCATGCGCAGCCCGCGCGTGCAACCTCACTCGCGTTACCTGCACGCACGTCGTTCCCTGCACGCCAGGATGGGTCCCCTCGTCCAAGGATTTAAATTTCACGAAATTTCACCGAAGTTTTGGTTTCGAGAGGTCATGGGTGTCGAAACTCCTATATATGTCAATTTCCCGGATTTTGACTGAAATTTTGATGATATTTCGACATATCGACCCATTTCGGTTGAAATTCATGGGTTTCAGCGAGACCCCCGTCTGGTAGGTTATGGTATGACAAGAGGGTACATACGTCAATTATTCAACTTGGGGAGCTTCCTCCTCTTTGGGTTTAAGCAATGAAGATGAAACAACTCCATAACTTCTATATATCTGATATAGCTTATAGCTTGTTCGTTTCATTCGTTTATCATTTTTCTTCGTAAATAGATGCATCTTTATTATAAGTCTGTAATTAATTCTGTAATTCATTCGAACTTGTCTGTGACAATTATTTCTATGAACAAAATATTGTTTAATTAATCATTTTCTACATTTTAGAATAAAAAATGCTCGTCAATTTTTATTAACAAAAGACGTCTTCTAAGTGTTGTTAACGTAGTTATTTTGATTTCCATTTCCATTATCTATGAGTCAACTCAACAATGTGTCCGATATGACCGATATGATGTGATATAAGGTGTATGGATGAGATATGTGTGTGATATAAGTGTGCATTTGTAAGCTATTGTTGTTTTAAGTTCTTGGATTAGATGATATCAATTTCCAGTATGTATCGGCCAAGAATCAACATTAACATCGATTTAACCGATATGACCGATATGACTGATATGTGCGGTATAAGGGACATACATGAGCAATATGTGTGATATAAGTGTGTGTTTGTAAGTTATTTATTGTTGTAATAACTTGGAAGATTTTAATTTGTGAAAAAATGATCGAAAACTAGTTTTTTGAGTCGTTTTCGACATTTCCACCGAAACAATCGAAATTTCCTGAAATTTCACTGAAATTTTGATTTTGGAGGGGACCGAAACGAAATCAAAATCGAGATTTCGAACCTTGCTCTCGTTTTGTTGATGGATTTGAATGCATAAGTCTAAATATGCATTCAAATCCACATGTCTGTGTAGACATTCACCTTTTGGTCTTCACAAGCCCTAGTCTTCTACCTCCAGCATCATGTCTAAGAACAAAGTAGATGTACCCGCGACATGCGCTTTCAGAGGTCCAACACCTATTGTCAAAATGGACGGGACAAACTATGAGCTATGGGCTATGCAATTCATGAGTCGTATGAAGTCAAATGATAAGAAACATATTCTTACCGAGGAGGAGCCGGTGGAGAAGACTGGGGTAAACGCCTCATGGGAGGCAGACAACGCCTATGCTAAAGTTTGGCTCTTTGGTACATTGACGATTGAAATCGCCAATGATGTATTGCATCGGCCTACTACTAAGATGATGTGGGATATCCTCGCAGCAACATATTCTTAGGCGAGGAATGAGACTAAGATCCTCCAATTCTAGCATGATATATTCATTACCAAGCAGAATGAACGGCCCCTGCATTCGCTATATAGATTTGAGAGGGATGTTTGAGAAGCTACACAGCTTCATGCCTCTCACTGCCACCCCTGAGCAGCAGAAGACATATAGGAATGCTACCATGGTTGGTGTATTTCTAGCTGCTCTTGATCCTGAATATGATGCTGCTCGCTCTCAGATCCTCATAGATGCTATAATTCCTCCCATGGAGGAAGCTTTCCGCATGCTTAACATGATTATTGTTTCGTCCACTACTAGTAGCCAGACTTCCTCGGCGACGGCAACCTCCCGTGGCAGAGGGGGCACTTCTACTTTCCGTGGACGTGGACCTCGTGGTAAAGGGGGTCGAATCCGTCAGCCCTGCACATTTTTTCATTGTCCTGGCCATTCAGAGGACACATACTATTCTAAGCATGGTTTTCCTCCATCGGCCCGAGTAGCAGAACAAGTTGAGTCTCTATCAGTTCCTACCTCAGATCAACAGTTTGATGACCTCATGGCCAGACTGAGGAATTTTATGCCTCCTTCCGCTTCACCAGGAGGCCATTCAGACGTGTGAGCTTCTACTTCTGCTAGTACCTCTACTACAGCTAACACCTCAGGTAGTACTTATGCTTTTACTTCTTGTCATGGATCTGAGATTACATAGTGGATTATGAACTCCGGGGCGATACATCATTTATGTGGTGACATACAACAACTTGCATCCTAGATAGGTTCGCACAGGGAAAACATTTGTGATTGCCGATGGGACTCATTACCCAATCACAGGATAGGGGGAGATTACTTTAATGCCCTCGATGCGTTTGCAGAATGTGCTACATGTTCCTGATTTCTCTATGAATTTGCTTTTGTCAGTCAGATTACAAAGGATTTGCACTGCCGAGCTATTTTTGATCCATCGTCTCTTATTTTTCAGGACATTCTTACGGGTAGAGTGATTGGATGTGGCCGTGAGCAGGGTGGCCTCTATCACCTGTTTCGGACTCCCTATGCGGGCATCTCCTCTCATTCGTCTGGACCAGTCTCTCCGTTCACTCGACACCTTCGATTTGGTCATCTACCCTTCAAAAAATGTGTCACATGTTGCTGCAGTTTTCACCAGGATCTTCCTTCCCGTGTGAGGCATGTCAGTTGGGAAAGCATCACCGGTCTGCTTTTCCTAAGCGTCAGAGTCGGAGCAGTAGATCCCTTTTTTAGCTTTTTCATCTTGACATTTGGGGTCCTAGTCGTGTTCCTGATCACCAGGGACACATGTTTTATCTTGTGGATGTGGATGATTTTTCTCAGTTGTCTTGGGTGTTTCTTTTGAAAAATAAGTCTGAAGAAGGGGTTGCGATCAAAACTTTTATAAATGAAGTGCATAATGTTTTCTCCACCTCTGTGAAATCTGTGCGAACTGATAATGCTTTGGAATTCTGTACTCGTGCTATATCTCATTTTCTTTCATCTCGTGGGATTATTAATCAAACATCTTGTGCTCACACTTCTCAACAAAACGATGTTGCTGAGAGAAAGCATCATCATCTCCTCGATGTTACTCATACTCTTCTCATTCAGAGTCATGCCCTACATTCGTTAGGTGATGCGGTTCTTACAGCATGCTATTTGGTGAATCGCATGCCATCGTCTGTCTTGGGTGAGAAAATTCCTTTCTCTATAGCTTTCCCTGAGAAGGAGTTATTCTCGCTCACTCCTCGTGTGCTCGGCTCTGTTGCTTTTGTTCACCAGTTGATTCCAGGTCTTGACAAGCTCTCTCCTAGAGCTGTCAAATGTGTGTTCGTTGGGTACTGCAGGACTCAGAAGGGATACCATGTTATGATCCTTTGCGCAAAAAATACTATATCAGTGCTGATGTCACCTTTTTTGAGTATGTGATGTATTTCTCTCCTACAGGTGACAGGTTGGCTTCATCAGACTAAGATGATGAGGTTTACATGCGACCTCATCCTACGGGTCAATCGCCTCCTCCTGGAACTGTGGTTCCACCACCAGCACCACCTTCACCACCACTACCTCCTCCACCCCCTCCTACTACCCAGTCGCATATGCCCATTGTTCCACCGTTACCTAAATTTTATTCCTGTCGGACTACTTCTGCTCATGGACATCACCCGTCATATAGTATGCCTCATGTTTGTTTTGATAACATGGTTTCTAACGATGGATCTGGAGATATATCTGTGCATGAATCATTGCAGGAGAATAACCCGTAGTTGGAGCATGTTACCAATGACCTGGATATACCTATTGCACTTCGCAAGCAGAAGCAGTCTTGTGCTTCCTACCCTCTTGCTTCTCAGGTCTCTTTTCATCGTCTAACATGGAAATTTCAAAGATTTGCACTAGCTCTATGTGTCGTGGCAATTCTACAGAATTATCAGGAAGCATTGAAGGATAGTTGCTAGCGCTTGGCTATGGAGGAAGAAATGGTTATGTTGCTGTCACGTGGTACATGGAGTTTGGTGTCTGCTCCTCCTGGGGCATCTGTGGTCAGTTGCAAATGGGTGTTTACTGTAGAACATCATGTAGATGGCAACCTTGATCGCTACAAGGCAAGATTAGCAGTACGAGGCTTTACTTAGACCTATAGCGTGGATTACTTGGACATGTTTTCTCCAGTGGCTCGTCACTCTATACTATATGTCCTACTTTCAGTAGCGGTGGTACGTGATTGGCCTTTGTTTCAATTGGATGTTAAAAATGTATTTCTGTATGGAGATCTACAGGAGGAAGTTTACATGCAGCAGCCTCTGTGTTTTGTTGCTGAGGTGAGTGTCAGCAGGTTTGTAGACTCCATAAGACGATATATGGCCTTAAGCAAAGTCGAAGGCTGTGGTTTGAGAAGCTTTCGGACCTGATTGAGAATCAAGGGTTCAAGTGGTCTAATGCAGACCATTCACTCTTTGTGCATAGAATACCTAGAGGTATGGTCGTCATAATGGTCTATGTTTGATGATATTCTTGTTATAGGAGATGATATGCAGGGGATAAAGACGACAAAAGAGTTCATAGATCATCAGTTTGTTACTAAGGATCTGGCCACCGTAAGGTATTTCTTAGGGTTGGGATTTGCTAGAAATGTGCAGGGTCTTGTGATTACCCAAAGAAAATGTTACAGTTATGCTTGTTAAGACAGACATGATTGGATGTCGACCCTCTACTACTCCTATGAATCCTAGCATGAAGCTATACGATAATGATACAGATGAGGTTGATAAGAGGAGATATAGAGAGATGGTAGGAAAGCTCCTTTATGTTATTATTACCAGATCGGATTCTCTTTTGCGGTGAGTAGAGTGAATCAGTTCATGGAATAACCTAAGTAAATATATATGGACGCTATATACATGATATTGAGATATCTAAAATCTTCTCCAGGTGCAGTTTTACTTTTCAGGAAAGGAGCAACTCTCTCTGTCTCGACGTATGCTGATGTTGACTATGCAGGATGCTCTGAGGATAGGAAGTCTACTTCGGGCTTTGTAGTATTTGGTGACAGTTCTCTTGTTTCTTGGAAAAAGCAAGAAACAAACAGTTGTGGCTAGGTCAAGTGCTGAATCTGAGTATAGAGCTATGACACAAGCAATTACAGAAATGATGTGGGTTCGAGCACTATTAGCAGATTTGTATGTAAATGTTCCTCTACCAATGCAGTTACAATGTGATAATCAAGCTTCCTTGTTCATTGCAAATAATCCCTCATTTTATGAGAGAATGAAACATATCGAGTTAGACTGCCATTATATTATAGACACGATTCAAAAGGGTTTGATTTCTACCTCTCATGTTAGTTCAGGAGAGCAGGCAACATATATCTTTACCAAGGCATTACTCAGGAGGCCATTTCAGAAGTGTTCGTCCAAGATGAGCATGATTGACATCTATGCTCCACCTTGAGGGGAGTGTAGATATTTATGTGTTCCTATGTACCTTTTCGCTTATTTTATTTCTTTATATCTATCTTATCTAATTTACTCATAGGTCTCTCCCCTATATAAGAGAGCCTAGGGTTCCTTGGAATACATCTATTATTTTCTTCCAACTTGGTATTAGAGCGGCGGTCCTAGACCGGAGCTCAGGTATCCAAAACCTTTGATCCCGTCTTCCAGTCCCGCGGCCCCCACGCATCACCTGCGCCGCCCCTGCGTAGTGCCCCTGCGCCGCCAACATTCACGCGCACAGCCAGCACGCAGCGCCCCCGCCCGCACGTACAACCTCCGTGCGCATGCAACCTTCGCGCGCGCGTAACCTCCGTACGCAACCCCGTGTACAGCCTCACGCGCGTTACCTGCTCGCGCGTCGTTCCCTACACGTCGGTGTCGGTCCCCTCGTATGGTTGATGGATTTGAGTGCATACATCTATATATGCATTCAAATCCACATATGTCTGTGTAGACTTTCACCTTTTAGTCTTCACAAGCCCTACTCCGGCATCATGTCTGAGAACAAAGTAGATGTACGTGCCACACACGATTTCAGAGGTCCAGCACCTATTGTCAAAATGGATGGGACAAACTATGAGCTCTGGGCTATGCAGTTCATGAGCCTTATGAAGTCAAATGGTAAGAAATATATTCTTACCGAGGAGGAGCCGATGGAGAAAACCAGGGTAAACGCCTCATGGGAGGCAGACGACGCCTATGCCAAAGTTTTGCTCTCTGGTACATTGACAATTGAATATGCCAATGACGTGTTGCATCAACCTACTACTAACGCGATGTGGGATATCCTCGCAACAACATATTCTCAGGCGAGGAATGAGACTAAGATCCTCCAACTCCAGCATGATATATTCACTGCCAAGCAGAATGGACGGCCCTTGCATTCGTTGTATACTTCCTTGAGAGGGATGTTTGAGAAGCTACACAGCTTCATGCCTCTCACTGCCACCCTTGAGCAACAGAAGACATATAGGAATGCTATCATGGTTGGTGTATTTCTAGCTGCTCTTGATCCTGAATAAGATGTTGCTCGTTCCTAGATCCTCGCAGATGCTACAATTCCTCCCATAGACGAAGTTTTCCACATGCTTAACGTGATTACTGTTCCGTCCACTACTAGTAACCAGACTTCTTCGGCGATGGCAACCTCCCGTCGTTTGGACCCCGTGGTAGAGGGCGTCGAATCCATCAACCCTGCACGTTTTATCATCGTCCTGGCCATTCAGATAATACATGCTATTCTAAGCATTGTTTTCCTCCATCGACCCGAGTAGCGGAACAAGTTGAGTCTCCAACAGTTCCTACCTCAGATCAGCCTTTTGATGACCTCGTGGCCAGACTGAGGGATATTATGCCTCCTTTCGCTTTACCAGGACGCCATTCAGATATGTCAGCTTCTGCTCATGCTAGTACCTTTGTTACATCAAACACCTCAGGTAGTACTTATGCTTTTACATCTTGTCATGGATCTTAGATTACATAGTGGATTATGAAATCGGGGGCGACACATCATTTATGTGGAGACAGACAACAGCTTACCTCCTATATATAGGTTCCCCCAGGGAAAACAGTTGTGATAGGCAGTGAGACTCATTCCCCAATCAAATGACAAGGGGAGATCACGTTAACGTCCTCGATGCATTTGTAGAATGTGCTACACGCTCCTGATTTCTCTATGAATTTGCTTTTTATTAGTCATATTTCAAAGGATTTGCACTGCCGAGCTATTTTTGATCCATCGTCTCTTATTTTTCAGGCATTCTTACGGGTAGAGTGATAGGGTGTGGCCGTGAGCAGGGTGACCTCTATCACCTGTTTCGAGCAGTCTCTCACCTCCGGTTTGGTCATCTACCCCTTCAGAAAATGTATCACATATTGCCGCATATTTCACCAGGGTCTTCCTTCCAGTGTGAGGCATGTCATTTGGGAAAGCATCATCAGTCTGCTTTTCCTAGCCGTCAGAGTCGGAGCAGTAGCTACCTTTTTGAGCTTTTTCATGTTGACATTTTGGGTCCGAGTCGTGTTCCTGATCACCAGGGATACAAGTTTTATCTTGTGGATGTGGATGATTTTTCTCAGTTGTCTTGGGTGTTTCTTTTGAAAAATAAGTTTGAAGTAGGGGATGTGATCAAATCTTTTATCAATGAGGTGCATACTGTTTTCTCTACCTCTGTGAAATTTGTGCGAACTGATAATGCTTTGTAATTATGTACTCGTGCTCTATCTCATTTTCTTTCATCTCGTGAGATTATTCATCAAACATCTTGTGCTTACACTTCTCAGCAAAACGATATTGCTAAGAGAAAGCGTCGTCATCTACTCGATGTTACTCGGACTCTTCTCATTCAAAGTCATGCCCACATTCGTTTTGGGGTGATGCGATTCTTACAACATGCTATTTGGTGAATCGTATGCCATCGTCTGTCTTGGGTGAGAAAATTCCTTTCTCTATATCTTTCCCTGAGAAGGAGTTATTCTCGCTCACTCCTTGTGTGTTCGGCCCTGTTGCTTTTGTTCACCAGTTGGTTCTAGGTCTTGACAAGCTTCCTAGAGCTGTCAAATGTGTGTTCGTTGGGTACTCAAGGACCCAGAAGGGATACCGATGTTATGATCCTTTGCGCATGAAATTCTATATCGGTGCTGATGTCACCTTTTTTGAGTATGTGATGTATTTCTCTCCTATAGGTGACATATTGGCTTCATCAGACTCAGATGATGTTTACATGCCACCTCCTCCTACGGGTCAATCGCCTCCTTCTGTGCATGTGGTTCCACCATCTCCACCACCACCACCTCCTCCACCCCTCCTACCCAGTCGCATATGCCCATTGTTCCACTGTTTCCTAAATTCTATACCCGTCAGACTGCTTCTGCTCATGGACCTTGCCCGTCATCCAGTATGCCCCATGTTTGTTTTGATAACATGGTTTCTAACGATGGATCTGGAGATATATCCGTGCAGGAATCTTTGCAGGAGAATAGCCTGCAGTTGAAGGAGGTTACCAATGACCTGGATATAGCTATTGCATTTCGCAAGCAGAAGCAGTCTTGTGCTTCCTACCCTCTTGCTTCTCAGGTAAGGTCTCAAATTTTGATTTCGGTCACCATTTCGGTGAGTGACCGAAACGAAATTTCGACCGAATTTCGGTCGAAATTCGACCGAAATTTTGGTCATTTCAGTCCATTTATGAATAGGGGACCCCAAATTTCAGTCGACATTGGCCATTTCAGTCGGATTTCGGTCACCCACCGAAACCGAAATTCGACCAAAATTCGGTCGAATTTCGCCGAAATTTGATGCCATGTTCTCAGGTCTCTTTTCATCGTCTAACAGGGGAATTTCAGAGATTTGCAGTGCCTCTATCTGTCGTGGCAATTACACAGAATTATCAGGAATCATTGAAGGATAGTTGCTGGCGCTTGGCTATGGAGGAAGAAATGGCTATGTTGCAGTCACGTGATACATGGAGTTTGGTGTCTGCTCTTCCTGGGGCATCTGTGGTCAGTTGCAAATGGGTGTTTACTGTAAGACATCGTGCAGATGACAACCTTGATCGCTATAAGGCAAGATTAGTGGCACGAGGCTTCACTCAGACCTACGGCGTGGATTACTTGGACACATTTTCTCCAGTGGCTCGTCACTCTACATTACGTGTACTACTTTCAGTAGTGGTGGTACGTGATTGGCCTTTATTTCAATTGGATGTTAAAAATACATTTCTGTATGGAAATCTATATGAGGAAGTTTACATGAAGCAGCCTCTGTGGTTTGCTGATGAGGGGGAGTGCCAACAGGTTTGTAGACTCCATAAGGCGATATACGACCTTAAGCAAAGTCCAAAGGCATGGTTTCAGAATCTCTCAGACCTGATTGAGAAGCAAGGATTCAAGAGGTTTTATGCAGACCATTCACTCTTTGTGTAGAGGACACCTAGATGTATTGTCGTCATAATGGTCTATGTTGATGATATTCTTGTTATAGGAATGATATGCAGGGGATAAAGACGACAAAAGAGTTCCTAGGTCAGTAGGTCGTCAGTTTGTTACTAAGGATCTGGGAACCCTAAGGTATTTCTTAGAGTTGGAATTTGCTAGGAATGTGCAGGGTCTTGTGATGACCCAAGGAAAATATGTTATAGATATGCTTGTTGAGATGGGCATAATTGGGTGTCGACCCTCTACTACTCCTATGGATCCTAGCATGAAGCTATACGATGATGATACAGATGAGGTTGATAAGAGGAGATATAGAGAGATGGTGGGAAAGCTCCTTTATGTTATTATTACCAGACCGGATATCTCTTTTGCAGTTAGTAACTTAGTAGAGTGAGCCATTTCATGGAACAGCCTCGGCAAGCACATATGGATGCTATACACATGATATCGAGATATCTAAAATCTTCTCCAGATGCATGATTACTTTTCAGGAAGGAGCAACTCTCTCTGTATCGGTGTGTGCTGATGTTGACCATGCAAAATGCCCTAAGTATAGGAAGTCTACTTCGAGCTTTGCAGTATTTGTTGGCAGTTCTCTTGTTTCTTGGAAAAGCAAGAAACAAACAGTTGTGGCTATGTCAAGTGTAGAATTTGAGTATAGGGCTATGGCGTAGGCAAGGACAGAAATGATGTGGGTTCGAGCAGTGTTAGCAAATTTGCATGTAGATGTTCCTCTAGCAATGCAGTTACAATGTGATAATCAAGCTGCCTTATTCATTGCAAACAACCCCACATCCCATGAGAACAAAATATATTGAGTTAGAGTGCCATTATACTAGAGACATGATTCAAAAGGATTTGATTTCTACCTCTCATGTTAGTTCAGGAGATCAAACAACAAATATCTTTACCAAGGCATTACTCAGGGGGTCATTTCAGAAGTGTTCGTCCAAGTTGAGCATGATTGACATTTATGCTCCATCTTAAGGGGGAGTGTAGAGATATTTCTTTGTTCTTATGTACCTTTTCGGTTATTTTATTTCTTTATGTCTATCTTACTAAATTTACCCATAGATCTCTCCTCTATGTAAGAGAGCCTAGGATTCCCTGGAACAAACACATCTATTATTTTCTTCCAACATGATCATTTTGGGTCATTTTACATGTTGAAAATGTGATTTTTACAATTATATCGATACAATATATTACAAGTGCAAACTCTGTATTTTACAAGTTTTTATACTATTTTTCCAAGTGAAAGCTTTTTGTTATATTGACAAGGTGCCAGTTTGCTGTTTGAACTTTTTTACAAGATCTTATGTTTTTTATTGACGTGTAATTATTTTACGAATATAAGCTCGCATTTCATTACTTCAATGTTCAGTTTGGAATATTTTAATATTGATTAATATTTTTCGTGTAATAAATGATTATAACAACTAAAAAACTAATGGTTGAGTTTGAATGTTTATATTTTACCTACAATGTTGGTTATTAAATGAAGTTTTTTGGAGCACCACCTATACGGTTGAGGTCATTTTTGCTTTAAAAGTCTTTCGTGCTCATTGGAATGATCCTCTGTACATGTGTTTGTGTGTCACAAGTGTGCGTCGTTGGGTGTGTGCATTTTAGAATTGAGTAGAAAGCTGGGATTAAAACAAATGGTGTTGCCACAATTAAGTGCTATTTTTGGCCATTTTTGGCCGGTATTATCCTTCTTCTCTTAGTCATTCTTTTATGCTCATTGGAATGATCCTCTGTACATGTGTTTGTGTGTCACAAGTGTGCGTCGTTGGGTGTGTGCATTTTAGAATTGAGTAGAAAGCTGGGATTAAAACAAATGGTGCTGCCACGATTAAGTGCTATTTTTGGTCATTTTTGGCTGGTATTATCCTTCTTCTCTTAGTCATTCTTTTATGCTCATTGGAATGATCCTCTGTACATGTGTTTGTATCACAAGTGTGCGTCGTTGGGTATGTGCATTTTAGAATTGAGTAGAAAGCTGGGATTAAAACAAATGGTGCTGCCACGATTAAGTGCTATTTTTGGCCATTTTTGCCGGTATTATCCTTCTTCTCTTGCCAGTCAAAAAAGGCATTTTTAGTAATGTCTTTTTTGACTGGTCATGGCTCAATTTATTTGGGGGCGTCATCTTCTGCGCTTTTGCTTGGTTTGTGGTGTAGATATGCAATGCATGGTTGGTTCGAAGAACATGTCTCAGCCAATATAGGATTGTTGCATATTGTGTTTATGCATGCACTCGTATTTCATCGAGGGGATAGGAACAATGTTGCCGTTTTGCATTTTCTCCTGTGAGGTGGGATGGCTCGTTAAAATCGTGAACCACTGGCTCTTTGCCATCATGAACTACAGTCTACATTGCATATTGGATTTCTCTGTCCTCTCAACCATTTCCTCGTTGTGATTAAAATGGTAATCACCGAAGGATAATGATTTCCTAGAGTTAAGGAGAGATTTCCTTCTGTAATTGTTATTCTCTTCGTTCCAGCAGGTGTTCCCTCGTGCACGTTCAAGAGTGACTAAATATCCAAGTCATTCTCTCTGATCTCAGCTGGTGTTGTTTCTTTTATTGTCAGGATGACTGAATGTTCCGAATCTCTATTCACTTTGTGCCTTTGGCATTTATAACAAGAAGTTGCTGTTAGGATTAGAGTCAAATTAGGATTATGAATCTTAATGGGATTGGACTCCTAATCCCAATAGTAGTTGAGTTGTATTCTATTTATAGTTCTATAGAGAATATGATTATGGGGTTGTATTTGGGCTATATATAGAAGGGGATGAAGGCATTGCCTATACACCATAACAAGAGGGTGAGGGAATACTACAAGAGAAAAGAGAGAAAGAGAAGAGAGAGAGATATAAGAGAGCGAGAGAACAGAGAGAGTTGTACTCGTTCTTCTTATAGTGATCTTTCTTCTCCGGTGGTCACAAGAGGTGACTGACCATCGTTATATCTGGTGTTCTTTTTTTTTACGTGCTTCCGTGGTGGTGGTTGTTTGTGTATCCGCTTCCGTTTCCGGGGAGTTTCGTATCTCCAACATCGGGTATCCGTGAGGAGACGATATCGACGGGTCATGTTCCCGTCATCTGGTATCAGAGCTTAGTTCGACGACAGCGAAGGGGATTTGATGTCGAGGAGACGACGCGACGCAACAGGTGTGCTTTCTTTAGAGGCAGTTAAGATCTAACGGTTATGGTGAACCGTTGAGATCGGGAGCATCCAGAGTCCGATTGAGGTGATCCAAGAGTCCAAATAGGGGTTTTTGCGCACTCTGGACGAGTTGGACGTTCAGATCAGGAGGATTTTGCTCTGATTTTTCATATCGTACAAGGAGGTATGATAGGAAAGCAATGGTGAAATTTTCATCGTTGGGTGCCTCATTCTCCGTGGAACCCTTCAATGGAAAGAACAACTTGACCTTATGGCAACAACGGATGAAGAACATACTCATGCTAGAAGGACTTGTGAAAGCATTCTAGGATAAAAAAAGAAGTCGGAGAATATGAATTATGAAAGAGGAAGAGTGGAAGGAGATGAGGGATCTCGCGAACAGTATAATACACATGTTCTTGGCAGACAACACTCTTCACGAAGTCATCGGCCTGGAGGATCCATCGGAGGTTTGGATGAAGCTCGAGGGACGATACAAGTCCAAATCTTTGACGAATCAGCCATTGATGAAGAAGAAGCTTTATGGTCTAAAGATGACCGATGGGACAAAGCTCGAAGTGCACTTGTATGAATTCAACAAGATTCTGACAGACATGCTCACACTTGAGGAGAAGAATGCGAAAAGAGAATCTCTTATAGGAGGAGGATAAGGCACTGATCTTGTTGAGTTCCCTTCTATCTTCCTACGATCATATTGTAACGATGTTATTCTATGGCAAGGAGACTATCACATTGGACGACACAGTTGCTTCGCTGCTTATGAATGAGTCTCGACGGAGGTCAATGGATAAGGCAACGAATGATGAAAGTCATGTGCTGGCAGCCGAGGGTAGATGCTCATGATCAAGTGAAACATGATTAAGAGGTCAATCCAAGTCATGAGGTTCGATCGGGTGCTTCTATTGTGATAAGGAAGGTCACAAGATAGCTGATTGTCCAAGACGTGAGAAGGAGAAAGGAAAGAAGAAGGTTGGTGATTCTGAATCCGACCAAGAGGATTCCACCGCAGTCTGCGAGGAGACTTGTTAGCGTGCTCTAAGGAGATGACGGCAGATTCAAGATGGCTTATGGACTCGGCATGTTTAGATCATGTGTGCTCATCCAAAGAGCAGTTCAGTACATATCAGTCATGCAATGATGGCGCGATCAAGATGGGAGGTGAAGAGGTTCACCACGTCAAGGGGATTGGATCAATGCAATTTCGCATGTTTGATGGAGCAGTACGAATTCTGACATGTGTTAGACACATTCCTACAACCAAGAAAAATCGGATTTCATTGGGAACGATCGAATCATGAGGACATCGAGTCACCAATGAAGGGGGAGTTCTCAGAGAGAGGAAGGGAGCACGCGTGGTGATGCGTGTGATGAGGATGCTGAACAAGGTATATAAGCTCGAAGGAAGGGTCGTGACAGGTGATGGAGTTCCACTTATTCCCAAGACGAACAGTACGATGAGAGAGCGACATGTTATCAGCATTTTTGCTGCAGAAGTGCGCAAAAAAAGAAAAGCGAGTGCGATTCGCTTTACCAGAGGATGTCGGCACAATCTCTAATCACGAGATATTCGTGGTGCCGCGTCATGAGGCACATAGTTGAGTTGTGTGAGTGCCCAAGAGAGGCTACATCGAGGGTGTCCAGTGACGGGTGCGTCACCCAGACTTGGTGAGGTCCTGCTAACGAGACCTGCAGATGATGAGGATGGTCCAGTGCAGACTCAAGACGATGAAGAGATCATGATAGAATTCAACTCAACGGGAGATTGCTAGGATTAAAGTCAAATTAGGATTAGGAATCCTAATGGGATTGGACTCCTAATCCAAATAGTAGTTGAGTTGTATTCTATTTATAGTCCTATTGGGAATAGGACTATGGGGTTGTATTTGAGCTATATAAAGAGGGGGGTGAAGGCATTGCCTCTACACCACAACAAGAGGGAATGCCGCAAAAGAAAAGAGAGAAAGAGAAGAGAGAGAGAGAGAAGATAGCGTGGGAACGAAGAGAGTTGTACTCGTTCTTCTTATAGTGATCTTTCTTCTCCGGTGGTCGCGAGAAGTGACACCATCATTTTTTTGGTGTTCTTTTTTTCACGTGCTTCCGTGGTGGTGGTGACCGTTTGTGTATCCGCTTCCGTATCCGGTGAGATTCGTATCCCCAACATCCGGTATCCGCGAGGAAACGATACCGGCGGATCGTGTTTCCGTCAGTTGCTTCTTGGATCTGGACCACGATGGAGCTTTCTCTTTGTGCATTTGGGATAGTCCCTCAAAAAACCCTGTGAAAACTTCTGTGAGATCACCGCTAAAAATTAACAGTTTGTTGACAACTTTAGCCACGGGGAGAGAACAAGATGGTGATCCTTCCTTCTACGGTCAAACTGATGCCCCCTGCATACCATTGCTTTAATAATTAACGACACTTATTATAATTCTTTTCTTTATTGTGTTTTTTTTTTGTTTTCTAGTTTGTTATTGAGTGTCTGCAATTATTTACAAATGCTTTCACCAAACAGGAATTTGTTTCCTTGTCTGGCTTCTTGCATCAGACAAGGAGTCAAAGGCGCATGGCTGAAGAGCTGGTGGCACAGCATCGTTCTATAAATGCAAGTGGCCAATTAGGAGTTGCAATTGGTATTCTTCGCCTCGCTGTGGCAAATTTAAACGCCTTAAAGCCATCAAAGGACGAGTCATGGCAGTGGACCCTTGATCAAGAAATGGCTAATGTGGCTGAGTTGTTGAGAAAATTTGAACATGATAATGAGTTTGTGTACCGTGAGAAGGTGCCTGATCCCGATCAACTACCTTTTCTTCAAGGAACGAAGATCGTGGAAGCTATATCCTATCAGCCTCAGAGATGGGAAAGGCATCTTGAGTTTGTGACTTGAACATTTTTATGTGAAATTCCTGCAATGTACATTACTTCGAAAGTGAGAGGGTTGAGTTTGAGATGATTTTCTTCATATTTTGTAGTGCCTTTTTTGATGTTTAGATACTACGCTAAAGGCATGATAGACAAGATTATACAGCTATATAAATATGTAATAAGTCCTGAAGAGATCCTTCATCGTTTTTTGATCTTGAGTTTGAGATGATTTTCTTCATATACCTAGTCGTGAAGGGATGTTTAAACTCATGCCTCTTTGACTTTGGTAATTATATGGTAACTATTGTAATATCAGAAGACACTGTGACCCCTGGAATTCACGCTGTCTTACTCGTTTGCCTGGCAAAGCCGGAGAAGTCTGAGCTCGGGATTGGCAGCTGGACGGAGGTCGAGCTCGAGATGGTAGGCTAGGACGAGCCAGGGAGGAGGCCAAGCTTGTGATTGGGGGCAGCACATGGAACTGAGACAAGGGAACCAAGGTGGGTGTGGTGGGTGCTTTGAAAGAGACGCAAATTAATATTTCCAATAGTTTCCATTCAGTTTAACGGTGTTTTGGTCTTTTGGATTCAAGATTGCTCACTTGGATTATGGTAAGAGTCAGTGGTTTTACCTGAGTAATGGTGCAATTATAACGATCACAGAGGCTCTTATGTAATTATAGAAGATTGCAGAGGTATGTGCGCAAAATCCCTTGTTTGAATGCCAGCTTTTATTATAGAATTTACTCTTCTCAGATGGATTGTGGATTTTTTTGGACCAAGGAATTATGGAATTCTCCTGACCAGATCCATTCAGCAGGCACGACGTTTCACAAGCAAAAGACTGGTGCGTGCGCGATATGTTTTGAAGTAACGAACGTGTGCGATTATTGTGCAACCCAATTCAGTCATTGGATAATCCTAAGCAATTTGATCTGTTGTCCTGTAACTTCTTGTACTATTCATGACTTTTTCTCGATGTATCGATCAAATAGCTAAAATTTTGTCTGCCACTACTTTATATATGTTGGATATCAAGTTGTACTGAAAATTCAGGGCTGTAAATTGCTTTGCCACAGGTAAGGGTTTTCAAAATACCCAGATGGATGAGTACCTGTCTTGACCCGTGCATTTTAACCTTAAACACATGGATACCTATTTGAAAATGCCGGATTGAGTACTCAGTATGCTATTACCCGAGCCCCATCTAAAAAACCCCATCTAAAAAAATCAATGTGGAAAAGCAGGTGGTGATTGAGAGCTTTCCCTATCAATCACTGCATGAAAGGGATCTAAAATGTTGGATACACTTACCGATACAAATGTTACATTATTCTTATTTGTTTTTAAAATATGAATACATATGCGTAGATATGCATTGATTTATATAAAAAATGTGTTACAATATCCTTGAAAATAGTTACGGATATGGAATGGATAAAATGGTGTATACGATAGCTTATAATCTAGATGCATTAGATGATTTATATATGATAGTGAACATATACATATCTGCATCCATTTTGAAACGGATATAGATACATATGCTAAAATGTGAAGAATTTGAATCTTCATTGTTATGTTATATTGATCACTACATTCGTCGCAAAGTTATCATTTATTTTTGTAAATTCACAGTGAATATCATATTTATTGCTAAAAGTTCAAATATCAATGACTATCCATTAACTTTTTTATAACTTGCACTAATCAAAACTAATTTTGGAACGATTAGAAGGAAAAAGTCAATGGAGAACCATTATACAATTCGTTGTTAGCGAAATAGTAATGAATACGATATTGGTTGTGAATTGAAAATAACTTTGCAATGAAAGTTATTTGTTGGTATATATTAATTATATAAGATATACCATAGAATATTAAATTATTCATTATCGTAGGACAATTTTGTTGTAGTATTTACGAATAAATCTATATATTTATTTGTATCCATTTGCGGAACTTGTGTCCACGCTTTCCTTTCTAACGCTCTCATGTCGTGCAACTCCTCTCCATGTTGACATCCATGTTACCTTTCACCCGCAACGTCTCCCTTCATTGAAATGAGCTCTCCCGACATTGTAAATGTCTGCTCGAGTACTGAATTAATCAAGCAATCTAATGTTCGAACAAATGCATCAGTGGATCGATAATAAAAACATGTCGTGAAATTCGAGAATGATAAATGGGTGAAAATGCTATACTCATCGATTTTGTGATGTTGCTGATGAATCTCCATTTCATCACCTTTATTCTATCCTTTTGGCCTCACAAACCCCAGCAAATACATGTGAATAACATCAATTTATACATATTAGCATTCATTGTTTATTGTATTTATTGAACACAAAATAAGGTTTTAATGCCAAAATTATAGAATACAGAGAAGAAAAGAAAAAGGAATAAAATATTGCGAATATTTTATGACCCTAACCTCGAGACCAAGGCCAGCATGGAATTGGTCGACAAGGAATAAAGTAGGGGGAGATAAGAGCCAGTGTACAATAAATACTTCATTTATTCATGCATTTATTCATGCATTTTTGACACCTATTTTGTATATAATTATTCATTCATCAAATAAAGAAACTTTGTACATGAAACTTGTAGATAATAATGCAAATAAAAATACAAAATTGAGTTTGTGTAAAAATAATACTCAGTGTACATTTTATATACAGAATAAAAAGTCAAAATCTCAGCTTCACAGACCCATATCTTGCAAATAAAGACTCTAAATCACCCAAACTCACCTTTAATTGTATATAGCTTTCCAAGAACTATTTAATGAAATTGGTTTCATAATTTTTGGAGTCCATCTGCAAAAGTTAGGTTTTTGGCCTTCATTGTGCAGCCTGCCTGATTAAAATATTCAATTTATTCATTGTCCATTATTTTTATCAAATTATATTTTTTGAATTTTGTAAATAATGTATATAATACATGAACATACTGAAATTAGAATAAAACTAAAGGGGATTTACAAAATAAAATAAGTCTATGCAAGAGAGTAGGCAAACTACCTATGATCCAATATGTACATAAATAAAAAGGGAAAACATTCTTTAATTATTTTTTTCTCATATTTTTATAATATTGTACATATTATACATAATATATCAAAAATATAAATCTAAAATAAAAACCAAGAAAATACATTAAATAAATAAAGTATATATAATATACAGGTAAAAGACCTACAAGTATACCTACATATACATATCCCTATTTATTTAAATATGGAAATAAACTCATAAATATTAAATAAAAATACCCTCACACTCACAAAAATAAATTAAAAATTTATAAAATAAGACAATAAAATAATAAAATAAACAAATTTAAAAAATACACAAAATACATGTAAATACATCCATATACACATTATTAAAATAAAACTATAATAAAACACTTCAAAAAATTAAATAAAAATCGTAAATAAATACTACATGAAATAATACAAATTTTTTATTTTATAAGGAAAAAATAATAAAATCATTTACTAAGCCAAATCAATCATTTTAGAATAGGGTTTCCTATTTTGTCTTCTAGCGGCTGAGGTGGACCAATGGGGCGCCAGCCCTTGTTGACCGCCTGGTCAACTGTCCCATCCGGGACCTGGCGTCTCTGAACCATCTTTTCCCTGGATTTCGTCCCTTTTTTACGGCCATCTCGTCCATCGACCGAGCTCGCTTTCTTCACAAGAAATAATCTCTGATGATCACTGATACCCGCCGATATCTTAGATCAACTTGATACTCATTGGATTAATCAATAACCGTCGGTCAATAAGGCTCCAGGCCAATGTCTATAAATAAGAAGCTCCACCCCCCTCCTCAAATTTGGACAATTTAATCCACCCAAAAGCCCTGATTTCGATCCTGGGAGGTTCCTCGTGATAGGGGGAGTGTTCCAACACCTCGAATCGGCCGGAGGAGGGAAGATTTTGACGCGGCGGAGCTCCGGCGTCCGTCCTGCTCCCTGGTGGCCCCCAGGTATAAGAGCTGCCCCTTTTATCGTATTTTAGGTAGATTTTAATTCCATCATTTAAATTCTGTTCTTAGTTTAGCCTTTAGATCAGTAGCTTAGCTTAAAATCAAAAATTTGAAGTTCGCCGGAGCTCCGCTCCGGCGACTTCTTCACCGTGATCTCGACCGTGTCCGACCGCCACATTCACCCCACTTCGTTCCCCATCGTGTTCTCCATCGATCTGTCACCTTTGTTCAACCGAGGACCTCTGGTCTTCGCGAATCGGAGCTCCACCTCCGCCTAACGCCGGAGCTCCTCCGCCTCACTCCATCTTGCGACAGAGCTTCAAAACCTGGGGTCGAGGAGGTAGCCCTCGCTCCCCCGGTTCTTCCTATGCAGGTCAAACGAAGAAAGGGAAGAAAGGAGCCCATCTGGGCTCGATTCAACCCAGGAAGAGGTTCCTGGAGGTCCCGACCTTCATCGACCTCGTCCGAGCCCTTCGGACCTCCAGGAGCCATGGTGAGACCATCAGTCGACACGGAAGACCTCCAGCTACGTGCATACCATCTCAGATGCGAGGGAGATGCCCAGAGGAGCCCGAGCTTCATGATCGAAGCTCGTCGGGGGCGAGCTTCTTCCCTGTTCTTCCAGGGGTCTCCATCGTCGTCAGATCAAGAGGCGCAGCCCAGATCGAACGACAACCGTCAGATGAAGCCCATCCACCACCGTCTGATCCGCGAGGCGGATCTAATCAGAAGCCTTCATCGGCGAACCGGTATCAACCGTTAGATGCGCGACGCGCGGCTAAGTGAAGTGATCGACGCCGTTGGATCGTGCGCCTTTGGGGGTAAATTTCAGACATATCTCCCGCCTTTTTGTATTTAAATTTAATGCAAAAAATAAAACTTCATGTTGTAAATAAATTATAATATTTGCAGTAGGCCCCCTGTGGTTTTTATATTTGTAGTTTAGTCCCTCCGCGCCTCACGTGCAGTCCCACGTGAGGCGCGTGATTTTTGCACTTAAACCCCGGCGGGTTTTGTTAATTATCAAATAGCCCCAAAAATAAAAATAAATGTTTATTTCTGTAGTAATTTTTGCATGAATGCCCCTGAGAAATATTTTATTTGCAAAAATGCCCCTGCCAGGCTGTTATATTTTGTATGCTTTGTCCATTTATTTCATGCCCAATATTAACTTGAAAAATTTTGCAAAAATGGATATATTCTTTTTAGCTTGCTCTTGCACGCCATATTTTTAGATTTTAATTTTGTTGCATTTTTGCATTTATTAAAAATCAAAAACATGCATTTTATTTACTGTCTAGCTTATAAAATACCACAAATATTAAACCATCTCGAAAAATTCCAAAAAAAATTACATATGGTCTATTTTATCATATTTTAGTGTCAGAAAAATCACTAAAAATCTCAAAAGAAAAACCTTAAAAATTCAAAAATGCTCAAAAACTTCTAAAAAATGTAAAAAATTCTAGAAAACCCCAAAAATTGCAAACTCAAATTCGGTAGTTGCTATATTTTATCCTCTTTATTTAAAAATGGTTAGGAAAAATTTTGTGGCTGTGTGATATTTTTAGTTACCATTTTACCCCTAGCTAGTAGCTACTCCACTGGTGTGCTTTATTTCAGTATTTAAAAATACCAAAAATCTGTTGAAAAATGCCCAAAAATCACAAGAATAGTAGAAAATCATGAAAATACCAAAAAGACTTTATTTCTGAATTTTTGACTATTTTTATATATTTTTATAACTATTATATCCCCCCTCTCTCTACATTATATATATGCCCTTAGTGAAGAAGAAAATGAAAAAATGAAAAAATGAAAAAATAAATAAATATATATATACATATATGTATGTATTATATGCTTTATTCATACCCCCTAGGGATATATATATATCTTTATATATTTATATTCTATGATTATATATATATATTCCATAAATATATATAAGCATATCATATTATTAATAAAATAAAAAAAATATTAGATATAAAAAAAATAAAAAAATAAATACCCACAAAAATAGAACCCACACAAGGATGACTCTGTGGTACATGCACATCATAGGCTACTGCATTTTTGTATTGCTCTCTGTGGTTCGACCTCTACATACTTAGTCACTGTACATCTTGTGGTAGAGTAATAAATATTAATTCACATTATTTGGGACTTAATCCATTCATTCTTTTATTGTGGGTTAATTGCTGATCAACATGGGTGTTCTGCGAGCGGTCGCCTTAGCGACACTTTATATATCATTTATTGTGACCCTTGCGGAATTACCCAGTTATCAGATGGCACCGTTGCCGGGGAGCAATGAGCATAGCCTACTTTATTTTGTCATTCTTGTGTAAAAATTTTGATTCATCATTAATTTTGTGAGCATCTATTTCTAATGTAATTAATCACCATGCTTTATTGATTTATTTATTGTGATTAATTTATATCTGCTTTATTTGATTGGTTGAGCTGTACTAATTCAATCTTTTTGTGACTTTGATGCGAGGGCCCGCCACGCGAGGATGGTTTCTTAGGGAGCCAAGGCAGCCAAGCTTGGAGGAGGTTGGTCTTCACCTCATGACCAACTAGAGAGAACATCAAGGAAGCAAAGAGATGGGGATTAGATAGGTCTAGAGCACATAGAATTATTTTTGTAATTTATGGTGAGAGAGACAATTTTGGCATGTAATTAACATGACTCTACTCTTCACAATGAGGTCCAGTGCCCGGGTGATTGTTCACCTGGGGGCCTCATCGCGGCTTTTCGAGTTTTCCATCGCTTTCTTTTCTTTGTTTTCTGAAGTTTTGAGCTTTCCGCCTTTTACTTTGTTTTGTGTGCTTGGAGCCTCTAGATATAGGTTGCTTGATTCGGTAGCTAGGTCCAAACATTAATAAGAATGCTTGTTCCTATAGTCTACTTCGTATGGATCTAGTCAAACTTAAACAAGCCGTTCATTTGTCTCTTAGCCCTTGTGCCACAGCGAGCCCCGTAAAGCATTATCTCCTAAACTCAAGTGTGTTGAGCAGAGGAGGGGTGAGCCAAGACCGGATCTTTCGGGCTAGAGATGAATGAGCGACTTATGGTTCTTCACGCTAATAGCAGCTAATGTTTAGGGCGATTTTGTGCCTTGCATACTGACATGTAGATAGGTTTAAAAATTCTGTTTTGCATACCACATGGAGAGAGTTGGGATGCACTGTAAGTCTTCTAACTCAGCATGCATCATTCGGTTCAATGGTGAGATTTCCATCATGGAACCACTTGCATGGCTTTTCCGCTATCTCCCTCTGATTTTGAGCACCTAGGACTTAAATGAGAATCTACAAAAATGTTAGGCGCTGGTATGAAAATAGACTAAAAAAAAAGTGAAAACCCAAAAATTAAAACAAGGGGACTGCTAAATAAACTTTGACCTTAATTAAAATCCGTAATGGACTATCCTTGTACCGGGTTCATAAAGCCCTCATTGTTTTCAGGTACCTTGGAGGGGGACCAAAACCCTACTCCCTTGAGCGAGTGCGACCCCCTAAGGATTAAAGCCAAAAACCCAGTCTGCAACTGCTTTGTGTATCGCCTGGATTTACGAAGTAATGGCGCTTCTATCGTACGTAGGCGAGTAGGGCTTGGTCACCAATGATGACTCTCTGTTGTGTAGAGCATCGACCCTGTCCGAAGTATTGAGCATAGGCCACGCCTTCACGGGGGTGTCTGTCTCATTGTCCTACGTCCGAGTAGGTTCTTGCACGCTCACGGGTGATTCCGTTGCGAGCGAGAACCGAAGTATTGGTTTCACCTATCGGCTTCCTCTCTCTATTTCTTTGGCTGAGTAGAGATCCAGGAAGGGTTACAAGGACTCCAAAAAGTACAGACTACAGGTTACACATGAGGAAGACAAGTACGAGATACTCTTATGGCAGTACTCTCTCTCCTATAGAGTAGCGTACTAAGGACTTGTTAAAAGATATGCCTGAAATCACAACTCTAAAAATGAAAAGATAATAAATAGCCGAACTTTCACGGCTTCACATGGCGTGAGTTGGTGAACCCGATTTTATATTGTGTTTGTATGGATCTAGATTAAGGTTCAAAGATCAAGTCCCGCGCCTTTGCGCACATTCTGTTGTTTCTCCCTTTGACCACCCCGCTCAACCGGGCCTCTCTACTATTTTACACTCCTTTTATTCCTCGTTGACCATCGTATCTTTCTTCCAACATCCAACCTTCTCGTGTGCTTCGCGAAGTTGATCCATTGATGGTTTTCGTCGGGACCATGCCGACACCCACATCGATTCCATGGACTCAACTCCGCCAATAAGTTCGAGGCGATTCCCGAGAACCCGATCCGGACTTTGCGGATCGATCTCCAGACTCCTCGTTTTCTACCTTCCTCTTGGCCACCCAATAAACTGGGATCACTTTTGTCCCGCCTTCGCCGTTGTGAATGGAAGCCGATTACAGTCTACATCCTTTTTCCATTCACAACATGCTGGGGTTGACCTGAATTCCAGCTCTATCATGACAGCTGAACATTAATTGCAAGCGGTCTGATCAGGACTATCTCATTATGCAGATAGAAGACAGAGCGAGCCCTGGAGACTACTCCAGAGTTCATTTCGTCCGACTCAGACCCTGACATGGCTCCCGGAGGAAAGGGCAAGGGTTAGCAGCCACCCCAACCAGAGGGACAGGTGCCCGACCAGAATCAAGTCAATGCACAACTACTGGCATCTATCCAGGCCATCCAGCAGCAGCTGACCGAGCAGGCCCTCACACAGACAACCTTTCAGGATATGTTGAATGATATGATGAACCGAGACGAGGGAGGAGGAGGCAGAGGCAGAGGAGGCAGAGGAGGAGGAGGTGGAGGTGGAGGTGGTGGTCCAGATGATGATCTAGAATTTCCACCACCACCACCCAAGCCTACACTTAAAGAGACATACAATCCGGGAGACAACCAGATGACCGAGTGGATCCTCATTCCACCGGTACACGCTCACTTTGAGCTGAAGCCCCAGTTCATTGCTCTTCTCCCTGCATTCCATGGAAATACCAGTGAAGAGCCGTACATTCACCTGCAGCAATTCTCACGCATTTGCCGCACTACTCACTATCCCAATGTCCCTTTGGACATTATCAAGATGATGGCATTCCCTTTCAGCTTACAGGACAAATCCCTCTATTGGGTCAACCATCTAGGGAAGGTTGTGATGACTTGGGAGGAGCTGAAGTCAGCCTTCCTGCATAAGTATTATCCTCTCGGTCGGCTCAACCAGATGTGGGCCCGAATCAGTAATTTTTCCCAAGGACCCCATGAGTCAATACATGAAGCATGGGAGAGATTCACTGACCTGCAGGAGAAGTGTCCCCATCATGATATTCCGAAGACCAGCTTGGTCCAACACTTCTTTGGGGGACTAAACATTGAGAGCCAAAGGCTCGTTGATGCAGCATGTGGGGGATCACATTTTAACAAGGATGAAGACGTAGTCTTGCATATATTTGAAGAAATGGCCGAAGGAGAGGCCGCCCTCTCTTCATCCAAAGCATATTAGAAGCAGCCCCAGATCCTCCAGAAACAAGTACACATGGCAGCGTCCAAGGAGGCAGAGAGAGATGAGAGCTCCAACCTCAGTATCATCGGGGGTCATCTCTCTAAAGTTGACATCATTGAGAAGCGATCACAGGACCTCGAAAAACTGGCTGTGATCGAGAAGAGGACACTAAACTTAGACAAGCTTGATCAGATCAACAAGTACCTTGAACTGTTGGTGGGCACCATCAACTCTGTTCAGTCGGCAACACCATCCGAAGCTCCAGTTGAGAAGAAGGACGAGTAGCAACCGCAGCATCAGCCTCAGCCGAGCCAGTAGCCACCGGTAGTCCAGCACGTATACTACGTGCAGGCACCCGACCAGGGCCAGCCGCAGCAGCAGATGGTTGTGTACCAACCAGAGTTTCTTTCGGGACCTGATCCGGTCTTTCCACCACCACCCCTGATTCAGGAAGTGAACGGGGTATGGACCAATGATGCACAACCGACCCGTCCTATGGGACAACCCCAGGGTCAGCCACTTGCCAACCGGCAATACCACCAACCTCAGGGTGGTCGCTTTGGACAGTCCTCCCAGCCACATCAACAGTATCACCAGCCTCCCCAGTACGCAAATCAGTGGAGGCAGAATCAGCCATATCAGTAGCCGCAGTACCGCCATCCACAACTGCTTCATCAGTATGCGGCTGCCCCGCCTCAACAATATCAGCAGTATCCTCCCCCCTCATATCAACAACTTCAACTTCCTGCACCACCTCAGCACCACCAGCAACAACCTCCGTACCCATCCATACAACATCAGCGTGGTCTGCACGCTGAAACCACTGAAGCATTCCCTGTAAACCCTACCATGGATTGTCTAGCCCACCGCCTCAACAATATCAGCAGTATCCTCCCCCCTCATATCAACAACTTCAACTTCCTGCACCACCTCAGCACCACCAGCAACAACCTCCGTACCCATCCATACAACATCAGCGTGGTCTGCACGCTGAAACCACTGAAGCATTCCCTGTAAACCCTACCATGGATTGTCTAGCCCAACTTGTCAAAGGGCTAGCGGAAATGACCAAGCGGCTTGACACCTGACCGCCACTCGAACCACCATCCCGGCTCATGTCAAAGCCAACCCCAATAATTTCAAGAAGAAAGAGCAGGTAGAATGTAATGTCTTGTCCGTTTCAGAAAATGATATTACTGTGTATTCTAATGCTGTTACTCTCAGGAGCGGTAGGGCCTTGCCTCTGCCTGCTACAAAGATTGGGGTGAATAAAGAAACAGGTGGATCGTCATCTTCCGCATCAGCCGTACCAGCTACAGGGGTGGGTGAGGAGGAAGAAGAAGGAGAAGCCATTCCAGCCGTCGTGCATTCCCAGCATCAGTCCCAGCCAAAAATACAAAAAAATCAGCAAAAGCAAAAACAACAAAAAGAAGCTTGCAGCCGAAGCGAAGCCGTGCCAGCATTGGAGGAGCCACCAGCAGCAGCCGATCCCTCGCCAGCCGACAGAGCAGACGCTACACTTTTTGATCGCTCTGCAGCACCAGTATGCCAAGATACAGTATGTACTCCTTTTTGTAGTCCGGATGTACAACATTTGATGGGTGATGATTTTGATGTAAATAAGAACTCTAATTTTCCTGCCAGTGATGTACATATTCCTTTTCCTCATGCAATAGAAAAATCCAAAAAAAATGCAAAATGAAAAAAAGGCATTGTCTGATCCAGGAGTTGTGGAAATTTTAGATAAGTTGACTGTTGAGATTCCTTTGTTGAAGGCCGTGGAGTACATGCCAGCTGTGAAGAAAGGACTAAAAGAGGCATGTACTAACAGGCGCCGCCCAACGCAAGAAAACAGACGTCGAGATGTAGAAAAGCATGTGCTATCCATGGCCACTGTTGCAGCCATCAGCAACCTCCCACAGAAGAAGCAAGATACGGGAGCACCTCTGATCAGTTGTGAGATTTTTGACCAGGTCTTCGAGCGCACTCTCCTTGACAGTGGATCTTCCATCAATCTTCTGCCCTCATCTATAATGCAAGAATTCGGGCTGGGTCCGCTCAAGCAGACACACATGATCCTTCAGTTCGCTGACCGATCCGTCAAGCGGCCCCGAGGTCTTTTGGAAGACGTCATAGTTAAAGTGCAGAAGATGCAATTCCCAGCTGATTTTGTAGTCCTTGATATGGACTCACCTGCACCTCTACTCCAGACCCCTATCATCCTTGGCCGACCATTTCTTCGTACTTCAGGTGCCGTGGTTGATTACGGGTCTGGCAAGATTACCTTCAGCTCGAACACCCAGCAAATCACTATAAATATGAACAGAGAGCCGAATGCCACGACTGATGAGAGCCAGGCAACATGCGAAGCAGACTGTGACTTTATTGCAGAGATCAGAGATTCATTCTTATCACTGGACGATTCATAAACCCAAGAAATCCTCACTCTTGAGGAAGACTTGGAAAGCACAGTTACCTTCGGCTCCGACAATTCGTGGGAGACAGATTCTCAGATGCGGGCGCATCTCTTTGAGCATTCACTCCAGATCAAACACGATCAGCTTAGCGCAGAACTGTTCGGCACATCACCAGGATCTCAACAGAATGATGAGGATGGTAGCAGCTTCAAAGAAGTACATCCCACCACCAGCATAGTCTCTGAAGTGACCGACAAGTTGGACAAGTCAAAACCAGAACTCAAGCCACTTCCTGTAGGCCTGAAGTACGCCTTCCTTGCAGGTGAAGAACAAATGTATCCGGTCATCATCAGCAGCAGGCTGAATTCGGATCAGGAATCTCGGCTTCTCGAGGTTCTAGAAAAGAACCGCAAGGCACTTGGTTGGAGCGTATCAGACCTCCGAGGGATAAATCCAGCCTTGTGTTCACACCACATCTATCTAGAAGAAGATGCCAAGCCGTCCCGCGAATTCCAAAGAAGGTTGAACCCTAACCTCCGGGACGTCGTCATGAAAGAAATAACGAAATGGTGTGACGCATGCTTTATCTATCCCATCTCCGATTCAAAATGGGTAAGCCCACTGCATGTAGTTCCAAAGAAATCCGGGCTTACCGTGGTTACAAATGACAAAGGAGAGGAAATTTCCACTCAGGTACCAACATCCTGGCGGGTGCGTGTTGACTACCGTCGTCTTAATGCAGCAACTAAGAAGGACCACTTCCCCTTGCCATTCATTGATCAAGTTTTGGAAAGACTCGCAGGCAAGGAGTTCTTCTGCTTTCTGGATGGGTATTCCGGGTACAACCAAGTGGCGATCACTCCTGAAGATCAAGAGAAGACTACCTCCACTTGCCCGTTCGGCACTTACGCCTTCAAGAGAATGCCCTTTAGATTATGCTATGCACCTGCAACCTTCCAAAGATGCACGTTAGCAGTCTTCGCTGAGATGGTAGGCAGTTTTCTCGAGGTGTTCATGGACGACTTCTCTGTCTATGGTGATAGTTTTGATTCTTGTCTTGAGCACCTGGACATAGTGCTTCAGAAGTGCCGGGAAGTCAATTTAGTGCTTTCATGGAAAAAGAGCCACTTCATGGTCACAGAAGGTATCGTGCTGGGTCACGTCATTTCCAAACGTGGCATGGAAGTCGACCCGGCGAAGGTGGATGTTATTTCAAATCTACAACCACCTCAGTCTGTGAGGAATGTAAGGCCATTCCTGGGGCATGTGGGATTTTACAGACGATTCATTAAGGATTTCAACCACATTGCCTGACCTTTGACAGAACTTTTGTGCAAGGAAACTGAGTTCATTGTTGATCAGCAGGTTCTCCTTGCTTTCAATCAGTTGAAGGAGCTCATTACTCAGGCTCCAATCTTACAGCCGCCGGACTGGTCTCTTCCCTTTGAGATAATGACTGATGCGTCAGACTTTGCAGTCGGGGTTGTTCTTGGGTAAAGGAAAGAGAAAGCGCCCTATGCCATTCACTATGCCAGCAGAACATTAGATGAAGCACAAAGAAATTATACAGTGACAGAGAAAGAGCTGCTGGCAGTGGTTTTCGCCCTTGAGAAGTTCAGATCCTATTTGCTTGGATCGAAAGTCACAATTTTTACAGACCACTATGCTATCCGGTACCTACAGCAGAAGAAGGATGCCAAGCCAAGACTGATCCGCTGGATCCTTCTCCTCCAGGAATTTGATTAGAAATCAAGGACAAGCCTGGAGTTCAAAATGTGGTAGCAGACCATCTCTCCAGATTAGAGCAGCCGGAGCCTCCTCTGAACAATGCACCTATCACAGAAACCTTTCCTGACGAATCAATCCTTGCAGTGGATTCTCTTCCTTGGTATGCATATATAGTCAACTACCTCGCCTCTGGGGTAACACCAGCGGATTGGACGAAAAATCAGAAGAACAAATTCATATCGACCATTCGGTTCTACCAATGGGAGGATCCTCTTTTATTCAGGGAAGGAGCGGATTGCATTTGGCGCAGGTGCATCCCTCAGGAGGAGCAATCTAGTGTCCTCGAGCATTGTCACTCGCTCGAATCTGGTGGACATCACGCTGGAGATCGTACGACAGCCAAAGTACTTCAGTGTGGCTTCTGGTGGCCCACGTTATTGAAGGATGCAGCAGAATTTGTCAAACGATGTATTGACTGTCAGAGATTAAAAGGTACACTCACTGCAAAAGACTCGATGCCCCTAAAAGTCATTCAGATAGCAGATGTTTTCTATGCATGGGGCATTGACTTCATGGGACCGTTCCCTAACAGTCAAGGTTTTGAGCACATCCTTCTTGCCGCCGATTACGTGAGTCGCTGGGTTGAAGCTATCCCTGCTCGAGCCGCCGACAGCCGTACAGTCTGTCAGTTCCTGAAGAAGAACATCATTTCGCGGTTCGAGATACCGAAAATTCTCATATCAGACGGGGGTAGCCATTTCATTAATAAAGAGGTCAAGAAGTTAACAGAGGAGTACGACATCGATCATCGTGTCGCGTCTCCTTACCATCCTCAGACCAATGGCATGGCGGAGTTATCAAACAGAGAAATCAAGACTATCCTGCAGAACTTGTTAGGCCAAACAGAAAAGACTGGTCTCAACTCTTGGACTCGGTCCTATAGGCTTACCGAACCGCCTATAAGTCTCCCTTGGGCATGTCGCCCTATCGTCTTGTATATGGGAAGTCGTGCCATCTGCCAGTTGAATTAATTCACAAATCTTTATGGGCAGTTAACAGTTGCAATTTGGACTCACGCAAAAGTGGTCAGAAGAGAAAAGATGATCTGAACAGGCTCTTGGAGTTCCGAGACTATGCATACGATAACACCTTGATGTACAAAGAGAAGGTAAAACGCTGGCATGACCGGCACATCAGACGAAAGACCTTTGATATTGGACAGAAAGTGTGGTTATTTGATGCAAAGTTGCGGATATTCCCAGGCAAATTGAAGAGTAAGTGGACAGGGCCATTTCGAGTTTGTGAAGTGCGTGACAATGGAAGTATTGCCATATCAGAATTGTCCCCTGACGCACAACCCTTCGTTGTCAACGGTCAACTCCTGAAGCCTTACCTCGAACCAGATGCATTCTTGGCCATTGTTGACTCCATCCAGATTGTGCACCATGATGACATCTCCACAACAGCTGCATCATCAAAAGATTCAGACAATGTACTCCAACCACTGTTTATCTGATTTTCTTCTTTTCTTCTTTTCTTCTTTTCCTTTTCTATTTTCTTTTTGTATCTAAAAGGTGCCGCCCTTGTAGACAGTTTTCTATACTTAGGGCGTACTTTGTCCTAAGTATAGGGGGGAGGTGCACCCCGAGTTTTTCATTTCATTTCGATCCTCTCCATTTTCTCCTCTTCTTGTCTATACTTAGGAGTATCTTACCCTAAGTATAGGGGGAGACAATCTGAGTACGATCTGTGTATTCCCACCCTTGACCCTCCCTGCTTTTTGTACAGTCTGCTATACTTAGGATTATTTGATCCTAAGTATGGGGGGACGGTCAACTTCTCATTCATTCATTTTTCATTCATATATTCTTTCGACTTGTCTATACTCAGTACGAGTTATGTCTTCTCTTTTCTCTTCGATCTATGAGGACATAGCTCAAGCTAAGTATAGGGGGGTCGTATATACTATGTATATACTATAAGCCATAACTCATACTGAAAAATAAAACATCAACTCAATCTAAAAAGCAATAAGTAACTCAATAATAATAAAAGATGATTGTGAGCTCCTCAGACTCTTTGTACTTGTACTGATTAATAAGTAAGGAAAAGCGTTTTCTGCAAAAAGTTTCTTTGAAATATCTTTTGAAAATTGCTTGAAAAATAATGTGTACAAGTATTCAACCTTTGAAAAATCAGTTTTGTGTGTAAAATTTATTTTCTTTGAGTGAAATCAAAATGTGTGAAAATCAGTGTGCAAATGATTGTAAAAATGGATTGTCAAATTGTTTTGAAAAACCTATCTATGCTGTGTAAAACCTATTGCAAAAATCATTTTCAAATGCGTGAACATGTTTGTCAAATTAGTTTGGACTATAGTTTTCTAAAGATCTTTTGAAAATGGTTCTCGAGTAAGTCTGAGGAGTCTGCACAAAAATCTCACACAAAAATAAGCAATAATCCCAAATAAAGCTTATAAGAGCCAAAACCATGTTGAACAGTAAATACATTTTTTCTTCTTTTGTATATACTGATTAATAAATCAGATTAAAATACCTATACAGTATGATTTGAAAAATAATGTGAACTGTTTGAAAAATATACTGTGAAATGTTTTCAACCTGTGTAAAATTGTTTGGATTGCAAAACTTTTCTTTGTGTGGAATAAAGGATTTGAAAAACTTATGTGCAAATATTTTGAAAAATGTTTGTCAAAGCTATTGTAAAAAATGTATATAGTGTGAAAAATCTTTGCAAAAATAGTCTTCAAATGTGTGTAAATGATTGCAAAAATTATCGTGTACTACAGTTTGCAAAAAATGTTTTCAAACTAGATCTGAGAAATAAAAGCATCATTACAAACACTTGTAAATCAAATACATAAATTCTTTCTGTACAAGCTGAATAAAGTACTTCATTAAAACCTGTAAAGTCTTTAAAAATCCATACCTTCTGTAAATAAGGCGGTAGGCCCGTGTAAATAACTGTGTATACCTTTGTATGTGTCAAACTTTTTATTTGCAAAAATTCTTGGTGTAAAAAGATTCTTTGATTCTTGTAAAATCTTTGTGAAAAATTACATCATTCATTGTGCATAACATGAGCATACCATTCATATTCTTTTTGAGTGAGCTTGATGATTGAATCAGTCCAATAAAATCTCAAGTTGGAGCTTGGTTAGACCTTACCGCACCTAACTGCACTAGAACCTTACGGGAACTAGGTTTAAGGTACTTTAGGTCTATGCAGACTTAATTCTTTGAGAAATCAGGGCTGGGTTCAAATCACCTCAACTGACTAACTAGAACTTTTCGAGACACACGCATGACTCTTGCCGACCGTGACCTTACTTGGACACTTGCACCTTTCACTTGGCTCAACTCAGTTGAAGTGGTGAGGGGGTTGGATTTGCCAGTCTGAGACGCACACGGATGGAAACATTCGTCCTCGTCTAGGGAGGGAAGTGCACCCCAACCTGGTTCAATAGCCATGAGGTCTAAAGACAGGAGATTGTGGGTTGCAATAAAGCTTCAAAAGAGGGATAGTCTACTGGCTCAAGAGGAAAAACTCCTTATGTAAATGCTGTTGTGAATAGTACGTCGAAAAAGAAAAAAAATGGTTAGGCCTGTACAAAAATAAAATGCCTGCAAAGTATGTATATATGTTGTAAAGCCAATAAGCAAGCTTGAGTTCCAAAGTCAAACATGTGAGCCTGCAGCTGGATGACTTGACTACACTGGTCTTGCATCCTAGGATAGGTAGCTACACTGGCTACCATCCATTCTTCTCTTCACCCCCTCCTCTTGAGCTGGTTGCCACTTGAACTTAGAAGGGAATACCCTGCTCCTCGAGGAAAGAGCTGTTGGATTGGGGAACCATTGGGTTGTCATTCTGGAGAAGTCAGTTCCTTTGTCATTTCAGTTGGGGAGAGCCACCATCACTTACACTGTACAAGTCAGCTTCATAGTTATAAGGGTTTGCGTATGATGTAGACCAGTTCTGACCAGGCTATTGAGGTGGGTTGAACCGAGTTCTGTGGTTCTCGAAGGCTGTTGTGTTTTAAAACTGGTTCCCGACTAGGTTCCGCACACATCTACACCCAAGGTCTGATAGGAGCTCCAAATTCAGATTTTATAAAGACATGCATTGCACTGAAAGCACACCTATTCACTCTATCCTTCTTTAATTCTCCTTTTTCTTTTCTTTATTCTTTTTGTACTTATTACATAAGTATTTGCTAGGGACTAGCAAAGGCAAGTATAGGGGGGTGATGAATCTCCATTTCATCACCTTTATTCTATCATTTTGGCCTCACAAACCCCAACAAATGCATGTGAATAACATCAATTTATACATATTAGCATTCATTGTTTATTGTATTTATTGAACACAAAATAAGGTTTTAATGCCAAAATTATAGAATAAAGAGAAGAAAAGAAAAAGGAATAAAATATTGCGAATATTTTATGACCCTAACCCCTAGACCAAGGCCAGCATGGAATTGGTCGACAAGGAATAAAGTAGGGGGAGATAAGGGCCAGTGTACAATAAATACCTCATTTATTCATGCATTTATTCATGCATTTTTGACACCTATTTTGTATATAATTATTCATTCATCAAATAAAGAAACTTTGTACATGAAACTTGTAGATAATAATGTAAATAAAAATACAAAATTGAGTTTGTGTAAAAATAATACTCAGTGTACATTTTATACATAGAATAAAAAGCCAAAATCTCAGCTTCACAGACCCATATCTTGCAAATAAAAACTCCAAATCACCCAAACTCACCTTTAATTGTATATAGCTTTCCAAGAACTATTTAATGAAATTGGTTTCATAATTTTTGGAGTCCATCTGCAAAAGTTAGGTTTTTGGCCTTCATTGTGCAGCCTGCCTGATTAAAATATTCAATTTATTCATTGTCCATTATTTTTATCAAATTATATTTTTTGAATTTTGTAAATAATGTATATAATACATGAACATACTGAAATTAGAATAAAACTAAAGGGGATTTACAAAATAAAATAAGTCTATGCAAGAGAGTAGGCAAACTACCTGATGATCCAATATGTACATAAATAAAAAGGGAAAACATTCTTTAATTATTTTCTTTTCTCATTTTTTTATAATATTGTACATATTATACATAATATATAAAAAAATATAAATCTAAAATAAAAACCAAGAAAATACAGTAAATAAATAAAGTATATATAATATACATGTAAAAGGCCTACAAGTATACCTACATATATATCCCTATTTATTTAAATATGGAAATAAACTCATAAATATTAAATAAAATACCCTCACACTCACAAAAATAAATTATAAATTTATAAAATAAGATAATAAAATAATAAAATAAAATAAACAAATTAAAAATAAAATACACAAAATACATGTAAATACATACATATACACATTATTAAAATAAAACTATAACAAAACACTTCAAAAAATTAAATAAAAATCGTAAATAAATACTACATAAAATAATACACATTTTTTATTTTATAAGGGAAAAATAATAAAATCATTTACTAAGCCAAATAAATCATTTTAGAATAGGGTTTCCTATTTTGTCTTCTAGCGGCCGAGGTGGACCAATGGGGCGCCAGCCCTTGTTGACCGCCTGGTCAACTGTCCCATCCGGGACCTGGCGTCTCTGAACCATCTTTTCCCTGGATTTCGTCCCTTTTTTACAGCCATCTCGTCCATCGATCGAGCTCGCTTTCTTTACAAGAAATAATCTCTGATGATCACTGATACCCGCCGATATCTTAGATCAACTTGATACTCATTGGATTAATCAATAACCGCCGGTCAATAAGGCTCCAGGCCAATGTCTATAAATAAGAAGCTTCGCCCCCCTCCTCAAATTTGGCCAATTTAATCCACCCAAAAGCCCTTATTTCGATCCTGGGAGGTTCCTCGTGACAGGGGGAGTGTTCCAGCACTTCGAATCGGCCGGAGGAGGGAAGATTTTGACGCGGCGGAGCTCCGGCGTCCGTCCTGCTCCCTGGTGGCCCCCAGGTATAAGAGCTGCCCCTTTTGTCGTATTTTAGGTAGATTTTAATTCCAGCATTTAAATTCTGTTCTTAGTTTAGCCTTTAGAGATCAGTAGCTTAGCTTAAAATCAAAAATTTGAAGTTCGCCCGAGCTCCGCTCCGGCGACTTCTTCACCATGATCTCGATCGTGTCCGACCGCCACATTCACCCCACTTCATTCCCCATCGCGTTCTCCATCGATCTGTCACCTTTGTTCAACCGAGGACCTCTGATGTTCGCGAATCGGAGCTCCACCTCCGCCTAACACCGGAGCTCCTCCGCCTCACTCCAACTTGCGACAGAGCTTCAAAACCCGGGGTCGAGGAGGTAGCCCTTGCTCCCCTGGTTCTTCCTATGCAGGTCAAACGAAGAAAGGAGCCCATCTGGGCTCGATTCAACCCAGGAAGAGGTTCCTGGAGGTCCCGACCTTCATCGACCTCGTCCGAGCCCTTTGGACCTCCAGGATCCATGGTGAGACCATCAGCCGACGCGGAAGACCTCCAGCTACGTGCAGACCATCTCAGATGCGAGAGAGACGCCCGGAGGAGCCCAAGCTTCACGATTGAAGCTCGCCGGGGGCGAGCTTCTTCCCTGTTCTTCCAGGGGTCTCCATCGCCGTCAGATCAGGAGGCCCGACCCAGATCGAACGACAACCGTCAGTTGAAGCCCATCCACCACCGTCCGATCCGCAAGGCGGATCTAATCAGAAGCCTTCATCGGCGAACCGGTATCAACCGTCAGATGCGCGACGCGTGGCTAAGTGAAGTGATTGACGCCGTTGGATCGCGCGCCTTTGGGGGTAAATTTCAGACATATCCCCCGCCTTTTTGTATTTAAATTGTAATGCCAAAAATAAAACTTCATGTTGTAAGTAAATTGTAATATTTGCAATAGGCCCCCTGTGGTTTTTATATTTGCAGTTTGGTCCCTCCGCGCCTCACGCGCAGTCCCACGTGAGGCGCGTGATTTTTGCACTTAAACCCTTGCGGGTTTTGTTAATTGTCAAATAACCCCAAAAATAAAAATAAATGTTTATTTCTGTAGTAATTTTTGCATGAATGCCCCTGAGAAATATTTTATTTACAAAAATGCCCCTGCCAGGCTGTTATATTTTTGTATGTTTTGTCCATTTATTTTATGCCCAATATTAACTTGAAAACTTTTGCAAAAATGGATATAAGCTCCTGTTAGCTTGCTCTTGCACGCCATATTTTTAGATTTTTTATTTTGTTGCATTTTTGCATTTATTAAAAATAAAAAACGTGCATTTTATTTATTGTCTAGCTTATAAAATACCAAAAAAAATTTAAACCATCTCGAAAAATTCCAAAAAAAACTACCTATGGTCTATTTTATCATATTTTAGTGTCAATCCAAAAATCACTAAAAATCTCAAAAGAAAAACCTTAAAAATTAAAAAATACTCAAAAACTTCTAAAAAATATAAAAAATCTAGAAAACCCCAAAAATTGCAAACTCAAATTCGGTAGTTGCTATATTTTATCCTCTTTACTTTAAAAATAGTTTGGAAAAATTTTGTTGCTGTGTGATATTTTTAGTTACCATTTTACCCCCAGCCAGTAGCTACTCCACTGTTGTGCTTTATTTCAGTATTTAAAAATACCAAAAATCTGTTCAAAAATGCCCAAAAATCACAAGAACAGTAGAAAATCATGAAAATACCAAAAAGACTTTATTTCTGAATTTTTGACTATTTTTATATATTTTTATAACTATTATATCCCCCCTCTCTCTACATTATATATATGCCCTTAGTGAAGAAGAAAATGAAAAAAAAATAAAAATATATATATATATATAGATATATATACATATATGTATGCATTATATGCTTTATTCATACCCCCTAGGGATATATATATATCTTTATATATTTATATTCTATGATTATATATATATATATATTCCATAAATATATATAAGCATATCATATTATTAATAAAATGAAAAAAAATAAAAAAAAATAAAAAATAAATAAAAACCCACAAAAATAGAACCCACACAAGGATGACTCTGTGGTACATGCACATCATAGGCTACTGCATTTTTGTATTGCTCTCTGTGGTTCGATCTCTACATACTTAGTCACTGTACATCTTGTGGTAGAGTAATAAATATTAATTCACATTTTTTGGGACTTAATCCATCCATTCTTTTATTGTGGGTTAATTGCTGATCAACATGGGTGTTCCGCGAGCGGTCGCCTCAGCGACACTTTATATATCATTTATTGTGACCCTTGCGGAATTACCCAGTTATCAGTTGTTGGCTATTTATCTAATATAAAATCAAACTCATGTTACTAGAGATGATATTTCCATAGGTACATGCAAGTTCTCATTACTTACTAAAATGAATTAGGTATCTTTTATAATCGAACACATGCTAAAACAAGTCAGGTCGGCCCATGATAGTTCTGAATGAGTCAGATGAAATGGGTCAAATATCTGGTCCATGAACACCCTATTGATAGGGGCTATTGTCCTACTGCTAAAAATTATTTGTTATGATACAGGTAAAGAGTTTCACCTAAACAAATTCATTCCAACACTTGAATTTAACTAGGTAAGTGTACCTTAAGTAGAACACAAGGATGCTACTTATTACTCAGGGTATGGTCACAGACTTGGTTAAAAGTCTACATGTATGTATGTGTGTTTGTGTATGTAGTGTTTGTGTATGCATGTTTGTGTATGTATTTGAATTTTAATGTATTTTATCTTTTTATGTGTTTTTCATTTTGAAGTGCTTTTAGGGTTTTTTCTTATACCTATATACCTATATTTAGTAGAAGATAAGCATAATTGTTTGATTTTTATTCCATTTTAATTTAAATTTTTTAAATTTTTGTTTTAATTTTTAAAATAAATTTAAAAAATAAAATAAAATAAAATAATAAAGTAAAAGCTAATTAAAAAATATGAGAAAATGAATTTCTAACTAGGAAAATGTTGGACATTTGAGCCAATGATGAGCCATTTTGCAATAAACATATTACAAATTATATCTATCCATTACTTAAGAATAATACAAAATTAAGTTTTACATTAATAAGGCCCCTCTACACAAATAGGGTTATGTGTCATGGTCATTTTATTATCATACATTAGTTAATCTAAAGAGAGATTATGGTGATTGATGCAAGGTTATAGATCTATAGATTTAAATTGGGGACACAACTCGCATCGTCAAGTGATGGTCAAAATAGGATCTTCATCTTAGAAAGAGATTGCAATCTTTCTCCAAAGGTTTACATTCACCTTTTGATGCAGGTCCTTTGCACTAGAATAGAGATTTAGAGGTGTTGGATAAGTATGGCCAAGGTGTTGACTAGTTAAAAGTCAAAAGGTCGACCAAAAGCCAACATGTTGACCAAAAGTTAAAGTGTTAACTTCAGTTAAAGTGTTAAGCTGATGAGATCATGATACTAAAGCCTTGTATTGTATATTGTCACGAACATGTACGCATCCTTTGATTGGAGGCAGATATACATTTATATGTCCAAACATACACATTTGGCATGTCACTAGGTTGATGACTAGACAAGATATATATAGAACAAATAATGTGCATATAAGAAAATATGAGATATATGATCTCTCAAAGGAATTACACATGTTCAGCCTTTCTGAATCGAGAGAAGGAGCTCACTCAAGAGACATTGGGATCACAAAGAATTCCATGCATGGTCGTCTTGTTCATGAGAAGAAAAGAATTAAAGAGTATTAATATATGTTTTTGAAAATTATATGATTAATTTTGTCAATCAATGATCGATTGAGAAATCCATTGATAAAATCTTGAAGGAGACAACCAAACATGGGTTTTAACTTCGAGTTTAATCAAAAGTCTTCAATTATGTAGGACGCTTGAGTATTAGGAATCCTCCGTGTATGTAATCATAATAGATTATAAAGCATGACACTTACATTTAGAGGAAATGAAGAAATCGAATGGATTCTAGTGATTCCATTTCAAGGCTAAATGAATGAGAATTAATTTTAATAAAAGATCAATTCATAGAATAAATTTCTAGACCTAAAGACTTAGAAATTGATCCAACATAGTTCGAAGTCAATCAAAGAAATGGGTCAAAAAACATCTGATTGGAATTGCCAAAAGTTGTTTACAACTTGATGTTAGATGTTGATCTATTTATCAAGTCATTATACTTGGTCTATATAGTCTCCTTGACGTTATCTCCAAGTATCCACAAATGATGCACATGGATCCTAATTCAATTAGGATTCATACGTTGAGATATTAAATATCAAGAGAATAATAGTTATAACATTGATAAAATTAATATGGCACTAAATATGATTCACATTGCTAGAAATTATCTAATACATACATACATACATATATATATATATATATATATATGAAAATTAAGCTCTTCACCACTCTTGATTTTACATAATTACGTCGTTTGTAGCATGCAATAAAGAGTGAGTCTTCAAAAAATGACTACACGAGATATAATATTTGAAATTAATCTATGCGATTGATTTGTTTATTTTACTTGGGAAAGTTCCAAAGTCGAACTCTGGGGGGATAATATGAGAGTTTAGAATTAATTTTCAAACAACTCAGTGTTAGGTTTTCAAAATATGGATATTTTTATGGGTTTGTAAATTTTTGGATTTTTAATTAAAAGATGCAATGAATTGAAGAGATATGGTGAATGGTTTTATATTTTTATGTAAGAAAATAATTGATATACAAGGGAAATAACAATGCATCATTTCAAAAACATTTAGTGAATGATGAATGAATGTAAAGATAATTGTGCAAACTAAGAAGCAAGCCAAGCAAGTTATAGTTTGATTCAATCTCCAAGCCCAATGCATTGATTAACTTTAGAAGATAATTAATCAATTAATTCCCAAATTAAGTCTTAATCAAAGTCCCTAAATTTTCCACAATAAATTGCTCAATAAAATCAATCTTAGAGAATATAGGGCCCGCGAATGAATGAATACCTTCTTTAAATTTATTGATGTCAAAAAATATCTCAAATTGAATAATTAATTTTCTATATGATGGAAAATAAAAAGTGTCAAAAGGACTCCAAGATCACCAAAATCCAATAATTGGTTCACAAGATATTAACACATAGTTTTGGGGGCATAAATGTAACAAAAATAACAAAGGACGCCTTCAAAATAGACCCTCACATGGGCCTCTTTGCAATCCCCAAAATCGGTCACCCCTTTCTACAATTAACATAGTAGGCGCGAGTCTCTTTACGATTTCAAAAAGTTGCGTGGGTGTGGATATAAAATACCCAACTCTCGTGCCTCATGCACATGCCCAGGTCTGAGATCTTTTTGGTGGAAGCCCAGTCCTTTTGCTACTATCGTGGGGCGTTGGATCCGGATCCAACATTACTTATACTTCTCCTTAAGTTGAAGTCGATTCTCACGAAGCAAGTTCCTTCTCCTTGCAGCTGCTCCTCCTCCTTCGTCAATGGCGATCATGACGTACTCCTGTAATGCTTACGCAGTGGGTGGAGGTTCTTTGATATCTTTCTACAGTGAGATGAGTGGCTCGAGCTTACGATAGCTTGGCCTAGTCAAGATGCTCAATAGAAGAACGTGGGTGGTATGCCCCTATATTGTGGTGGGGGAAGGAGCAAGTACTCCGACACAGTCTCGCCGGAGTTGATAGATTGCTAAGGTTACTGGGAGAAGGTGACCGGGCTGAGAGATGGTGAGATGGAGTTTTTGATCGAATAAGAATGTTGATGGGTGATTGGGCGGAGAAAGCAAAGTACAAAGAAGAAAGAAGAGGAAATAAATGGGAAAAAGAAGAAGAAGAAAGATGGGTACTTGGTATCTCGCATGAGATTGGAGTCGCAAAGGGTGCTCAAAGACTCGCCTCCACTCGTGGGTAGATCACAACAAGGCTCGGGTGCTCATTACTATTCGGAGCAGCTGCACAAAGGAGGACCTCTATGTATCACACATGATGAGAAGTTCATCGTCAGGGATATCCAAAGCTGTTGTCACCAACCCTTGGTCCCTAGCTCTCTCTCTCTCTCTCAATATCTGTAGACGATGAAGACAGAAGGTAGATGGATTTGTCATAGTGAAGGTGTCGGTTTAAATAGATGTATGGTTTCAATCTCCATCATGAAGGGGTTGGGTTCTTAGGTTCCTACAATTCAGGGATAATGGTCTCACTGGTGATTTCAGAGGTAGGGGATAGTCGTGGTGAGGGAGTAGGATTTGGTTTGTTTTGGCTTTGATTGGGCAAATAGTCTAAGGATAATGGGTTATAGTTGAAGGAAATTTAGGGTTTAAGGTTTAGGATTAGGAGGGAATAATATATATGGTCGTTGGGGAAGAAGATAGGAGGATATTTGGGCATGGTTATAGTTGTATGGGGGAGGTCTGGTCATGGTGGTTCGGTCATTGAGAGAGGGCAACTCGAGGTTGTAGAGAGTTGGGTTTCGGTCATTGGAAGTAGGGGACATAGGAGATATTGGGATTTACAAGTTGTTTGGGGATGACGATGGAGAGGATAAGGGATGGAAGCAAAAGCTCGGACGGCTATTGTGGGGAAAAGATCGGAGATGTCTGCTGAGGAAGAGGCGGAGCAGAGGGGCGGCTAGAAGTAGGAGGAGAAGGGATAGTCATTGGATCTTAATCGATCAAACGACTCTGATAATAGGTGTTAGGAATAGGGGGAATGAAAGAGGCTGTTGGATCAAACTTGATCCAAGTGTCAATGTGGGATTAATTTTAAGAAGAGCAGGATGGATCAAGGTTGTTGGATCTATTAAGATTCAATGTCCTAGGGGGAGGCTCTACAGAATGAGGGGTATTTACCAGAGGAGGGTGGGTTTGACCAAGGGATGAGGTGGAGTTGAGGTGGACAAATGAAGGAGCGTCATGCGTGTAACGTCTTTGACCTGGACTGTTGACTAATGTATGGAAGATATACAATAAATTAATAAATAATAGCAAATGACCTCACATGTAAAAGTAGCCAAAATGAAAATTGTTGATCTAAATGTAATCTACAATGTCATTCGATTGCAAATGGAGTCATGTGTACAAGTTATGCATTTTTTAATGATATTTTATATATATAAATGTTAATTTTTTATGTTTTGTAACCTCTATTTGGTATTATATAATGAATAATACATGTAAAAATAAAACATTATGTAAAAAATGAAATTCACACGAATATTTTTTTTTGGATTTTTATTGATTAAGAAAAGGTCAGAATAAATTCGTGAATTCAGTTATGTACAAATGATTTATGATTTACTCAATATACACAAGTCATAACTTCTCTTTTTTACGGCTTTTCTGAAATTTTTAGGTTTTTATTTTAATATAATTAGTTAGAAAATGATATGAATAAATAAATTAAAATAAATAAATCAAAAGGAGTTAAATATGTACAAGAAATACTAAGTCAAACCCGGTAAATATGTACAATATACAATTCAGTCATAAAACCCAAGTTTCACAAATGAACTCTGATTCTTTTGAATTTGATCTTTATTTATAAATAATTGAGTTCACATTAATTCAAAAGTGAGTAGAGTATAATTGGACATTATATGTGAGAGATATCAATATTTTTTAATACTAAGCCTGATAATTTTATGGTTCGGGTAACCCCTTTTATTAATAAAAAGATGTGTACATGAAGCCCAACATGAAGGACTGGTCCTTCTTACCACAGATAGCCAGCATGGCTTTTGAAAATAAGGATGGCCAACATGGCCTTGAAAAAGAGAGACAAAAACCAAAAAGATGTGGCCTATATGGCTTTGAAAGTGAGAACAAAAAAGCCTAGGATCTTAATCCATGAAATGGAAAAAGTTTCTATTGTAAGGAGAATAGGAACGAGTTCCCATCCCTTTTTTATTCCTTGATTGGAAAATTTCTTGATATCCAATTCCAAGCGCTCCAAATATGCATCATCTTGGTTCCTTCTTGGCAAATTTATCTTGAATTATGTTTTTCTTCTTCTGTCCAACCTGGACATAAGATTGTAAATTTATTGTATCATCAATCTCTCTTACAGAATCTCATGCTCTGACCACCCAATCATCACCAACCCAGAATTCTGCATAAAATAATCTCCCTTTTATTGGCCTTTTGATACCCCACAACATTAGAAAATTCTATTTGCTTCTTGTGCACTTATGTGATTTCAGAATCAGAGGATCGATAATTGTCAAGATATTTAAAATCATTTACATTCACCTCCTTTTTAACAATGGAAAACCATCCATCCATTCTTTGATGATTTTAGGTTTTCCGTGAACAAACCATCATAGATATGTTCTCTTTCCTCTTTGAAATCTGGATTCAAAACTTCTAAAAGCAAATTATCATCAACATATGGTTTCTGTCTAAGAAGAAACCTATTTTCAGTCTAGACAATAAGCTGTTATTTCTCCTTTTCATTCTCCAAAGAATTAGGAGTCAAAGATTCATGCTTCGGTTTCAAAGAGTCAACAATCTATGTTATAATATATGAAGCCACCTTGTTTATCATAATTTCAACAGTACTATTCAGTGTATTAATTGTAGGTTCACCATCCCCATTAGAACTTAGCAAGATGCCATATCTTCTACTTATAAAAGCAGGAGGAATAGGAGCCTGTAGCCAATGCGTTTTGCCTTCCGGAGGACCTTTTCTTAATTTTTACAAGAGTCCAATCCTTCTCATCAAGAGTTCTCAATTTAGAATATATCTTCAGCTCCTCATCATTTTGTGGCCTGATCTGTGCTTCCTACTGCACTCATGGCCTCTGTTGATGATCTTCCATTGAGCTCTGCATTATTGGATTGATGTGCATCTGCAACTGCTGAGTTTGAAGGTTTGCCTTTTGATGTTGATGATGCACCAGTAGTTGAACTTGATGGTGTTGCAATTGTTTCCCAAAGTCCTCTTGATTTTGCTTTTGTCCCAGGGAATCAGAAAAGTCTTGAGAATCTATCTGTTGCAATCCTTGGTTAGTCCTCTCCACCTGTTCCTCAGAAGTTTGCTGAAGGGATCCATTTTCCACTTGGACTGTAACATCCAATATGTGACAAGTAGGTTTCCAAAACTTCACCATCTTGTCTTTCTCATTTAACAACTATTTAGATTTTTTGCATGTCTCCAAAGTGTGTCCCAATAGGCAACTAAATAATCCATTATTTATCAACATATTTTTTATTATCCCTCTAACTTAGACTATTCAATAAAATGTAATACTAATTTGCTAATATTAACATATGACCTCATGTATATAACTAACCCTAATTAATATATATATATAACTAACTCTATTATTGTGCCTTATTTTCTGCATTTTACTAATCATAAAAAATCCCATAAAAATTAGATAAATATTGTATATATTGTTTTGACATTAAATTTAAATTAAAAATACAAAAAATCATAAAAGAAATTAAAACAAGTGTTTTTAATTCATTAATACTTACAAAAATATAAAATGTACATATGATCTATGTTGACTTTTTGTTCAACATGAAACTTGTATATTTCAAAAAAGAATACAACTTTCATGTTTTACACTTTTTCATTTGAAGCTTATAAGTATTTGTTCTTTATTTTCCTTCATTTTTTGATTTTTCTATTTTTCTATTGGGCCACGTGGCCCGCCCTTTCTTAACCCCGCGCCCCAGCTCCCTATCAATTGATGCGATCGATCTGATCGCATCAGCGTAACCCGTTCCCCCATGCCTCTCCGTCGTTTGATCACTACATTAGGAGCATCAGGACCACATCCTCCCGCCTTCTTTTCCACCGTTGGATCGCAAGATTCAATAGTCTCCGACTCATCTTCCACCTCTGCAACCCGCTCTCTCCTACGTTGCACCTCTCCGCCCACCTCTCTTCTCCCATTTCCTGTAATCGTTCCCCAGCTCCTCTCCATGTCACTTCACCTCTCCATGTATCCCTAATCTCTTTCTTCTAAAAGACCTTTCCTCTCTCACATTCCGCCTCACGAACGCTTGGAAATGATAATTGAAATCCACACCATTACTTCATATAACCATCTTTGCTCCTCCACAAAACCCCCATCACCGTCAATTGCACCTCTTGTCCACCCTTGAACGGAGGCTTCTCCTAGGCCTCTTCTCCTCCCCATGATTGGAGGAGGTTGAATTAAGGTCCGACCTGAAGGATATGGGATAATCTTCAAGTGCATCACGGAAGCGTGAGCATCGTATCCATATAGGATGAAGAACGACTAGTCGCACTAGTTGTTCTATGCAGACAAATTTCAAACATTTCATGCGATGAAACCACATGATACAAGAGCGATTCTTGGATCGTTCCATATAAAACCACATCAAGTATAAAGGAATACCTCTTGTAGCATGGTTGATCAAGTCTCTACGAAAAGAGACCTCCGGGCTCAAGTCCAATCTTCGAAGAAGACGCTTGCGAGTGCGGGGATGAGTCATGTGATCCTCGCAATCCAAGATGTAGATCTAAGCATGGGAAGTCCTGATCTTGTCGCACGAGATCGAACATCTTCTTTGTGAGCGAAGCACACCAAAGAATATGGAGAATCGAGAGTCGTCGAGGCGGCAACACAACGGTGAAGCGACGACTAATCTTCTCCTCTAGGGTATGGTGGATAGCCACCAATGGAGGGAGAGGAGAGGGGACGTGTGAACTAAAGAGAGGGAAGAGAGCTTGTTGTTTCTTATTTACATAACCCTAGAGAGCATGGGGTGCCTCTCTATTTATAGGGTTTTGGGAGTCCATGGATCACAATCCATGGGTCACATAAAATCAATGGATGAGATTGATTTGTGCTTCTTTCAATGGTCAAGATGTTGTTGGTAAAAAAAGACAACTACAATTAATTTAATTAAGATTAAATATATTTGATAAATCAAATATAATTCAATCCTAAATTAAATCAAGCAAACATGGAGACAATTGGATGGAGATTCCACTTTCCATATGTAGAGTGGACGGCTACCAATTTCCTTAGGAAAATTGTAGTCGTCCACCCTTCCAATATGGAAGGGTAGGATCTCCACCAATCTCTTGTAATCTTGGAAATCTCCATGATTTTACAACAACTTTTGTTATAAATTATTCTATAAAAATAATTCACAATTATTTTAAGAATATTGCAATCTTACCATTGAAATTTTGTGAATCGCATTCACAACCCAAAATAAAATGTGATTTACATTTTCAATTAATTATACAATGTGAATCCAATTTACACCATTAATTAAATAACAAATATAAATCATAATAAGCTCTCTATAATACATTATAAATCACATTTATAATATATTATGAATAATTAGATATTAGTATCTACATTATTCTTATCCATGATAATTAAATCACATTTAATTATATTGGATAAATATTCACATGCATCCAGATAATTAAATCAAATTTAAATATCAATCTCTCAATGCTTAGATATAATTCAACTATGGAATTACTCTTGAACCCGTTCAAGAATAATGTGCTTTATCCACAGATACTTGGAGATAAGGACAGAGCGATTGTATTATTCAACGTATAGTGACTTGGATATTGAGATCACATCTCAAATCCAGATCTCATGGACCTCCCACAGATGCTTGATTAAATCAAGGCTGAAGATTAGAGATTCAGACCAATGTCCAATACTTGGACTAAGATTAGGTTACTTCTCTACTGAGAGGAGTCACTAAAATCCAAACCTGTTTCATTACTCCCTCGGAATGGAAGCGTCATGGTTATACAATCATTTATGATTACATCACCCTCATGTATTCCTAACACCTACACATCCTGCATACTAGAAGACCTATGATGAACCCAAAGATATAGATCAATTTTATACTATCTTCTTAAGGGTTTAATCATCAAGTTTCTCAATCTTGGTCATTTGGAATTGGTATCGATCATATGCTTTCCCAAAGCATATATCATACCTTCAAATTCTTATCATGCTTCCAAAGCACGACAACCATGCATGGAATTTGATCGGTCCCAATACCTCATGAGTGAGCTCATGTCTTCCGGTTCACAAGTGAACCTGTATGATCCCTTTGAGAGATCGTATTACTCATATGTCCTTACATGCACACCAGCTCGTCGGTGTATAGACCTTGGTTAGGTCATCAACCTATTGGTCTGCCAAATGTACATACTCATACATATAGTAATACATCTGTCTCTGGTCAGAGGAAGTGTGCCTATGTTGTGACAGCATTCAACATCGGTCTTTGGTTATCTCGATCTCATTAAGTCAACCCTTAAACTCAACTTATCTGACACCTTCGAATCACCATTCCCATGCAAAGGACCTGCATCAAGAGGTCGGTCAGATATCAACCAAATGAGAAAGAATTGCCATCTCCTACTCAGGTTGGAGATCATCACTTAATAATCATTTGATGGTGCTTGATGAGTCCTCTATCTAACTCCTTAGATATTTATCCAAGCACCAGCCTCTATGATTCAATTAATGAATCAACAACTGTATGATTATCAAGACGACCATGGTACATAACCCTATTTGTACAGAGGGACCTTATAGTGCATTCATTCATTTAATCTCAGAAAGGGAGTGAAACAATCAATAACTTTTATTGATAAATCATTTATTACAATAACATTTATTGTAGGAATAGTTCGCCTCGGGCTCACATGGCTAACAATCTTCCACTAGCCCTTAGAATCATTCATGAATAATTTATAAACCCATACTCATTACATGTTGGTCGAAAACCTTCTGTGTCAGAGGTTTGGTAAGAGGATTAGCAACGTTGTCGGTAGAGGCCACCTTTATGATGATGATATCACCACGCTTTTGAATCTCCCGAATGATGTGGTATTTCCGTTCCACGTGCTTTCTCTTTTGATGCCATCTAGGTTCCTTCGCCTGGGCAATGGCTCTCATGTTATCGCAGAGTAATGGGATGGGACTATCAGAGGAAACTGCGCCAAGTTCCTGGATGAACTTGCGCAATTAAACCGCCTTCTTTGCAGCATCTGATGCGGCAATGTACTCAGCTTCTATTGTTGAATCTGCTGTTGTGCCCTCCTTCTTGCTTCTCCAGCTCACAGCACCACCATTCAACAGGAATACAAACCTTGATGTCGACTTTCGATCATCAATATTCGACTGGAAGTCTGAATCTGTATATCCCAAGACTTGGAGATCACCATCTCAATAGACCAAGATGTAATCTCGCGTCCGTCTTAGATATTTGAAAATGTTCTTTACTGCATTCCAGTGTTGCTCTCCATAGCAGGATTGGTAACGACTTACCACTCCCACTGCATGGCAGATATCTGGCCTAGTACACATCATGGTGTACATTAAGCTTCCTACAGCTGATGCATAGGGGCATCCAGCCATGGCTTTCTTTTCCTCAATAGTTTGAGGAGCCATCCCTTTAAACAGGTGGATACCATATCTTAAGGGGAGGAAACCTTTCTTGGAACTATCCATACGGAATCGTTAAAGAATCTTCTTAATGTACCTATGTTGTGACAATCCCAATTCCTCTTTTATCGATTTCTGAACAACTTCAGGCCTAAGATGTAAGAGGCTTCTCCGAGATCTTTCATCTCGAAGGTATGAGATAGACAAATCTTAACACTGATCATCATCCCAGTATCATTCCCAATGATAAGGATGTTATCTACATAAAGCATGATGAACACAATGGCACTCCCACTAAGCTTCTTGTACACACAAGGTTCATCAGGATTCTGCACAAAATCATAACTCTTTATGGTTTCATCAAATCTGATGTTCCAGCTACGAGAAGCTTGTTTGAGCCCATAGATGGATTTCTTCAGCTTGCATACTTTGCCATCCTCAACTATGAAGCCCTGGGGTTGCTTCATATAGATATCCTCCTCTAGGTATCCATTGAGGAAAGCTGTCTTGACATCCATCTGCCAGATGCCATAGTCAAGAGATGCAACTATAGCTAGCAGTGTCCTGATGGATATAAGCATAGCCACAGGAGAGAACGTCTCATCGTAATCGATGCCTTCTCTCTGTGTGTACCCTTTGGCTATGAGTCGTGCCTTTAAAGTCTCTACTTTCCCATCAGGCCCCCTCTTTCTCTTGAAGATCCATTTACACCCAATGGGTTTTACCGCTTTAGGTAGATCCTCTAGGGTCCATACACCATTCTTATGCATGGAGTCAATTTCTGACTTCATTGCTAGCATCCATCTATACATGTCATGATCCGCGAGTGCTTCATCAAATGAAACAGGATCATTGTCAGTTTCACTTGAAACATGGAATCCATACCTTTCAGGTGGTGCAACCACCCTCGAACTTCTTCAAAGATGTATGGGTGTTTCATCTTTATTTATCTCTTCAGTTTCTGGCTCAGGAAGCTCAGAATCCTCAGGGGATTCAATGAGTTCCTCTACTTCACTTTTGTCTTGACCTTTAAGGAAATCCTCCAGAAATTTCACATCTCTAGAGACGACAACCTTTTGAGTCTCAGGGTCATAAAGCTGGTATCCAATACGATATTTTACATACCCAATGAAGTAACACTCGTGAGAGCGAGATTCCAGCTTACTTGCGTCCATATTCTTTGCATGGACCAAGCAACCCCAAACCCTCAAGTGACTAACACTGGGTTTGTTTCCATACCAGAGCTCATGAGGAGTCTTAGGTACAGACTTGCTAGGAATCTTATTTAGGATATATATTGCTCTCTACTGCATATCCCCAGAAACTAAGTGGTAAATGTGCTTTTCTCATCTTTGAACAGACCATGTCCATGATAGTCCTGTTGCGTTTTTCAGCAACACCATTAAGTTGGGGAGTTCCGGGAGGAGTGAGATTGAAGACAATTCCATTCTCTTTAAGGTATTCCTTGAATTCATCTGAGAGGTACTCGCTACCTTGATCAGATCGAATACATTTAATCTTCCTATCGGTTTGGTTCTCAACCAAAGCCTTGAACTCTTTGAACTTTTCAAAGGTTTCAGATTTATGACGTAATAGGAAGATAAACTCGTATCATGAATGGTCACCAATAAATGTCAAATAATATCGATATCCATTTCGAGTCGCGGTACTGAAGGGACCACATATATTGGTATGTACTAGGTCAAGAATACGTTCGCATCTTGTAACCTTGTTACAGAAAGGCATCCTAGTCATTTTACCTCGAATACAATGTTCACATGTAGGCAAAGATTGAACCTATAGAAAATCTAAAGGTCCATCATTTATCAATCTATTGATCCTATCAACAGATAAATGACCAAGCTTTTGATGCCAAATCATATTTGAATGATTTCCATTCTCCCTGGATCTTTTAGGGTTTTTATTAGTGGTAGTAGCATTCATGACATGTTCATCAATGCAAAATTCATAGAGTCCACCAGAAGTCAAAATACCATCAGTAATATATTTATCATATTGATTTAGGATTAATTTATTACGGAAAGGAATGAATATCCACTTCTAACAAGTTTAGATACAGATATCAAATTTCTTCTCACTTCACGTACATAAAGACACTCTTTAAGTACTAAGACTCTACCACTAGATAACGATAGTCGACAGGTCCCGACGGTGACTGCTGCAACACTTGCATCAGATCCCATCTGGATGACTATCTCCCCTTTTTCCATATTCCTAGTTTCCTGAAACAAATGCAACAAATTGCATACATGAACAGAAGCACCAAAATCAACAGCCCAACTTCGTTCTCGTCCAATGAGAAAACTAGTTTCAATGATGAAAGTAGATTTCATACCTGCAGGGGCTTTACCTTTGTCGACCGACTTTAGGTATTCCGGGCAGTTACGCCTCCAGTGCCTCGACTTCTTGCAGTGATGACAAATATCGGTTTTCTTTGACGCTATCAATGTGGATGCATTGGAAGATGAGCCAACGCCTTGACTCTTCTTCTTTCTCTTCTGGGTCGGACACTTTCGAGAACCTTGCTTCGAACTACGCTTTCCTTTGACTTGTGCAACCATTGCACTGTCAGAGGGACCATCTTTCTTCATTGCATCTTCCACAGACTTTAATGCAGCAAGAAGTCCAGCGTTAGTCGAGTCCAACTTGTTCATGTGGAATGAAACCACAAAATTATTGAAAGACTTGGGCAAAGACAACAGAATGAAGTCAGCTTGCATGTCTGCATCCATATTTTGTCCAAGGGTCTCCAGCTCAGACAAGTACCCAAATATTTTGAGTACATGTTCTCGGATTGAAGTCCCTTCCTGCATCCTGCAGCAAACGAGTTCTTTCATAATATTATAATGCTGGGTGTGGTTTATGTCACCTAACATATCTTCCAGATTCTGCATTATCTCCTGGCATGTGCTCATCTCTACATGTTGCTTCTGAAGAACATTGAAGAGTGAACCCAGAATGTAGCATCTAGCCAAGACATGATCTTCATCATACTTATCATTGTATTTCTTTCCTTCCTTCGTCTTAGGGCTTTCATGCTTGTCCTCTGTGAGTACATAACTTATGCTTTTAGCCGAGAGAACAGGTTCAAAATTACGGATCCAATCCGAATAATTTGGTCCAGTCAACTGATTGGCCTCTAGGAGCCTGCTAAGTGGGTTCATGGACTTCATTTTCTGAAATTAAGAATGCACTATATTAGAATCATATAATATATATTCAAATTTAAAAATTTATTAAGGAATTTCTAATCAAATTGGTCTTGCTTTTTCAACTTTGACAGTTCATTCCCTTATTTGCTTTCAAAGCAAGAGATATACTTACCGCTATATCTCTAACAAGAACTGGGATCTCCTCTTTACCTTTTTCACATCCCAATAATATGAGAACCTGTGACTCTAATAAAGAGAAGCGGGAACACATTCCGCCTTGCAAGTCCAACTTGCATTTCCCAGTTCGGTCTTTAACACCCGGGCCCAGCGTCGCTAAGGTGATGTTGACCCATTGTTAATTGAACCAACCGTCAACAGAATACAACTCGCTATGTGCAATCTAAAATCACCCCAATAATACGAGGACTCGATATTGGGGTCACTACGCATACGTCCTTACTCTTTCAAGAAGCGAAGAGCCCGATCCAAATGGATCGTATGCAGGAGCTGCCACTTCGGATAGACGTCTCCTATATACAATATCTGGCGACGGAACCCTTCGCCTTGACGGGAGACCATGGATGTCACTTATGTGATCCTCCATTTCTTATTCAAATTTTAATTAATTATCATGAATCATATTCATATAGTTAGTTCTTACAAGGGAAATACACATCTATTCATAATAGAGTATTTTTAAATGGATATAATTAATTTAATCACATTAAATCAATTATCAATCCAATCCAATCAACAAAGTTGATTTTTACTTGAACATATTTATGGTATTATCTCAAAGACGTATTAATTCGAATTTTAATAATTAGAAAAATACACCTTGATTTCTCCAGCATTATCGAGTCCCTACCCGCTGTCATGTCCAGTACCGGTGGGAGTGGGACAGATCGCACACGGTGCAACTTGCTACCCCAACGCTCCCCGACTAGAAACCATATCCACCTCAGGAAAGGATAATGCCCAATAGATCATTGTGTACTTGAGATGATCATCGATTTTTCAACCGAAATTATACCATATAGTAATAATCAAAGCCATTTTGATTATAAGGAAATTTTCTAAACAAATTCCCGATCCTATTCAAGCAAGTTTGTTTATTGACCGTATAACCAATTATGATCTAGATCTCATCTAATCAATTATTTGATTTAGATCGTGTCAATTAAGTAAATAATTATCACTAAATATTTCTCAAATATTTTCCATAATTATTTCAGAAAATTAATAATTAATTTCACTAATTGACTATCACATGGTTCTTGATTAGGAAAGTAATTTCAGCAGTGACACCTACTTACCAAAATTAACATATATCAATCAATATAAACCCAAATTAGATAAAATAAGTTTCCAAAGTTTGTTAACTTGATTTATGACAGAACCTAAGTGATATTTCATGCATTTCTAGGTGAAGTAAAACAATAATTAACTCCTTAATCATGTTAAGATTCGCAGTTCCCGAAACTGTGGATACATGTTCATTCAAATGACCATATCTCAAGCAAACGGAATCCAAATTACGTAAACTCAGATACTATTATTTCCTTATTTAATGGAGAACAAAATATAAGTGATTATTTCGTATTTGAAGACTTCAAACAGGGCCGAAAATGTTTACTAAACAGATGTGCGAAAATGAAATGCGACAAAAACTTTCACAACCCTAACGAATCCAATTCGTCCTAGGTTTATGGATCGTATCCAAAACCTCCGATCTAAGGCTCTGATACCAATTGAAGGATATGGGATAATTCTCAAGTGCATCATGGAAGCATGAGCATCGTCTCCATATACGATGAAGAACGACTAGTCGCACTAGTTGTTCTATGCAGCGGAATTTAAAAAATTTCATGCGATGAAACCACAAGATCCAAGAACGATTCTCAGATCATTTCATCTAAAATCACATCAAGTATATAGGAATACCTCTTATAACGTGGTTGATCAAGTCTCTATGAAAAGAGACCTCCTGTCTCAAGTCCGATCTTCGAAGAAGACGCTTGCGAGCACGTGGATGAGTCATGCGATCCTCGCAATCCAAGATGTTGATCCAAGCGTGGGAACTCCTAATCTCGTCGCACGAGATCGAACACCTTCTTCGTGAGCTAAGCACACCAAAGAAGATGGAGAATCGAGAGTTGTCGAGTCGGTGGCACAACGACGAAGCGACGACTAATCTTCTCCTCTAGGGTATGGTGGACGACTACCAATGGAGGGAGAAGAGAGGGGATGTGTGAACTAAAGAGAGGGGAGAGAGCTTGTTGTTTCTTATTTGCATAACCCTAGAGAGCATGGGGTGCCTCTCTATTTATAGGATTTTGGGAGTCCATGGATCACAATCCATGGGTCACACAAAATCAATGGATGAGATTGATTTGTGCTTCTTTCAATGGTCAAGATGTCGTTGGTAAAAAAATACAACAATAATTAATTTAATTTAGATTAAATATATTTGATAAATCAAATATAATTAAATCTTAAATTAAATCAAGCAAATATGGAGACAATTGGATGGAGATTCCACTCTCCATATATAGAGTGGACGGCTACCAATTTCCTTAGGGAAATTGTAGCCGTCCACCCTTCTAATATGGAAGGGTGGGATCTCCACCAATCTCTTGTAATCTTAGAAATCTCCACGATTTTACAATAAATTTTGTTGTAAATTATTCTACAAAAATAATTCACAATTATTTTGAGAATATTGCAATCTTACCATTGGAAATTTGTGAATCACGTTCACAACCCAACATAAAAAGTGATTTACATTTTCAATTAATTATATAATGTGAATCCAATTTACACCAATAATTAATCAACAAATATAAATCATAATAAGCTCTCTCTAATACATTACAAATCACATTTATAATATATTATGAATAATTAGATATTACTATCTACATTATTCTTATCCACAATAATTAAATCACATTTAATTATATTGGATAAATATTGGCATGCATCCAGATCATTAAATCATATTTAATTATCAATCTTTCAATGCTTAGATATAATTCAACGATGGAATTACTCTTGAACCCGTTCAAGAATAATGCGCTTTCTCCGCAGATACTTGGAGATCAGGACAGGGTGATTGTATTGTTCCAAGTATAGTGACTTGGATATTGAGATCACATCTCAAATCCAGATCTCATGGACCTTCCACAGATGCTTGATTAAATTAAGGCCGTAGACCTAATCTTCTCATTGCATCTGAATCTCACTCAGACCAATGTCCAATACTTGGACTATGACCAGGTTACTTCTCTACTGAGAGGAATCACTAAAATCCAAACCTCTTTCATCATTCCCTCGGAATGGAAGTGTCATGGTTATACAATCATTTATGATCACATCATCCTCAGGTATTCCTAACACATGCACATCCTGCATACTGGAAGACCTATGATGAACCCAAAGATATAGATCAATTTTATACTGTCTTCTTTAGGATTTAATCATCAAGTTTCTCAATCTTGGTCATTTGGATTTGGTATCGATCATATGCTTTCCCAAAGCATATATCATACCTTCAAATTCTTATCATGCTTCCAAAGCACGACAACCATGCATGGAATTTGATCGGTCCCAATACCTCATGAGTGAGCTCATGTCTTCCGGTTCATAAGTGAACCTATATGATCCCTTTGAGAGATTGTATTACTCATATGTCCTTACATGCACACCAGCTCGCCGGTGTATAGACCTTGATTAGGTCATCAACCTATTGGTCTGCCAAATGTACATACTCAGACATATAGTAATACATCTGTCTCTGGTCAGAGGATGTGTGCCTATGTTGTGACAGCATTCAACATAGGTATTTGATTATCTCGATCTCGTTAAGTCAACCCTTTGACTCAACTAATTTGACACCTCCGAATCACCATTCCCATGCAGAGGACCTGCATCAAGAGGTCGGTCAGATATCAACCAAATGAGAAAGGATTTCCTTCTCCTACTCAGGCTGGAGATCATCACTTAGTAATCATTTGATGGTGCTTGATGAGTCCTCTATCTAACTCCTTAGATATTCATCCAAGCACCAACCTCTATGATTCAGTTAATGAATCAACAGATGTATGATTATCAAGATGACCATGGTACATAACCCTTGTTGTACAGAGGGATTTTATAGTGAATTCATTCATTTAATCTCAGAAAGGGAGTGAAATAATCAATAACTTTTATTGATAAATCATTTATTACAATAACATTTATTGCAGGAACGGTTCACCTCGGGCTCACATGGCTAACACAACCCTGGAGCAGTCCTCCCGGTGTCAACCCATGGCCTCCAGTCATGTTACGGACACCTTCATGACCGACTAAGTTTCTCCCCATGGTTGGGGGAGTTCAGACAATATCGGAGTGCCCTCAGGCACTCAGCCTAAGCCCTTAATGTCCCCTAACTCTCCTTAGTGTTTTTCTCTTTTTTAATTAGGCATACACATACCACCTCACCCCAAATTGATTGCTCCTCCTCACTCACTAAACCTCCGTCGTCCACACACACCACTTCGATCACCCAGTGCCTTCCTCCAGAACCTAATACACTCCAGGCTTTCTCCTCCGATCATATCAGAGAAGAACCCACTTCGGGCTTCCCCGTTCTCTGTAAGCCAGTGATGAGCCGCAAATCCGAGAGACTAAGGAGAGAAGGTATGAATGGTCGTTGCGACCTCAACCTCTCGAGTCGGACTCAACAAGAAAATTTGAAGACCACTAAATATCAAAATCAAACAAATAAGGCAAACAGCGGTCTCACTATTTTATTTAACCTGGTATAGCTACCAGGGTCGAACTCAAGGAAAACGGACTAGCGAAACGCCTACGAAGTAGTCGGGAATGAAATAAAACAAAAGAAGTATTTTTGGTGGATTTTATATTTTCAATTTTTTGTAATTTTTAAAATCAATAAAAAATGAATAAAGAATCCTAAAAAGTCACAAACAACAAATTATTTAACACAACAAAAAGAGTCAGAAAATTAAAATATTTTTTTTGGATTTTATAATTTTTCAAGTGTTTCTGGTAATTTTCTCAGATTTTTATGATTTTTAGGGAATTTTCTAATAATGAAATAAGGCAAAATGAAAACTAATATGCAGCCAGAATCTAAAGGCTATTTAAAATTAACTAAATAGCCTATAAAATTCCAGAGACAATTTTATGATAAATCTAACTAATGGAAAAGAAATTGCATTTTTTGGTATTTTTAATAATTTTTTATGTTTTTATGAGTTTTTCAATGTTTTTCAATTTTTAAGGGTTTTATAAATCTAAAAATGACAAAAATTGGACCGAAATAAACGCAACAAAAGAAGCAAAAGTAATTTTTTTAGAATTTTTGGAGTGTTTTTAATATTTTTAGTTGATTTTTAAATTCAGACAATAGCAAATTGCAAGGTTTTTTAATTTTTAAAAAATAGAAAATGAAAAAAAATCAATCCAAAAATTCACAGAAATTTTTACAACATGGCAGGAGCCATGTTTCTAAATTTCGTGAAATTTGGATTAAGTTTGATATTTTATTCAATCAATCAAAGATGCACAACACATAGGGACCCAGTTGCAAATATTAAAAACTATCCAGCCAAACAATAACATGCGGAAGAAATGTAGGGCTGGAAATGCAAAAAGCGCAGGCACGCACGAGGGCGGCACGTGAAGCACACAAACAGGGGTATATATGCAAATCTCATTTATCAAAGTTCAAACAGTAACAACAATAAACCTCGGGAAGAAAATTGCAAATAACCTAAACAACACGTGACAGACCACGTGCAACACACTCAGAAGGATTAATTTGCAAATAAAATAAACACAAGGTCCTGAATGCAATTTATCCAAAATAAAAACAACTTCTTAGAATATTTACAGGACTAAACTGAAATATGAAAAGTGCTATGGGACTAAGTGTAAATTATCCCTTTATTTCAGATCCACGGTCGAGGAGTCTTCACTTGAGATCGAACGGCTCTGATTAGCTGATACCCCTTTGACGATCAACAAATGAGATCTGATCCTCAGATGGATCCAACGGATGCGAGCTCCCCGTAGATGGATGGTTGAGACTAGACCTGGCGGAGGACCTCGATCAGACGGCGGAGGAGGGTCCTGGATGAGCGGCGAAGAACTCGCCGCCAACGAACTTCGAACAGCCGATATGCGTGGTTGGGAGCTCCTCCGATGCTGCACTGTTAGGCGAAACGACGCTGGAGATGGTCCGCAGCGAATAGTGGGCTCCCATGAGGCCGGGAGGTCCTGGAGGACCCCGGCGATGCTAAGGCACCTGGAGCTCCTGTGCTCGGGTGTTGGACCTCAAGATGAGGTCCTTCTTCTGTCAAACCTGCAGAGGAAGATTGCTGGGTCGAGGGCAAAGTGCCTCGACCCGTTAGTGGGTGAAGGGGGTGACGGGGCGAGGTGGAGCGATGCTCTCCGACGAGGCGACGGTGGAGGAGAGCGATATCCCTGTTCCGGGGCGAACCAGGGGGAACGAAGGGGTGAAGAATGTGGATAGGAGTCTCGTGAAGATGATGGGGTCGTCGGAATGGGCAACCGATGGTCTAGTCACGAAGGATAAGGCAGAGAAGCTCGGTTGACCGGATTCTAAAATTTGGAATCTAAAGAAGGCTAGAGGCTATCGAAGGTACCTGATGGCTGATGGCGTCTGTGTTGGAGGTCAGCTACCTCCTGGGATCTTCGCCTCAATGGAGCGACGTCTCCAGAGGCTTGGGCTCGCCGGTGGCGGAGCACAGCGAGAGGGCTCATCGGACCTAGGGCTAAGGGCTTCAAGGCCTCACTGCAACAATCCCCTACACTCGCTGTCGCTCAAGAAGGAGAATGGATGTCACTGGGGTTGAAGACAATGGCAAAGATGCGTGAAAATTACGGCTCCAGGTGAACTTATACTCGATGAGGTCCGACAAAGATGGAACTCGGGTGCGCAATCCCAGGAGCGGACCCCTAAGAATGATGTCGGGCGTGAATCACGGGTCCATCCTCGATAGTCGGAGCCTCAAATCACTGCAAATGGTGGACGGATCAGTGCGAGAGAATTTGGCGAATATCGGGTTGGCACTAGGATCCACGGGAAGAGTGGTCCTGGGGGGAGTTGACCGGGGGTCAACAATCCCCCATGGACCAATCACAAAATTCAGAGTCAAGATTATTTGGAAATTAAATTGAAGATAACATATGATTTTATTTAAAAATATTTACAAAATAAAAATTGTTTATTTATTTTTAAACTATTTCTAGTGATTTTTATTTTTTTTTGAAAAATAAATTATGTTATATACAATATAGTATATTATATACAAATATAAAATACCAATGTATTTTGTACTTTTATTTTTAATTTATTATTTTTGTACAAATACCCTAATTTTATATTTTATTTATTTAAAACATAAAATTTGGTATATAAAATAATTTTTATTTTATTTTATTTTTATTGAATATTTACAAAAGTAAAATAAATAGATATAGGTACATATATACATGGTATGTACAATGTGAAGAGAGAGAAATTATTTTATTTTTGTTTTTATTTTCTTTTTCTCATTTTTATTATATTTTTAGAAATATATATGTACAAAATAAGAGAAACATATTTTTATTTTTATTTTTGTGAAAATAAAATATGTACATAAGATGGGGTTTTACACAAGGTTGAATGACCCTATCTCTCTCTACTCATTTTATTTGGCGATCAGGCCCATATTGGGCCCTCTCTTGGGTTCAGGTCACTCAATATTTATTCTAAATATTTCTCTCTTCTTCTTTATTTCCTTATTCTTTTATTTTTGCACAAATACATGCTAATTATTGAATAATAACAAATGCATGCATTTTGGTAACTTATTGTATTTACAACTATATGCATGATGTTTTGCAAGGATAAATAGCTAAAACAAAAGAATAAAGAGTGATGACTGAGTATTCGTCACCCCCTATACTTTACTTTTTCTATCCCTTAACAAACACTTATTTGAAAAAGAAGTGAAAAAGAAAAGGAAAGAAAAAGAAGGGAAGAAAGATGAATCAATGTTGATTATTAAACTTATCTTCATTAAATTGAAGTATGGAGTTTAGTCAGATCTTTGAATTATTAATTTGTCGGAACCTTATTTAGACTTAGGTTTAAAACTTAACAGTCTCTAAGTTCCACTAATCTATAGTCAAGAATCCCCAATAATCCAGATCTGAACAAGTCTACATACACAAAATCTGATGACCATGAAACTTTTCTTGTACTGTGTAAGTGATATAGCTCTCCACCTCAGAAATAGCAAAGTGACAACCCCCCTCAATAAGGTAACTCTAATACCCTAGTCTGGCAACTCTTTCCTCGAGGAGCGGGGTATTCCCTTCTAAGTTCAAGTTCAACCGGCTCAAGAAGAGGAGGAAGAAGAGAATGGACCATGGCCGGTGTAGCCATGTATCCTTGGGAGCTCAACCAGTGTAGCTAAGTCTCCCTGCTGCAAGCTTCACGAGATGGAACATGGATAATATAAGCTTTGCTTTATTTGACTATATACACTCCGGTGGGAATATCATTTTCTCGCAGACCCACCACTTTTTTGGAGTTATTCTTTTCTTTTTGCACATTTTTTTGATGTGCATATATACAACATATCTACATGGTGCAGCATATATACATAAGGAGTTTTTCCTCTTGAGCCAGTAGACTATCCCTCTTTTGAAGCATTATTGCAACCCACAACTCCTGCCGTTAGACCTCACGGCTACTAGACCAAGTTGAGACGCACTTCCTTCACTATAAGAAGAAGAGAGGTTCTGCCTAGAAGTACTACCCTCATATGCTACCCCAAGTCAAAGACTTCCTCCTCACCACCTCATCCGTAGAGAGCTATGTGTAAAGTGCTGGTCCAAGTAAAGCCATTATCTGTGAGAGTCATGCGTGTGTTGTTATGTGTTCTACTTAGGCTCATCAAGATGACATATGATCATAGCCTAGTGGACTCAAAGAATTAAGTCACCATGGACCTGAAAAGTCTCAACCCTAAGCCCTATAAGGTTCCTCTTAGAATTAGGTGGATTAAGATCTTAACCAAGCTCTATTTTTCAATTTATTTCCAGGCTAGTTTAAATGTCAACTATGATTCGGAAAAACTGTACAAATATTTACAAACATGCAAGTTTTACAAAATTTTTAAAAGTATGCAAAATTTTTGAAAATATTTGAAAACATGGATGTATGCATGAATTCAAAGTTTTGCAAAATATTTACACAAATTTACACAAGGTTTTTGCAAACTTTTTGTTTTTCAAACATTTTACAAAAATTGTATACTCTATACATAATTTTGATATGAAAATATTTACACACTATTTACACAAAAGATTTTACAAACATTTTTACAAAAATAATTTTTATAAATAGCTATGTATGTGCAGGAAAATTTTTTTTTTACAAGAAAAATTAATAATATTTTTTTTATGGATTTTAAGGATTTTTAGCCATTTTTATATTAACACACTCACACAAAGTACGAGTTATGGTTAAAGTATATATGAAATATATACAACACCCCCCTATACTTAGCTCGAACGATGTCCTCAGAGTGAATAAAGAGTGATGAAGAAGACATAACTTGTGCTTAGTATAGGGAAGTGAAAAGGAAAAGCTATATACAAAGACGAATGAAAGAATAGAAATGAAAAGGTCTCAGGGTTTCCCCCTATACTTAGGATCAAGTAATCCTAAGTATAGCAGGTTGTACACAAAGGGAAATCCGAGTGGAGAATGTACAGGGTCTACCTCCCCTATACTTAGGGTAAAATATCCTTAAGTATAGGCAGCAAAATAGAGATAGAAAAGAATAAAAAGAAACTCAAAAGTCTCACACCCCCTATACTTAGGGTAAAGTACGCCCTAAGTATAGCATAACTAATGATGCAAATGGGGTGTTGGACTGAAGAATAGTGTGATATGGACATCTGGATGGTCGGGAGAACAGTGATAATCAGGCGTGAGATGCAATAGATGTGAGTCAAGAGACCACATCTCACACAAAATGAATAGGGGCAACGTCAACGACCAGCGGCTCATGATCTAGATATGGTTTGAGTCGCTGCCCGTTAACACAAAAGGTAGCCTCAGATGACAACTCAGATATGTCGATGCTTCTGTTGTCGTGTACCTTTCGAACTAGATAGGGTCCCTTCCATTTTCTCTGCAACTTCCCTGGAAATAAACGAAGCTTAGCATCGAACAACCATACTCTCTGTCCTAGCTCAAACTGCTTGTGGCTGATATGAGAATCATGCCACTCCTTCACTCTCTCCTTATACTGTAGGCTGCTCGAAAAGGCTGCATCACGAAGCTCCTCCAGGGCTGCTAACTCTTCCCTCCTCTGATCTCCTACAGTCATTGGATCCAAAAGTATATCAGTGACTGCTCAAAGTGACCTATGTCTCAGCTCAACAGGTAAAAGGCAGGGCTTGCCATAAACGAGGCGAAAGGGAGATGTACCCAAAGGAATCTTGAAGGACGTCCGATATGCCCACAAGACCGAGTCCAAAAGTTGTGACCAATCCTTTCGGTCAGGGCGGACAACCTTCTGCAGAATAGTCTTGATCTCCATGTTCGACACTTCAGCAAGACCATTGGTCTGAGGATGATACGGTGTGGCTACTCGATGGTCTATGCTGAACTCGCTAGCAAGGGCCTTTACCTTGTCGTTGACGCAATGAGACCCCCCGTCAGATATCAAAACTCTAGGAACCCCGAACCGTGAAATGATATTCTTCCTCAAAAATCTGCAAACAGTCCTAGCATCTGCGGTTCGGGTGGGGATGGCCTCAACCCAACGACTAACATAATCCACGGCCAACAGAATGTACTCAAATCCCTGACTCTTAGGGAATGGACCCATGAAATCGATGCCCCATGCATCAAAAACCTCAGTGAATGGGTTGCATCGAGATCATATCATGCTGTCCACAAGTACCCATCCTCTGACAGTCAGTACACCTCTTCGCGAACTCATCGGAGTCCTTGAAGAGGGTAGGCCACCATAGGACGGATTGGAGCACTTTCTGTGCCGTTCTCCTCCCAGAGTGATGTCCTCCTGCCTCAAGCTTGTGGTAGTATGGTGCTCCTCCTGAGGAATGCACCGACGCCAGACACTATCCCCTTCTTCATGATAAAGGATGGGATCCTCCCAATGGTAGAACTTGGCCTTCACGAGGAAGGTCTCAAGTCGCTGCCTGGGCCAATCTTGTGGAACTTTCTTGGTAACAAGATAGTTCATAATATCGACGTACCACAGGAGAGAGGCGATAGCATGGATCGCCTCATCTGGGAAGGTCTCACAAATAGGCTCAGTCTGCTCAGAATCCTCAAGAAACTCCAATCGGGAGAGATGATCCGCCACCACATTCTTGACTCCATGCTTATCCGTAATCTCTATATCAAACTCCTGGAGTAGAAGGATCCATCTGGTCAATCTGGCTTTGGCATCCTTCTTTGAAATGAGGTACCTGATGGCGGTATGATCAGTAAAGATGGTCACCTTAGATCCAATGATGTACGATATGAACTTATCTAGGGCGAACACTACGGCTAGCATCTCCTTCTCGGTGATGGTGTAGTTTCACTGAGAGGCATCCAAAGTCTGGCTAGCGTAGTGAATAGCAAAGGGAATTCCATCCCTCCTCTGTTCCAGCACGGCCCCTACGGCAAAATCGGAGGCATCCGTCATGATCTCGAATGGGAGAGACTAATCAAGCAGCTGGAGGACATGAGCCTCTACAACTAGACTCTTGAGAGTCTCAAATGACGCAAGACACTTATCATCCACAGTGAACTCGTTGTCTTTCGTCAGCAGATCAGTCAACGGCCGGGCAATCCTGCTGAAATCATGAATGAATCATCGGTAGAAACCGACATGCCCCAGAAAAGACCGTAACTGTCGCAAGTTGGATGGTGGACTGAGTTTCCTAATGATATCCACCTTGGCCAGATCAACCTCCATGCCCCTGTTGGAGATGATATGGCCAAGCACCGTCCCTTGAGTCACCATGAAGTGACTCTTCTCCCAAGAAAGCACCAGATGGACCTCTATGCATCGCTGGAGGACGCGGTCTAGGCAGTCAAGACAAGCATCAAACCCGTCACCGTAGACCGAAAAGTCGTCCATGAAGACCTCCAAGCACTCACCCACCATGTCCGAAAAGATGGACGACATACACCTCTGGAATGTCGCCGGGGCGTTACACAATCCAAAGGGCATCCGTCTGAAAGCATATGTCGCAAAGGGACAGGTGAAGGTGGTCTTGTCTTGGTCCTCAGGCGCAATGGCCACCTGATTGTATTCGGAGTACCCATCCAAAAAGCAGTAGTGACTCTTCCCAGCTAGCCTCTCTATAATCTGATCAATAAAAGGCAGCGGGAAATGATCCTTCTTGGTGGCCTGGTTCAATCGTCTATAGTCCACACAGACCATCCAAGAAGTGGGTACCTAGGTAGCGATCTCCTCTCCAGACTCACTAACAACTATGGTGATGTTCGTCTTCTTGGGCACCACATGCAATGGACTGACCCACTTAGAGTCATAGATGGGGTAGATAAAATCGACGCTCCACCATTTCGAGATCTCCTTCATGACAACATCTTGAAGGTTTGGGTTAAGCCACTGCTGGAACTCACACGACAGCTTTGCGTCCTCTTCGAGATAGATATGGTGGGAGCGCAGGGCCAGGCTTATCCCCTAGATTGGCTACGCTCCATCCTATCGCTTTGCGATTCTTTTCAAGAACCCCCATCAGATGAGATTCTTTCTCTCCAGTCAAATCTGATGAGATGATGACTGGGTGCATCTCATGTTCGCTCGCAAGGAACCTATACTTCAGCGATGATGACAAGGGCTTCAGCTCTGGACAACTGGGTGCTGGCGGATCTGGCCTCTGAAATGTCTGAGTGAATGCGACCAAATCTGCATGGGAGAATGAGAACTCTCGCTGAAAATATGTATCTGATGAAATCTGCTCTGCTGGTGTATCTCTGCTCTGAATGGAATCAGCCTCCATTCTAGCTGTAGGCTCTGGGGAAATCAGACAAAGAATCAAATCATCAAACTTTGCCCAATCTATGTCTGACTCCGAGGGATCTGAATTGGTATCAACAGAAGAATCTACCTCGCGATCAGGAACCGGCTCTGTTGCCTCAAATGTATCCTGGACCAGGAATGTGTTCTCCAAGCTCTCCTCTACTGGCATCTGCGCATCAGCGGGATCTGAAGGTGAGAGGATGGCCTGTGCAACTGGATTGTACCAAACTGCCTCATCGTCTGTAATCACAAAATCACAGTCCTGGTGGATGTCTCGCTCTGCCTATGCCATCTTCTCTGAATCTGAAGGCGACTCTGAGCAAGCTGAATCTCTGGCTCTAGTCTCCTTGATCATCTCTATTTGTATACTCTCGCCCTCGACGCGAAAGTATAGCTTCCCGCTATCATGATCGAACACTGCCTTGGCTGTGGCCAAGAACGGGCATCCTAAAATGTTGGGGGTATCGGTCACGGACTCAGGGATCTCCATTTCCAACACAACGAATTCCACGGGGAATTTCAGTCCCTGAATCGTGACGACAACGTCCTTCAGCAACCCCTTCTGCCTCTTGACAAATCGATTAGCAAACTGAAGAATCGTCCTGTTCTGTCGTAGAGGGCCCAACTCGAATCGGTCGAGTAAGGCTGCCGGAAGTAGGTTGATCGAAGACCTGCTGTCTAATAGAGTACGATCGAACCTCTGCTCGTGAATGTGGCATCTGACATAAGGGGCTCCTGCATCTGGCCTCTTGCCTAGCAGACGGTTCTGAATCACGAAGCAAGTGGTGTGAGTGAGCACATGGATCTCTGACTGGTGGTTCCTCCTCTTCCTCTGAACGGTAGTCTTGTCTCTAATGGATCTCTGGAAGAGAGGGATGCTGGCTGAACTCTAGCTGGCGGGACTTTTTTGGATCTTTTTTGGTCCCCTTAGCCAAGCTGAGTGCTTGGGGAAAGGGGATGACTGGGTCCTTCTCAGATGAAGGACTAGGATCGGGTCTATGCTGCTCAGGCAAAGTAGAATCCACACAATCATCATCAATCAACACAGATGGATCCACAAATACTAAACCATTTCCTTTATTCACAGAAGTATCCTGAGATACATGAACTGAAGGGAAAACAACATGAATAGAACTGGAAATGGTGGCCTTAGCACCACCCTCGGCATCTGGAATCGCGACATCAGTACTGCGCTCTGGCTCAACAACAATATTGGCATCAGTACCACCTCCTCCATCTGGTGAAGCAACGGCCTCAGTACCATCGTCTGGAACAATGTCCTTGGTGGCATCAGCACCACTGTCATCATCATGTGCATGAGCGGCATCAACACCGCCCTCCTCCTCGTCTGGCGCTCCTAAATCTGCATGGGATCGTCGCTCAGACGAGGCGCCGCATGTTGGCATCCTACCACTCCTAAGTGTAACAAAATCAGCATCAAACATGTATGCAGTAATATCACCAAGGGAATCACTAGGAGTGGTAGTCTCTGTGAACTCTACCTGCTCAGACTTCCTCTTGAGGTTGTTCGGGTTCGGCTCGATCTGGGCAGGAATGGTGGCCTTCCCCTTCACGATCTCTCCCATCTCCTGTCTGAACTCATCCATCTCCCGTCTGAAAGTAGCCTGTTGATCGGAGATGAGGCGGGCTAAGTCGTCTAAGGCTGGGTTCTCATAGGAGGGCCCATGAGAACCTGAAGGGTGGCCTCGCTGGTAATGAGGCTGCTGCTGCTGGTGAGAGAGGTAAGGGGGCTGGGAGTGATACTGCTGAGGCTGCTGTGGCTGCCTCCAAGACTGTTCCTACTGATAGGGACGAGGACCATGCCGCTGGTAACTCTGTTGTGGCTGCTGCTGGTGTGACGGGAACTGGGGCTGCTAGTGCTGCTCTCATTGATGTCGTACTGGCCACCCTGAACTGGAGGTTGCTGCTGGGAACTGGTACCTCCGATCGTCCAACAGAATCCGGGATGGTCTCGTCGGATCCCAGGCTGGGGTTGGTCATACCATATCTCGTTGACATCCATCAACGACTCCTGCTCATAAGTGGGTGGGGGAGTACTGCCAGGGGTCGATCCGACTGATACACCACCATCTGGCTGTCCTGAGATGGTGGTGACTAGACGTACCGCTGCTGTTGCGGCTGGTAGGGCTCCGCCTGAACAAGGTAAACCTGTCGGTACTGGGTGGAGGGCTGGGCCGAACTGCTGTTGCTGCCGGTGTCTGCCTGTGACCTAAGACGAGGCTGAGAAGCCGTATGGTCTCCTGGAGACACATGATCTGTGTCTTTAGGTCACTCAGCGTCTGTGCCATTTGATCTATCTGTGACATCCCCTGGCACTGCTTCTTCTCGATCAGCTCGATCCGGTCCAGCTTCTCGCTGATGATACCCATGTCGGTGGCTGTCGACTCTGCCTGCATTGCTGCCGTTGACGAAGTAGAGGGATCGGCATCGACCCGTGCTATCCTCTAATAGGACACAGCCTGTGGCTGGGGCTTCCCATATGTGTAGAGGCAGGTATGAGACATGACAGTGTATTTCTTGGCCATCTCCTCGTAGATGGCCCAGACCTGGTCCTCATCCTTGACGAAATACGATCCTCCACAGGATGCATTCACCAACCCCTGCAGCTCTGGCGTAAGCCCGCAGAAAAAGCTCTGAAAAAGGTTCGGCTTCGAGATGTCATGATGCGGGCATCGGTCTGTAAGCTCCCTGAAGCGATCCCATGCCTCGTGAAAATGCTCGTTGGGGAGCATGGAAAAGTTGCTGATCAGAGCCCTCGCTGCATTGGTCCGGCCGAGTGGATAATACTTGTTGAGATACTCATTCCGGAGATGTTCCCATGTCGTCACAAATCTCCCTAAGTGCTTCAGCCAGTTGGATGCTCTATCAACGAGGGAGAAGGAGAATGCCATCATCTAGATGGTGTCCTCATCCACGCTGCGATCGTGGACAGTGCTGCAAATCATCTCAAACTCCTGGAGATGAAGATGTGGCTCCTCGGTGGTAAGTCCGTGAAAATGAGGAAGGAGCTGAATCGTCTGTGGCGAGAACTTGAAGTCTCCCACTATGGCTGGAAACACGATCCATCTATGTGTCAAAGTTGCACCAGGGTTGTGCAACTCTCTCATCGGGCGCGCTCCTGCTGCTGGCTGAACTGGCTGCTCTCCCTCAAGAATATCTCCTCCACTGGGACCGCGCTGCTCTCTATCTGCTCTCATCTTCTCCATCTCCCGGCGCATGTCAACCATGAAAGCTCCCTGGTCACGTATTTATCTCTGCATCATCTCGAGGGAGGCTAATAGGATGTTGTTGATCGCACCCTGGTCCAGTACATATGTCTGCTCCGCTCGGGGACCGTCGGTGTACTCCTCATTGCTGGCCATGGTCTCTATAAAGGCAAAAGACCCAAACTCATGTGCCGATAAATCAACTGGTTGCTACTCTCTCTGATCGGGCACTGGCACCTCAGGACTGGTAGTAGAAGGGTGGTCAAGAGGGAACATGGTGGAATCGAACTCAGGTTCGGAGAGCGGGTCTCAGCTCTCACGAACCAACCTAGATGAGCGGGCAGGAGTGCTCAAAAGCGGTGCAGCCAGAGGCTGCCTAAGGGACCTCTTACCCATCGTCTTGATCTGGCGAGTAAGGCAGATGAGATCTGGAAAGCAAACAGGATCAGGAAGATAATACCCCCAATTCACCAACGTACGCAGAGATGATGACCGTAAGAGTTCGGTCTTTTATCTTGTTGTTTTTATTTAGGTTATAAGATAGTCTATTAGAGCGATTAGAGAGCTGTTAGGAATCCAACGCCCCCAGGAGGTTGTCCCGATCCCAAATTAGATCGTTTTCAGCCAGTACAAGCCGCGGACCGTTTACCGGCTACCCGATTGGCTCACTCTGTTAAGGATATCGCGGCCTTCTTTACTGGAGACCGGAGCGATCCTTACTGGAGAACGACTAGCTCAAAACCAGTAGTCTGAAAAGGGGTCGGATATGGCTCTAGCCTAGTGTGTGTGTCACTCTCTCGCCCAATCAAACCATCTAATGAGGGGATTGCTCTCCCAATACAAAATTTTGGCTGAACTGATTTTAAGATCAAGTTTGCTTAAATAGTCTCAATTTTATGATTTCACTATTTTAGGTATTTTTCAAATAAAACAACCGCCTAATGAATTTTTTGGTTCTCCTGATGATTATTAAGTCTAGAAAACAGGGGGAGAAGATGAAAAAGCCGATGTACGATGAAATCAATGATGCATGCTGAGTAAGAATGTGTACCTTTCCTCCAGCTCTCTACATGCAAAATGATCCGCGCATAATTGAAAGACAAAAAAATAAACTAAGCTAAATGATGCAGCGAGGATAACGGCCTTAATAGAAATTTCTACACGTGAAGAACAGGAGCCAACGGGTCAGCATGAGGGGTCGGGGTCCGGTCTCTGATGTTGATCGGTGTCCGTCATGACGGATCCTGACAGCGCTGTATATGGCCTCTAGCAGCAAGTGACCCCTCGAGTGACCGGGTTAGCTTTTAATTAATTAATTAATTAATTAATTAAGGTCCAATTATTGGTCTATAGGAACATACATCTAATTAAGGTTGGGCCCTAATTAATTACGTCACAGAGCAAGAAATTCCTAAGCTAAGGCTAAATTCTCGAGAAACAAATAAAAATAAAAGGCGATAAAAACTCAAAGCCGGTGAAAAACCGCGGTGAGGTCCCTAGAGCACATCGGTGCCCGGTGAAATAGACCTCGATCAAACACCACAAAGTCTTTGAAAGTCTGAGTCTGTCCTAGTATTATTACAATAATAATAATGGCAATAAAACTAGTCTAAGTCTAATCTAACTACGCTCCCTCACTCCCGCTCGACTCCCTCGTGCTCTCCTGCGGCTCTATGCAGAAAAGAGTCGCCTCCGAATTTTGCGGTTGCGTCGGCTTCCCGAAGAAAGACGCCTCGGTCCTCAGGCCCTCACAAGAAAGATAAACAAGAGATGTCAGACCACAATTATTAGAATAATGCAAAAATGAAATAAAATAAAATAAAATGCAAAAATAAAAAAACCAAATAAAATAAAAAGAAATAAAACAAACAAAAACAAAAATAAAAAGAAAACAAATAAAGAAAAAATAAAAGAAAATAAAAGCAAAGGAAAAATCTGCGAAAACCGCGAAAGAAACAAAAGCCGTGAAAAAGACGCGAAATGAAAATCGAAAAAGAAAATTGACTACTAAGCCGTGCTCCCCGGCAACAGCGCTATTCTGATGAGCCGGAAATCTGAGAGACTAAGGAGAGAAGGTATCAATGGACGTTGCGATCTCACCCTCTCGAGTCGGACTCAACAAGAAAATTCAAAGACCACCAAATATCAAAATCAAATAAACAAGGCAAATAGCGGTCTCGCTATTTTATTTAACCTGGTATAGCTACCAGGGTCGAACTCAAGGAGCACAAATTGGCGAAATGCCTACAAAGTAGTCGGGAATCGAAAATAAAATAAAAGAAGTATTTTTGGTGGATTTTATATTTTCATTTTTTTGTAATTTTTAAAATCAATAAAAAACGAATAAAGAAACCTAAAAAGTCACAAACAACAAATTATTTAACACAACAAAAAGAGTCAGAAACTTAAAATAAAAATATTTTTAGATTTTATATTTTTCAAGTGTTTTTGGTAATTTTCTCATATTTTTATGATTTTTAAGGAATTTTCTAAAAATGAAATACGACAAAAATGAAAACCAATGTGCAGCCAGAATCTAAAGGCTTTTTAAAATTAACTAAATAGCCTATAAAATTCCAGAGACAATTTTATGATAAAGTAAAATCTAACTAATGGAAAAGAAATTGCATTTTTTTAATTTTTAATAATTTTTAATGATTTTTATGAGTTTTTAGTGTTTCTCAATTTTTAAGGGTTTTATAAATCCAAAAATGACAAAATTAGGATAGAAATAAAAATGCAATAAAAGAAGCATAAAGTAATTTTTTTAGAATTTTTGGAGGGTTTTTAGTATTTTTAGTTGATTTTTAAATTCAGAAATTAGCAAATTGCAAGGTTTTTTAATTTTAAAAAAATAGAAAATGAAAACAAAATCAATCCAAAAATTCATAGAAATTTTTACAACACGGCAGGAGCCATGTCTCCAAATTTTGTGAAATTTGGATGAAGTTTGTTTTTTATTCAATCAATCAAAGATGTACAGCACACAGGAACCCAGTTGCAAATATTGAAAACTATCCAGCCAAACAATAATACGCGGAAGAAATGTAGGGCTGGAAATACAAAAAGCCCAGGCATGCACGAGGGCGGCACGTGAAGCACACAAACAGGAGTATATATGCAAATCTTATTTATCAAAGTTCAAACAGTAACAACAATAAACCTTAGGAAGAAAATTGCAAATAACCCAAACAACACGTGACAGACCACGTGCAACACACTCAGAAGGACTAATTTGCAAATAAAATAAACATGAGGTCCTGAATGTAATTTATCCAAAATAAAAACAACTTCTAAGAATATTTACAGGACTAACCTGAAATATGAAAAGTGCTAAGGGCCTAAGTGTAAATTACCCCTTTATTTCAGATCCACAGTCGAGGAGTCTTCACTTGAGATCGAACGACTCTGATTAGCTGATACCCCTTCGACGATTAACGGACGAGATCTGATCCTCAAATGGATCTAACGGATGCGAGCTCCCCGTAGATGGATGGCTGAGATTAGACCTGGCAGAGGAGCTCGATCGGACGACGGAGGAGGGTCCTGGATGAGCGGCAAAGAACTCACCGCCGACAAACTTCGAACGGCTGATACGCACGGCTAGGAGCTCCTCCGATGCTGCTCTGTTGGGCGAAACGACGTTGGAGATGGTCCGTAGAGAATAGTGGGCTCCGATGAGGCCGGGAGGTCCTGGAGGACCCCGACGACGCTAAGACACCTGGAGCTCCTGTGCTCGGGTGCTGGACCTCCAGTTGAGGTCCTTCTTCTGTCAAAACTGCACAGAAAGATTGTTGGGTCGAGGGCAAAGTGCCTCAACCCGTTAGCGGGTGAAGGGGGTGACGGGGCGAGGCGGAGCGATGCTCTCCGGCAAGGCGACGGTGGAGGAGAGTGATATCCCTGTTCCGGGGCGAACCAGGGGGAACGAAGGGGCGAAGAATGTAGATAGGAGTCTCGCAAAGATGATGGGGTCGTCGGAATGGGCAACCGATGGTCCAGTCACGAAGGATAAGGCGGAGAAGCTCGGTTGACCGGATTCTAAATTTTGGAATCTAAAGAAGGCTAGAGGCTATCGAGGGTATCTGATGGCTGCTGGCGTCTGTGCTGGAGGTCATCTACCTCCTGCGATCTTCACCTCAATGGAACGACGCCTCCAGAGGCTCGGGCTCGCCCGTGGCAGAGCACGGCGAGAGGGTTCGCCGGACCTAGGGCTAAGGGCTTCAAGGCCTCACTACAACACTCCCCTACACTCGTTGTCACTCTAGGAGGAGAATGAAGGTCACTGAGGTCGAAGACAATGGCCGAAGATGCGTGAATAATGCGGCTCCAAGTGAACTTATACTCGATGAGGTCTGATAAAGATGGAACTCAGGTGCGCAATCCGAGGAGAGGACCCCTAAGAATGATGTCGGGCGTGAATCACGGGTCCATCCTCGGTAGTCAGAGCCTCAAATCACTGCAAATGGTGGACGAATCAGTGTGAGAGAATTTGGCAAATATCGGGTTGGCACCAGGATCCGCGGGAAGAGTGGTCCAGGGGGGAGTTGACTGGGGGTCAACAATCCCCCGTGGACCAATCACAAAATTTAGAGTCAAAATTATTTGGAATTTAAATTAAAAATAGCAAACGATTTTATTTTAAAATATTTACAAAATAAAAAATGTTTATTTATTTTTAAACTATTTTTTAGTGATTTTAATTATATTTTTTTGAAAAATAAAATATGTTATGTACAATATAGTATATTATATACAGGTATAAAACACCAATGTATTTTATACTTTTATTTTTAATTTCTTATTTTTATAAAAATACCGTAATTTTATATTTTATTTATTTACAACATAAAATTTGGTATATAAAATATTTTTTATTTTATTTTTATTGAATATTTATAAAAGTAAAATAAATAGATATATGTACATATATACATGGTATGTACAATATGAAGAGAGAGAAATTATTTTTTTTGTCTTTATTTTATTTTTCTCATTTTTATTATATTTTTAGATATATATATATATACAAAATAAGAGAAACACATTTTTATTTTATTTTTGTGAAAATAAAATACGTACATAAGAGGGGGTTTTACACAAGGTTGAATGGCCCTATCTCTCTCTACTCATTTTATTTGGCGATCAGGCCCATATTGGGCCCTCTCTTGGGTTCAGGTCACTCAATATTTATTCTAAATATTTCTCTCTTTTTCCTTTATTCCTTTATTCTTTTATTTTTGCACAAAGACATACTAATTATTGAATAATAACAAATGCATGCATTTTGGTAACTTATTGTATTTACAACTATATGCATGATGTTTTGCAAGGATAAATAGCTAAAATAAAAGAATAAAGAGTGATGAATGAGTATTCATCAACCAACCATCCATCCACTTTAGCACGCCCCAGCTATTCCCCCTAACCCACCTTGCTGGTATCTTCCTCAATTGTCAGATTTTGGGAGGAGCTCTGTTCTAGAGATCTGCCTCCGACAAGCTTGTGTCAAAAGCAAACTCCATAGGGCTCTACTCCTTCTCCTACCCCCGAGCTTCATCGCCAAGTATTCGGAAAGCTTCATGGATCTTCAACAGACACTAAGGAGCGTGGTAGAGATCTAATCGTATCGCCATGGAGAGGAGGAGGTGGAGGACACCAGGATATACCGATGCCATTGGATGGTGCCCTCCCAGTGCCAATCCAGCAGGTCAGGTCCAACCATGCCACCTTCCCCGAAGCGCAGAGGCTCAGTGAAACCAAGCCTCGCTCGAGTCATATCGGGCCGTCCCCGTGGCCCGAGGCACCTACATCATCCCCACGACTCGATACAAGCATGCACACTCGTGCCACACACGTGACTAGATTGGGATTTTTGCAGGGAAGCCCTTTATCTTCTCCAAATTTTCAAACAAGTCCAGTAGTCAAGCGTTCCACGTGCAATGCCTGGAGAAATTGCATGGAGGCCTAGCCGATTCTTCCTAATTACATTTAGGTCCCCACGTAAGAGAAATTGCATGGGGGTGCAACCGATTTTTTGTAATTATAGAAATGCCCCTCAAGGGACTATTTGTAATAATTTTGTAAATATTTTATGCATGTTTTCTTTTAGTTGTGCCCCTGGATTATTTTGCTTATAACGTAAGTATATGGAATTCTTTTCAATGATTTCAATTTCATTCTGATGCATGTTTTATTAACCTAATGGCAAAGTTAATTTTCTGATTTGACATTTGGAATAGAATATTTTATCTGAATTCTATTGTTTCACCTTGCTTAATTATGTTAGTGTCATTAAGTGAACCTGGAGCTACATTGATGTGTTTAATGACTAAACTTGAATCTAAGTTTATTGCTCAATTTATTGGTCATTTAAGGGTATATTTGTGCATGTGTATATATGTTTGCATGACATCTCATTTTCTGCATTGTGTTCTTAATTTAACTTGCATGAGATCCATCAAAATGCATTATGTTCATCCATCATATGTGCATCATATTTGTTTTGCATTGTTTGTTGACCTAGGTAGATAAATAAATCACTTAATTTAGATATTAAAGTCTGATTAATCAATTATGTAGCTCATGTCCCTGTTTTTGACCTTGGTACACTTACAAATTAAAAATTCTCCACCTATTCAGAAGGGTGGTTCTCTGAAAGACCATTTTTACCTCTTATACTACGACAACTCTACACTGTTAAAGAGGAGAAAATACGGTTCACCAGATGGCATCATTGTCGGGAACACAATTTATTTTTTATTTATTAGATTTTTAACATTTAATTAAGTTGATTATTTTTACACTTAGGTCAATGTCTATTTTGTGTTGTCTTTGCATTGTTCTATTTTATTTCATTGTTAATTATATTTCTTGATATTTATCTCATGCTTTGCTTTTTTGGCAGGGCTCGTGAGGATCGAGGATGCTCGGGAGATGCGGAGGCGAGGAGTCAGGAGCTCCCACTGTGAGGAGCCACAAAAGCAAATATGGAGAATCAAGAGAAATAATTGGCATTTGATGTTGTATTTATTTATTGGCGATATGTGTAATAATTGCATTTATAGTGGTCCTCGTTTGAGGACCTGTGACTATATTCATGAACTGAACTTTGCATTTTGTGGTGTGTGGAGCCTGTTTCACCCCTAACATGGGTGGGGCTTCACTTGAGTGTTCGATCTAGGGTTAGGCACGCGATTCTTCAAGCATCTCTTATTCGGTATCTTATTGTTCTTGATCATAGGTAGGACACAATAATAAGAATATGGGAGATTCACTTCATCTCCATAGATTCATGAGACACGCCATAGCATCGCTTCACATAGACAAACAAATGATTTCTATCCCGCTAATAGGAGCATGTTTTGGATGCGGTTTTATCAACTTAGATGCATGTAATGAAAAATTTAAATTCGGTCCTGCACTTGCAGGGAGAATGTTGGAGGCACTGTAAGTACTTCTCTCGAGCATGCGTCATGTTTTATTGTTGCTCGACTTCTCTTGATATCCCACTCTTGATTTACATCTTAGGATTTTAAATGGAATTGGGACTGGCCGTTATACATAATTGCTTGATTGTGTACATATTAAACTCGATGATAACTTAAGCATAAAACTAGGATTGATTAACGCAAGTTGACCAAATAAAATAGAGAAAACTTAACCTTGATTTATGGGAGAGCAAACTCTACATTATACGCGGGACGTATTTGCATGTTGAGAGGTGAGGATGTAAACCTAGAATAGTACCCAAAACCTATCATTAAACCTCGCGTAATGGACTTATATTTTGATTGATCACTGATAAAACCGATAAGATAAAATGACCAACATTTGTTGGTCTTCATGTGTGAGTTGTTGAACTCAAAGGGGTATTGCTTGGTGGGTTGAGCATGAATTGTGCATTATACCCAATCCTCTCATAAACTATACTCCATTCCATCTCCATAGATTCATTCATCAAAGAAGATTCAACTAACCCTAACTGGTGTCCCAGTTCCCCATCGTTAGTCCCATATTCAGAATATTTAGGCTCCTTTCAGCCTAAGTATAGGGGGAACCAAATCTAGCTGATTGTTCACCTTGGGACCCTCCATCTTCATTTCAAATCTCTATGCTTCTCAACCTAAGCATAGGGGAGACCAGATTTGCCATCCATTTCTTCACTCATTGACCCTTCCTCTTGGTCTTCTTTCCTATGCTTAGGCTATTTTTAAACTTAGGTTATTTTTAACCCAAGTATAGGTGAAGACTCGGGTCAGTTCCCGTATATCACCTTATATTCTAGCATGAGATATGGCTTCATATCGCTTATTACTATGAGGACATAGCACAATCTAAATATAATGGGTATACCGTATATATTTCATATACATAGCTCATATTTTCAAAATTTTCAAACTTTTGGGGCTAGGGTAAAGTATCTTTTGAACTGATTTGTGTAAAAATGCTTGTAAAATGATCTGAAAAATTTCCAACTATGTGACACTATTTTTGAAAAATATTTGACATTGGTTTGAAAATTGGGATTTTACTTTTTCTGAAAACCTTTTGAAAAAGATTTTGAAAACCTATATAACATGTGCCATGGTTTGTAAAATCTTCTCAAAAATCTTTTCAAAAATGAGGGAGTAAGAATGAGACTAATTAAATTAATATAACTTCATTCAAAAACATAAAAATGAAACAAATTCAAAAATAAAAAAAAACGCTAACCAAATTAGTTGGATATATCTCTGACACTTTTCACTTTCACTCAAGACTTGAGGGATAAAGAACACTTGATTTATGTGATCCTAGATTCAGATTTTAACTAGCCTTAGTCATTAGGGTTGGAGACTTAATTATTCATACTTCCCTAGTTTGAAAGATATGGGTGCTATATTGCACACTTTATCTCTACGTTTAAAGAATATGACTCGCACCTCACATGCATAACTGCATTCATGATGATGAAATAAGTTGAGGTTTCACTTGAGGAACTAGGATTTGATATTTGAGTCTGGACCCGATTTAATGATACTCGAGGATGGGATAGAATCGATAAAGGATTCATGAAACCTAAGTGTCAGCACCTTAAGCTGGTATGAGAACAAGGTTCTCTTACCAACCTCTTGATATTTACCTAAGTGCCAGTGTGTGATGAAATCTAAAATTGTTGATCAGTGTACGCCAACTTGATAAAAGTAGTGGACCTAGACAAAAATAAAAAGAAAAGAAAGAGAAGAGAAAAGCTCTTACACTTCAAAGTCAAATACAAATAGCTTCTAACAAAGGCGAGCACTCCCAAACGTTCAAATTGTCCACTTGGGCCATCATTTTAAGGATTTTTTGAGTTAGGCTAGAACCCAAAAAGGACTCTGAATCGTATAGTGATACAACTCTGGGTGTTAAAGGTATCTTAGAGTACTCAAAAGAGACATGCCCCAGTGTGTTCCCAGGGAAACAAGTGCAAACGACTCAGCACTTTCTTAACGGACACACTGATCAACACCAAAAATATACGTGTTGAGTTAATAAGGCACTCAAGAGGATCCTTGTTCCAATGAGAATGGGAGAAGAAAAGACACCAACCAATGCCCTCGATCAATTGACCTTCCATCTTCACTTTCAAGTCTGACAACTAAAGAAATGGTGGATTGAATGCAATAAATAATTTATTCTCAAGTGTTGAGGATTTGGTCTTGAGGAGAGTCTCTTGGACTGTGAGTTTGAGTGATGCTTCAGCTTGACTCTCATAAATGTGGTTCACAGTTAATGCCATATCCTTATGCTATATGTATAACACAGAGAGTATGATAATTAGAGAAGTTGGATTTCTTTTGACCCGGACATATCCAGCTTAGAATTTTAGGATCACTAAAATTAGAGATTCTTAACGTATCGTCTTGAATATTCACGTGCACGTGTAGGGATTAATACGACTTAATTCATTCTTTATTTTCTCGGGAATGAGCAAGATTTAAGTATGGGGGTGATAAATCCATGATTTATCATAATATTTTATATTTATTATCCCTCTAACTTAGACTATTCAATAAAATGTAGCATTAATTTGCTAACATTAACATCTGACCTCTTATATATAACTAACCTAATTAATATATATAATTAACTCAATTATTGTGCCGTATTTTCTGTGTTTTATTAATCATCAAAAATCCCATAAAAATTAGATAAATATGGTACATATTTGATTTGACATTAAATATAAATTAAAAATATAAAAAATCACAAATAAAATTAAAACAAGTATTTTTAGTTCATTAAACTACTTACAAAAACATAAGTATGTACATATGACATGTTGACTTTTTGTTCAACATAAAACTTGTAGATTTCAAAAAGATGTACAACTTTCATGTTTTACACTTTTCCATTTGGAGTTTGTATGTATTTGTTCTTTATTTTTCTTTATTTTTCAATCTTTCTATTTTTCAATTGGACCACGTGGCACCCCTTTACTGCCTCTTCTTAACCATGTGCCCCCACTCCCAGTCTTTCGATGCGATTGATCTGATCGCAACAGAGCTACTCGTTCCCCCACGCCTCTCCATTGTCTGATCACTCCATCAGGAGCATCAGGACCACATCCTCCCGCCTTCTTCTCCACCATTGGATCGTGAGATCCTACTGTCTTCAACTCATCTTCCTCCTCTACAACCCTTTCTCTCCCACATCGCACCACTATGCCCACCTCTCTTCTCCAATTTCATGTAACTGTTTTCCAACTCCTCGCCATGCCACTCCACCTCTCCCATGTAGCCCTAATATCCTCCTTCAACGTGAACTTTCCTCTCTTACATTCCGCCTCACGAACACTTGGAAATGGCTGTTAAAATCCACGCCAATTCCAGTAACCATCGTTTCTCCTCCACAAAACCCCGATCACCGCCCATTGCAACTCTTGCCCACCCTTGAACAGAGGCTTCTCCTAGACCTCTTCTCTTCCTCATGACAGGGGGAGGTTGAATTGAGTTCTGGCCATAGAGGAGTCCTCCTACTGTCGACCCATGGACTCTGTCCATGTTACAGCCACCTCCATGGCCGTCTAAGCTGCTCCCCATGACTGGGGGAGTTCAGTGAAGATTGGAGTATGCTCTCATGCACTCATTCCAAGCCCTTCTTTCACCTCTAGCAACCTCGTTGATCTCTAGGTATTGTCCCCCAACTCTCCTTTGTATTTTTCTTCTTTTTAATTAGGCATACACACACCACCTCACCCCAAATTGATCGCTCCTCCTCACTCACCGAACCCCTATCGTCCACGCGCACCACTCCGGTCACCTCCTGCCTTCCTCCATAACCTAATGCACACCAAGCTTTCTCCTCCGATCATGTTAGTGAAGAATCCACTTCGGGTTTCCTCGTTCTCCACACACCAGCCCTCCATCCACGTCAGCACGCCGAGGTTATTCTCCCTAACCCACCTTGCAGGTATCTTTATCAATGGTCGGGATTTCGAGTGAAGCTCCATTCTAGAGCTCTTCCTCCAGTGAGCATGTGTCGACAACAACCTCCATCGGGCTCCACTCCTCCTGCCCCTGAGATTCATCACCAAGTCTCCAGGAAGCTTCCTGGAGTTTTAGCAGACACCGAGGAGCATGGTGGAGATCCAACATCCTCGCTGGAGATCTAATCGTGTCTCCACGGAGAGGAGGAGGAGGCCACCGGGAGTTACAGGTGTCGTTAGATGGAACCCTCTCGGTGCCAATCCAATGGCTCAGTCCAGCCACATCACCCTCCTCGAAGCGTGGAGTCTCCCGAGTTACCTTGGGCCGCCCACGTGGTCCGAGGCACCTACATTGGCCTCATGCCTCGCTCCGAGATTCCACTCGCGTGTCGCACACGTGGTTGGATTGGGATTTTTGTAGGGAAACTCTCTGTTTTCTCCAAATTTGCAAACATGTCCAGTAGGAACACGCTTTACGTGCAATGCCTGGAGCAATTGCACGGGGGCCCAACTAGTTCTTCCTAATTTCATTTAGGTACTCACATAAGAGAGATTACACGGGGGCCCAGCCGATTTTTTGTATTACAAAAATGCCCATAGGGGCCTATTGTAATAATTCTATAAATATTTTATTTTTTTATGTATGTTTTCCTTCAGTTATGCCCTTGGATTATTTTGCTTATAACTTGAGCATATGGACTCCTTTTTCAATGATTTCAAATTCATTTTGACGCATGTTTAATGGCACAATTAATTTCCTAATTTGACACTTGGAATATAATATTTTATTTGAAGTCTATTGTGTCATCTTGGTTGATTATGTTAATGCCATTAAGTGAACCTAGAGTTAGGTTGATGCATCCAATGACTAAAATTAAATCTAAATCTATCGCTTAATGTATGGATCATTTAAGGGTATATTTGTACATGTATATACATGTTTGCATGTCATCTCATTCTGTGCATTCTGTTCTTAATTTAACTTGCATGAAATCCATAAAGTGCATTATGTTCATGTATTATATGTGCATCATATTTGTTTTGCATTATTTATTAACCTAGATAGATAAATAAATCACTTAGTTTAGATATTAAAGTCCGACTAATCAATTAGGTAGCTCATGTCCATGTATCTGACCTAGGTACACTTACCAATTAAAAATTCTCCACCTATTCAGAAGGAGTTATTTGAAAGACCATTTTCACCTCATGTACAACGGTAAATCTACACTATTAAAGAGGGGAAAATGCGGTTCATCGTCAATAATCTGAACAAAACTTTTGCACTCTTTCATAAATAGTTTTCTGCTTGAAAGATTGATCCCCATTTTCTATCATAACAATAGGAGATCTTGGCTTATGTAAGTCCACTTCCACATACATCCTTACATAGCAAGGCCTTTAGAAGTCAATGGCCTCCTTATCAACACAAATCATCCTCCTTATAGCTTTGGAAATTGAGTTCAAAGCACTCTAAGTTCTGTAAATGGACGTTAAAAGGAAGTCCAATCCAAATAGCAAAATATGTTGTATGTAAGTATGGTCTGAAAAAAGGAGACTAACAGAATACAACCAACCCATTCATTCATTCATGAATTTGAAATCCCCATTAGCATAAGTTCTGACAAAGTCTTTCTCATTGTCAAATATTATTAAAATATGTTTGGCATCCAGAGGATTGAGATGTAAAGCCCTTGAAAGTGCTAATTTTTCTTTCAAGAAAGATTTCAAAACTCCTGATTCTGCTCTTGATTTAGGAAAACACATTACTAGGCTATTGATGAAAGTCTTTTGCAAGAAGCAAACCTCATCCATTGAAAAATTCATAACAGGAACATCATCTTCAATATAGGGATCCCTATCAGGGATTGGGATATCGTGCACAAGGGGTACATTTGGTTCTTTCATTGTCTTTGCATAAGACAGTTGGTTTCCTTCCCAAGATAGCCGATTAAAATCTTGACCTTTCTTTTTTAGTTCCCCTTTCTTCCCAAAATCTCTGTTGGAAACCAAAATTGCACAACGAAAAGGATCCCAAGATTGGAAACCCGAACACCGTTGCCGGTCATGGCCATGCCCTAGTACCACCTTGCAGAAAAAACAATATGGGGATCATTGGAGCCCTAGCTCCTCCAACAAGAAGCTCTCCAGCAAAAGTTTGTAAACCTAGATCTCCAGACCCACGGAGTTACTCAAAGAAGATGCTCTCACAGCCCAAATCGCCATAGAACTCCAGCGGAAGAAGGAGCTTTTGAGATGCTTTGAGATGCCCCAAAGCCACGACAAGCTTAGCGATCTAGAACCAGATCTCCACATAAGATCATTCCAAAGGGAAAATCCCTGGTAGATGATCCTGGGGAATACAATGTTTCATCCCCAATAAAAAGGAATTCCCCATAATCACCAAAAAACCGTAGGATCATATCCAAGCAATCCTCACAGGCAATGAAAAGATAAGAAGGAATATCTAACCCAAAGTTTAAAGCTTAAAATATGAGAAAAATAAGTTAAATTGATCTCGATCGAGGAAAACCCAAGTCACCTTCAAATCGTCCTTTTTTTCTTCAAAGCTTCTCTCTCCTGGTTTCAACTTCAATCATCCTTTTTTCTCCTTTCTTTAGGGTTTAGGTTAGGGTGGTTTAGGTTTCACGACTTTCTGTCCTGGAATTAGGGTTTTAGATTCATTTCACATATGAATAAGTCAGTATTTTTTTAAGATTTTTCATTGATTAATGTTAGTGATATTTATACAATGGAGCTGGTTTGATGTCAATTAAAGTTATGATGAATTAATTAAAAATAGATCAAATTAAGTGAATATTTACAAGTGAATATGAATGAAATATAAAGTGCTAGTTTATGCAAATTATTTACAAGTGCATGAATGGTAATGATGAGTTATAAATACATGAATGCATTTAATTACTTAGGATGAAGCTCTATTTTCAACTTATTAGAATGATGAATCAAAAATTCATCAATATCCATAATAATTAATACTAATATGAATGCAATTCATATTTATTTGGGATATATGTGAATGTGATTCACATAATTAAATAAATGTAAATCGGATATACATTTCATTACATGCCAATGAATTAGATTAGTTATTTGGTTGAATGATTTTATAAGAGCAAATTACAAAAAAGTCCCTAAACTATACATATGATTTCATTGTCATACCTTAACTATTGGAATTTAATTTATTATTTGTCTTTTCAACCTTAAATTTCAATACTCAAGGACTACATCGAGATAAAGCTTAAAGTTTGTGTACCACATTGTTACCTTTTAAAGTCCATGTATGACATTGAAATTGGGTTTATAATTCAGGAACTTTTTTTGTAATTTACTCATTTTATAACAATCTCATAATTGTTGGTAGAAATTAATTGTTTGACTCAAATAACTGATTCCATAAAGTATAAAGAGAAATTGGAAGAGATATTTCTCTTTGATTTCTCATTGTAAACAAATACCCATGGAGAAAGGGGAGAATTTCTCTCCAATTTGTCATGGTAGAAAGAGATAATTAAGGAGAAAATCATTTTCTCTTTTATTCTCTTCATTAATTCTAAATTCAAGTCTTATTTAGAAGTTTTAGCTAATTTGGGGGAGGGAGAGCAGAGAGACTTGATCTCTACTCTATCTCATCATGGCCATCCACACAGATTGAGTAGGACTCCATCTTGACTGTCCATGGCCATATAAAGAAAGACTTGGGTTCTCTTCTAAACTAATTGAGTTGAAAGAATTTCCATCAACATATGCACTCTCTGCCCAAGAAGAAATATGATGCAATAGTAGAGATATTATTCTCTTTGTTTTTCCTTGATTGAGCCCCCCATATATCGCCACTATAGTCTCTTAGGATGTCCATCCTAATAGCCTCTCTTGTCCTCTTTGTTGGCTCAACCAATTGCGAGAGGATCTACACTCTTCTCAGTGCTCCATGCTCAAGTAGAATGACTTGATTTCATGCGATGAAAATCAGGAGGAAGAGTCTAGAGATCATCCGAGATCTCTCTTTGTATGGACATCATAGGGGAGAACAAATTTCAAGTTTGCAGGAAGTTCCACGAGTCATCCTCATGCCCTCTAGTGCAAGCATCCCTAAGATCATACTTAAATTAGAAGATATCATATTTTAGGAACTTACACATCAAAAGGTATTCTTCTATGCTTTCATGATCTTGCGAAAAGGTGTAGAAATTATTTATGTTACCGCATCTTTTCTCATTTGCCATTAGTTTTTTATATGATTGTATAGGTGCTCATAAAATGGATATTTTACATGAATTTGATTCGTTTATTCCATGTTTCTAAGATATGCGAGGATTACCTCCCTTTGTAAAAAATTATAGAATGATTTTTATTTTTTATAAATTTTTTGGTTTTTTTTCCAAATTTGGAAAAAATGGAAAGTAAAATTAAGAAAAAAGAAATTTTAAATATATAATATTAGAATCTCCTCCTTTTTTGTTAATGACAAAATGTATATTTGTTTTTTAAATTTTTTAGCAAGTGTTATTTTTATCTGATTCGAAGTATTAACTCTCTTTGTTTTTGTTATTAATCTTTGTTCAAAATAATGCACTTTCTCTTATAACGCCTCTCCCCCTTTATTTTGATATCTCAATAAAACAATAGCACTTCTTCCCCCCTTTTTGTTATTATCAAAAAGATATTATCAGTAAACTTTTCCCTGTCTTAAAGAATTCTTGCTTCTCCTTTTTGTAAAAGATTTAATTGCTCCTCCTTTTTAAAAGGAAGATTTTAGGAGATGTCACTCGGATGGCATTAAGTGTCTTCTGAGATAGGCAAATCTATCAAGGAGGGGTTTAGTAAATATATCAGCAAGTTGATCTTCTGTGTTTACAAGGTTTAAGGCAATTCTTTATTTTAAAATGTAATTTCTCCTAGGAAATGATATCTAATGTCAATGTGTTTACTCCTAGAGAAGAATATAAGATTCTTAGAAAAGATGTATAGAACTTGTATTATCACATAGGATTTTAACTTTTTCAAGTTTTAATCCAAAGTCATTTAAGGTCCACTTCATCTACAACACTTGTGAACATACAAGAGAGGTAGATATGTATTCAGCTTTTATTATTGATAAAGATACATGATTTTGCTTCTTAGAGAACCAAGAGATCAATGCATTTCCAAGTCAATGACACGTCCCACTAGTATTCTTTCTATCTGTTCTACTTCCAACATAATCAACATCACTATACCATTTTAATTCAAGGTATGGTGATCTAAGGTAAAACAAGCCATAATTATAAGGGAAAAATGGGGCTGCCCCCACCACATTTTCGCAAATTTTTTTTATTTGTTTGGGAAAATATCACCATGTATATTCATCCCTATATCCCTCCTATATGTCAATCGAATTTCGTCAGAAACAGAGACTCCTACGGCCTCCATCCAGACGCCATTTTTTAACGGTCGCAGGATTTTTTAAATCGACCCTGTCTGGATGGAGGCCGTAGGAGTCTCTGTTTCTGACGAAATTCGAATGGCATATAGGAGGGATATATGGGTGAATATACATGGTGATATTTTTCAAAAAAATAAAAAAAATTTGCCCAAAAATGGGACGGGGGGCCATGTTGGCTGCCCCCAGGGGGCAGCCCCATCAACCCCTAATTATAAGTATCTTTTAAGCAGTTTAAGGTTCTTTTTTACATATTTCAAGTGAGTTTCTTTAGGGTTCGATTGGAATCTAGCACACAGATAAGTACTGAAAGGTGTGTCTGGTCTACTAGCAGTAAGAAACAACAGTAAACAAATCATACATCTATATTGAGTCGCATCAATATCCTTACCCTTTTAATCCACATCGAGCCAAGCTTGAGCTCCCATCGATGTTGTTTTTCGTTTTATACTCTCTATCCCGAATCTTTTGAGAAGATCTTGAGTGTACTTCATTTGACTTATGAAGATCCCTTGTGACAGTTGTTGAATCTACAAATCTAGGAAGAAACTTAGTTCTCCCATGAGACTCATTTCAAACTCCTCTGGTATCAACTTAGCAAAATCTCTGCACAATTCTTCATCAGTAGCTCCGAAAATAATGTCATCAATATATATTCGAACTATTAAAAGATTATTTGATTTTCTAGTAAGCAAAGTTGAGTCCACTTTTCCAATTTCAGAGTTGCAATATAATAGAAAAGATTTCAATCTATCATACCATGATCTTGGTGCTTGTTGTAGTCCATATAAAGCTTTGTTTAGTTTATAAACAAACTCGGGTTTATCATTACCAACAAATCAGATGGATGTTTAACAAAAACTTCTTACAGATAACCTTTTAGAAAAGTACTTTTTACATCCATTTGATAAAGTTTTATATCTAAGTGTGCATCATAAGAAAGTAGCATCCTAATTGATTCTAGTCTCGCTACAAGTGCATAGGTTTTATCAAAGTCTATACCTTCATATTAGTTGTAAGCTTGTGCAACTAGTTTGGCTTTACTCTTAATCACTTGACCTTCCTCATTTGATTTATTTCTATAAATCTATTTAGTTCTTATTATTGAGTTGTTTTCTGATTTTGGTACGAGTTCCCAAATTTCAGTTCTTGTGAATTGATTAAGTTCTTCTCGCATTGCAGTTATCCAAGACTAATCTTTTAGCGCATCTTCTATCTTATTAAATTCTATTTTTGATACATAAGCATCAAATGCAAAGTTAATGTTAGGTTGAGAATACTTGAGTTTTAGGGAGATTATGTGTATTTGCCTTTTATCTTAGTTACATCAATGAATGTTTATTATCCATCTTCTTCATCTTCATTAACATTTTCTTGACTATGTATTTCTTATAGATTCTGATTAATCACTAATCAAAAAATTTTACTAACACTAGTTGTAGTATGGTCGATTAACAACTAATCAGAATCAAGCTTAAAATCTCGGTGAAGAAAGCTTGATTTAATTTAACCTGGATAAATCCAAGGTCGAGCACAAGAACACAAGGTATTAGCTTATCTAATCAGGCTCTAAATAGTTATGTCAGGTGAACTTATAGTGTTATCTAGGTTAATGACACAACATTATGCGTGCGTGCGTGCATTTTTATGGGTTTTAAATGCAAGTGTAATATTACAATAAGCTATAGGATGAAATGCATTATAATTCAATACATACACATGCACAATCACAATAGAATGCTCCTGAATTAAATGACAATTATGCAATCCAATTGACATAAAATGTACCCTTAAGATATGTGTTTATGTTCAATATCTAAGTTAATTCAATATTATATGACCTAACTAAATTCAAAGTACATCAAACATAATCAGAGTTGAATTATTGCAAGTACATATGTTCATATAGTTGAGATCAACAATGAATAATCAAGGCATTTCTCAGAATATTAAATTTATACATATTGGTCTAATTAGAGAACTAATTATATCAAATTAAAGAGCATTGCAAGGGCTTAAAAACAAGACCAAAGTCACTTTAATTGTATTAACGGTTCTCAAGATGTTCATACTTCATTCTAAGGGCATTTTTACAAATAAAGGGACATTTTCACAAATAAAAATATATAAAATAAATCAAAAATCATTCCAACCCAGTTATAAGAGCAATTAATGAAATCCTCTAGGGCCTTATCTATAAAATAACCATGCATTGGGGGCATTTATGCAATTATGGTAACCCAATAGGGTGAAAGCGCAAAACTCCCAAGTGCATCATGTGTATCACGCATTGGTCTGGACGTATCTGCAAAATTGAAGAATCTTCGAAACTTCTATTGCAATTTCACCAAGCAGCACGTGCAAGACGTGTGCAGCTCAGGTCTGAAGTGAGGCTTGGTCGGCGATAGGTGGCTTGGGCCATGTGGGCGACTTGAGGGCTTCGGGGCACGGCTTGGTCCCACCGAGGCTGGAGGCTCGTGACAGAGACGTTAATTGCATCCATATCGTATGATCATAACGATTAAATGGTACCTTAACTCAGGACGACCTTCTCCTTCTCTGTGATGCGACAGAGAAGCCTTGATTCTGGCGAGGTCCTGGAAGCACCTCCATGTCCTCCTTCCTCTACCGAAGGTTGAGAAGGCTTCCCAAGGGTCTTGTGAAGATCAATGGCGCTAATAGAAGGATCGAATATGTTTAGATCATCACCTTGATGTAGGTTCGCCTGAGGCGAAGCTCTAGAACATATCTCACCCCACAATTCCGACTATTGAAGGGGCTAGGTACCTGCAAGTGTTTAGCAAGAATAGCGAAAGCATGCGAGCGTGTACAATCAGAGTGAGGGATGAACATAGGGCTATCGAGATGGGGGAGGCAGATCCCTAATTGGGTTTCTCCTCCTTGCAGGAGGAGGGAAGGGGGATCGAGGCAGAAGTGGGTCTCGAGAAGGGGAGAAGATGATTGGAGGGATGCACAAAGGTGTTTGATATCCGTTGGAGGTGGGTGGTTGATTAGATGAAGGTGATCATGACTATGGATGCCTAATTAAATCAAAGAACCTAATAGAGAACAAACGAAGACACATAAGCTTGAAGAAGATTGCAAGATGAAGGAGGTTGCTAGGGCTTGAGGCTCAATAGAGCCCCTGGTCTTTGCTTAACCCGTGCAGCCACTGCGAGAGCTCGGACAACCATTACCAAAAATTTTATCGATAATTGCTTTTTAACCAACTTTTCCATTAATTTATTCTAGACTTATTAATATTAATTTGCTTATGTTTTGATTTGGAATCAAATATTCCTTGTGTCTCGCAATAATCCTTAATTTGATCTGTAAGGAAAAGATGAGTTCCATGGTATTGAAGTGCATATCTCAGGTGATATTGGTTACTAGCTTGAATTTGTGATATTTTATAAAATACATATGCTTGGGAAAAAGAGGATAAATCACAATGAGGATTTAAATTCTTACTACTAATATTAAAAAGATACTTTTTATAGTCAAAATAAAGGGAATCATATTTTTTATTTGGTTCATCAATATAATCCCTTCTTGATTAGTTTTATGGTTAGAAATGGATTTTTCCCCATTTTTTCTATTGATTTAATGAAAATTGTACATTGATCCTGAGGATGTTTATGGTTGTGTACACAACCCACCGACCGTGGATCAACACCAGAGGTTGGCTTTGTCTTGGCCCCTCAATCCAGCGTCTCACTATCACAGGTGTAGGATAATGGCTAGGGAGAACCCTTACATAAAGTTGGATGGTGTGACACTTGGCCAGAGAAGAACTTTTATTTAGAGAAGGAGGTGGTTGTCAGAGGGAGTTTCAACCACCTCAAGTTTCTTCATGTGAAGTGGAGGTTAGGGATGGAAGTTAGAGTGTAAGAGAGGGTGGAGCAAGTTACGTCAGTGTACATGACTTGTTGAAGAAGGACATATGTGGAGGCTATCATAAATCGGTGAAGGTGGTTGGTTATGTTATCGACAAGGAGAGGGACGAAGGGGTGTGAGAACTATGAGTTGCTACCATCTGATCTTGTGATAAGATGGTGGAGAAGCGGATGCGAAGAAGTGGCTCATGGAAATGGCATGCTGGAACGAATCACAACTGTCTGATCAAATGATTGGACTGTCTCAAAGAGAAGCAAGGACTACAGAAGGGCTGATGACGTGGAGAACGGAGATTGAGCCACATGGCCCAATCAGAAAAATAAAAAATAAAGCAAAAACTTGTAAAATAGAAATAAAATAGTATAAGTGTCAAATGAAAAAGTGCTCAACATGAAAGTTGTGTATCTTTTCAAGATCTACAACTTTCATGTCGAACCACAAGTCATAATACATCATTTATACATGCTAATTATTTTTGCAAGTATTTTTAATAATTAAAAACAATTTTTTATTTCTTTTGTTATTTTTTGGTAATTGTATATAATGAATAATGTATAATATAATATATACAATATTAGATTAATTTTTATTTGGTTTTAATAAGAAGAAACACCAAAAATAAAGAAAAGCATGATACAGATATTAAGTATTTATTTATATACATTAATTAGCCTTCTTTGTTTACAAGGTACTATATGTTAAATATAATTATTTATTAGTTAAAATAATTGAATAGTTTAAGATAGAGGAATAATAAATTTAAATAATGCCGATGAATCAGGGATTCATTACCCCCTTATACTTAAACTTTGATAAACCTTGAGCAAATAAAGAGTAATAAGTTAGTTGAATCATTGATTGTGCATGCGATGTACAAGACTTGATATTCAGGACGAGTTTCATGTGACTCTTAAACTCTAAGCTCAACCAAGTCAGTCAAAAGGAACTGAACTTTCTCTTATTATTAAACTCTCCATATACTTGTATATAAGAGGTATGACATTTAGTTTAGATTACATATACAAGCGTATAGTCGTAGCTTCGTCCAAGGTTCTAGTCTAAAATATCTTCCTTAGGACCCAATCCTTAACCCTAGGGAATAAAAAGAGTCCCATTTCATTCCACCGTCTCTTTGGTTGTCAGATTGAAAAAATGTCATTAGTAATGACCAGGTATGGAGGATATAAGTTTGTGCCATTTTTATCTTCTCATAGTAACAAGGATCTCTTTAGTGCCTTATTAACACACACTTGTATTTTTGGTGTTAATAGATATGTCTGTTAATAATGTTGAGTTATATGCACTTGTTTTTCTGGAACACACCGGGGTGTGTCTCTTTTGAGTATCTATCATACCTTCAACATCCATACTTGTATCGCTAACGATGTAGAGCCCTTTTATCATGCTCGTCCGATTCATAAAACCTAATTGATTTGCTCCAAGTGGACACTTGTAAAGTTTGGGAGTGCTCGCCATTGACATAAGTTTTTGGAATTTTTCTTTGGAATGTATGGGCTTTCTTTTGTATATATTTTTCTTTTCTTTCTTTTCTTTGTGTCTAGCTCCACTACTTTTTCCAAGTTGGCGCATATTGATCAACAATTTAATGGTTTTACACATACTGGAAATTATGTTTAACTTAAGATAGTATAAGAACCTTATTCTCATATTGACTGAGGTGTTGACACTCAGGTTTTACGAAATAATCCTCAATTTTATCCCATCCTCGAGCATCATTAAATCAGATCCAAACTCAAACCTATCATCCTAGTTCCTCATGCGAAACTCGACTCATCATAAAGTTTATGCAATCGTACAAGTGAAATGTTGGTCATATTATTTTGAGAAAAGAGATTCAACATGGGATATAACATGTATATCTTTCAAACGAGGGAGTTTGAGTTATTAAGTTCTAAGACCTTGATGACCAATAATGGTTAAGCTCTAAATTAAGTATCACTCTAAACCAAGTATCTTGAACTACATAAATATTGTGTGATGTGAAAGTATCAGAAATAAAACCACTTATTAATTAGTCTTTTTTAGGTTTTTAGTTATTTTTTTCAAATAATTTTATAAGTATATACAAAAACGATGTGCCAAAATCATGTGTACTCTTTTGCAAACAATTTGTAAATTATTTTTACAAAAACCATGTCACATAGATATACAGATTTCAAAACATTTTACAAATCATTTTACAAAATAAGTTTCAAATCCCCATTTACAAATAATAAGTAAAATATTTTTATAAAAACCATGTCACATATGTATATAGATTTTTAAAATATTTTACAAGTAATTTTACAAAATCAATTCACAATTCTATTTACCCTTAGCTCACAATAATAAGAAAATATTTTAAAGTACGAGCTATATATAAAGTATAAGGAATATAAACGTACACCCACTATACTTAGCATGTGATATGACCTCAAAGAACAAAGTGAAATTAAGACATAGCTCATAGTAAATATAATAGAACTGTACTAGAAATTACATTGGCACTCTCCTTATACTTAGGTTTTAAATATCCTAAGTATAGGAAAAAATGACAAAGGAAGAGTGTAGGAAATGAATAAAAGAATAGAGTGAGCAGTCAACAGGGGCCGGGTTCCCCCCTATACTTAGGTTGAAGTAGATTAAGTTAAGGATATAGAAACTTAAATAAGAGGGACCCAAGAGGGACACAGATGGAACAGAGAATCAGGGACTTTGTTCCTTATATACTTAGGCTTCAAATAGCCTATGTAGAAAAGTCAAGATCCTAAATAAGAGGGAACCGAGAACTAAATGAAATGAGTCAGAGATGAAAAGAATAACTTAATCTTAAGAACTTGAATCTCTTAAGAAATGAATCTTATGAAGCTACTTGGAGACTAGGATAGGAAAGTGCAAGAATCGAGTCACACAAAAACACAATACAAGCCCCTTTATTTCACCAACTTCACATATGAAGGTCGTGAGAGTTTGATTGAATTATATTGTTTGTTTTAATTGGTGGTAGTACAATATAGAATTCATTACTCACAGTGAGTCTCCTTACACCCAATGATGCTTATGGTAGCTCTCCACCAAATGGGAGATCTTCTCGGGCTATCGGATTCAATATCACACCCATAAATAAACTAACAGACCTACACAATCGAAAGGTATACTAAGATCAGAGGCAACTCCTTACAGCTCTCAACTGCGAAAGTAAAAATCGAGACTTGGGGGGCAAATCTAGAAATTTGGACTCTATCCTCAAGGATACATCCTCACACACTAGAAAAAGTGAGAATGCCCTTGCTTAAATCACGAGAATTAATTATTATGCCATTTTGTTGCAGACGGGCAAATCGTAATTTCTCGAAAAGAACACTTAATTAAGGTTAATCAGTTTATTTAAAAATGGTCAAACATTTTATTTTACTTGGACAAGTTCAAGGTCTATCATAGGGAGGCAACTGTCTCCTTAAGATAATTCTCAGATAATTTAGTGCTTATGTTTTTCGAGGAGTATTTTTTTAGATTTTTTAGGCAATCAAGTGAATGAGTGCAAATGTGGCTAAGCTCAAGGGTTAAAATGTAATCTTTGACCAAATGACGCCTAAAAATCCTAAAACTTAGGCAGATTGTAAAATTATTTAAAGTTAAGCTACTATGAATTTTTGGTATGTTTCTAATGCAAAGTAACATTATAACAAATCAAATAATGCAAGCATGGGTGATTTAAAGTAAATTGAATTTAATAAATATCGAATACATATATTTCCAATAATTCAAATTACCCTCGATAGATCTAAATAAGATGAATCTAAAGGACCTTAAATTTCTGAAAAATGCTATGTCATTGATCAATTAAAAATCAGTTACTAAAATCACACTAGTATTTATTTAGGGTAATTAATGCATACAAATGTAGTGAAATTTGGAAACAAGACAGGAAATACTTAATCCTAACAAATTTGATTTTTTAAGAAAATTTTTAGCAAGCGATGATTTATTAGCAATTACAGAGCAGGAATCGGGTAAAATAAGCATGTTTTCACCAATTTAATTTTCAAAAATTAACCATAGCTTACAACATTGAAAAAAAATAAACACAAGTCATAAAAATATATGTACTATTGCATGCAATATTTAGAATTAAAATAGGACGTGAAATGAATGTTAAAAGAAATAATAAAATAGAGGTGCTGTTTGTAAATTCAGAAGAGAATAAAACCAAACAAAATAGCACGAGGCGCTTCTTTAATTACCCGTTCCCGTATGGTGAAGGATATTGAGAATCCTCAAGCACATCACGGAAGCGTGACGATCGCATCTCATGCGATCGGGGAGACTAGTCGCACTAGTCGCAAGGTGCAGCGGAATTTAAAAATTAAATCATATGATGAAACCACATGATCACAAGAACAATTCTTGGATCGTTTCATCAAAACACAATGTATTAGGAATACCTCTCGAAGCGTGGTTGCGATCACGAGATCTCTAAAGAAAGATATCCTCCTGTCTCAAGTCCGATCCACGGAGACAGCACTTGCAGGCGCGATGATGAGACGCGTGACTCCCGCAATCCTCGACAAAGATCCAAGCCTCGAATCTCCTAATTTCATCCAACGAAATCCATCGTCTTCCTCTAGAGCAAGCAGCCCCAAAGAAGAAGGAGATCCTCGAGTAGTCGATGCCGAAGGCGAGAACTTCCCTCTTTTCTCAACAAAGGTGGCCGGCCACCTTATGGAGAGGGAGAGAGAGAGGACGAGAATGAGAGAGAGAGAGAGAAGTAGAGTAGGTGTCTACTTGGTGTACTCTTCAAGGGCTAGGGTTGCCCTCCTTATATACTAGTTTGGGTTCCAATGAATCTCAATCCATGGCTCATATGGATCCAACGGCTATTGTCATCCAAGAGCCATCCAACGGCTATGATTGTTGTTGGTTAAAAACCAACAACATTAATTTATATTAAACTAAATATATGTTGAATTATTATCAACAAAATTTAATTAACATAAATTAATTATTAAGAGATAATATGATAACAAATAAAGAGAGGCAACAAACCACCCATGATTATAGGGGGCGTCACCTATGACTAAGTCATAGGTGACGCCACGTTGTAATTTGGTGGTATTTTGTCTCCTTTTATTTTATCTCATTATTTCTTAATTAATTGCAATAATATCCACCAAATTAATTCCAAATTAATTTGTGAATATTTCAATCATGTCATTGAAAAATATGTGAATCATATTCACATCCCAAACTAATTTGTAAATTACATTTCCAATTAATTAACTAATGTGGATCCAATCCACATTAATAATTAACAAATGCAATTTACAATATTTCTCTCTCTTTGATATATTATAAATCCCATTTATAATATACATAGATATTATGGATAGCACTATCCATGATCTGTTTTTCCTTGATAATTAAATCTCATTTAATTATCTTGGATAATCATTCTCACAACATGAATCTCATTCATATTGTACTTGATAATTAAATCTCATTTCATTATCTTGGACAATCATTCTTACAATATGAATCTTATTCATATTAAACTTGATAATTAAATCTCATTTAGTCATCAAGACCTTTTTGCTTGGATACTAAATTCATCATAGGAATTATTCTTGAACTCCTTCAAGAATAATGTGCCTTCTCCGCAGATACTTGGAGATAAGGACATGGCGATTGTATTGTTCCACGTATAGTAACTTGGATATTGAGATCTCATCTCAAATCCAGATCTAATGGACCTCCCACAGATGCTTGATTAAATCAAGTTCGTATACTTAATCTTCTCATTGCATCTGAATCTCATTCAGATCAATGTCCAACACTTTTACTAAGATCAAGTTACTTCTCTACTGAGAGGAGTCACTAAAATCCAGACCTGTTTCATCACTCCCTCGGACTGGAAGCGTCATGGTTATACAATCGTTTATGATCACATCACCCTCAGGTATTCCCAATACCTACACATCCTGTATACTGGAAGACCAATGATCAACCTGAAGATGAAGATCAATTTTACATTGTCTTCTTCAGGGTTTGATCACCAAGTTTCTCAATCTTGGTCATTGGGATTTGGTATCGATCCTATGCTTTCCCAAAGCATATATCACACCTTCAAATTCTTATCATGCTTCCAATGCACGACGACCATGCATGGGATTTGATCCGTCCCAATACCTCATGAGTGAGCTCATATCTTCCGGTTCATAAGTGAACCTGTATGATCCCTTTGAGAGATCGTATTACTCATATGCCCTTACATGCACACCAGCTCACCGGTGTATAGACCTTGGTTAGGTCATCAACCTATTGGTCTGCCAAATGTACACACTCATACATATAGTAACATCTGTCTCTGGTCAGAGGATGTGTGCATATGCTGTGACATCATTCAACATAGGACTTAGGTTATCTCGATCTCGTTAAGTCAACCCTTTGACTTAACTAATCTAACACCTCCGAATCACTATTCCCATGCAGAGGACCTGCATCAAGAGGTCGGTCAGATATCATCCTATGTGAGAAAGGATTGCCATCTCCTACTCAGGTGGGAGATCATCTCTTAATAATCATTTGACGGTGCTTGATGAGTCCTCTATCTAACTCTTTAGATATTCATCCAAACACCAGCCTCTATGATTCAATTATTGAATCAATAGCTATATGATCATCAAGATGGCCATGGTACATAACTCTAATTGTACAGAGGGACCTATTATGTAAATTATTTATTCTTCATTTTAGATCAGGGAAAGATATGTACAATAATATTTATTGCATAATGGCTCGCCGTGGGCTCGCATGTCCAACAATCTCCCACTAGCCCAAAGAGCCATTAATGAGCTAATCATTTAAACCCAACTTATGTGACAATCATAGGCTATTTAGAAAGTAGCTAGGTAAGCTGATCAGTCACTCTGTTCCCACGAGACTACACCAAGTCCTTTTACGGCACTTGCATATCTCCAGTAACAGTTCTCGTATCTAATGCGAATGTTGCATCTAATGCAACCAATACCCAATCTTGATAAAGCAATTATAGTGTCCTTGACACTATTTCTCAATAATTATTATAACCAGTATTTCCGTAATCCTTATCAGAATACCCGTATTCCTGGAGATCACTATCTCTTAAGGTATCCACATTTAAGACCTTTTTAGATCTCTATCTATAAAGTCTTAAGCTTTTGAAGATATGACTTTCAGATCACTATCTCAAAAAATCTTTGTCATCTATGAAGTTTTTGTTATTATTGCAATCAAGTATTTTCTCTCCATAGTTGGATTAGAAACACTTTACTACTCCCACTGCATGGCAGATATCTAGCTTTTATACACATCCAGCACACACTCAACTTCTCGTAACTGATGCACAAGTGCAAGCAGTTCTAGCATTCACTTCCTCAACTCTTTGAGGTGCTATCACTTTAGATAGGTCAGTATCAAATCTTAAGGGAAGGAAGCCTTTCTTGGAATTTCCAAGAAAATGGAACATGTCCAAGGGGTACTACAAATGTGACCGTCCCAATACCCTCTTCTCTTTGCTTCTGAACACCTTCATAACTAAGATCCAAGAGGTATCCTTGAAATCATATTTCAAGATATGGAATAGCCAGTCTATAAAACACTTATTATCATCTTGATTCTCAAGAGAGTCATCCTCTAAGAGTCACATTCTCAGAGATGAGATCTTTTAAGAATCTCAGGGTCAGAAAGCAGGTATTCAATACCATTCTTTATTTTCCTAATCAAGTAGCACTCTCAAGTGCTAGATTCCAGCTTACATGCATGGAACCTTATTAAGTATATATATTGTAGTCTCTACTATACATATATACCTGGAAACTAAGGGATAATTATGCTAAAATTAATCATTGATCAAATCATATCACACATGATCCAATTGTATCTCCCTACAACTCCATTGAGTTTAGGTGTTTTAGGAGGATTGAGATAGAAATGATATTGATATCTTCATAAGGTATTCTTTGAATTCATCTAATAGGTACTTGCTACCTTGGTTAGATCAAATTCATTTAATCTTCCTTCAAACTTTGGTTCTAAACCAAAAGTGTGAAATCTTTGAACATTTCAAAGGTTTCTCAGGTGAAGAGAAGAAATCTCATATCATACATAATCATCAATAGATATCATATATCCATGATGTTTCCTATGATATAGATGATCTACATACATCAATATGTATGAGATCCCGAATACCTTGACATCATACACCTTTCCTAAGAGACGGGTGTATTGGACATTCTTTGAATACAATATTCACAAGTATGTAAGATTTGAAATTTTAGACATTCTAAAGTTTCATATCTTACTAGTCTATTGATCTCATCAGCAGACATATGTCCAAGACTTGATGCCAAATCACTGTCAAATGATCTTCATCCTCCTATTGATCTTATAAAGGTTTTAATTTCCAATATTAGAAATTTAATGAGCCATTCATTAATTTTTTAATTTTATGGAGTCCACTATATGTTAGATTGCTATCTGAAATATATACATCATAACTCTTTATGATAATTCTATCTCAGAATTCATGTTTATTTCAAACATTTAGAAACAAACAATGAGTGTATTCTAATATCTAGGTCATAGAGACATTCTCCAAGACTAAGGGATCTCCCACTGAGAATATGAAGTCCATCTATCCAATAGAGATTGTTGCAACAATTACATCAATATCCATGTAGATGACTATTAAACCTTAAGATCAAATTTCTAATCTTCTAATACATGTGCAACACATTTCAAGTGTTGTTAGAAGATTGGGATACAATTATCAGACTTTATCTTATGAAATAAGTAAGTCAAAGTCAATGATTACATGTAGATTATTCTGATGCTCTATCTGAGTCCTTCACTAAGGATTTTAGATAGACTTGATAGTCATACTACCAACACATTAACTTATTGCAGTATTGGCATTCATCCACCTCTTTGGATGTCATATGGAAGTCACAAAAGCACAATCAACTCTTTGACTTTTCTTCTCACATGGGTCCGACCCATGCTTCCACTGTGCTCTCTTCATCTATAAACAACCATTGTTCAAGACAAAGAATCTCTTGTGTTGAATTCAAAAGATTTCAATATAAGAGCATTTTAACATTTATACATGCTTCATTAAATTCATACAATACGAATATTATGAAGCTTCATGAATGACAAGAGTATAAACAGTAGAATGATGACACTCATCATGTCTACATCCATCTAGACTCCTAAAACATTGGTTCAGGTAGGTATTCAAATATTTTGAATACATCATCTCTTTCGAGCCACCATTCTGCATAATGTAGAGAACCATGTCATTCATGATTAAATGTCTAGAGCAACTATGTATGCCAGAACATCTTCTTAGATTTTATAAGGATTATTCGATAATTGCGATCATCATCGACATGTTACTTCCAAAGTACACTCGATGAAAGATCAAGACTATAGAGACATACAAACCCTAAGGTGATGTCTTATTGTCTTATTTAATTGTCATTCCTCGTTATGTTGAGGAAACTTGCACATTGCAACCGCGCGCATACATTATATGTCCAATTGCAAGTACAATATCTGGATCATGAGTTCAATCCATGATATTTTACTGGTTATTATTGAATATAACATTGAGTGGGTTTAATGAAGGATTATCTAAAATAAGAAATTTGCATAAGGATAGATATATTATATATACTTATTTTACTTTGATTTAGGAATTTTTATATCAAAGTTGTCTTACCTTGTCAACAATGAAAGTTCATTCCCTTAATCACTTTCAATGTAAGAGATATTCTTACCATTATATCTCTAGCAAGATCTGGGATCTCCTTTCCTATATTTGTCACATCCCAATAATATGAGAACCTGTGACTCCGACAAAAAGAAGCGGGAACACATTCCGCCTTGCAAGTCCAACTTGCATCTCCCAATTCGGTCTTTAATACCCGGGCCCACCACCCCTAAGGTGATGTTGACCCGTCATTAATTGAACCAACCGTCAACAGGCTTAATACTCGCTATACGCAATCCAATATCACCCCAATAATATGAGGACCCAATATTGGGGTCACTACGTATACGACCTTACTCTTTCGAGAAGCAAAGAACCCGATCCAAATAATTGTATATAGGATCTGTCACTTTGGGCAGGCGTCTCCTATATACAACTTTTGGCGACGAAATTCTTTGCCTTGATGGGAGACCATGGATGTCACTTATGTGATCCTCCGCCTCTTATTCAAATTGAAATAATTAATTATCGTGAATCATATTCACATAATTAATTCTTCCAAGGAAAATACACATCTATTCATAATAGAGTGTTTAATAGGATATAATTAATTTAATCACATTAAATTAACCATCAATCCTATTATCAATCTACAAACTTTGAATTTTACTTGAATAGTAGGTATAATCTCAAAGTACGTATTATTTCGAATTTTAATAATTAGAAAAATACACTTTGATCTCTCCGGCATTATCCAGTCCCTACCCGCTGTCATGGCCAGTACCGGCGAGAGTGGGACGGACCACATACGTTGCAACCCGCTACTCCAGCGATCTTCGACTAGACACCATGTCCACCTCAGGAAAGGATAATGCCAGATAGATCATCATGTACTTTGAGATGCTCATCGGACTTTCAACCGAAATTATACCATATAATATACATCAAAATAATTTTGATTATATTATAAGGAGATTTGCTAAACAAATCCCCAATCCTATTCAAGCAAGATGGTTTTGCATTTAAAAGTTGTCCTACAACTATTTTAGGATGACCTAGGGTTTTGTATGCAAACCATGTTTGTTGATGTTTTCATATGAACCAACGATTAAGATCAACTATCTTATCAATATGGTTAGTGGGATGTCATTCAATGAAACGATTATCATCTCTAAATATTTCACAAATACTTATCAATAATCATTTCAGAAAATTAACAATTAATTTTCATCAAATTTATTTGAATGACTATCACAAGGTTCATGATCAAATTTGTCAATTTCAAGCAGTGACCCCCAGTCACTAAAACTAACTTATCTTGATCAATTTAAATCCAAAATTCGCAAAATTAGTGCCCTAAGGTTGCCAACTTGATTTACAATAGAACCTAAGTGATATTTCACGTATTTCAAGATGCAACAAAACTGTAATTAACAAATTAATCACGTTCTGTTCTGCAGTTCCCGCAACTGTGAATACATGCATATTCAAAAGGCCATATCGTGAGCAAATTAAATCTAAATTTAGTAAACTCAATCCTATGGTTTCCTTATTTAATGGGGAACAAAATCCAATTGAATATTTCGTTTTTAAACAATTTAAACAGTGCCTAAAAAATCCAATTAGACAGAGGTGCGAAAATTGAAATACGATAAAACTTTCGCGACCTTTTTCAAACCCAAGTCGTCCTTGGTTCATGGATCATATCCAAAAACTTTTTTGACCTAATGCTCTGATACCACTTGAAGGATATTGAGAATCTACAAGCGCATCATGAAAGCGTGACGATCGCATCTCATGCGATCGGGGCGACTAGTCGCACTAGTCGCAGGCTGCAGCGGAATTTAAAAATTAAATTATATGATGAAACCACATGATCACAAGAACAATTCTTGGATCGTTTCATCAAATCACAAAGTATTAGGAATACCTCTTGAAGCGTGGTTGCGATCACGAGATCTCTAAAGCAAGAGATCCTCTTGTCTCAAGTCCGATCCACAGAGACAGCACTTGCGGGAGCGATGATGAGACGCATGACTCCCGCAATCCTCGACGAAGATCCAAGCCTCGAATCTCCTGATTTCGTCCAATGATATCTGTCATCTTCCTCTAGAGCAAGCAGCCCCAAAGAAGAAGGAGATCCTCGAGTAGTCGATGGTGAAGGCGAGAACTTCCCTCTTTTCTCAACAAAGGTGGTCGGCCACCTTATGGAGAGGGAGAGAGAGGACGAGAATGAGAGGGAGAGAGAGAAGTAGAGTAGGTGTCTACTTGGTGTACTCTTCAAGGGCTAGGGTTGCCCTCCTTATATACTAGTTTGGGATCCAATGGATCTCAATCCATGGCTCATATGGATCCAACGGCTATTGTCATCCAAGAGCCATCCAACGGCTATGATTGTTGTTGGTTAAAAACCAACAACATTAATTTATATTAAACTAAATATACGTTGAATTATTATCAAAAAAATTTAATTAGCATAAATTATTTATTAAGAGATAATATGATAACAAATAAAGAGAGGCAACAAACCACCCTTGATTATAGAGGGTGTCACCTACGACTAAGTCATAGGTGACGCCACCTTGTAATTTGGTGGTATTTTGTCTCCTTTTATTTTATCTCATTATTTCTTAATTAATTGCAATAATATCCACCAAATTAATTCCAAATTAATTTGTGAATATTTCAATCATGCCATTGAAAAATATGTGAATCATATTCACATCCCAAACTAATTTGTAAATTAGATTTCCTATTAATTAACTAATGTGGATCCAATCCACATTAATAATTAACAAATACAATTTACAATATTTCTCTCTCTCTCTGATATATTATAAATCCCATTTATAATATACACAGATATTATGGATAGCACTATCCATGATCTGTTTTTCCTTGATAATTAAATCTCATTTAATTATCTTGGATAATCATTCTCACAACATGAATCTCATTCATATTGTACTTGATAATTAGATCTCATTTCATTATCTTGGACAATCATTCTTACAATATGAATCTTATTCATATTAAACTTGATAATTAAATCTCATTTAGTCATCAAGACCTTTTTGCTTGGATACTAAATTCATCATAGGAATTATTCTTGAACTCCTTCAAGAATAATGTGCCTTCTCCGCAGATACTTGGAGATAAGGACATGGCGATTGTATTGTTCCACGTATAGTGACTTGGATATTGAGATCTCATCTCAAATCCAGATCTAATGGACCTCCCACAGATGCTTGATTAAATCAAGTCCGTATACTTAATCTTCTCATTGCATCTGAATCTTATTCAGATCAATGTACAACACTTGGACTAAGATCAAGTTACTTCTCTACTGAGATGAGTCACTAAAATCCAGATCTATTTCATCACTCCCTCGGACTGGAAGCGTCATGGTTATAAAATCGTGTATGATCACATCACCCTCAGGTATTCCCAATACATGCACATCCTGCATACTGGAAGACCAATGATCAACCTGAAAATGAAGATCAATTTTACATTGTCTTCTTCAGGGTTTGATCACCAAGTTTCTCAATCTTGGTCATTGGGATTTGGTATCGATCCTATGCTTTCCCAAAGCATATATCACACCTTCAAATTCTTGTCATGCTTCTAAAGCACGACGACCATGCATGGAAATTGATCGGTCCCAATACCTCATAAGTGAGCTCATGTCTTCCGGTTCATAAGTGAACCTGTATGATCCCTTTGAGAGATCGTATTACTCATATGCCCTTACATGCACACCAGCTCGTCGGTGTATAGACCTTGGTTAGGTCATCAACCTATTGGTCTGCCAAATGTACACACTCATACATATAGTAACACATCTGTCTCTGGTCAGAGGATGTGTGCCTATGCTGTGACAGCATTCAACATAGGACTTAGGTTATCTCAATCTCGTTAAGTCAACCCTTTGACTTAACTAATCTGACACCTCCGAATCACTATTCTCATGCAGAGGACCTGCATGAAGAGGTCAGTCAGATATCAGCCTATGTGAGAAAGGATTGTCATCTTCTACTCATGCTGGAGATCATCTCTTAATAATCATTTGACGGTGCTTGATGAGTCCTCTATCTAACTCTTTAGATATTCATCCAAACACCAGCCTCTATGATTCAATTATTGAATCAACAGCAATATGATCATCAAGATGGCCATGGTACATAACTCTAATTGTACAGAGGGACCTATTATGCAAATATTTATTCTTCATTTCAGATCAGGGAATGATATGTGCAATAGCATTTATTGCATAATGGCTCGTCGTGGGCTCGCATGTCCAATATATGGGTCTTCATGCAAAGTTTCCAGGAGAATATGTGTCATGTGCATGTTGAGGACTAGTTCACATTTCCATGGATATGTTGGGGGGGGTGCAAATTCCTACGGTTCACGAGCCGTGCATATGAGAGGATGGCGCTTCGGCTCCTACCCTCCACATGGTGTGTTGAGGTCAGTTCGAGTGGAGGGATGGTTGTCCAAGGCTTGCAGTTCGGATCCCAGGCTATGAAGGGGATCTTCGACTATTGGGGGAGGAAGGATCCCTATCGAAGGGCGAAGGAGCACCATGTAGTCTTGATAGACTAGGGAGCGACAACCGATCAAATCTTACTTCATCCTCCTCACCGTGAGGCGGAGCTATGGTAGATGGGTTCCCATGTTGATCGAAGGTCATTTGGGTGATGAAGATTCAGTAGTGGTCGGACGAGCTTAAGGGCTCCATGCTCTGCTGCTGGTACTCAAGACGATGAAGATGCCAAGGCCCTATTGATAGACCTGCAAATAAGGGATGCTTTTACTTGTGGCTCGACTCACATATGAAAGTCAAATAAAGAGGGATCTCAAATAGAAATCAAAGCACGTGACTCGCTGCAAGACAATTAGGTCACAATTAAGCAAGGGCGTGTGAGAGCTCTTTTGAAGATGATAGGTTGCGGTGAGGTTCCTAGAGTTGAAAAGGGATCTGACGGGATGATCAAGAAGGTAAAGAGGAAGGATCTAGAAATGGAGGTGAATTTCGTTATCACATTGGGTTTGATTCCAATGGAGGTAAAGCTATGATTTGGAGAAGAAGATGAAGTAGCAGAGAGCGATTTCAGATCTAAGACAAAAGAAGGATAAAAAGATTAGAGATAATACATGGAGGTTGGTGATTCACCTTGGGATGGCACGTAGGTCGATGAACCTTGGGTCGGTTATTGGCCTCAATTCGACACAATGAAGACTGTCGAGAGGATGAGCCGCTCTTCAGATAAGAACGACAGCAAGGGGGATCCTTCACCTTGGATCTCGCCTGGAGGTGGTTCAACCGTCATTGCCTCTTGTGCGGGGACTCAAGCTGTCACCTGGAGTGCCTCGGAAACTAATGGCTCAACCTCAACCGATGGCGGATCCAGTCAAAGGTGGGTATCGATTGGGATTTTGATGGGTCATCATTAGGGCTTAGTGAGAGATGAGGAGAGTGAGGTGACGTGAGTGAGCGAGTGGAATACACGGAGGTGAGGGAATGAGGGTTGCTCGGTCACAAGCGAAGAGAGGGGGGATGTGTGGGTGGCTGATCGGAGAAGACAAAGTTAGGAGAAGGAGTCTTGGCCGTTCAATCGGCCGAGATCAAATTGTTAGGAAAATGCCACGTAGGTAAGAATCAGATTTAAAAGGAAAAAAGAAATATAAAAATATAAAAAAGTAAAATAAAATGAAACATTGGATGAAGGAGTACTTCATCCAATTATCAAATGATAAATCTATTGATATATTCCTAGGAAGACAATCAAACTAGGGTTGAACTTCATATATGTCAGTCTTTCCAATATGAAGGATGAATGAGTATTGAGAATACTCAAGGTTAAATATATAATAAGAAATATATTATAATAAATCATCTACCATGACACTTCCATTCTGAGGAAATGATGAAACATGATGGAATTTAATGACTTCATTTCTTAGCTTGATGATTTGAGATTTAATTGGATTAAGTCTCGTCTCATTTGAATCCAATATACAATTCTATTGTTCAAATGTTGGAAAGTAAAATGGTGATGGAAACAAAAACGAACATACTCCTTGAGCACATTTCTTAAATGCAAATGGTTTGCACTTCTATTACAAATGGTCAAGGAAGCTGGATTCAGCTCATCGATACTTTCTATATCTCATGGATAGTGTGGTGTGTTTCGTTGAGCTCGCTTAGAGTGTAAATTATTTCAGCTCGAGCTCAACATTGGTAAGTGTCGTATTTTACTAACAATGGTATAAACCATGCAATCAGATAGTTATCCAAATTTCAAGTCACTATACATGGATATTATGATCTCTCCAATATTATTTCCAAGTATACAAGATTTTTTTCTCAAAAGTTCTAATTAGATTTGGACTCATACTTAATGATATCAATAATATGATAATAGTTTTTATTATCATAGATATTTGTATATCTAGTTTTTTTTTGATATGATTCGCATCATTTATATATATACATACATATGTATGTATATCTATTTAATTGATATGAATATTGATTTACAACAATTAATATATATATATATATATAAATTAATTTGTATGAATATGATTCATATAATTACTTCAAGGCACATTTGTGGATATGATTCACATTGTTTTTTGAATGTAAATTAGATTTACATTTTTGTTTGGATTTATGAATATGATTCATAAGCTATGAGGTTTTTCTCATGAAATTACTAATTATGCTAATTTTATTATCACGATAATTAAGAAACAAATTCAATCTTTTTTGGCAATAGAAAAAGGGGGTGTGTGTGTGACATAGGGCGCCACCATTGAGAGTCCTATTCCGAATTGGTTGATTGACTTGTTGTATTTTTATTGATAATTAAATAACAACCTTCATCTACATTTAGAAAGAGGAGGGCTTGTGTTGTGATACATGGCGCTACATTGTAGAGTCCGTGAATTAGACTCTAAATTGATTTGTTGAATAATTTATTAATTAATCTAATTGGTGATTAAAAGGAGATAATTCTAGTCTTATTTCTTGGTGAACAAGGACTAAATCATAGATCTTGATTGCTCATCCAAGGTGCATCATCATAGACGTGCCTCCTAAGAGTCCAACTCTGAGGGGACGTCTACAATGAGTATAGAAGAGAAGGCATGCCTCTCTTTTTCAAAAACACGCGTGAAATAGATGAACGCCTTGGCTTTTTGAGAGCACAAGTTGCCTTGATCTTTGAGAGGTATTTATTGAGAGTTTGAGATTGTCAAATACACGTCCAAGATACTCTCTTTACAGCCCTACATGTCATGCATCAAGCTTGCATCTTCTTTTCATAGGCGTAGCCCCGCAAGAGAGAAGATCATCTTCTTCATCGTGCTTTGTGTATGTGTGAGAGGACTTGATTTTTGTGAGACGAAATCAGAAACTTGAGATCTTGTTGATCTCAACCTTGGGTGGACAACTTCAAGAATAAGTAGATATCAAAGTCGGTGGGATGCAACAGGACTCATCATTGTGCATGCGAGAGGAGAGTCCTCGGATCGGACTTCATTCAAGAGGTCTCTTGTTTTGAAGACTCGCGCTTCAAGAGGTAACCTCGATCTCTTCTTAATATCAATTAGAATAATCGAGATCATATTTAGAAATTATTTCCTTAAAATATGATTTCTCTTTGCATAAATTTTTTGTTATGATAAACTAGCTTTCATACGATGAATAGTTTGGATATGAAAAATGTTTGCTTTTTTCCATGTTTCCGTGATGTTAAGTTCATAAATAATTTATTTACTTCCTTCACTCCTAACATCCAGCCTTGATTCCTTTTGATCCTAAGTTATAAACTCGATAAATAGGATTCAAAAAAAGATGAATGCAAATAAGAAGCAGTAACGTATGCCCAGATTAAGGAATACTCACAGCGATTCCTAGCTCTCTCCATGTAGATGCAAGACTGTATATAAACTTTAATCTACATGTATGAAAGTCAATATCAAACCTAAACATAAGTTTTATTAGCTGGAAGAAATTGAGTTAAAATTTGAGCTATAGAATGAGCTAAGTGTGTCTTGTTAAAGTAAATCTAAATAGATGCAAGTGTAACCCAATATTAGGATGACACAAATAAAAAGGACGTAAGTAATGCTCTAAGAGCCACATGCCTTTCCTAATATCGATCACTCGAGTAGAGCCCCATCCTTGGGTCAAGGGTGAAACATGTCTCGACACACCACATAAAAAAGTTAGAAACTTCGTTCACATATGCAAGTTCTCAACTGAGAACCATTGTAAATAACAATTAATATAATTAATTATAACATATATAAATGTACAAAACATCTATGTTAAATAATGATCTAATGTATCTTTTGGCTCTTCAAATGTAGTTGTTGTGGACTCCTCTCAGCTGGAGCTCCAAGTCGTCGCTTCTGTGTCACTCTGAGCATCATCGGCTCCACAAACCCTACCACAACAACAATTATGATTAGTTATAACACAAGAGATATTAGGCATACAAAATATTACATAAATAAAGAAACAACATAAAGTTACTAATAAAACACAACGAGGTCAAAAAAATTGTAAAAAAGTTAACACAAAGAATACACAACCTAAACAATACTAAAAACTACTTAACTAAGTGTCTAAATCTAATTAAATATAACTAATGTAGTTGTGTCCTTGGCAACGACAACATCTGATTGATCACTAATCAACAAATTTAATTAATATTTATTGTAATATGATCGATTAACAACTAATCAGAATCAAACTTAGGAATATCGGTGAAGAGAGCTTGATTTAATCTAACATGGATAGGTTTAGGGTCGAACACAAGAGTATGAGCTATTAGCTTATCTAATCAGGCTATAAATACTTAGGTTAGGTGAATTGATAGTGTTATATAGGTCAATGACATAACACTACGTATGCATGCAATTTTTATGGGTTTAAATGCTATTTAAATATTACAATAAGCTACAGGATGATGTGCATTACAATTCAATACATACACATACACAATCAGAATAGAATGCTCCTGAACTAGAATGATAATTATGCAATCCAATTAATATAAAATGAGACTTAAGATATGTGTATGCTCGATATCTAAGTAATTTATTAATATATCTTTTTAAGAATGCGCCTAGATTAAGGAACGTAGATTTAGAAATCAATCAAGTCATTGATGTGATGAAATTAATAATTATATGACCTATTTAAATTCTAGGTACATCAAACATAGTCAGAGTTGAATTATTGCAAGTACATATGTTCATATGTTTGAATTCAACAATGAATAATCAAGGAATTTCTCTGAATTTTAAATAGATACACATTGATACAATTAAAGAACTAATTAAATCAAGTTCAAGAGCATTGCAAGGGATTTAAAGCAAGACCAAAATCACTTTAATTGCATTAATGTTTCTCAAGATATTCATAGTTCATTCCAGGAGAATTTTCACAAATAAAATAATATAAAATAAATCAGTCCAACCAGGGCATAAGTGCAATTAATGAAACCTGCTAGGTCCATATTTGTAAAATAATCACGCACAGGGGCATTTATGCAATTAAGGTGACCCGGTAGGGTGGAAGCACAAAATTCCCAAGCACATCACATGTGTTACGTGCTGATATGGACCTATCTGCAAAATTGAAGAATCGACGAATTTTGGTTGCAATTTCTTTAGGCAGCATACGCAGGATGCATGTGGCTCAAGTCTGGAGTGAGACTTGGTCCGCGGCAGGTGGCTTGGACCACGTGGGCGGCTTGAGGGCTTCGGGGTGCAGCTCGGTCCCACCGATGGTGGTGGCTCATGATGGAGGTGTGGATCACATCTGAGACGTATGATCATAACGATTAAATGATACATGTAACTCCGACCGACCTCCTCCTCCTCGTTGATGCGGCGGAGAAGCCTTGGCTCCTGTAAGGTCCTGGAAGCACCTCTGTGTCCCCCTTCCTCTGCTGAAGGTTAAGAAGGTTTCCCAAGGGTATTACGAAGATCACTGATGCTCAGAGAAGGATCGACTATGTTTGGATCATCACCTTGATGTAGGTTTTGCTTGAGGTAGAGCTCTATAATGGAGTTCATCGCGAAGCTCTGACCATTGAAGAGGATGGGTACCTGCAAGTGTTTAGGAAGCATAGCCGAAGGGTATGAGTGTGTGCAATCAAAGTGAGGGATGAAAGGAGGGCTGTCGAGATGGGGGAGGTGGATCCCTAAATGGGTTTCTCCTATTTACAGGAGGAGGGAAGGGATTGAGGTGGAAGATGGTCTGAAGAAGGGGAGAGATGATTGGAGGGATGCACGAAGGTGTTTGATATATGTTGGAGGTGGGTGGTTGATCAGATGAAGGTGATCATGACTATGGATGCCTAATTAAATCAGAGAACCTAAGAGAAAACAAACAAAGATGCTTACCTAAAGCTTGAAGAAGATCGAAACATGAAGGATGTGGCTTGGGCTTGAGGCTCAATGGAGCCTCTTGTATTCGCTTGACTCGTGTAGCCATTGTGGGAAGCTTAGACAACCACTACCATGGCTGTGTACATGACCCACCAATCGTGGATCAACACCGGAGCTTGACTTTGTCTTGGCCCCTCAATCAAACATCTCGATGTCACCGAAGAAGGAGAAGGTCTAGGTTGAACCCTTGCGTAAAGGTGGATGGTATGAAAGTTGGTCGGAGAAGGACCTTTATCTGGTGAAGGAGGTGGTTGTCAGAGGTGGTTTCAACCATTTCCAGTTGCTTCACATGAACGGGAGGTTAGGGATGGAAGATAAGGTGTGAGAGAGGGTGGAACAAGCTACGTCGAGCCACATGACTCATGGAAGGACATATTAGAGGTTGCCATAAATCGATGAAGGCGGCGGGTTACGAAACCGACGAGGTGAGAGATGAAGGGGTGTGAGGAGGACGATGAACATCTATTGTCTGATTTTGTGATCATATGGTGGAGACGCGAGTGCGAGGGAGTGTCTGAGATCCACTTGATCAAATGATCAAGCAGCATGTTAGGGTGAATCACAACCATCTGATCAAATGATCAGACGACCTCAAAGAGAAGCGGGGGCCAATGAAGGGCTAATGATGTGGAGATCAGAGATTGGGTCATGTGGCCCAATCAGAAAAAAATAAAAATAAAGAAATTTTTTGTAAAATAGAAATAAAATAGTATAAGGTGTCAAATGAAGAAGTGATCAACATGAAAGTTGTGTATCTTTTTAAGATCTACAACTCGTGTGTAGGATTCCAAGTCAAAATACATAATATATACATATTTATTATTTTTGCGAATATTTTTAATAAAAAACACTTTTTTATTTCTTTTGTTAATTTTGGTATTTTTATATAATGAATAATGTAGAATATAATACTGATGAATCTGTGATTCATCACATCAAAAGTCAAAAATAGAGCCTTGTTCCCGAGAAAATAGAGGCATATTTCCTTTTATCTTGCATAAATAACACTCATGCATGCATCCATAATTCATGCATTATAGCAGCTCATCTGCATTTAAATAAGTAGCCACAAATCCCCTGTAAAATACCTCTTCATCAAAATAACTCCTTCTCTATAATATAGGTATATATTCCTTAATAATAGAGGGAAGAATGCCAAAAAGCCACCCTTGTAAAATAGCCCAAACATCCTGGGAACCCTTGTACATTAAAACACACATAAAGCCCTCATACAAACCCCTAATTAGGTCTACTCACTCTTAGAATACTACATATTAAAAGACCTTTAAAAGGAGACTAATTTCATTGCAATTGGAGCTTGTATGAGAAACTTGGGTTTTTGGGTCATTTTGTATACTACATATGTACATTTATGTATCCTTGTATTTATGTACCATATTTGACCTTATCTCCGTCTTTGGTCAACATGAAACTTGTAGATCTCATCAAGATCTACAACTTTCATGTTTTGAGTTTTTCCAAATTCGGCTTCCTCTTCGATCTACACGCATTTTCCCCTCCAGCCATTCACAGCAGGCCACGTGGCGCCCTCTGATTGCGCCACGCGGCCCGCTGCCCTTCGCCTCGTCCGCCCGCGCCCTCCACCGTTGGATCGCGCTTCAGATCCAACGGTCCAGGCCCTTCCACGCTCTTAACCACCTCCCAGCCACCCAATCCGCTCCACACTTCATCTCCACCGTCCCTTAGCGCCGCGCTCGCAGCCTTCCACGTGGCGGCATCTACGTCGCTCGATCGCGCCCCCGATCCTCTCATCACAGCCGCCCATCTTCCAGCGAGTCTCGACCCTCAGATCAACTCCACCCTTTCATCTGAACCATCCGCTCGCGCCTCGCCACAACGCGCCACGTGGCGCTCTCATAACCCCTCATCTGGGCATCCCAGATCTAATCATAACCGCTCGCTACGCGCTGATCTCCACCGTTGGATCACAAGATCCAACGGTGGAGACTTCGTCTCCTACCTCGGGTGCCCCCTCTCTCCCACGATCTCTGCCTTGCGGGAGGGGCACCCCCTTCCTATTCTTGGAAGCGCTCCCTCCACCGTCGCCGAGCACCACACCCTCCACGATGGCCCCCACTCATCCCTCATCCTCGCCGGCCACTCTGTCAGCCACGTCGACCTCCACCTCTCTCCCACGAACTCCATAAACCTCGCCCCATCTCCATTCCAGCCGTCACCTTCATCCTTTAAATACCCCCTCTCCGGCCACATTCATGCCCATCCGCCACTCCAGGGAGGTCCCTCGAGCTCCAAGCTTCCTATTGGTGACAGCAATTGGCTGAGTTGTCGAGCGACGACAGAGATCCACTCCGGCGAGATCCACGGCTACCTCCGCCGTGCCGCAGCCTCCTTCGAGCAGCTGCTAGAGCTCGGGACCTTACCGACCCCTTGAGCGACGACCTGGAGCTCAAAGCTGAGCCCCAATCCCCAGGTAATTCCCTCCATCATCCTCCAATCTTCTTCTTCTTTTTCTTGGATTTTCGCCGCTTTTATTCGCCGTCATCAGCCATCTTCGCGCCTCCTCAACACTCCGACGAGCTGCGCGACGAAGCTCTGATCCTCGCTGACCTCTTTACACCTTCAGACCCTCTACTTCACCAGCCATCGACCTTCAGCTCCGCCACCTGGCCGGAGCTCCGCCATCCGACCACCTCCCCTCGCTTCAGGCCTCGCCGATCACTTCACATATTCCACCACGAACACCTGCACGCTTCGGCTACCTCATCTAACCCCTGCAGGCTCTCGTTCCTTCATTGGCCGGACCTTCACCGGAGACAACTTCGAGCTTCGTCGTCATCCATCTCCAGGCACCCTCCGTTGCTCCTGAGACCATCAGCGCCTCCGCCGCGTCATCACGCTCCTGCTGGGATATCTCCGACACCTCGGAGAGCTTCATCGGCACCTGGAGGAACGGGCGGAGCTACCGCCCCTTCGTCGGAGCACAGCCATCTCCTCCGCTGAGGGCGGAGGCCCGTTGAAGGAGAAGCTCCAGCTGCCGTTCGATTAGTTTGATCGAACGGTTGACTTCGTGCCACGTCGCCACTCAGCCGCGCCTCGCCAGCACCGTTGGATCGTCCAGGATCTAACGGCGATCAGCCCTCCGCGTCATCAACATTGGGAGAAGACAGGAGCCGTCAGATCAACGCAGATCTGACGTATCTTGATCGAGCCACGCGTCTTCATCGACATCCCTTGGATCCATCTTGATCCAAGGGCCTTCAGGCCGCCACGTCCCCTTATCCGAGCCTTGGCCCCCAAGCCTAGGCTCGGGTGACCCGAAGCTGCCCCGAGGCTAGTCCGAACCTCCAGAAGGACCCGAGCCTTACTCCGAGCCTCCGACGCCTTCCGAACCTAGGTCGCCCCACGTGAGGAGCACGTGCGACCTGGGTTATTTGCACAGATACCCCTGGAGCTTTCAAAAATTGCGAAGAGGTCCCTGTGAAGCAGACATCACGTGAGGAGCACGTGTCTCGTGGAAAAATTGCATAGAAGTCCTGCATATTATCGGTAATTGCATTTTAGTCCCTGTCAGCATATTTAATTGTTGAAATTTTAATTTCCAGTATTGCATTTACACCCTTGTGTTTGCACGTGTCCCTAGAGTGCATTTTTCATCATTTTGAGATTCTAGAAATTGCATGTTGTTGGAAATTTTGTCCTCTATCTGTTTGTACACGTGTCTGATTTTTGTTGGCTTAATTGAATTATCAATGAATTAATTGGTTCATTTGAGACATATTTTGCCCAGTGATGCCTTTTGATTTTTAATTAATTATCAGTGCCTTCAAAAATCACCAAAAATTCACAGTAGATTAAGGACATCATTTTTAACACTCCATAAAAATTTCATATCATTTGCACGAATATCGAGGCCTAAATAAATAGTTTAGTGATTTTCTTAAATTAATTTTAATTAATTCATTTCACAGTGAATTTTAGATCTGTTAATTTTCCTAGGTCCCTGATCATTAGACCTTCCTAGGATAATTTTAGTTCTTCGAAAAATTGTGATTTGATATTTATTAAAAATTAAACACTGAAAATCACTCTGTCTGTTTATTTAATTCACAGAAAAATTATTTTGAGTCGAAAAATTCCAAAAAAATTAGTGTAGGTCATTATCATCATAAATAACCATCTGGCCAATTTTCATTATTTTTGGACTTCGTTTGATACTCCAATTAAAGTTAAAGTTAAATTGGCTGAGATTTGTCTGCATATGTCTGCATAAGAAATAAAAAGACCAAAAAAAATTGACCCTCGAACATCAACACTTGAAAATTGCTGTGATCCACCTAAGGAGACAGTTGCCTCCCTGAGATCGACCTTGGACTCCACCAAGTAAAAAAATATCACCGCTTAAAATTGACCAAAATCTGACTTAAGTGGTTTTTGATCAACCTCTCGTATCCGACTGCAACGAACACTTAAAATTAATTTGGACCATTAATTTGCCCGAATTAACTAAGGGTGCGGGGAGCGTTTATCAAAATGGCGCCGTTGCCGGGGAGGCACGGCTTAGGTTAATTACAGCTGATTTTTGAGGTGTTTGATTTCTAATCCCCGGGTAGTCTGACCCCCGGTTTTCTTGTAATTATTTTTCTCTCCTTTATTTTTGCATTATTTTATTTTTTGTGTAACTCTCTGACCTCCCTTTATTTTTCGTGCGAGGACCACGAGGAGTCGGCGACGCTTCGAGGACTTCACCTTTAAATTTTTGAGAGAAAGAGAGGCATTGTATTTTTTATTTTATTTTCTTTCTTTTGCTTTATTTCCAGCGGTTCCCGTTTGGGATCTCGCGCGTGTAAATATAGTGAAAACTGTGTCCCGTGTGCTGTGTGGGTGATTGGTAATTTAGCTTGCACTAGCGGCTCCTCGAGCCACTCTAGGACTTGTTTGTGCTCGTAATCAATAGGACCACACATTACACTTAAAAGACGCACCTAGACCGCAGGACTTAGTTCAAATTAAACTGTTCTTCACGCTAATAGAACTGCCTGTCTAGGAGCGGCTTTCATCGCTTGCATTTGCATGTAGAGTAAAGTTTTCAATTCTGTATAGCATCCTGCATCAAAAAGCGAAGGATCACTGTAAGTATTCTCTACTCAGCATACGCATCATCGATTTCAACTTGCATCGGCTTTTCTCGATTTCCCTCTCTGATTTTCTCACTTAATTTAAAAAGGAAATTGGGACTGTCCGATAGGCGTGATTTGTGGTGATTAATTACAGTGATAACCTAACTTTAAAACCGGGACTGCTAACAGTATTGACCATAAAAAGGGAATAAAAGCTGAAAATTGTTTGCGGGAGACTAATCCCCGACCTTGTTTTCAGGCTGAGTGAGGGTACCTGAGTGTGTGTGAACACCCTAAGGTAGAGCCCAAATCCCCGTCTTCCATATCACGTTCTAACTGATCCTAGCAAATATCACGAGCCGGATATTTTCAGATTCTTTGATTAGTACCAAGTAGCCTCCGCCTGTCTCAGGTAGATAGGGGCGAAATTGCGGTACTTCGCGACAAGCTACCAGTAACCCCCCGGGGTGAAGTCCCGGCCTTGTCAGCCTCCGCCTGCTTGCAGGTAGATAGGGGTGTGGTCATTGAATCCATCGACTTGGGATAGGAGCGAAGAAAGGAAGGAGTGGCGGTATCTTAGGCGACAGGCTAAACAGGGAAGACGCATCCGGCTCTGAGCCGACTTCCCTTTAGGTCGCGTAATCCTTGCTATCTTGCTTGAAAACCACACTTAAAATTTACAAGATTAATTGGACTCGGTTTCGGGTCCTTCACCGTGTTGAGTGTGAACTCGGGGTTTTGCTCTTGCGTTTGTCTTTGTGTCTGTCGTGTGTGTTATCCTGTGTAATTGCACATTTCTACCTCAATCTTCTTGCATTCATCATTTCCTCCTCAAGATGTCGGGATATTGGTCCCCATACCCCGTGACCTCTGGTCACTCCTCCTCGACCATATACCGTTCATCTTCGCTTTCTCCTCCGCCATCCACGGGAGACCCTTACCCGTGGTCGGCTCCTCCTCAACCCGATCATGAAGTCAGAACTCCGACTGACTTCTCCACTTCTTCGCATTTCTCACCTACTCCATATTCTGACATTCCGGATCCACTACCATCTTGGGCTGACTGTACTTATTCCCGAGAGCTTGCAGGAATTAAAGAATCAAATGAAGAGCAAGCCACTGCTGAGATAGATGATTGGCAAAATTATATGCCCCCATATTATTCATTCTCACCTCAAGTAGGGACCATACCACCAGTTACATATAAACATCCCGACTTGACCTTAGGGCAAAACTTGATCGATCAAACAACCCGAATTGAGGGGCCTGAATATCATGATTTTCCAGACTTGATTGACTTTAGTGATCAAGCCTCCATTAACCAGCCTTCATTCGGAGAGCCTATACATTCACAGGAGTGGACTAATGAGCTAGACTTACTAGTCCCTCGTTCATTGACTCCATCATATGAGGCTCTGACCAATATCTGCCATTCGTATGATCCATACTCGACCCAGGAATACATGCCAGAGTATAGGTATGTTGAGTATGAGACCTCAACATCTCAGCAGTCTACTCCAATTGAGCAGAACTCTCCCATGAATTGTCATGGGAATTTTGTGGAGGATGACATTTCCAGACTTATTGAGAAAAGTGAATCATTCGGTAATGAGTTGAGAAATGTCATGGAAATATTGAACTCAATTTCTGCCAGCTTGAGAATGAAAGTGGAAAAGGATATGAGTAATTTTGAGGTTGAAAGTCAAGCAAACATTAGGGAACCCACACCGTCTGTACAGCTGGAGTCCAATCTATCTCCCTCTTCTACTAACTCCCTGCCTTCCAATCCAGAGTCTGATCATTCATCCACCAAAAATACCAAAAAAATCAAAAACTCACATAAAAATTGAAAATGAAAATGATTTAAAAAAGTTGGATCCTACCTTAAGGGAAGCACTCGATGAAGAATTGATTTTCAAACTTCCCTTAATAAAGGCCATAGATCACTTCCCCGACCTCAAACGATTTGTGAGAAGTAAATTGATGACCAAGAGGTCGGGCAATAAGAGGACAAGGACTGAAAGACATATAGTGTCTATGGCCACCTCCTTGGTGATGGGGAGAAAGACCAAGAGCCGCAGAGTGAAGCGGTTGCCTCGAGTTGAGTGTGAAATCAAAGACATCATCTTCACCCATGCGAGAATCGATGATGACTCACCGATAAATATCCTCCCGACCTCTGTGTTTGACAAGCTCAAACTCAGGCCAATCAGAAAATCAAGAGAGATCGTTCAGCTGGCTGACCGATCCATCAAACGGTCGAGAGGAAATATTTCAGTCATCGTTACTTTCCAAGGTGCTCTACTCCAAGTAGACTTCACGATCATTGACATCGAGCATCGAGGAGAGTTATCCCAGTCTCCGATTATTCTCGGGAAGCCGTTCTTAGCCTTGGCTAAGGCGACTATAGATTGCGAGACTCGGGAAATCGATTTTTCAGCATTGGGAGCGCTTCAACCTCATCCATTCTTTGATAAACTTTACTCTAAGGTGACCCGCACATCCGCTGACAGTCATGACCTTCGAGAGGTAGATGAGTCCCACCTCTCTGCTGCACCTGAGAAATCGACTGTCCGGACGATTGTTGGATCAGAGACTCCCCACACCTCCACTTCATCAACTGCTTGCACCACCACCGTGACAGCTTCTAAGGAGGACTCACGACCGGAAGCTATCATTGAGTCGGACACGATATTTGAGGATTGCCTTGATCATTTCAATGATCCGACACAAGAGCCCAATAATGCCAAGCCGACTGAGACCACTAGAACCTTCCCGAGACATGTGCTGACCCTTCAGGAATATTACAATCTTTATGGTGACTCGTCTGATGAGGAACCCATAGTCAGCACCACACCACGACCCGAGCCTTCTAAGGAAACAACCAAGACAAAATTAACTCCACTTAAAAACACGGTTGCTCCCTCTTCTAGTCGGCTATCTAGTGAGAGGAAGTCGAGAATTGATTCCTCGAGGTGTTCCCCCGAACCTCTCAAGGCGCGTCGCTCTCCACTCCCTCTCAATGATTCAGGTTCTAAAAAACCGACTAAGAAAATTTCCTTCAACATTCCGGAGAAGGAATTATCAGAGGAATCCTCATCGGGTCCAGATAAGGTGATTTATATGAGTGAGCTCAGTTCGGCTGTTCTTAAGCCTTATCTAAGCAAGCAGCCATGTGTCGACCCGTGTTGGACGATCCCTACACCTCATTATTATTCATCTAAGGACGATTCCGACAGCGACACATATGTATATTATCCACCTCCTCGCGTCCGCAAGAAGGTTCGTCACAAACCTTCTTAATCCTTGTATATTCTAACTCTTTCTTGTACATACATTTCTCTCCCTCCCTCCCCAGTGATTCGAATCACTCGCCCTGGTTCCATCTCATGACTATACTTAGGATAACCAGATCCTAAGTATAGGGGGAGAGTGACCCGCATCTATTCATTGTACATCCTCCAGATCACATTGGTCCTCTTACTCACTCCTGTCCTATACTTAGGGTGACCAGAGCCTAAGTATAGGGGGGACCGATGCCCACCGTGTATGTATTCATTTATTTCCCCTCTTTTCCTCGTCCGCCCCATTTCTGATCTTCTTCTACACTTAGGCTACCAGAGCCTAAGTATAGGGGGGCGGGACGACTTCTATACTTTTTGTTATTTTAGCTCTCCTACGCTTAGCCCGAGCTATGTCTTTTTAGTCGCTTTCGTGCTCTGAGGACATAGCACACGCTAAGTATAGGGGGGCGTGTATATATTACATATATACTTACCCATAGCTCGTACTTTCACGTATTTTCGCGTATTTTTGTATATATTTTGCAATAATTGTGGGTGGGTAAAAATCAAAAAAAAAACTTTTTGTATACTTGTATAATACTTGTAAACCTTTTGTAAAAATTAAAAAAAAAATAAAAATTTTGTATACTTGTATAATATGTATAATACTTGTATAAAAAGTTGTAAAATTCTTGTAAAACATACCTTTGTAAAATTTGTTGTAAAACTGTATACTATGTACAAATTGTATCAACTAAAAATTGTTGTAAATAATAAAAAATTGTTGTATACCAAAAAATATAAAACAAAAAGGCTTCTTATTTACTCTTGCATATTATCTTGCATTTCCACAAAAAAAAAGTCTTGCATTTCATTCATAGCATGTCATCTACATCTCATCTGCATATCTTGCATATGCAAAGTGAAAAGCTAGTGGGTTCTGAACCAAGTTATGAGTAGATATTGAGGATGGACTTGATTTGACCTTAATCCACCTAATTTCAGAGGAACCTTATAGGAACTGGAGTTAAGATTTCTCAGGTCAAGTGACTTAATTCTTTGAGTCTGCAAGTCTATGTTCACATGTCATCTTGATTAGTCTAAGTAGAATATCTCGTGCATACGCAGGATTCTTTTAGATAATGACCTAACTTGGACAAGCACTATGCACGTAGCTCTTCATTGATGAGGTGGTGATGAGGTAGAATCCTTTAGCTTGGAGTAGCGCACGGGTGGAAACATCTGTCCTCCTCTAGGGAGGGTAGTGCATCTCAACCTAGTCTGGTGGTGTTGACATCTAAGGACAGGATGCTGTGGGTTGCAATAATGCTTCAAAAGAGGGATAGTCTACTGACTCAAGAGGAAAAACTCCTGATGTACATGCTGCACCTTGTATATAATTTGAAAAAAAAAATGCAAGAAAGAACTCCAAAAAAATCAGACAGGTCTAAGAAAAAAAATAATAATAATACCTGTCGGAGTATGTATATTAGCAAAGGAAATGCAGCTGGATGACTTGGCTACACTGGTCAGGCATCCTGGGATAGGTAGCTACACTGGCTACCGTCCATTCTTTTCTCTACCCCCTCCTCTTGAGTTGGTCGCACTTGAACTTAGAAGGGAATACCCCGCTCCTCGAGGAAAGAGTTACTGGACCGGGTTATTGGGTTACCTTGTTAGAGGAGGCTGGTTCCGAGCCATTTCTGATGTGGAGAGCTACATCTCACTTACACGGTACAAGTAAGAATCATAGTCATCAGAAATTTGCGTTTGAGGATTTGTTCTGACCTGACTATTGAGGCGTCTTGAATAGAAGACTTGTGGAACTTGAAGTCTGTTAGGTCTTAAGTTCAGGTCCAAATAAGGTTCCGCCACACAATTAATCCAAAAGTCGAGTCAGGCTCCATTTTCAACTTTTGTTCATGACCTTGGTATGGAACCCAAAATCATTTCACTCTTGCATTTCATTTAGTTGCTCGGGGACGAGCAAGGTTTAAGTATAGGGGGTTGATGAATCTGTGATTCATCACATCAAAAGTCAAAAATAGAGCCTTGTTCCCGAGAAAATAGAGGCATATTTCCTTTTATCTTGCATAAATAACACTCATGCATGCATCCATAATTCATGCATTATAGCAGCTCATCTGCATTTAAATAAGTAGCCACAAATCCCCTGTAAAATACCTCTTCATCAAAATAACTCCTTCTCTATAATATAGGTATATATTCCTTAATAATAGAGGGAAGAATGCCAAAAAGCCACCCTTGTAAAATAGCCCAAACATCCTGGGAACCCTTGTACATTAAAACACACATAAAGCCCTCATACAAACCCCTAATTAGGTCTACTCACTCTTAGAATACTACATATTAAAAGACCTTTAAAAGGAGACTAATTTCATTGCAATTGGAGCTTGTATGAGAAACTTGGGTTTTTGGGTCATTTTGTATACTACATATGTACATTTATGTATCCTTGTATTTATGTACCATATTTGACCTTATCTCCGTCTTTGGTCAACATGAAACTTGTAGATCTCATCAAGATCTACAACTTTCATGTTTTGAGTTTTTCCAAATTCGGCTTCCTCTTCGATCTACACGCATTTTCCCCTCCAGCCATTCACAGCAGGCCACGTGGCGCCCTCTGATTGCGCCACGCGGCCCGCTGCCCTTCGCCTCGTCCGCCCGCGCCCTCCACCGTTGGATCGCGCTTCAGATCCAACGGTCCAGGCCCTTCCACGCTCTTAACCACCTCCCAGCCACCCGATCCGCTCCACACTTCATCTCCACCGTCCCTTAGCGTCGCGCTCTCAGCCTTCCACGTGGCGGCATCTACGCCGCTCGATCGCGCCCCCGATCCTCTCATCACAGCCGCCCATCTTCCAGCGAGTCTCGACCCTCAGATCAACTCCACCCTTTCATCTGAACCATCCGCTCGCGCCTCGCCACAACGCGCCACGTGGCGCTCTCATAACCCCTCATCTGGGCATCCCAGATCTAATCATAACCGCTCGCTACGCGCTGATCTCCACCGTTGGATCACAAGATCCAACGGTGGAGACTTCGTCTCCTACCTCGGGTGCCCCCTCTCTCCCACGATCTCTGCCTTGCGGGAGGGGCACCCCCTTCCTATTCTTGGAAGCGCTCCCTCCACCGTCGCCGAGCACCACACCCTCCACGATGGCCCCCACTCATCCCTCATCCTCGCCGGCCACTCTGTCAGCCACGTCGACCTCCACCTCTCTCCCACGAACTCCATAAACCTCGCCCCATCTCCATTCCAGCCGTCACCTTCATCCTTTAAATACCCCCTCTCCGGCCACATTCATGCCCATCCGCCACTCCAGGGAGGTCCCTCGAGCTCCAAGCTTCCTATTGGTGACAGCAATTGGCTGAGTTGTCGAGCGACGACAGAGATCCACTCCGGCGAGATCCACGGCTACCTCCGCCGTGCCGCAGCCTCCTTCGAGCAGCTGCTAGAGCTCGGGACCTTACCGACCCCTTGAGCGACGACCTGGAGCTCAAAGCTGAGCCCCAATCCCCAGGTAATTCCCTCCATCATCCTCCAATCTTCTTCTTCTTTTTCTTGGATTTTCGCCGCTTTTATTCGCCGTCATCAACCATCTTCGCGCCTCCTCAACACTCCGACGAGCTGCGCGACGAAGCTCTGATCCTCGCTGACCTCTTTACACCTTCAGACCCTCTACTTCACCAGCCATCGACCTTCAGCTCCGCCACCTGGCCGGAGCTCCGCCATCCGACTACCTCCCCTCGCTTCAGGCCTCGCCGATCACTTCACATTCCACCACGAACACCTGCACGCTTCGGCTACCTCATCTAACCCCTGCAGGCTCTCGTTCCTTCATTGGCCGGACCTTCACCGGAGACAACTTCGAGCTTCGTCGTCATCCATCTCCAGGCACCCTCCGTTGCTCCTGAGACCATCAGCGCCTCCGCCGCGTCATCACGCTCCTGCTGGGATATCTCCGACACCTCGGAGAGCTTCATCGGCACCTGGAGGAACGGGCGGAGCTACCGCCCCTTCGTCGGAGCACAGCCATCTCCTCCGCTGAGGGCGGAGGCCCGTTGAAGGAGAAGCTCCAGCTGCCGTTCGATTAGTTTGATCGAACGGTTGACTTCGTGCCACGTCGCCACTCAGCCGCGCCTCGCCAGCACCGTTGGATCGTCCAGGATCTAACGGCGATCAGCCCTCCGCGTCATCAACATTGGGAGAAGACAGGAGCCGCCAGATCAACGCAGATCTGACGTATCTTGATCGAGCCACGCGTCTTCATCGACATCCCTTGGATCCATCTTGATCCAAGGGCCTTCAGGCCGCCACGTCCCCTTATCCGAGCCTTGGCCCCCAAGCCTAGGCTCGGGTGACCCGAAGCTGCCCCGAGGCTAGTCCGAACCTCCAGAAGGACCCGAGCCTTACTCCGAGCCTCCGATGCCTTCCGAACCTAGGTCGCTCCACGTGAGGAGCACGTGCGACCTGGGTTATTTGCACAGATACCCCTGGAGCTTTCAAAAATTGCGAAGAGGTCCCTGTGAAGCAGACATCACGTGAGGAGCACGTGTCTCGTGGAAAAATTGCATAGAAGTCCTGCATATTATCGGTAATTGCATTTTAGTCCCTGTCAGCATATTTAATTGTTGAAATTTTAATTTCCAGTATTGCATTTACACCCTTGTGTTTGCACGTGTCCCTAGAGTGCATTTTTCATCATTTTGAGATTCTAGAAATTGCATGTTGTTGGAAATTTTGTCCTCTATCTGTTTGTACACGTGTCTGATTTTTGTTGGCTTAATTGAATTATCAATGAATTAATTGGTTCATTTGAGACATATTTTGCCCAGTGATGCCTTTTGATTTTTAATTAATTATCAGTGCCTTCAAAAATCACCAAAAATTCAAGTAGCTTAAGGACATCATTTTTAACACTCCATAAAAATTTCATATCATTTGCACGCATATCGAGGCCTAAATAAATAGTTTAGTGATTTTCTTAAATTAATTTTAATTAATTCATTTCACAGTGAATTTTAGATCTGTTAATTTTCCTAGGTCCCTGATCATTAGACCTTCCTAGGATAATTTTAGTTCTTGGAAAAATTGTGATTTGATATTTATTAAAAATTAAACACTGAAAATCACTCTGTCTGTTTATTTAATTCACAGAAAAATTATTTTGAGTCGAAAAATTCCAAAAAAATTAGTGTAGGTCATTATCATCATAAATAACCATCTGGCCAATTTTCATTATTTTTGGACTTCGTTTGATACTCCAATTAAAGTTAAAGTTAAATTGGCTGAGATTTGTCTGCATATGTCTGCATAAGAAATAAAAAGACCAAAAAAAATTGACCCTCGAACATCAACACTTGAAAATTGCTGTGATCCACCTAAGGAGACAGTTGCCTCCCTGAGATCGACCTTGGACTCCACCAAGTAAAAAAATATCACCGCTTAAAATTGACCAAAATCTGACTTAAGTGGTTTTTGATCAACCTCTCGTATCCGACTGCAACGAACACTTAAAATTAATTTGGACCATTAATTTGCCCGAATTAACTAAGGGTGCGGGGAGCGTTTATCAAATACATACAATATTAGACTGGTTTTGTTTGGTTTTTCATAAGAAGAAACATAGAAAATAATGAGAACCATTATACATACATTAAGTATTTATTTATATACATTAATTAGCCTAATTTATTTACAAGGTACTAGATGTTAAATATAATTAATTATTAGTTAAATTAATTGAATAGTTTAAGATATAGGGATAATAAATCTAAATAATGTTGATGAATCAGGGATTCGTCATATTTTCGTCGAATTTTATGTGCATTGATTCTTCCATAAGTAGTGTTTTCTTATTAAAAAATCCATAAGCCTTACTATGGTTTGAGTGGACAATGAATATGCATTCATCATGTTTAGCATCAACCTTGTCTAAGTAATCTTCTATATTTAATGTAAAATATTTACTTCCAAACATTTCGAAGTGACTTATCTGGGGAATTTCACCTTTGTAAAGTTTGTAGATTGTCTTTTTAAGGATTGTCCATATTGATATTCTATTAGTACAAAATAGGCATTATCAGTAGCTTCTGTCAAGAACTATTATGGTAGATTGAATTCTATAATAAATTTCTAGCACATTTTTGTAATGTTCTATTCTTTCTTTTTGTATCTCCATTTTGTTGAGATGCTCTTGGAAAGAATATTGGTATTTTATTCCATGTTTTTTCACAAAATGCAATGAATTATTGATGAATCCCTGATTTTCACTATTTATTCTTTTATTTTAGCTATTTATCTTGGCAATGCAGCTTGTAAATACTTGTAAACACAATTAACTTAGCATTCAACATGCATTTGTTAATATTGAACAATTAGTGTATTTGTGCAAAAATAAAAAAATAAAAGGAAAAGAAAAAGGAAGGAGGTATTTAGAATAAATACAGAGTGACCCGAACCCTAAGAGAAGGTCAAGTCTTGACCTGATCGCAAAATAAAATAAGTAGAGAGAGATAGGGTCTGCTTTGTGGTGTACATATTACCTATATGTGTAAATACTTATTTTTGACAAAATAAAACAAAATTATTATTTTCACTCCCTTGTGCATATTTTTAAAAATAATATAAAACAAAATAAAAATCATTAAATAAAAAATAAAAATTGAAAAATTAAATCCCCCCTTTATTCTACAAAACACATGTATATGTATTACATCCTCTATTTATTATATACCTATAATCAATCCACAAAAATAAAATAAAAATTATTTTGTACTCCTAAAAATATGTTGTAAATAAATAAAATATAAAAATGTGGAATTTGCGTAAAAATAACAAAATAAAAATTATTGTACATAATACATAGGTATATTATACATGTATATAATACTATATATTGTATATAAACTAATTTATTCATATAAAAATAATTAAAAATCATAGAAAAATTCTTTGTAAAATTTTATACATTTTTTTATTTTATACACTTTTTAAGGTAAATTCATTTATTATTTTTAATTTAATTTTCTTTATTTTCTTCTTTATTTTGTCTTGTAGTCTATTTTGTCCTCATCCTTGGCAGTGTTGACCGAGGTCAACTAGTCCCCCCATACCCTTTTCCGCCTGAGTCGGGTTTGCCCCAATTTTCTCCCATTTTTAGCAACCCTATCCGATTGCCACTCCACCTAATCTTTTGCTCCGATTCGAGAGCGCGAATACCAAATCTTCGCCTGCTACTTTTCTCTCGATCCACGCCTCGATTCAAGGGCCGTGCCCCCATCTTCTTGGACCTGCACGTCTATATAGCATGCGCCTTCCCCTCCCTTTTTCTCCACCTTTGGCTGCGCCACCTCTTTCGTTGCACCCATCCTTCCTTTTCCAAAGTGACAACATGAGAGGGCGAGGGCGAGGGCGAGGGCGAGGTAACCTTTTTTAGCGTGGAAGCCCCCAGGTCCGGCAAGGAATCCCTCAGCTCCGCCATGAAGAGCTCAGCCTCTAGAAATATCGGCTATTGAGGCCAAGACCCCCGTGGACGACGTCTGCAACCCCAAGCGTACTCCGACCATCCTTAGTTACTCTATTCCCCATTCATTTTCCAGTTTAATCAATTTCTCCTCCGCAGAATAGAGCACCTTTGATCACCTATCTGTTCCACATCTGTACCGCACTCCGACACCCACACACCTCGCTCCGACTTCACTCCGCTTCTACATGTGTTCCGCAATCATTTCATCGACTCTAATCGCCGGATTGAAGTCGCCTAGCAGGTCGATTCCCCCATTCCACGTGAGGTATGTCCCGTTCGCTGTCCCCCTTGGTTTTCGATATCTTTGGCGCTCTAACCCTCGCTAGAGAACCCTTCTCCGAGCACACACCTTCTCCTGTAGGGTTCGCGCGCCAACAGACCTCATTTGGAGGTCGTGGGTACTTCCAGGAAGCTCCAGGACATTCATGATGCCCCAGGACCTTGTCCTTGGTCCTGGGCCCTATTGAGCCAACCAACTGCTGCGGACCACTGTCGCCATCATTTCCCACATCCCAGCAGCTCGTGAGGACGTCAGACTAGCACAGAATCGTCGATCGAAGCTCGTCGGAGGTGAGTTCTTCCCAGTTCATCCAGGTGCCTTCTCCACCATTCGATCGAGGTCTCCCCCAGTTCTGATCTTCACCATCCATCATCGGGAGGCCCGCCACCGTCAGTTCCAACTAAGGATCTCTCTTACGCCGTCCATCGCCGAAGGTGTATCCCCCTATCATGATCGTTCATACATAAGTAGAGCGCCATCGGTCGTTGGATTGCGCTTAATAAAGGGGTATATTGCACTTATGCCCTTTATGTTTTGCTTTTATTAGTTAGTCATGTGAATATTTATCGTAGTTTAAAATACCTTGGTTATTTTGCAAGTAGGCCCTTGTTACTTTTGGCATTTATGTTTTGGTCTTTGTGTGAACTCACGTGCAATCCAGCGTACTTGTCTGGTGTATTTGCATGTTCTGCCCTGGATTTTACATTTATTATGTTTTGAATGAAAACTTTCTGATATTTGCAAATCTAACCCTGTGCGTGGACTATTGTGCATGTGCGCTTATTTTCTGGACATTTTGCATCTTCGGCCTTAAGTTTCTCATTTGTGTTATTATTTGGCCCTTGAAGTTTATAGTAATTACAAGGAGATCACTACAACATGTGTGTCCAAAAGTTCTATAAAAATTATTGTTAGCTCCTGCTAACACGTAGTATTTATGGTAATTTTTGGGAGTGATTTAGTGGCGTATTTTATTTTCTAAAAATCAAAAGCCCTAAAAAAGTATTCTGTCTATTTTAAAAAAATACATAAAAATTTGAAAAATTACTTTAAAAATTCTATAAAAAGTTTTGATTGTGTATTTTTATGTGCTTTACCTTCAGTACCAGTTTTGTTTTAAAAACCTTATAAAAACCCTAAAAATCACAAAAAACCTAAAAACTTATAAAAATAAAAAAAATAAAAAAATAAAAAAAAATACATTTTAGTTTCTGTTTGCAGCTCTTTTTATTTAGTTTATCATAAAATTCATATCCAGGACTTTAAGGCATTTTAACTATTTTTAACTTGCAATATTCTCCTGGTTGTGCACTATTTTCTCTTTTAGCCTTTATTTGAGTTTTATAAAATCATAAAAATATCAGAAAATACCCAAAAAATTAACAGAAATAATTTAAAATTTGAAAGACCTAAAAATATTTTTATCTTTATTTTTTGAGCATTTTTCGCCTTAAATAAAAATTCAAAAAGTTTGTTGTTTGCTTTATTTTCTTATTTACCTCATTTTCTTCCTTAATTAAAAATTGCAAAAAAATGCAAAATATAAAACAAATAAAAATATATGTTTTATTTTCTGAATTTCGACTACTTTGTAGGATTTCTCATGCTCCTTGTGTTCGACCCTGGTTGCTATATCAGGTTAAAATAAATAGCGAAGACCGCTGACATTATTTTGTGTGCTAGATTGATTTATCTTTTGATCTTATGTGAGTAGCTATCTCTTTTCTTGTTGAGCTTCTGGCCTTGTGATCCGGGTTGCAACGACCCTTTGCTTTTCTGATCTCCTAACCCATGTCGCTCGGTCGCTCATCAGAATGGCGTCATTGCCGGGGAGCACGGCTTAGTAGTCACTTTTCAGCTTTTTGCTTATATTTATCTCTATTTTAAATAATTGTTTTATGACCTATCTTTATTTCACTTTTTGTGCGAGGAACCGTCCGAGGACACTTTGAAGGAGACCCGCACCCAAGGAGGAGCAGGAGAAGAGCAGAAATTACTTATATTAGATAGAGAAGAGTAGTTAGTTTACTTTTCATCAGAACCTTTATTGTTGTAATAACTTAGACACAGAGACTCTTTTGTGGACATTTGAACCATTGGGGTTTGTTTCGCCGAGCACCGATGTGCTCAGGGGACCTCACTGAGATTTTCATGGTTTTATTTTTATCACATTTTCTTACTATTTAATTCTCGAAGTTTTGGCCCCCTAGACTTAGGATTTTGATTGATTGTAACGTAATTAGCTAAGGCCCAATCCCTAATTGCTTGCCTGCACCTATAGATCGTAATTGAACCTAGCTAAAAATAAATAATAAAAATCTATCTTGATCGATTGAGAGGTCACGTGCTGCTAAAGGTCGTATACATTGCGTGCAGGATCCGTTGTGGCAGACAACGATCGACATCCGAGATCGGACATCGACCTCTCTCTCTCTCTGATCATTTAGCTAATGTTCTTCATGATCATTAAAAATTGCTTGTCTTAAGGTCGATTTCTTCTCGCATCATATAGTTAGTTTACTTTTAGTCTTTTAATTTATGCACGGATCTCTCTGCATGTAGAGTGTTGGCGACAAGTACGCATCTCTATCTTTGCATGCATCATCGTGTTTGATCGCACATCAGTTTTTTTCGACTTCTCCCCATGTTTTTGGACTTAATATAGAGATCAAAAAATTCATTAGGCATTGCTTTCATTTGAAAAATACCTAAAAAGGAAAAATCATAAAATTGAGACTGTTAATGCAAACTTGACCCTAAAATTCACCTTACCAAAAAATATTTATTTTGGGAAGAGTCACCCCCTCATTGGTCGGTTTGTATGTAGCGAGAGAGTGACCCTCACACTAGGCTAGAGCCATAACTAAACTTCCTTCAGACTACTGGTCTCATGGTTAGTCATTCTCCGGTGAGGATTTCACTGGGTAGCCAGTAATCGGTCCGGGACTTCCTTAGCATATTGGGCAGATCAGGTAGCCGGTAAACAGTCCGCACCCATACTGGCTAGGAAAGATCTAACTGTGCGATTGGGCCAGTCTCCTGGGAGCATCGGGTCCCTACCAGCTCGCTTAATCGCTCTTATAGACTGATTGATCACCTAAAATAAAATTGACAAGATTAACGACTGAACCCTTACGGTCATCAACTCAGTGTTGCCTACGTGAATTGGGGGTTTGACTTCTGATCTTGTTTGCATTCCATATTCATCCGCATTCATCCCTATATCACGCTGATGGGAAGGAGATCCCTTAGGTTTCCTTTGATGGCACCGCTCTCGAGCACTCCTCTCCACTCATCTAGGGCAGTTTCAGAGATCCCAGACCCACTCTCCAAACCTGAGTTCGCTACCACCCTGTTCCCTCTTGACCACCTTTCTTTCACCAGTCCTGAGGTGCCCGAGCAGAGGCCAGCACATATTTATGTTCACTTGACGGCACCTGAGTGATGAATATGTGATTCATCACTCTAAAAGTTAAAAATAGAGATTTGTTCCCGAGTAAGTAGTTGCATATTTCCACTTATATTGCATAATTAGCAGTCATGCATGCATACATAATATCTGCATTTTAGCATTCATATTTTCATTAAATAAGAAGCCCAATTCACTCATCTGTATATATCTTACACTAACATAAATCCCATAAATTCACTCTATACTATATATATTACTAATAAATAATACAATAAAAATACCAAAAAATGCTAACTTGAATAATTGACCAATAAAACCCCAAACCAAGTTGGAGACCATGGACCTTAGAATGCACATATCTCTCTCATACAGCCTTCGATCTAGGTCTACTCACTTTTAAATTAATAACATTAAGAGACCTTCAAAATGAGACCAGTTTCATTTAAATCGGAGCTCGTGTGCAAAACTTGGGTTTTGGGACCCCATTGTACAGTACACTATATGTATGTATATTTGTACCCATGTATTTTACTACTTTACTTGACCTTGATTTCCATTTTTGGTCAACATGAAACTTGTAGATCTCATCGAGATCTACAACTTTCATGTTTTGAGTTTATCCAAATTTGGCCACCCCCCCTTTATCTCACATTCTTTTTCAGCCAACCACATTGGGTCACGTGGCACCCTTTGGTTGCGCCACGTGGCCCACTCCATTGCCCGCCACGCGCCTCGCCTCATGGCCATTAGATCATCTTCTTCTTCAGATCTTGGCCCTCCATGCCGCATCATCTCTCAGTCGTTCGATCTATCCCCAGATCTTATCAAGACTGCACGTCTCCGCCTTAACCATAGCGCTCCACGTGGCACTCTCATGGCCATTGGATCTAAGCCCCGATGATTAGATCTCACCCGCTCACCCCCGCTCAATCGCAACCATTGGATCCTACGCCAGATCTAATCTCCATCGTTCTTTAGCGCCACGCTCCAATGCTGCCACGTGGCATTCTCTACACCCTTCGATGTCGCTGCTCCGATCTGATCTGGACCATCTTCACCCTCCCACCTCCTGGCCGTTGGATCACTAGATCCAATGGCTGAGGCGTCGTCTCCTACCTCCCGAAGGAGCCTCGCCCACGTCCCACCTCACGACGGCTCCACCCCCTTTCTATTTCTGGCTCCACTCCAGCCACCTTCTCTGCCCCCTGTCACCTCCACGACGTCACCCATACCTCCCTCATCATCGCCAGCCTCCATAATCTTCATGACACCCTTCCTCATCGCTCCACACGCTCCACGAAACAACACATGCACCCACCTTCTCTCTATAAATCCAGCGCCTCCGGCCACTTTCCACACCATCCGCCCTAGCAAGAGGTTCCCTAGAGCTCCTATCTACCTGACGGTGACAGTGATAGAGAAAGCGAGCGACGACGGTGGTGTACCTCCAGCGAGATCCACTGCATTTCTTTGCCGTGTGGCAGCTCCTTCGACGAGCTGCTCGAGCTCGAGTAGCTACCGGCCCTCAAGCGATGACCAGAGTCTCCACCGTGGGACTCAGATCTCAGGTAGCAATCCTACATCCTCCTACGATCGCCCTTTTTCTTTCCTCTATATTTTCTCTTAATCTGTTCCGCCTCTCCGGTCATCTTTACGCCTCTTAGACCATCCACCGAGATCTGCCTTGGATCCCTCACCTTCGCGTACTCCTTCGTTCACTCCGATAATGTATCTCACCCTCTTCCGACCAAAGCTCTGCCATCACGGCGGAGGAGGACCATCAGCCATTGTTCGCTCCTCCTTCAGGCCTCACCGCACTCACACACACTTCACGAGCATGTTGCACTCAATTTCTTGCATAGGCTAACTCTGCAGGACCCATCATCTTCATTGACTGGACTTTACGCCGGAGCCGCTTCGAGCGCCATCGCCACTGATCTCCCATCGACTCCAGCCGCCTCTAGAACCTCTGGGTACCTCCTAACACTTCCACGATTGATCTGAGCCATCCAGGAGTCGTCGGTGAGCTTTGACGAGTGCGAGCGAAGATGGCGGAGCCAGAACCAACTCGCATGAGCCTGCCAAGTCCGCCGCAAGAGACGGCGGACTGGAGAAGAAGACTTCCAGCTACCGTTGGATCCTCCCGGTCCGACGATCCTCTGCACGATACGTCGCCTGCTTCCAGCCATCGTTGGATTGATCGCCATCCAACGGCCACGACTCCGCCACATCGTCATCACATCCAGCTCAGATACCGTCGGATCAATCTTGATCTGACGGATTGCAGCAAGCCACGTCGCCATCCATAAGGACCGTTGGATCGACTTCGATCTAGCGGTCCATCTTACATCAAGTCACCAGCCTCCGAGCCTCTTCCCCGACCCTAGGCTCCGAGTGACCGAAGCTAGCCCGAGACTCCATCATTGTCCGAGCCTAGCCCCCTCACGTGAAGGTTGGGTAATTTGCAAGAGACCCCGTGAAGTTTCAGGAATTGCATTTTGGTCCCTGCTAGGCACGTCACGTGAGGAGCATGTGTCTCAGTGGGAATTTTGCATGCATACCCATGCATTATATGTATTTACACTTAAGTCCCTGTCTGCATGCTTTATTTTAAGAAATTTTATTTTCTGTATTGCATTTTAGCCCCTATATTTGCACACATATTTAGGTGTCCATATTTCATCATTTTTAAATTTCAAAAATTGCATGTTGTTTTAACTTGACCTCTATCTTGTGTGCATGTGTCCTATTTTTGTGAGCCATCTTGAATTTAATAATATTATTTTGGTGAAATTTGACATATTTTGCCCATTGTGTGCCTTTTACTTAATATTGAAGTCTTTGTTGTCCAAAATTCACCATAAAATTACAATAGACCTAGGATAAGTTGCTTTACATTGTGCCCAAAAATCATTGCATTTGCACGTAGCACGAGGCCTGAATAAATCAAATAGGAATTTGCCTAATTGATTTGTAATAGGTCCAATTCACATAGATTTTTAGGTTTATTAATTTTCCTGGATTTCTCTTAGACCTATCTAGGATAATATTTATATCTAAAAATATTGTATCTTGGTATTTATTAAAAATAATTTTGTAAAAACTACCCTGCATTCATATTTTATTCGTAGGTAATTCATCTAGAGTCTAAAAATTCCAAAAACATTGTAGTCATCTAGCCAAGTTTCATTAATTTTGGATTGTATTTGGCCACTTTTCTTGTCTAACTTAAAATTTAGCTAGAATTTGCATTGCGTTTCCTTTAATTGCATAAAAAAGATAAAAAGACCAGAAAAATATTCTTCTGGAAATCCGACCTTAGGATTAACTAAAAATTTACCTAAGGAGACACCTGCCTTCGTGAGTTCGACCTTGGGCTTGCCCAAGTAAAATAAATTTGTCGCTTGACCTTGATCCTACATTTAAGTCTGAGTAGTGTTTTTGACGAAGTCTCGATTACCCGACTGCAACGAACTTAACACCTATTTCGATTGATAACTCGGTTGAATTAACAAGGGTAGTCGAGGGCTCGTCAAAATAGCGTTGTTGCCGGGGAGGCACGACTTAGGTCAATTCTTAGAGAATTTTGAGTTTAGATTTTCCATCCCCGGGTAGTCTGATCCCGGTTTTTCTTATAATATTTCTCTATCATTTATTTTTATGTATTTTATGTCGTCCTTTATTTGACCTCGATTTATTTTCACGCGACGAAAACGAGGAGTCGAAGGCGCTTCGCCAGGCGAACCGAGGAGCTTGCATTAAATAATTTTAGAGATTTGAGAGGACTTGTAATTTTCTTTTATATTGTTTATTTTTTGCATTTTTCCAGCGGTTCCCGTTTGGGTTCTTGCGTGTAAGTATAGTGGAAATGTGTCTCCATGTGCTGTGTGGATTTCTTTTACATAGAATAGGCTTGCACTTGCGACTCTTAGAGCTACTTTAGGACTTACTTGTGCTCATAAAATTCTAGGACCACACTTCATACATAAAAGACGTACTTAGATCATAGATCTAGCCAAATTCAATATGTGCTTCACTCGCTAATAGAACTTCTTGTTTAGGAGCGGCTTTTATCGTATGCATTGCATATAGAATAAATTTTTCAATTCTGTTTTGCATCTTGCATAAAAAAAGCAGAAGGATCACTATAAGTCTTCTCTACTTTGCATACCATCATTATTTTATCTTGCATCGACTTTTCTCGACTCCTTCCCCTTGGTTTCTCAAACTTTAGACAAAAAGGAAATTGGGACTAGACGATAGGTGTGCCTTGTGTTTGGACTAAACCAGTGGTCACCTAACTTAAAATCGGGACTGCTAAACAAAATTGACCAAAAATCAATAAAATCAGAAATTCTGTGTGTGGGAGAGTAATCTCGACCTTGTTTTCAAGCTGAGTGAGGGTACTAGAGTGTGTGCGCACCTTAGGGCAGAGCCAAAAATCTCTGCCTTCCATATCGCGTACCCCAATCTGAGCAAATATCACCGGCTGAGCTTTGGATTCAACTGACCAGCGCCAAGTAGCCTCTGCCTACTCCGGTAGGTAGATAGGGGCGAAATTCCGGTGCACCACGACAAGTTGCTAGTAGCCTCCGCCTGCTCCGGCAGGTAGATAGGGGCAAAGTTACAACCTTGTCAGCCTCTGCCTACTCTGTAGGTAGGTAGATAAGGGCAGGTCCTTGAACTTTCGGCTGGTGATAGGAGCGGAGAAAGGAAGGGCGTTGGTATCTTAGGCGACAGGTTAAACAAGGGAGACACATCTAGCTTTTAGCCGACTCCCCTATAGGCCGCGTAACCTTTGCTACTTGTCTGATAAATTCACACTTAAAATCAATCAGATTAATCAGATTCAGTTTCGAGTCCTTCACTGTGTTGAGTGAGAAAAATAAGGTTTGGATTCAATTGCTTGCTTCAGGTAGGAGTAAAATCCTATCTTACACTTAGAACTCCTGATTCTTCTTCTTGTCATCCAAGATGACTGACTGGGGGGATATCTACTCCCGATTCGCCAATCTTTCTTTGAACCCCCCACAAAGCTCATCTTCACCGGCCCAAACGCAACTTGGTCCAACCCGAACTCATGACCCTCTTGAGTTTGGGATCCATCACTCCCAGGGTGGTTACCCTCAAACCAACCCTTTTCTCTCCTCGGATTCACCGAGGAAGACCATTGCCTCTGTGAGAATGTCTTCATTGATATGTCCTCTAACCCATACCATCTTCTTTACCCAGGAAAATAGGACAAAATGCTGAAGAAAAACCCTGATGATGAGGAACCCAGAGAAGACCCCATGCTCCAAGTCCTGGCTAGGCTAGCTAGAGCCAAACAACTGAATGCAGAACTGATGGCTAGGATGAGACAGGTGATCGAGGATGAAGGAATTGACCAACCCATGGTAGTCGCATACAATCCCGCGGAGAATGAAATACATAGCTGGCTAGTACATGAGGTTCTCCTTGAAGCATTCGAGCTAAAGCCCCACTTTCTGAGCTTGCTACCAAAGTTCAACGGAAACGCCAATGAAGAACCTTATGCTTTCTTTAGAGATTTCGAGCTGGTTTGCAACAACCATAGTCACTCTAGGGTTGGGCAAGACTACATCAGGATGAAGGCCACCCCATTTGCCTTAAGCGATAAGGCAACTCATTGGTTGAAAAATCTCAGGGTGAGATGTACGACCTGGATGCAATTCAAGGACCTTTTCTTGAAGAAGTTCTACCCGCTCAGTAGGACTAATCAGATGAGAACCAAGATCGTGAGTTTTTCCCAGGGACCCAATGAACCATTCCATGAAGCATGGGACATATTCAATGACTTAACGCAGAAATGCCCTTGCCACAACATTACAAAAGCGATCTTAGTCCAGATCTTGTTCTGTGGCATGACCCCGAAGATGCAGGGGTTAGTGAGTGCCGCCTGTGGAGGAAGTTATCTGAACAAGAATGAAGATGTCGTATGGAAGATCATGGAGCAGATGGCGGAAACAGGCAGATCTCAGGCTACCAGGGCCTATCAATTATCTCCCTCAAGTCTATCCAACGAGACAACTAGGAGGACTGTAGCGGATCTGACGGACGACGTCATCCCCAGCATGGGGATAATAGCTGACAAGTTAACCATGGTCGAGCAGATTCACAAGAGGGTCACTGACCTTGAGTCACTCTCGCGATTGCTGAAACAAGTGGAGGAATTGACTGAGAAGGTAACCAAGATACGGCTACCTGCCCCTTCTGCACCACCTGTACCTGTACACCAAGTTCATCTCGTACAGGAACAAGTATCGGGGCCTTAGAGTAGCTGGGTAGAGGAGCAGACATACACTCAGCTGGAGCAGCATGCACCCCCACAAGTGGAGACAGGATACGAGGAGCCTCCGCAGGTGTTAGAGATCAACAGGCTGTGGTACAGCCATGACCCCATCGACAGACAGACGGAGATAGGGAACGGTCAGCCACACTGACCTTCCCTAGCTTACAAGGAAAACAACTCCATCCCCGCACCGCGCTTCGTACAGTCTTGGCCCAAATAAGGGTACCAGCCTCAGCAGCACCAGCAGCAGCGCACGTTCTACTCGGGCCAGCAGGGTCATCCACCACCTTCCCATCAGCAGTAGTACCGGCATGGTTAGTAGGGCCAATATAGGAACTCATCCTCTACTCAGCAGCAGCAAGCCCCATCCACAAGCGAATTAGAGTCCCTCACCTTGGCGATCCAGACCCTGACTGATAGGGTCCAACAGATTCAGAATGACTACCTGGATATGAGAACGGATTGGAATCGTGTTTCCCATACCCAGGACCAGTAGATGGTGCCAAAGACCCCAATTCCTGCCCAGGTTCAGGCTAACCCAAATAGCTTGAATCAGGGTCAGAACTGACCTCGAGATCAGGTATACTATTCAGATAATTCTCTATCTGAACATGAGATCCTTTCGTACGATAATGTTAATTATATGTCCCTCAGGAGTGGAAGGACCGTGATCATACCTGATTGGGCACGGGCACCGGAGGAAGACGTTGTCAAGTCTCTACCTGAGGAGAATTTGGAGGCAGAGGAGCAGCAGCACCACAACCACCAGCAGAAGAAGAGGACTTCCAAGTCTTCGAAGAAGAAGGAGAACAGCACCAGCAGTGAGTCTAGAAAGACCAATGAGGAGCCCGCACCTCCATCTGAGGAGGATGTCCCAGCAGTCGCGGAAGATGCATCGCTGGTTTCACAGCAGAAATTTTCTTTTAGTCAGAGTCAGAGTCAAAGTCAGTATCAGTGTCAGAGTCCTGTACAGAACTCAGTTCCTCGTTTCAATGAAAATCTTTCAGTTTTGGAATCTGAGTTAGCATCAATAATTCCTTTCCCCTGAGCTCCTAAGGGTGGAAAGAAGAAAATTAAAAAAATACAAAAAGATGACCTTGAGATGGCAGAATTCTGTAACAAGTACATCAAGGTCACAATCCCTTTTGATAAGTATGTGGACATGACACCTGCATTCAGAAGTACCTTAAGGTGAGATGCACACCTACTAGGGTCAGCAGAAAGACCAAAAGCCGTGTAGAGAAACACGTTCTGTCAATAGCCACTACTTGCGCAATAAAGAATGTGTTTCCGAGGAAACGAAGAGACATGGGTGCACATTATGTGGTGAGTCATGTCGATGACACTGCGTTTGCACGCACTCTCCTTGACAACGGATCCTCAATTAACTTGATGCCTACAACCCTCTATGAGCGGCTTAATCTTAGACCTCTTAGGAAATCCAGAGCACTACTTCAGTTTGCAGATAAATCAACCAAGAGGTCTCATGGAGATTTGAGGAACGTTGTCATCAAAGTCGAGGGTCAAGAGTACATGGTGGACTTTATAGTCCTTGATATGGAGACCCCTCGAAATTGGAGAGACTCCCAGATCATATTAGGAAGGCTCTTCCTTTAACAGCAGTGGCCCTATTTGATTACAAGATCGGAAAGATCCAGTTCCAAACTCCAGGCGGAGATGAGGAACTTGAGATGAGGCAGACCAGGTGGCAGAGGCCAGATTCAGAATCCAGCACCGAGTACTCTTCATCTGAAGCAGATTGTATTCATGTAGACATCATTGGACCATGGAGACAGAATCCAGCTAGCATCGATGAGTCCCTCTCCTCCGGAGAAGATCTTGTGCATGAGTCAGTTTGCGAGACTCTTAGGAACAAGTACAGCGCAGAGAGTGCATCCCCCTACATCTTCTATGACGTAGAGGCCCAGTTAGGTCTGTCAGTCCTTCCCTCTTTAGGACAATTAGAAGATGAGGATGAAGAGTCGGACGTGGCTTTTGCCGATTACTCGGAAACCTTTGACGATCCGACTCCAGAACCGAATGAGTTAGTGGCAGCAATTTCAAAGACAGATCTAGCCACTACCAACATAGAGCCAGATTCGATTGAGCCAGACTTCCTCGATGATCACACCTTACATGAGCTCAAGCCTTCACCCAAAATGCTTAAGTACGCCTTCCTTGCAGGACAAGAGAAGAAATATCCGGTCATCATCAGCTTGCGATTGATCGAGGAGTAGGAATCTCGCTTGCTAGAGATCCTGGAGAAAAACCGCAAGGCGATAGGTTGGAGCATCTTCGATCTCCACGGGATAAATCCCGCTCTGTATTCGCACCATATCTACTTAGAGAATGAGGCTAAACCCTCTCGTGAATTCCAACGTCGGTTGAATCCAAATTTACGAGAGGTCGTGAAGAAGGAGATAGAGAAATGGTGCAACGCAGGTTTTATTTATCCCATCTCCGATTCTAAATGGGTGGCACCTATCCATGTTGTCCCAAAAAAGTCGGGAATTCAGACGACCACCAATGAGGACAGAGAGGAGATCGTGACGCGAGTACCCACGTTGTGCCGCGTTTGTGTGGATTACAGACGCCTGAATGCCGCGATGAAAAAGGATCATTTCCCCATACTTGATCAGATCTTAGAGAGATTAGCGGGGAAAGAATTCTTTTTCTTTTTAGACAGGTTCTCGGGCTACAATCAAGTAGCCATAGCTCCTAAGGACCAGGAGAAAACCACATTTACATTCCCCTTTGGTACCTATGCTTTCAAGTGCATGCCCTTTGGGTCATGCAATGCTCCTGGTACTTTTCAAAGGTGCATAATTATTGTATTCACTGAAATAGTCGACGAATTCCTGGAAGTCTTCATGGATGACTTCTCGATCCACGACGATTCAATCTAGACCGAGTCCTCAAGAGGTGTTGTGAGGTCAATCTAGTGCTCTCTGGGGAGAAAAGTCACTTTATGGTGACGGAGGGCATTATGTTGGGGCACGCCATCTCCAAGAGAGGAATGGAGGTTGACCCTGCCAAGGTAGACGTGATCAGACGACTCCAACCACTAACCAACGTAAAACAGTTGCGGTCATTCCTCAGGCATGTTGGATTTCGTCGAAGATTTATCAATGATTTCTCTAAGATTGCCCGACCGTTAACTGGGCTTTTAGGCAAGGACATGGAGTTCATTGTTGATCACAAATGTCTTGAAGCCTTTAAGCATTTACAAAGGATGATCATGGACGCCCCGATCCTACAAGCCTCAGATCGGTCTCTTCCTTTTGAGATCATGACGGACGCATCAGATTTTACTGTTGGGTTGTGTTAGGTCAGAGGAGGGATGGCGTCCCGTCTGCCACACACTACGCAAGCAAAGTGCTTGATATTGCTCAGCGTAATTATATGGTTACGGAAAAGGAAATGCTTACGGTAGTGTTCGCCTTGGACAAGTTCAGATCTCACTTAATTGGATCCAAGGTGATTGTGTTCACGGACCATACAACACTACGATATTTAATGGAAAAGAAGGATGTGAAGGCGCGTCTTCTTAGGTGGATTGTACTTATCTAGGAATTTGATTTGGACATCCGTGATAAATTTGGAAAGAAGAACGTAGTAGCTGATCACCTCTCCCGTCACGAGGATTTTAATGCTTCTGATGATACGCCGATTCGAGACTCCTTCCCTGACGAGTCGATTTTTGTTGTCGACTCACTCCCATGGTACGCCAATATCGTGAACTATCTTGTCTCCAAGAAAGTTCCCGAAGATTGGCCAAAGAGCCACATAGACCGACTAAAGTCGGATTCGAGACATTACCATTGGGAGGATCCGATCCTTTTCTTTGAAGGACCAGATTGTGTCTGGAGATGATATATTCCTCAGGAGGAATATCATAGTGTCTTTACTTTATGCCACAGTCTGGAGGCAAGAGGACACCACTCTGGGAAGAGGACCGCATGGAAGGTACTGATGGCTGGGAATTTGCCGAGATCGTATCTTTCCACAAGACGGAGAGACAGTCGTTGAATTGACCTCAGACAGACTCCCAAATCAATCAACAATTAACCCACGATAAATATATGCAATGAATATTCAAAAATGTGGAGTTAAAATTTATTATAACTCTACATGTAAATGTGTATAGGTGTAAGCACAAGTAGAGGTCGAACACTGGGAGGCAAATGGTTGTATGTGATGGATCATTTAATTATTCAATCAATTGTTCATATCCTTTTATTGTTTTTGTGGGTTTTGGATTTTATATATTTTTTTATATTTTTGTTTTTATAATTTTTATTTTGTTTTTATATTTTATATTTTTTTTAAAATTTTTTTATTTTTAGTAATATAAATATATAGATATATATATATAAGATATATAAGATATATATAAAGAGATGTATATCAAGAAGAGAGATAAAGAAGTAATATGGTATATATATAGACATAAATACTTAAAATATATATATAATTTTTTTTAGCTTTTTAATATTTTTCTAATTTTTTTTATTTTTTTCTGAAATATTTCTAATTTTTATGTATTTTTAATTTCAAAAATGTCCTTAATATAGGACTAAATAGGTAGCCGAATATAATTTGGGTTTAGAAATATAAAATAAACTCCAAAAATTCCCAAATTAATTTTAATATATTAATAATAATATGTAGATAATTATAAAAGAGAAAAATATATTTTTGGGGTTTTTTAAGGATTTTTCTATTTTTTTTGTTAGATTTTGGAGCTTTCTGATTTTTTATTTTTCTTTTTTATATTTTTAGGGTTTTTCAATTTCTGGACTCAATTTATATATTAATATACTATATATAATTTTTTTGGAATTTTTCAAAAACATTTTATAATTTTTTTGTATTTTATAAATTAGACAGTGCAAAAATGGCTCCTATTTCATTTTTTAATAATTAGGAAAAGTGCAAAAAATGCAAACTAAAATCTAGGCGTGGAAGAGCATGGCATAAAACATCTACCCTAATTTTTTTAATTTTTAGAAGCCACTTAGTTATTTTTAATAAATGGATAAAAGACACAAAAATAATTAAGCCTGGCAGGGGCATTTTTGCAATTAAAATAAGTGACAGGGGCTTCAGTGCAAAAATCACAACAGGAATAAACATTTACTTTAATTTTTAGAACTATTTTACAATAAACAAAAACCGCCAGGGGTTACATGCAATTTTCGCGCGCCTCACGTGGGACTGCACGTGAGGCGCGGAAGGACCTGAACGCAATTATAATAAACATAGGGTCCTTTCTGCAAAATTCACAATTATTTTATAACGTGCTATTTTATTTACAGAATTAAAAACTAAATACAAAAAAGGCGGGGGTTGAATGTGTAAATTACCCCCAATAGGCGCTCATCCAACGGCTGATCTTCTCTCACTAATCCACATGGCGCCTCCACGTGCGCCGATGACGCTTCGCCGATGAGCGGTTGGGATTAGATCACTCGCGTGATCGGACGGTCGTAGCATCGCTTCATCGAACGGCTGGCAATCAAACTGGGCCTTCGTCTTCATCCAACGGCTGGGAGCACACATGCAAGAACAGGGAAGAACGCTCGCCGGGGCGAGCCTCTTCCTCCTCGATCTCGCTCCCTCGTCGGTCTTCGCCGCACCTGAAGGTCCCAATCGTTCCTGGAAGGTCACTTGATCTGCTGGAGGTCTTGGATCTGCCGGAAGAACCCTGGAGCGCCCCTGAGAGCTCGGTGAAGAAATGCGGCTCCAGGTACCTCCGCCCGCGTGCGAATCGACTCCTGGTGCTCTTTGGCGCACCTAACTTGCACAGGAAGGTAGAGGGGCTCGAGGGCGTCACCCTCGACCCGGGGTTTGAAGCTGAAAGCGAGCGGATAATGGTGGGCGGAAAAGCTCCGGCGGAAGGCGGTGGAGGAACTTCGATTCGCGGATCCAGAGAGGAGTCCGGTTGGACAAGGTGGCTGGACGGTGGAGAATGCGGTAGGGAAGGAAATGGAGGTGAAATGGCGTCGGAAAACGGTCGGGAACAGAGTGGAGAAGTCGCTGGAGCTGAGCTCCGGCGAACTTCGAATTACTTAAACTAAGCTAATCTACGAATCCAAATGCAAAATAAATGACAGGAATAACATGCTGATATGAAAATCTACCTAGAAACATAAAATGCGTAGCTCTTATACCTGGGGGCCTCCAGGGAGCAGGGCGGCCACCGGAGCGCCGCCGCAACAAAATTTCCTCCATCTCCGGCCGAACCGAGGTGCTGGGAAGCGCCTCCTGTCACGAGGACTCCACCAGGAGTTGATTCAAGCTCAAAGAAGGGGATGAAATTGGCCAAATTCGGCCGAGGAAGAGGGAGGTTTTATTTATACACATTCCTGGAGACCCCCAAGGACCGACGATTATTGAAGAATCGGGGCTATGTACAAGGGTTCCAAGATCACGGCGGGAATCAAGGATGATCAGAGAACAAAATCCATGAAGGATTCGAGGGTGATGGACGAAAGGGACGCCCAGGAAAAAGGCATGAAATCGGGGGAATGGACAGGTCTGACGGGTCAGTCAGAGGCGCAGGGGGAGTTGACCGGAGGTCAACTTTCCCTGTCCCCTGATTGGTCCACGTCAGGCTGATCTTGACCTATTTATTTAACGTATTAAATGAATTAATTAGGTTTTATTTATAAAATAAAAAATGTTTATAATTTAATGTAGTATTTATTTATGATTTTTATTTATTTTTTTGAAGTATTTTATTATGGTTTTATTAAAATAATGTATTTACAAGTATATTTATATATATTTATTTCTATTTTATTTATCTTTATTTAATTACTTCATTTTTTATTTTATAAATTTATAACTTATTTTTATGAGTCTAAATATATTTTTATTTTATTTTTATGAATTTATTTACATTTTTAAATAAATGTGTTTATGTATATGTAAGTATACTTATAGGTATTTTACCTATATATTATATACATTTTATTTATTTAATGAATTTTATTTGTTTTTATTTTGGATTTGTATTTTTAATAAGTTATATATAATATATACATTATTATAAAAAATATAAATTAATAAAGAGTAAAAGACTAAAAATCCCTTTTATTTGTGTACATATAGGTAGCATAGGTCTTTTGTCTATGATTTTTATAGACTTATTTTATTTATCAAATTCTTTTTGGTTTTCTTTTAGTTTCAATATGTACATGTATTCTATACATTATTTACAAAATTCTAAAAATATAAATTTATAAAAATAATGAATATTAAATAAAAGGAATATTTTAATCAGGTATTATGTACAAGAAGGGCCAAAAACCTAACTTCCACAAATGGACTCCAAAAATTATGAAACCAATTTTATAAAATAATTCTTGAAATGCTATATACAGTTAAAGGTGAGTTTGGGTGATTTGGAGTTTTTATTTGCAAGATATGGGTCTGTGAAGTTGAGATTTTAGCTTTTTATTTTGTGTATAAAATGTACATTGAGTATTATTTTTACACAAACTCAATTTTGTATTTTTATTTACATTATTATCTACAACTTTTATGTACAAAGTTTCTTTATTTGATGGATAAATAATTATGTATAAAATAAGTGTCAAAAATGCATAAATAAATGCATGAATAAATGAGGTATTTATTGTATAATTGGCCCTTATCTCCCCCTACTTTATTCCTTGTCGACCAATTCCATGCTGGCCTTGGTCTCGGGGTTAGGGTCATAAAATATCTTCAATATTTTATTCCTTTTTCTTTTCTTCTCTTTATTCTATAATTTTGGCATTAAAAACCTTATTATATGTACAATAAATACAATGAATAATGAATGCTATTATATACAAATTAATGCTATTTACATGCATTTGCTTGGGTTTTTAAGGCCAAAATGATAGAATAAAGGTGATGAAATGGAGATTCATCACCCCCCTATACTTGCCTTTGCTAGTCCCTAGCAAATACTTATGCAATAAGTACAAAAGAACAAAGAATAAGAAGAAAAGAAAAAGCAAAAATAAAGAATTTAAAGAATAAATTGAATTGATCATGATTATTAAACTCATCTGTACAAAATCAAAGTTTGGAGCTCAGGTTAGACCTTGGTGTGAGAAATGTGTGTGGAACCTAGTAGAGAACCAAATTTAAAACACAACAGCCTCCGAGAGTCACAGAACTTGGTTCAAATCACCTCAATAGCCAGGTCAGAACTAGCCTACATCATACGCAAACCCTTATGACTATGAAGCTGACTTGTACAGTGTAAGTGATAGTGGCTCTTCCCAACTGAAATGACAAAGAGACTAACTTCTCCAGAATGACAACCCAATGATTCCCTAATCCAACAGCTCTTTCCTCGAGGAGCAGGGTATTCCCTTCTAAGTTCAAGTGGCATCCGACTCAAGAGGAGGAGGTGAAGAGAAGAATGGACGGTACCCAGTGTAGCTACCTATCCTGGGATGCAAGACCAGTGTAGTCAAGTCATCCAGCTGCAGGCTCACATGGTATAACTTTGATGCTCAAGCTTGCTTATTTTCTATATACATACTTTGCAGGCATTTTGTTTTTGTACAGGCCTGACCATATTTTTTTCAAACATACTATTTACAGCAGCATTTACATAAGGACTTTTTCCTCTTGAGCCAGAAGACTATCCCTCTTTTGAAGCTTTATCGCAGCCCACAATCTCCTGTCTTTAGACCTCATGGCTATTGGACCAGGTTGGGGTGCACTTCCCTCCCTAGACGAGGATGAATGTTTCCACCCGTGTGCGTCTCAGACTGGCAAATCCAACCCCCTCACCACTCCAACTGAGTTGAGCCAAGTGAAAGGTGCAAGTGTCCAAGTTAGGTCACGGTCGGCAAGAGTCGTACGTGTGTTTCAAAAAGTTCTAGTTAGTCCACTGAGGTGACTTGAACCCAGCCCTGTTTTCTCAAAGAATTAAGTCTGAATAGACCTGAAGTACCTTAAACCTAGTTCCCATAAGGTTCCAGTGCAGTTAGGTGCAGTAAGGTCCAACCAAGCTCCAGTCTTTGACTTTATTGGACTAGTTCAAACATCAAGCTCAATCAAAGAATAGTAAATGCTATGCAAATGCTCTTTACAAATATGCAAAGAATACTGCAATTTTTCCAAAGAAATTTGAAAACAAAGAGAGAAATTTTACATAGATAAAGAATTTTGGCAAATAAACTATGTACAACTATTTACACGGGCGTGCCGCTTTATTTTAATGATTTTCAAAGAATTTACAATTTAGTTTTTATTTATAGATATATATGTAAAGAATTTTGTTTATTATTAATATAGTATTGTGACTATTCCTCAAACTTATTTGACACAAATTTTCAAACAATTTTTTCAAAAACCATAGTCCAAAATAATTTTTACAAACATATTTACAAACATGTACGCACATTTGAAAATCATTTTATAAAGGTTTTTCAAAACAGTATATATAGATTTTTCAAGATATTTTTGCAACCATTTTTCAAACCATTTGCAAATAATTTTTCAAACATTTTATTTCACATAAAGAAAATAAGTTCTACAAACCACACATTTTTACACAGGTTGAAAACATGTAACAAAATGTTTTCAAAATAGTTTTCAATAAATGTTCACAAAGATTTTCACACTATTTTTCAAACATTTTGCAAAAAAAAAACATTTTCACCTGATTTATTAATCAGTATATACAAAAAGAATTTGAGGAATAATCACATCTCTTTTTATTAAGGGTTTTTAATGAATTTAAAGAATTATTAGCCATATTATTAAGAGAATACGAAAGTACGAGTTATGGCTAAAGTATATACATAGTATATACGACCCCCCTATACTTAACTTGAGCTATGTCCTCATAGATCGGAAAGAAAAAAGAAGACATAACTCGTACTGAGTATAGACAAGTCTAAAGAATATACGAATAAGAGATGAATGAATGAGAAGTTGACCATCCCCCTATACTTAGGATCAAATAACCCTAAGTATAGAAGACTGTACACAAATCAGGGAGGGTCAAGGGTGGGAACAAACAGATGAACAAATCAGGGGTGCACCCCCTATACTTAGGACAAAGTACGTCCTAAGTACAGAAAACTGACACAAAGGGGCGACGCCTTTTATTTAGATAAAGAAATATGAAAAGGAAAAGAAGAAAAGAAGAAAAGAAGAAAAGAGAGATATATACAGATTGATGAAAAGCTCATGGAGAATATACGCATCACTCCCCCTATACTTAGGGTGAGATAGCCCTAAGTATAGGCAAGAACAGGAGTGACGAAAAAGTGCAAGGAAAGAACAACTCGGTGTGTGCCCCCCTATACTTAGGACAAAGTACATCCTAAGTGTAGACACAAAGATATGGCGATAGATCTGGGGCACACTAAAACATACGGGGGAAAGAAGGAATAGACAAAACACATATATACAACTGGTGAAAAAACGGGTGAAGTACAGGACGGTGTCTGGTAAGCGACTACCGTACTATCGTTGTCATCTCCCTGTGAGAACGAGGACGCAGCCAGAAGGTGAAAAGACACCCTGATATGCAGTCAGGTGGGTGTCGGCTACCGGGGACACACAGATCAGAAAGTTGGATATCGGGTCCGGTAGCATACAGCTGATGATCGGCTCATAAGGACTGAATGAGTGAGTGGAGCCGATACCGTAAGATCGGGAGGGAGAAAGAGCAGTACAGACTCCTCCGGTCAATCAAAGTCTCAGATAGATAGGAAATAAAGCATATGAGATTGTGTGATGCATGGTGGTGATATAGTCTGAAAGTCACAAGAAGACACCGGACAACACACAATATGTGGCTCACTCTTGCGAGGGTCCTCAAGGTGAGCGGAATCAGAGAATAATCAGAAGACTCGGCTCCGTGCTCCAACAGATAGGAGACACCAGAAATGAAGCCGAGTACCTAGAAAATGATGTACCCTCCCGCAGATAACGCTCAGGGAGTATTACCTGCTAAGCAATGAATAATCAGAACAGAAGCTCACCCTTCCGAGGGTCGTCAAGGAGAGCGGGCTCAAATGAGCCTGATCCATCAGACGGATCATAGAAATGGTCTCAGTAGGTGATAGATCGGCTACCCGTAGAAGAGACCGTAAAATCAAGAAAGTGTGGCAACGTCCCGCAAATAACCCTCGGGGAGCGGGCTGCCAACTAGTCATGGTAATTAGCAGATACCAGAAGCTCAACCTTGCGAGGACCGTCAAGGTGAGCAGACTCAAAGGAGTCTAATCAGATGAGTCCCATGATCCGCAGATCGGATATGCACTCAAGATGGGACCGACAATCATGTATATCAGACGACTCGATTCCGTGCTCCGCAGATCGGAGACACAGTCAGCAGTGTGAACCGAGCGTAAAGAGAGTGTCGCAGTCTCTCGCAGATAGTCCTCGGAGAGCACTGTGAACTAGGTAGGGAATAGTCAGAATTTGCCTCTACCTTGCGAGGGTCGTCAAGGAGAGAGAATGGCTCGAAGGAGCCGGATCCATCAGACGGACACACAAATCATGTGGTTTCGAAAGACGGCAGACCGTCTATCAGCAGAAGAGACCAAGAGAGCTATACTGTGTCATAGCCTCACGCAGATAACCCTCGGAGAGCTATGAACTAGGCATGGAATAATCAGAAAAGTGGAGCTCTGCCTTGCGAGGACCGTCAAGGAGAGCGGACTCAGATGAGTCCAGAACATTGGCCTCGTGTACTGACAGGTCAGGTACACAATCACAGGGGGAGGCCAATCAAGCATATCATCTGACTCGGTTCCAGGTCTCGTAACAATGGCGACCGAAGCAGTGAGTGAAACCGCAGTCCTAGAAATTGTCGCATTCTTCCGCAGATAGTCCTCGGGGAGGAATGCGAGCTAGATCAATGTAGGTCATGGGAATGCTGGCAAGTCATCTCAGGTCCTCGAAAGCAATAAATCATTCAATCATTTGGAGGGCATAAGATCATGCAAGGGAGAAAATAATTATATCATTCACCAAACATCCCTTGGTTCAATCCAGTCAGCTGAGATGGCATGGAAAATAGTCAGGAATCCTCTAAGTGCCAGGGTGGATTAGAGAGTCAGGAGATCAAGGATGGGTCAATCAGAAAGACGAGAGATCAGGCAGGATCCGCACAACTCATCAGGAAGTCCAATTTAGAATAATCAATCAATCCTCAAAATCAAGATGGGTGGATCCTCAAGACAGATAGATCAATCAATACTCATGAAATCTTCACCAAATTATCGCATCCTATCACATCCTCAATCCGGTGTGCGAGAACTAAAATTCCTCAATAATGCATCACACCTATGCTCTATGCATCATCACATATCCTCAGGAAGCTCATATGCTTGTATCCAAAATCAAATCCACCAGATTACTCTCAGCATCCTCAACATTATTGGCCCGACTTACAATATAATTTATGCAAATAATCCTCGATGCGGGCCTCATCATTATGCACAGCATTCCCGGGTAAAGGGAGAGGTGATACGGGGTACACGGGGAAGATGGATAAGAAGGGTACACAATGGGGTGGAGAAGCTGATTGAGCAGGCATGCCAATATCAATGGTGGTAGAAGAGTGATACAGAGGGTACGAGGAGGGCGGGCTAGAAGATCGGGATATAGACAAAATTGGGTGTTACACAAAAGGAGGGAGCACCGTCAAAATGGTGGTTCAAGGAGACTGCTCTCCCTGAACCCGAGAATGATGATGGTACGGAGAGTACGAGGAGAGTGATGAAGAAGAGGGAAACAAAGGACTTGGCGAAGAATGATTGAGCTCAAGCGCCAATATCACGACTCGATGCAAAAATGAAGAGATATATGTATAAGAGAGGTGGAGAGACTCAAAGACGAAAAATGCATGACTCCCACGGTGGGACCGATTACTCTAGAAATGAAAGAGAAACACAATGAACTCCAAGTCACAATCAATACACAAGGCAAACCCCCGATTCACCTACTCAACACAGTGAAGACCATCAGGTGACGGTCATTTATTTTTCAATTTTAGAGTTAGGTGAGAACCACAAAAATTGTGCAATCACATAGGAGGCTTGATAGGATTTGGGCTCTACTCCTTAGGGTGTACGTGAGCAATTTAAAATGCATACAATGAGGGGGTTGCTCTCCCCAAGACAAGGAATCCATTACGTTTTATTTTTAAGTCCAATAGAGGTAGCAGTCCCGATTTTATTTAAGCTTATCACTTTTTTGGGTATTTTCAATGCGCGTGCCTATCGAGGTTCCATTTTCCATTAAGTATCCTAGGTTGACAAAATCAGAGGGAGAGGATCGGAAAAGCCATGCAAGTCGGAAAACGATGATGCATGCTAAGTAAGAAGACTTACAGTGCCTCCCAGCTCTCTCCATGCGGGATGCATAACAGAATTTGAAACCTATGCTATATGCAAATGCAAATCGAAGAAATCGCCCTAGGTTCAGAAATTGCTATTATCGTGAAGCACCACAAGACGCTCATTCATCTTTAGCCTCAAAAAGTCCGGTCTTGGCTCACCCCTCCTCTGTGCTCAACACACTTGAGCTTAGGAGAAAGCGCTTTGCGGGGCTCGCTGTGGCACAAAGGCTAAGAGACAAATGAACGGCTGTTTAGAGTTTGATCTAGATCCAAAGCAAACTATAGGTACATGCAAATATTAGGGTGTTTGGACCTAACTCTACGATCAAGCAACTCCTAATTCTAAGGCTCATTCACACAAAATAATAAAACTAAAAATAAAAGAAAAGCGTCAAAAATCATCGAGGCCCCCAAGGGAACAATCCCTCGGGCACTAAACCTCAGGAGTCTTCGTGCACCGGTGAGAGTCCTGTATTATTACATGTTTCCAAGTGCCACTCCCTCACATGAATATACATATTGAAATCAAATGCATAAAATGTGTAGACTGTCTTCCAAAAATTCTCCTTCATCTGTCCTTTATGCTCTCTCCTGTTGGCTGGCGTAGAGAAGCTAACTCCACCTTGCTCGGGAGCATAGGTCCTCCTAATAGGTCCTCCTTCGCTTGGCGGTCCCTCGCATCAACGACAAAGAAAGGGGATGGTCAGAGCAGTCAATCAAATAATATCAAACAGAAATAAAAACCAAACAAATAAATAAATCAGGGACATGAGCAAACAATTGAATAAATAAACAAATACGCTCACAAAATCATACAAAATCCGTTGCCTCCCCGGAACGGCACCATTTGATGACAGGGAATTTGCCGAGATCGTATCTTTCCACAAGACGGAGAGACAATCGCTGAATTGACCTCAGACAGACTCCCAAATCAATCAACAATTAACCCACGATAAATATATGCAATGAATATTCAAAAATGTGGAGTTACAATTTATTATAACTCTACATGTAAATGTGTATAGGTGTAAGCACAGGTAGAGGTCGAACACTGGGAGGCGAATGGTTGTATGTGATGGATCATTTAATTATTCAATCAATTGTTCATGTCCTTTTATTGTTTTTGTGGGTTTTGGATTTTATATATTTTTTTATATTTTTGTTTTTATAATTTTTATTTTGTTTTTATATTTTATATTTTTTTAATATTTTTTTATTTTTAGTAATATAAATATATAGATATATATATAAGATATATAAGATATATATAAAGAGATGTATATATAAGAAGAGAGATAAAGAAGTAATATGGTGTATATATATAGAGACATAAATACTTAAAATATATATATATATAAGTTTTTTTAGCTTTTTATTATTTTTCTAAATTTTTTTTATTTTTTTCTGAAATATTTCTAATTTTTATGTATTTTTAATTTCAAAAATGTCCTTAATATAGGACTAAATAGGTAGCCGAATATAATTTGGGTTTAGAAATATAAAATAAACTCCAAAAATTCCCAAATTAATTTTAATATATTAATAATAATATGTAGATAATTATAAAAGAGAAAAATATATTTTTGGGGTTTTTTAAGGATTTTTCTATTTTTTTGTTAGATTTTGGAGCTTTCTGATTTTTTTTATTTTTCTTTTTCATATTTTTAGGGTTTTTCAATTTCTGGACTCAATTTATATATTAATATACTATATATAATTTTTTTGGAATTTTTCAAAAACATTTTATAATTTTTTTGTATTTTATAAATTAGACAGTGCAAAAATGGCTCCTATTTCATTTTTTAATAATTAGGAAAAATGCAAAAAATGCAAACTAAAATCTAGGCGTGGAAGAGCATGGCATAAAACATCTACCCTAATTTTTGTTAAATTTTAGAAGCCACTTAGCTATTTTTAATAAATGGATAAAAGACACAAAAATAATTAAGCCTAGCAGGGGCATTTTTGCAATTAAAATAAGTGACAGGGGCTTCAGTGCAAAAATCACAACAGGAATAAACATTTACTTTAATTTTTAGAACTATTTTACAATAAACAAAAACCGCCAGGGGTTACATGCAATTTTCACGCGCCTCACGTGGGACTGCACGTGAGGCGCGGAAGGACCTGAACGCAATTATAATAAACACAGGGTCCTTTCTGCAAAATTCACAATTATTTTATAACGTGCTATTTTATTTACAGAATTAAAAACTAAATACAAAAAAGGCGGGGGTTGAATGTGCAAATTACCCCCAATAGGCGCTCATCCAACGGCTGATCTTCTCTCACTAATCCACGTGGCGCCTCCACGTGCGCCGATGACGCTTCGCCGATGAGCGGTTGGGATTAGATCACTCGCGTGATCGGACGGTCGTAGCATCGCTTCATCGGACGGCTGGCAATCGAACTGGGCCTTCGTCTTCATCCAACGGCTGGGAGCACACGTGCAAGAACAGGGAAGAACGCTCGCCGGGGCGAGCTTCTTCCTCCTCGATCTCGCTCCCTCGCCGGTCTTCGCCGCACCTGAAGGTCCCAATCCCTTCCTGGAAGGTCGCTTGATCTGCTGGAGGTCTTGGATCTGCCGGAAGCACCCTGGAGCGCCCCTGAGAGCTCGGTGAAGAAATGCGGCTCCAGGTACCTCCGCCCGCGTGCGAATCGACTCCTGGTGCTCTTTGGCGCACCTAACCTGCACAGGAAGGTAGAGGGGCTCGAGGGCGTCACCCTCGACCCGGGGTTTGAAGCTGAAAGCGAGCGGATAATGGTGGGCGGAGAAGCTCCGGCGGAAGGCGGTGGAGGAACTTCGATTCGCGGATCCAGAGAGGAGTCCGGTTGGACAAGGTGGCTGGACGGTGGAGAATGCAGTAGGGAAGGAAATGGAGGTGAAATGGCGTCGGAAAACGGTTGGGAACAGAGTGGAGAAGTTGTCGGAGCTGAGCTCCGGCGAACTTCGAATTACTTAAACTAAGCTAATCTACGAATCTAAATGCAAAATAAATGACAGGAATAACATGCTGATATGAAAATCTACCTAGAAACATAAAATGCGTAGCTCTTATACCTGGGGGCCTCCAGGGAGCAGGGCGGCCACCGGAGCGCCGCCGCAACAAAATTTCCTCCATCTCCGGCCGAACCGAGGTGCTGGGAAGCGCCTCCTGTCACGAGGACTCCACCAGGAGTTGATTCAAGCTCAAAGAAGGGGATGAAATTGGCCAAATTCGGCCGAGGAAGAGGGAGGTTTTATTTATACACATTCCTGGAGACCCCCAAGGACCGGCGATTATTGAAGAATCGGGGCTATGTACAAGGGTTCCAAGATCACGGCGGGAATCAAGGATGATCAGAGAACAAAATCCATGAAGGATTCGAGGGTGATGGACGAAAGGGACGCCCAGAAAAAAGGCATGAAATCGGGGGAATGACAGGTCTGACGGGTCAGTCAGAGGCGCAGGGGGAGTTGACCGGAGGTCAACTTTCCCTGGCCCCTGATTGGTCCACGTCAGGCTGATCTTGACCTATTTATTTAACATATTAAATGAATTAATTAGTTTTATTTATAAAATAAAAAATGTTTATAAATTAATGTAGTATTTATTTATGATTTTTATTTATTTTTTTGAAGTATTTTATTACGGTTTTATTAAAATAATGTATTTACAAGTATATTTATATATATTTATTTCTATTTTATTTATCTTTATTTAATTACTTCATTTTTTATTTTATAAATTTATAACTTATTTTTATGAGTCTAAATATATTTTTATTTTATTTTTATGAATTTATTTACATTTTTGAATAAATGTGTTTATGTATATGTAGGTATACTTATAGGTATTTTACCTATATATTATATACATTTTATTTATTTAATGAATTTTATTTGTTTTTATTTTGGATTTGTATTTTTAATAAGTTATATATAATATATACATTATTATAAAAAATATAAATGAATAAAGAGTAAAAAATATAAAAATCCCTTTTATTTGTGTACATATAGGTAGCATAGGTCTTTTGTCTATGATTTTTATAGACTTATTTTATTTATCAAATTCTTTTTGGTTTTCTTTTAATTTCAATATGTACATGTATTCTATACATTATTTACAAAGTTCTAAAAATATAAATTTATAAAAATAATGAATATTAAATAAAAGGAATATTTTAATAAGGTATTATGTACAAGAAGGGCCAAAAACCTAACTTCCACAGATGGACTCCAAAAATTATGAAACCAATTTTATAAAATAATTCTTGAAATGCTATATACAATTAAATGTGAGTTTGGGTGTTTTGGAGTTTTTATTTGCAAGATATGGGTCTGTGAAGTTGAGATTTTGGCTTTTTATTTTGTGTATAAAATGTACACTGAGTATTATTTTTACACAAACTCAATTTTGTATTTTTATTTACATTATTATCTACAACTTTTATGTAAAAAGTTTCTTTATTTGATGGATAAATAATTATGTATAAAATAAGTGTCAAAAATGCATAAATAAATGCATGAATAAATGAGGTATTTATTGTATAATTGGCCCTTATCTCCCCCTACTTTATTCCTTGTCGACCAATTCCATGTTGGCCTTGGTCTCGGGGTTAGGGTCATAAAATATCTTCAATATTTTATTCCTTTTTCTTTTCTTCTCTTTATTCTATAATTTTGGCATTAAAAACCTTATTTTATGTACAATAAATACAATGAATAATGAATGCTATTATATATAAATTAATGCTATTTACATGCATTTGCTGGGGTTTTTAAGGCCAAAATGATAGAATAAAGGTGATGAAATGGAGATTCATCAGGTACTTCAGTGTGGCTTATACTGGCCGACTCTGTTTCGCGATGCACTCACCTTTGCGAAGTCGTGCCCAGTATGCCAACGAATGGGAGGAACTGTTGGTTCGAAGGATGAGATGTTGATGCAGCATGTCATCATTTGTGATGTCTTTGACGCCTGAGGCATCGACATCATGGGCCCATTCCCTGTTAGACACGGAATCGAATACATCCTTCTGGCAGTAGACTATCTGTCAAGGTGGGTGGAGGCTATCCCAACTGAGTCGCAGACAGCAGGACTGAATGTAAATTCATTAGAGATCGCATCATCTCTAGGTTCGGGATCCCCAAAGTGTTGATATCAGATGGTGGTAGCCACTTCGTGAACAGAGATGTGAAGAAGCTCTTGAAAGATTATGGTATCGAACATCGTGTCGCTGGTCCTTACCACCCACAGACCAATGGCATGACATAGGTGTCGAATAGGGATAAGAAAACCATACTGCAAAAGCTTGTCCGCACGGACAGGAAGGACTGGTCTCAGATCCTGGATCAAGTCCTATGGGCTTATATGATAGCTTACAATACACCGTTAGGAACCTCCCCATTCAGGATGGTATTTAGGAAGCCATGCCATTTGCCCGCAGAATTAGTGCATAAATCAGAATGGGCAATCAAGAAGGTTAACTGGAACACACACCTAGGGCAGAAACAAAGAGAGATGGATCTGAATGAGCTTGTGGAAGACAGAAATCGAGCATACAACAACAGTTTGGTGTACAAGGACAAAGTAAAGCGTTGGCATGATAGATATATCAGATGAAATATCTTTGTTCATGAATAGAAGGTATGGTTGTTCAATGCAAGGTTGAAGGTTTTCCAAGGCAAGCTGAAATCCAAGTGGACGGGCCCATTCATAGTCCATGTTGTGCATGATAGTGGATGTGTTGAGATCTCAGATCTCACAGATGAAGCACAGACATTCCTAGTCAATGGACAACTGCTGAAGCACTTTGTAGAACCTAATGAACAATTAGTCCATATTGAGGAGATTGTATTCATGCACGAGCAGATACATATAGAGCCGTGCATGAGACCTTGCAGCAATGAGCTCTTGCCATCAACAGCATCTAGAAAGATTCAGACCGTGATCCTTGTATATACCCACCATTCGTGTATATTATCCCTCCCTCTCGTGACTCTAATCACTCGCCCCAGCTTCATATATTTCATCTACGACTATACTTAGGATGACCAGATCCTAAGTATGAGGGGAGAGTCACCTGAGCCCGTACACTATTCACGGTACATCCTCCAGATCACATCGGACCTCATACTCACTCATGTCTTATACTTAGGCTGACCTGAGCCTAAGTATAGGGGGGACCGATGCCCATCATGTATATATACTCATCCACTTCCCCTCTTGACCTTGCCCGCCCCGTTTTTAATTTTCTTCTACACTTAGGCTGCTAGAGCCTAAGTATAGGGGGCAGGACGACTTCTATACATTTTTGTTCTTTTGGCTCTCCTACGCTTAGCACGAGCTATGTCTTCTTCCTTGCTTTTCGTGCTCTGAGGACGTAGCACACACTAAGCATAGGGGGTGTGTATATATTACATATATACTTTCCCCGTAGCTCGTACTTTCACATATTTTTGTATATATTATACAATAATTACGGGGTGGGTAAAATTGGAGAAATGTTTTTGTAAACTACACATATATTTGTAATATATTTGAAATAAAAAATCATTAATCAGAATCAAAGGCTTCTTATTGACTCTTTCACATCATCTCTGCATCTAAAAAGAAAGAAAAAAATAGTCTTGCATTTCATTCATCTACATAGCATGTCATCTGCATATCTTGCATATGCAAAGTGAAAAGCTAGTGGGTTCTGAACCAAGTTATGAGCAAATGTTGAGGAGGGACTTGATTTGACCTTAATCCACCTAATTTCAGAGGAACCTTATAGGAACTGGAGTTGAGATTTCTCAGGTCAAGCGACTTAATTCTTTGAGTCCGCAAGTCTATGTTCACATGTCATCTTGATTAGTCTAAGTAGAATATCTCGTGCACACGCATGATTCTTTTAGATAATGACCTAACTTGGACAAGCACCATGCACATATCTCTTCATTGATTAGGTGGTGAGGAGGTAGAATCCTTTAGCTTGGAGTAGCACACGAGTGGAAACATCCGTCCTCCTCTAGGGAGGGTAGTGCATCTCAACCTAGTCTGGTGGTGTTGACATCTAAAGACGGGACATTGTGGATTGCAATAATGCTTCAAAAGAGGGATAGTCTACTGGCTCAAGAGGAAAAACTCACGATGTACATGCTGCACCTTGTATATAGCCAAAAAAATTGTAAAAACTCCAAAAAAAGTAAGACGGTCCAAAGTGAAAATAAAATACATGTCGGAGTACGTATATTAGCAAGAAGTCTGCAGCTGGATGACTTAGCTACACTTAGGGCTGGATATCGAGCCTAACGAGCCGAGCCAGGGCTGGGCTCGGGCTCGAGCTCGATAAGCCCAACTGGGCTCGGGCTCGAGCTCGGGCTCGATCAAGCCCAGCCGAGCTGGCTCGGGCTCGAGCTCGGTGGGCTCGAGCCCTTATCGAGACAGCTCGGGCTCGATAAGTCTTGAGTCGAGCCCTTTATCGAGCCCGAGCCTCTTATCGAGCCTAGTCTGGGCTCGAGCCTATTCAGGCTCGTTAAGGAAATAGGTGTTTTTTTGGTGAAAAAGTGTTTTGCCTGGGCTCAACCCGATACCTCCTTTTTAAAGATCGTCCACCTTACCAGTAGGCAACCATCCGAGTTGTATATAAAAGTTAAATTATAATATATATTGTAACATTCTGCTTGTTAATAAAAAAGAAAAAAATACTAAATATCTAACTATAACCTAAATTAACATAATTAAAAGGTAGAAAATCCAAGCTACAACATAGTCCACCCAACATTGTTGTTATGTAAACAACATAAACACATAATCCACTATTAACAATGTTGCAAAACTAATACAAATAAAAATAAAAATCATTGTAGTTTCACAAATAGAATATATATATATTCCTTATCGAGCCCGTTATTGAGTTATCGAGCTGAGCAGGGCTCGGCTCGGGCTCGGCTCGATAAGCTATCGAGCCCAAAAATCTGGCTCGGGCTCGGCTTAATAGCTTAATGAGCCAAGCTCACGAGCCCTTATCGAGCCGAGCTTGAGCCTGGCTCATCGAGCCGTGACTCAATAGCCAGCCCTAGCTACACTGGTCAGGCATCCTAGGATAGGTAACTACACTGGCTACCGTCCATTCTTTTCTCCACCCCCTCCTCTTGAGCTGGTCGCACTTGAACTTAAAAGGAAATACCCCGCTCCTAGAGGAAAGAGTTATTGGACCGGGTAATTAACGTTACCTTGTTAGAGGAGGCTGGTTCTTAGCCATTTCTGATGTGGAGAGCTAATTTACACTTACACAGTACAAGTAAGAATCGTAGTCATCAGACATTTACATTTGAGGATTTGTTCTGACCCGACTATTGAAGAGTCTTGAATAGAAGACTTGTGGAACTTGAAGTCTGTTAGGTCTTAAGTTCAGATCCCAATAAGGTTCTGCCACATTATTAATCCAAAGATCAAGTCAAGCTCCATTTTCAACTGTTGTTCATGACCTTGGTATGGAACCCAAAATCATTTCACTCTTGCGTTTCATTTTAGTTGCTCGAGGACGAGCAAGGTTTAAGTATAGGGGATTGATGAATCTGTGATTCATCACTCTAAAAGTCTAAAATAGAGCTTCGTTCCTGAGTAAGTAGTTGCATATTTTCACTTATATTGCATAATTAGCATTCATGCATGCATAAATAATATCTACATTTTAGCATTCATATTTGCATTAAATAAGAAGATCAATTCACCCATCTGTATATATCTTACACTAACTATAGATCCCATAAATTCACTCTATATTATATATATTACTAATAAATAATACAAGAAAACTACCAAAAAATTGCAAACTTGAATAATTTCCCAATAAAACCCCAAACCAAGTTGGAGACCATGGACCTTAGAATGCACATATCTCTCTCATGCAGCCTCCGATCTAGGTCTACTCACTTTTAAATTAATACACATTCAGATACCTTCAAAATGAGACCTATTTTATTTAAATCGGAGCTCGTATGCAAAACTTGGATTTTGGGACCCCATTGTATACTATATGTATGTAAATTTGTACCCTTGTATTTTTACCACTTTTTTTAACCTCGTTTTTGTTGTTGTCAATATGAAACTTGTAGATCTCATCGAGATCTACAACTTTCATGTTTTAAGTTTTTTCAAATTCGACCATCATCCCCCCTTATCTTACATTCTTTTTCAGCCAACCAGATTGGACCACGTGGCGCCCTCTGGTTGCGCCACGTGGCCCACTCCATTGCCCGACACGCACCTCGCCTCCTAGCCGTTAGATCTTCTTCTTCTTCAGATCTTGGCCCTCCATGCCGCATCATCTCTCAGCCGTCCGATCTATCCCCAGATCTCATCAAGACCGCATGTCTCCGCCTTAACCTTAGCGCTCCACGTGGCACACTCATGGCCGTTGGATCTTAGCCCCAATGATTAGATCTCACCCCCGCTCAATTGCAACCATTCAATCCTACGCCAGATCTAATCTCTACAGTTCTTTAGCGCCACGCTCCAATGCTGCCATGTCGCATTCTCTACACCCTTCGATGGTGTTGCTCCGATCTGATCTGGACCGTCTTCACCCGCCCACCTCCTGGCCGTTAGATCACTAGATCCAACGGCTGAGGCATCGTCTCCTACATCCCGAAGGAGCCTCGCCCACGTCGCCTACCTCGCGACGGCTCCACCCCCTTTCTATTTCTGGCTCCACTCCAGCGACCTTCTCCGCCCTCTGTCACTACACGACGTCGCCCATACCTCCCTCATCCTCGCCAGCCTCCACGATCTCCATGACACCCTTCCTCGTTGCTTCGCACGCTCCACGAAACCACACCTTCCATCACCTGCACCTCCACCTTCTCTCTATAAATCCAGCGCCTCTGACCACTTTCCACCCCATCTGCTCTAGCAAGAGGTTCCTAGAGCTCCTATCTACCCGACGGTGACAGTGATCGAGTGAGAAAGCGAGCGACGACGGTGGTGTACCTCCGACGAGATCCGCAGCGTTTCTTCGTCGTGTAGAAGCTCCATCGACGAGCTGCTCGAGCTCGGGTAGCTACCGACCCTCGAGCGACGACCAGAGTCTCCACCATGAGCCTCAGATCCCAGGTAGCAATCCTCCATCTTCCTCCAACCGCCCTTCTTCTTTCCTCTCGATTTTCTCTTAATTTATTCTGCCTCGCCGATCATCTTCATGCCTCTTAGACCATCCACTGAGCTCTGCCGTGGAGCCCTCACCTTTCCGCACTCCTTCGTTCACTCCAACAATGCATTGCACCCTCTTTCGACCAAAGCTCCGCCATCACGGCGGAGGAGGACCATCGGCCACCGTTCGCTCCGCCTTCAGGCCTCACCGCACTCGCACACACTTCATGAGCACGTTGCACTCTATTTCTTGCACAGTCTAACCCTGCAGGACCCATCATCTTCATTGGACGGACTTCATGCCGGAGCCGCTTTGAGCTCCATTGCCACCGGTCTCCGATCAACTCCAGTTGCCTCCAGAACCTCTGGCGGACTCCTGACGCTTACATGATTGATATGAGTCATCCAGGAGTCGCTGGTGAGCTTCGACAAGTGTGGGCTTAGGCGGCGGAGCCAGAACCAACTCGCTTAAGCCTCGCCAAGTCCGCCGCAGGAGGCTGCAGACCGGAGAAGAAGACTTCCAGCTACCGTTAGATCCTCCCGATCCGACGGTCCTCTACAAGACACGTCGCCCACTTCCAGCCACCGTCGGAGTGATCGCCATCCAACGGCCACTACTCCGCCACGTCGTCATCGCCTCCAGCCTCAAATACCATCAGATCAATTTTGATCTGACGGATTGCAGTAAGCCACGCCGCCATCCATCAGGATCGTTGGATCAACTTCGATCTAGCTGCCCAGCTTGCGTCACGTCACCAGCCTCCGAGCCACTTCTCCGACCCTAGGCTCGGAGTGATCGAAGCTAGCCCAAGCCTCCATCATCATCCGAGTCTAGCCCCTTCACATGGATCTCCATGAGGGCAGGGTAATTTGCAACGAGGCCTTGGGAAGTTTCAAGAATTGCATTTTGGTCCCTACCAGGCGCGTCACGTGAGGAGCACATGTCTCAGTAGGAATTTTGCACTCATACCCCCTGCATTATAGGTATTTGCACTTAAGTCCCTGTCTGCATGTTTTATTTTAAAAAATTTTATTTTCTGTATTACATTTTGGCCCTTGTCTCTGCACACATATTTAGGTGTCCATATTTCATCATTTTTAAATTTCAAAATTGAATGTTGTAGTTTAACTTGTCCTCTATCTTATGTGACATGTGTCCTATTTTTATGAGCCATCTTGAATTTAATAATATTATTTTGGTGAAATTTACATATTTTGCCTATTGTGTGCCTTTTATATAATATTTAATTCTTTAATGCTCCAAAAATCACCATAAAATCACAGTAGACCTAGGATAAATTGCTTCACACTATGCCCAAAAATCATTGCATTTGCACACATCACGAGGCATGAATAAATCAAACAGTAATTTGCCTAATTGATTTTTAATAGGTCCAATTCGCATAGATTTTAAGGTTTATTAATTTTCCTGGATTCCTCTTACTTAGACCTATCTAGAATTATTTTTATATCTAAAAATAATATATCTTGATATTTATTTAATTTAATTTTGTAAAAACTTCCCTACATTCATATTTTATTCATAGTTAATTCATCTAGAGTCTAAAAATTCCAAAAAAATGTAGCCGCTTAGTTTCATTGCATTCCATCATCTGGCCAAGTTTCATTAATTTTGGACTTTATTTGACCATCTTTCTGGATTTAACTTAAAATTTGGCTAGGATTTGCATTGCATTTTCCTTAATTGCATAAAAAAGATAAAAAGACCAAAAAATATTCTTCTGAAAATCTAACCTTAGGATTAACTAAAAATTTACCTAAGGAAACAGCTGCCTCCCTGAGTTCGACCTTAGGCTTGCCCAAGTAAAATAAATTTGCCGCTTGAACTTGATCTTACATTTAAGTCTGAGTGGTGTTTTTGACAAAGTCTCGATTACCCAACTGCACCGAACTTAACACATAATTCGATTGATAACTCGATTGAATTAACAAGGGTAGCTGAGGGCTCATCACTGAGTTGGTGTCTTTTGCCTTTACAGAGACCCGCGAGATGGCCAGCAGCGACGTACGTACCGATAAGCAGCCCCAGGGTTCTACTTATGTTCATGATCAGGGCGCCATCAAGAATACACTCCTAGCCTCCCTAGAGATGATGCAGAGACATATTAGAGATCAGGGAGTATTTATGGCAGAGGCGCGTCGTGAGTTAGCGCGGATGCGAGCCAACGGAGGAGAGCTGCAACAACCAGCCGGTGGAGACATCCCAGCACCTGGAGGACAAGCAGACGGACACCTGGAGGATCAGCCAGAGCCAGTTAGACAGCCACGACCGATGAGACAGTTGCATAACCTTGGTGTAACCCTCACTCATTGATGGATTCAGCTCCCTGAGATTATGGGCGATTTCAAGCTCGACCCTCGGACGATCCAGTTACTGCCCAAGTTCCATGGGCTAGACACCGAGGAGCTGCATCTGAACCTGTAAGAATTCGAGATGATCAACAGTACAGTCCACGATAGATTCGTGGACGAGGATACCATCAAGATGATAGCATTCCCTTTCTCCTTGGTCGACAGATCAGCCTACTGGCTGAAGCATTTGGGGAGATATGTTACCACTTGGGAGCATCTCTGGACTGAGTACTTGAACAAGTACTATCCACTCGGCCGGACCAATGCAGCTAGAGCACTGATCAACAATTTCACAACGACCCCCAACGAGCAGTTTCATGAGGTGTGGGATCGATTTTGTGAGCTCATCGACCAGTGTCCACACCATGAGATATCCAAGCCCAATCTAGTTCAGAGTTCCTTTGTGGGATGACACCGGAGCTGTAGGGGCATGTCAATGCCTCATGTGGAGGGTCTTATTTCGCCAAGGATGAGGACCAGGTCTGGGCCATCTATGAGGAGATGGAAGAGAACTACACGGTGATGTCCCAGACCCGTGTCTACACACAAGGGAAGACCCTTCCACAGGTTGTGTCTTATCAGAGGATAGCACGGGTTGATGCAGGTCCATCTACTTCGTCAGCAACAGCACATGCAGAGTCATCAGCAGCTGACATGGGAATTATTAGTGAGAAGCTGGACCGCATTGAGATCATAGAGAAGAAGCAGTGTCAGAGCATGACACAAATAGAACAATTGGCACAGACTCTTAGTGACCTGAAGACCCGGATCATGTGTCTGGGGAGGCAGAGACGGCGTCTCAGCCCCGTCTCAGGTCACGGGTTGATCACAGCAGCAGCATCTCTTCCCAGCCACCTGCTGAGTACTGCCAGGTCCACCATATTCAGGCAGAGCCGATTCATCCATTGCAGCATTACTTCCAGCAACCGCCATCACAAGACACTCAGATGGTGGTGTATTAGCCGGATCAGCCCATGGCAGTTCTTCCCCATTCCCTGTACGAGCAAGAGCCATTGATGGAATTCAACGAGATTTGGTATGACTGGCAACAACTCGGGATCTGTCGTGATCATCTCGTATTCAAGTGTTCTACTAGAGGTACCTCATCTCAGCAGCAGCCTCTAGCTCAGGGCAGAGAGAGCAGCCAACCTCAGCAGTAGCAACCCCAGTATTCCCAGCCATCACACCATTACTAGCAGGGTCCTCGTCCCTACCATCAGGGATAGTAGGGGGGCAGCAGCAGCCACAACAGTACACTCAGCCTCCTCCACAATAATACCAATAGAGCCAGCCTCATTTCCAGTGAGGTAACCCGCCTGGTTCTCATGGACCCGTCTATGAGAACCCAGCCCTTGACTATCTTGCCCGCCTACTCTCAGACCAGCAGGCATCCTTCCAGTGGGAGATGGACGAGTTCCGGTAGGAGATGTGCGACATCAAAAAGGGCAAGGCCGCCATACCCACTCAGATCAAGCACAATCCGAATAACCTAAAGAGGAAGTCTGAGCATGTACAGTTCACAGAGACCACCACTCCTAGTGATCCTTTGGGTGATATTTCTTCCTACATATTTGATGCAGATTTTGTGACACTTAGGAGCGGTAGGATGCCATCTGACGGTGCCTTGTCTGAGCGACGACCACATGAGGATCCAAGAGCACCAGACGAGGAGGATAGCGGTGATGATGCCGCTGATGATGTTGATGATGGTGGTGTTGAAGCCACCAAGGATGATGATCCAACCGACGGTACTGATGCCGTCGTTTTTCCAGATGCAGTTGATGGTACTGATGCCACCATTCTACCTGATGTTGAGCCAGAGCGCGGTGCTGATGTCGCGAAGACTGATGCCGTGGGTGGTACATACCACCAGTTCTATTCCAGTTGTGTTTCCCCTGGTTATTGTATCTCAGGATAGTTTTGAAAAGACAAAAATAATAATAAATGAAAGGTTTCTTAATCGAGTTCGAGTCCATATGTGTTGCATGCTGATCTTGGTATGGGATTCATTCCAACACAGATACAGGAACCTCTTCCTAGCTATCTGCGGAGGGCCCAACCATCCCCTTCCCTCAGGCACTCCACTTGGGGAAGGGGAATAAAAAAGAAAATCTAAAAAAGACCCAGCAGTTAGAGTTCAGTCAGCAGATGATCGACGGATTCCATATCCAACTGACTCTACAGGGGGCACTTGAGCACATCCGTCTCTTCCAAAAGAACCTGAGAGAGAAGACCACCATCCGCAGGAAGAGAAGGAACCACAATGCAAAGATCCATGTGCTCACTCGTGCTACATGCTTCGTGATTCAGAACTGTTTGCCAACCAAGAGGCCAGATGCAGGAGCTCCGTATGTCAGATGCCACATTCATGAGCAAAGGTTCGATCGGATGCTATTAGACAACGGCTCTTCCATCAACCTCCTTCCAGAAGCCTTACTCGACCGACTCGAGTTTGGCCCTCTTAGATAGAGCAAGACAGTCCTTCAGTTTGTTGATAAATCTGTCAAGAGGTCGAAGGGGCTGTTGAAGGATGTAGTCATCACAATTCAGGGTATGAAATTCCCCATGGACTTTGTTGTACAGGACATGGAGATCCCTGAGTCTGTGATAGATACCCCCATCATATTAGGATGCCCATTCCTGGTCACAGCCAAGGCGGTGTCTGACCATGATCATGGGAAGGTACACTTTTGCGTAGAGGGCAAAAGTGTACAAACAGAGACGATCGACGAGACCAGAGCGCGGTATCAGCCTGCTCAGAGCAGTTCAACAGTGTAGAGTGATGAAACCTTGTTTCATACATGTAATTCATTTAAATTAACCCCTTATCTTAGACTAGTTTTCAATAAAAACCAGGTAAAGTCTTGTAATTATCAGAGTCTTTGAATAAATTAAAAACTGCAAAAAAATTGCAAAGTTAAATTATGTGGTGTTTTTATCCTTAAAAATACCCTCAAAAATCTTTTCTGCTCTTAAAAAACCTCATCTCCGTTTTTGTTCTACATAAAACTTGTAGATCTGATCGAGATCTACAACTTTCATGTTTTGTGTTTTTCCAAATTCGGCCTTTTATCCCCTCATAAATCAAAATCTTTGATGCAATAATCTGATTGGGACATGTGGCTCTTTCTGGTTGAGCCACGTGGCCCGGCCCCTTTGCCCTTGCCGCCCTCTCTCCCTGCCGTTGGATCTCTTCTTGATCCAATGATCCCACTATCTCCACGCGCACGCTTTGAACCCTGTCGTCTGATCATATTCAAACTTCATCATAGCTGCATGTTGGCGCCTTGTGCTCCGCCCTCCACGTGGTGCTTTGTGTGACATTCGATCTAGCCTTCATCTCCACCATTCTTTGATGCCCAGATATCGACCCTCCGATCTCCACTCGCAAGCTCATCGCCACCTTCCACTACCGCTCTCACCACAGTGCGCCACGTGGCGGTGTTTGCACCGCCCGATCTTCGCCATCTTAGCCGCTCACTTCACCTACATCCTCTACCGTCTGATCACATCCTTCAATCCATCACAACCATCCGCTGGCGCTACGCCTTCAGTACGCCACGTGGCATTGGCTGCGTCGTGCGATTGCGCCCCATTGATCTAATCAAGGTCACTCGTCAGCACCCTCTTCTCGACCGTCAGATCGCAAGATCTAACGGTCGAATCGTCGTCCCCTACCTCCGGTCAGCCCTCTCTCCCACGTTCAACAGCTCGCGGACCACCTTCCCCCTTTCATTATTTCCCAAATCTCCAGCCACCTTCTCCACTTCCCGAAGACCCCATGACGTTACCCCATCATCCCTCATCCTCGTGAGCCTCCACACACCCCACGACGACCTTCGTCTCGCTTCAAAATCGCCACACAAACCACGTCGCCTGTACCTGAAACCACTTCCTTTGCCACTTCAAATACTCCTCCTCCACCACTAGTTGACCCTGTTGATGAGCCGGAAAAATGACCAAGACCCGGGTGAAGGTATAAGAACAAGGGTCGTTGCGATCCGGATCTCGGTACTCGGCTCAACAAGAAAATCGAACCACCAAATAATAAATCAATCAATGAAATCAAGCAGTGGTCTTCGCTATTTATTTAACCTGGTATAGCGATCAGGGTCGGACACAAGGAGCATGAATTGGCCGAGACGGCCTACGAAGTAGTCAAAAATGCAAATAAAATAAACAAAGATATTTTTGGTGGATTTTTAAATGTTTTTAAAAAAATTTTGTATTTTCGGTAATAAGGAAAATATAAAAACAAAGGAAAAAGCCAACAAACAAATATTTATAGAACACACCAAATAAAGTCAAAAAATCAAATAAAAATAGTTTTTGTGTTTTTTATATTTTTAAGTGTTTTTAGTGATTTTCTGAGAATTTTATGATTTTTAGTTAATTTTATAAAAATCAAGGAAGGTAAAAACAGTGAGTCAATGTACAGCCAGACTTGAAAGGCTAATTAAAAATGTCTAATGAGCTTTAAAAATCGGGTGGTAATTTTTATGAACACAAGATACAAAAACTAAGCTACAAAAAAAGAGTTTCATTTTTTGGCAATTTATAGAATTTTTAAGAATTTTTATAAGTTTTTTAGTGTTTTTAAATTTTTAAGGGTTTTATAAATCCAAATAATACAAAAATTGGATAGCAGCTCAAAAACAACAAAACAAACTAACACTAATTTTTTTAGAATTTTTAAAAAGGTTTTTATATTTTTCTTTGATTTTGCAATTCCAACAGTAACAAAAATGATGGTTTTTGAATTTTTGAAAATAGCAAATTAACTCAAAAATGTACCAAAAAATCAGTGAAATTTGTACACAGTGGCAGGAGCCAAGTTTCCAAATTTCACTTGATTTGGATTTGATTTGATATTTTATTCAATGCAAATAAGGGCAACAGCACATAGGGACCTCTTTGTAATAAAAACATAGTTTCAGGGGCTAAAGTGTAACACGTGTAGAAAGTGTAAGGGTATCAATGTAAAATGCACATCAAATTCCACAGATGTTATAAACAACCATGCACAGGGGCATATCTGCAAATTTTAAAACATATATCTCAATCCAGAGCACCCACAAACTATAGCCCAAAGAATGCAAATAACCCAGATAGCACGTGCCCAGCACGTGCTTCACATTCACAGGGACCAAAATGTAATTTTAATTAATAAACATGCAAATCGTAACAATATAGAACTACAGGACCAGAGATGCAAAATGTCCAAAAATCATGTGTCGACGCACGTGTTCACCACAAGCAGGGACTATAATGTAAATAAACTAAACTAGAAGTCCAAACATGCAAATAACCCAAGAGTGCAAACTTATTTAATAGACTAAATTAAAACTAACTAAAACTACAGGGGTATGGGCGCAATTACCCAGCTGAGGCGCGTGAGGGGAGCACGTGAGCGCTAGGTGTCGCGCGGTGGATGGCTGCTAAAGGCACAGTCCTGATGACGCCCTCTGGAAGATCTGACGGTGCTGGTGCAGAGGCGAACGTGGGGCGCACGTGGCCGTTAGATCGTGGATCTAATGGCCTGACAAGAGCAGGCTACGTGCGGCAGGGATCAGACCTGGCGCAGAGGATCGATCCGATGGCTACGAAGGGATGAGGAAGAACTCCTCCTGGGCGAGCTTCCCCGACGATCCGGAGATGATCCAGACGACCGATGGACGATCGGAGAGGCGGGTCCTCCTCGCGATGGCGCTGCGCGTCGGGTGGTGGCCTCCGATGGAGGCTCCAACGGTCGGATCCTCCGGCGAGGGAGGAGCAACCTAGGGGAGCTCCGGCGAAGGGTAGGAATGGCAGCCAAGGGGGTACCTGCGATTATTCACCTGCAAAACAAAGCTCCTGCTCGGAGAGGTGCTCAGGCGGAGGTTATTGGCAAAAAGAAGAAGCGAATCGGCGTGGATGAGCTCTGAGGGTTCCGGCGAAGGCGAGGGAAGGAACCCAACTCGATCCAGACCCGAATGGTCCAGCTCGAGGTGATCAGGTCACGTAGGGAAGGTGTCTATGGGTCGGAGAAGCGATAGGTAAGGCTAGGATGAACGGGCGGACCTCCGACCACTAGGGCGGAGCTGGTGGAGGTGGGAAATGGAAATCGAAAAGGGACTAAAATAAAGGAGCTAAGGTATCTACTTGATGCTTGTGGTCGACTGGGGAGGAGACACTGGTTCTCTGATGGTCGTCGCCTCGATGGAGCGTCACCTCCAGAGGCTCGAGCTTCGCCGGCAGCGGAGTACGACGACGAGGGTCGCCGAACCTGGGCTACGCACCTCCAAGCTCTCTCTCAAACACCCTCCGCACTCGCTGTCACTCGAGGAAGATGATGGAGGCCACAGGGATCGAAGGTGGTGACCGAAAGTGAGTGAAATGGCGGGAGGAAGCGACGCTAAATACTGGTAGGGGTCCGGCAAGAATGGAGTCGGGCAAGCAAATCGGAGTACGGATCCCTAATAAGGAACCTCGAGCGTGGATCATGGATGAACTGTGAATAATTGGGACCCTGGGTTTGGTCAAATGGGTGACGGATCGTGTCTGGAAAAATCGGAGAGGTTGGGTCGAAAACACGGATCTGCGAGCTGGTGGTCCTGGGGGGAGAGTTGACCGGGGGTCAACAATCCCCCATGAACCAAAGGGAAAGTTCCATTGGTAAATGATTTGGAAAATCAAAACAGAATAGAAAATGACTTTATTTAAAAATATTTACAAAATAAAAAATGTTTATTTATTTACAAAGTATTTTTTAGTGATTTTTATTTATTTTTTTGAAAAATAAATTATGTATTTAAATTATATTATTATATGTAGGTATGTATACCTATGTATTTTTAAATTTTATTTTTAATCTTTTATTTACATACATTTATTCCAATTTTATATTTTATTTATTTACACCATAAAATGTGGAATATAAAAATATTTTTATTTGAATTTTTTTAATGATTTACAAGGGGAAATAAATAGATATTTTATTCTATATACATGGTCTATGTAAACAGAGGAGAGAGAATTGTATTTATTTTTATTTTTCTTATATTTTCCCTTTTTTATAATTATTTTTACAAATATGTACAACATATGGGAAGGACAAATATATTTTTATTTTTAGAAAATATGTACATGAAAAGGGGTATTTACACCATGTTGAGTCACCCTATCTCTCTCTACTTATTTTATTTTGGGGCCAGGCCCTTGTGGAGCCTTCCCTTAGGTTCAGGTCACTCAATATTAATTCTAAATATTTCCCTCTTTTTCTTTATTTCATTATTTCTTTATTCTTTTATTTTTGCACAAAAACATGCTAATTATCAATATTTACACAATGCATGCTCTTTGTCAATTTATTTTATTTACACAAATATACATGGTATTTTGCATAGGTTTTTAGCTAAAATAAAAGAATAAAGAGTGATGAATGGGGATTCATCACCCCCTATACTTAACTTTGCTAGTCCCTTAGCAAACACTTATTTGAAAAAGAAGTGAAAAAGAAAGGAAAAAGAAAAGGAGGGGAAAATGCATGGATCAATGCTGATTATTAAACTTGCCTTCATTAAATTGAAATATGGAGCTCGGTCGGATCTTTGGATTATTAATGTGTCGGAACCTTATTCGGACTCAGGTTTAAAACTTAACAGCCTCTAAGTTCCACTAATCTATAGTCAAGACTCCTCAATAATCCAAATCAGAACAAGTCTACATACACAAACCCTAAAGACCATGAATCTTTCCTCGTACAGTGTAAGTGAGGTATAGCTCTCCACTTCAGAAGTAGCAAAATGACAACCCTCCCCAACAAGGTAACTCTATGACCCTAGCCTGGCCACTCTTTCCTCGAGGAGTGGGGTATTCCCTTCTAAGTTCAAGTTCAACTGGCTCAAGAAGAGGGGGAAGAAGAGAATGGACCATTGCCAGTGTAGCCATGTATCCCTAGGAGCTCAACCAGTGTAGCTAAGTCTCCCTGCTGCAAGCTACATAAGATGTAACATGAGTCTCAAGCTTTGCTTATTGCACTATATACAATCCGGTGGGATTATCATTTTCTATCAGACCCACCACTTTTTTGGAGTTCTTTTCATTTTGCATTTTTTTCGATGTGCATCTGTACAACATATCTACAAAGTGCATCATATATACATAAGGCATTTTTCCTCTTGAGCTAGTAGACTATCCCTCTTTTGAAGCATTATTGCAACCCACAACTCCTGTCGTTAGACCTCATGGCAACCAAACCAAGTTGAGACGCACTTCCTTCACTATAAGAAGAAGAGAGGTTCCGCCTAGAAGTACTACCCTCATATGCTACCCCAAGTCAAGGAAGACTACCTCCTTACCACCTCATTCGTAGAGAGCTCGGTGTAAAGTGTGGGTCCAAGTAAAGCCATTGTCTATATGAGCCATGTGTGTGTTGTTAAGTGCTCTACTTAGGCTCATCGAGATGACATATGATCATAGCCTAGTGGACTCAAAGAATTAAGTCACTATGGACCTGAAAAGTCTCAACCCTAAACCCTATAAGGTTCCTCTTAGAATTAGGTGAATTAAGATCTTAACCAAGCTCCATTTTTCAATTTAATTCCATGCTAGTTCAAATGTCAACTATGATCCAGGAAAAACTACACAAATATTTACAAAGATGCTATTTACAAAATATTTACACATGAGCAAATTTTTTGAAAATGTTTCAAAAACATGGACGTATGCATGAATGTAAGTTTTGCAAAATATGTACACAAATTTACACGAGGTTTTTTGCAAACTTTTGATTTTCAAAATATTTTTCAAAAATTTTATACTATATACATAATTTTGATATGAAAATATTTACAAGCTATTTACATAAAAGGTTTTTACAAACATTTTTATAAAATAATTTGTACAACTAGCTATGTATGTGCAATAAAAGAATTTTATTTACAAGGAAAAATTTTAATTTTTATGGATTTTTGGGTTTTAGCCATTTTTAGCCATTTTTATTTATTAACACACTCACACAAAGTACGAGTTATAGCTAAAGTATATATGAAATATATACACAGCCCCCTATACTTAGCTCGAACGATGTCCTCAGAGTCAAGAGCGATGAAGAAGACATAACTCGTGCTTAGTATCGGGAAGTGAAAAGGAAGGATATATACAAAGACAAATGAAGGAATAGAAATGCAAGAGGATCTCGGGGTTTCCCCCTATACTTAGGATCAAATAATCCTAAGTATAGCAGGCTGTACACAAAGGGAATTCCGAGTGAGAATGTACAGGGTCTACCTCTCCTATACTTAGGGTAAAATATCCCTAAGTATAGGCACAAAACAGAGGTAGAAATGAATTAAAAGAAACTCAAAAGTCTCACACACCCCTATACTTAGGGTAAAGTGCACCCTAAGTATAGAAACGTTGAAGATGTAAATGGGGTGTTGGACTGAAGAATAGTGTGATATGGACAACTGGATCTATACAGGTCGGGAGAACAGTGATAATCAGGCGTGAGATGCAATAGATGTGAGTCAAGAGACCACATCTCACGCAAAATGAATCGGGGCAACGTCAACGACCAGCGGCTCATGATCTAGATATGGCTTGAGCCGCTGCCCGTTAACACGAAAGGTACTCTCAGAAGACTACTCAGATATATCAATACTCCCGTTGTCGTGTACCTTTCTAACCAAGTAGGGTCCCTTCCATTTGCTCTGTAGCTTCCCTGGAAATAATCTCAACCTGGCATCGAACAACCATACTCGATGTCCTGGCTCAAACTGCTTGTGGCTGATATGAGAATCATGCCACTCCTTCACTCTCTCCTTGTACTGTAGGCTGCTCGAAAAGGTTGCATCACGAAGCTCCTCCAGGGCTGCTAACTCTACCCTCCTATGGTTTCCTACATTCACTGGATTCATGATGATGTCTGTAACTGCCCAGAGTGACCTACGTCTAAGCTCAACAGGTAAATAGCAGGGCTTGCCATAAACGAGGCAAAAGGGAGACGTCCCCAACGGTGTCATGAAGGATGTCCGATATGCCCACAAGATCGAGTCCAAAAGCAGTGACCAATCCTTTCGATCAGGGCGGACGACCTTCTGCAATATAGTCTTGATCTCCATGTTTGACACTTCAGCAAGACCATTGGTCTGAGGATGGTACGGTGTAGCTACACGGTGGTCTATGTTGAACTCGCAGCAAGGGCCTTTACCTTATCGTTGACGAAATGAGACCCCCCGTCAGATATCAATACTCGAGGTTCACCGAACCGTGAAATGATATTCTTCCTCAAAAATCTGCAAACAATCCTAGCATGTGCAGTTCAGGGGGGATGGCCTCAACCCAACGGCTAACATAATCAACGTCCAACAGAATGTACTCAAATCCCTGACTCCTAGGGAATGGACCCATGAAATCGATGCCCTATGCATGAAAAACCTCACAGAAGTGAATGGGTTGCATCGGCATCATATCACGCTGTCCACAAGTGCCCATCCTCTGACAGTCAGTACACCTCTTCACGAACTCATCAGAGTCCTTAAAGAGAGTATGCCACCATAGGCCGGATTGGAGCACTTTCTGTATCGTTCTCCTCCCAGAGTGATGTCCTCCTGCCTCAAGCTTGTGGCAGTAAGTGAGGATGCTGTGGTGCTCCTCCTGAGGAATGCACCTACGCCAGACGTTGTCCCCTCCTTCATGATAAAGGATGGGATCCTCCCAGTGGTAGAACTTGGCCTTTGCGAGGAAGGTCTCAATTCGCTGCCTGGGTCAATCCTGTGGGACTTTCTTGGCAAAAAGAAAGTTCACAATATCGGCGTACCACGGGAGAGAGGCGATAGCAAGGATCGCCTCATCTGGGAAGGTCTCACAAATAGGCTCGATCTTCTCAGAATCCTCAAGATACTCCAATCGGGAGAGATGATCTACCACCACATTCTTGACTTCAGGCTTGTCCTTAATCTCTATATCAAACTCTTGGAGTAGAAGGATCCATCTGGTCAATATGGCTTTGGAATCCTTCTTTGCCATAAGGTACCGGATGGCGGTATGATCAGTAAAGATGGTCACTCTAGATCCAATGATGTACGATCTGAACTTATCTAGGGCGAACACTACGGCTAGCATCTCCTTCTCAGTGACTGTGTAGTTCCTCTGAGCTGCATCCAAAGTCCAGCTAGCGTAGTGAATAGCAAAGGGGACTCCATCCCTCCTCTGTCCCAGCACGGCCCCTACGGCAAAATCGGAGGCGTCCGTCATGATCTCGAATGGGAGAGACCAATCAGGCGGCTGTAGGACAGGAGCCTCAACAGCTAGACTCTTGAGAGTCTCAAATGACGCCAGACACTTATCCTCCACAATGAACTCGGTGTCTTTCGTCAGTAGATCAGCCAACGGTCGGGCAATCCGGCTGAAATCATGAATGAAGCGTCGGTAGAAACCGACGTGCCCCAGAAAAGACCGTAATTGCCGCAAGTTGGACGGTGGACTAAGTTTCCTAATGATATCCACCTTGGTCGGATCAACCTCCATGCCCATGTTGGAGATGCTATGGCCAAGCACCATCCCTTGAGTCACCATGAAGTGACTCTTCTCCCAAGAAAGCAACAGGTGCACCTCAATACATCGCTGGAGGACGCGGTCTAGGCAGTCAAGACAGGAGTCGAATCCGTCGCCGTAGATCGAAAAGTCGTCCATGAAGACCTCCAAGCACTCCTCTACCATGTCTGAGAAAATGGACAACATGCACCTCTGGAATGTCGCCGGAGCGTTGCACAATCCAAGGGCATCCGTCTGAAAGCATATGTCCCGAAGGGACAGGTAAACGTAGTTTTGTCCTGGTCCTCTAGCGCAATCGCCACCTGGTTATATCTGGAATATCCATCCAAGAAATAGTAATGGCTCTTCCCTGCCCGTCTCTCAATGATCTGGTCAATAAAGGGCAGGGGAAATGATCCTTCTTGGTGGCCTGGTTGAGTCGTCTGTAATCTACGCAGACCAGCCAAGAAGTGGGTACCCAGGTAGTGATCTCCTCTCCAGACTCGCTGACAACTGTAGTGATGCCCGTCTTCTTGGGCACCACATGCAACGGACTGACCCACTTGGAGTCGGAGATGGGGTAGATAAAATCGGCACTCCACCATTTCGAGATCTCCTTCATGACAACATCTCAAAGGTCTGGGTTCAGCTGCCGCTGGAACTCACGTGACGGCTTCACGTCCTCCTCGAGATAGATATGCTGGGAGCACAGGGCCGAACTTATCCCCTGGAGATCAGCTACACTCCATCCTATCGCCTTGCGGTTATTTTCAAGAACCCCCATCAGACGGGATTCCTGCTCTCCGGTCAAATCCGATGAGATAATGACTGGGTACATCTCATGCTCGCCCGCAAGGAACCTATACTTCAACGATGAAGGAAGCGGCTTCAGCTTTGGACAACACTGTTTTGGTGGATCTGGCCTATGAAAGGTCTGAGTGAACGCGGCCAAATCTGTATTGGAGAATGGAAACTCTCTCGCAATTTGTATCAGGCGAAGGCTATTGTGATGGTATATCTGTGCTCTGTGTAAAACCAGCCTCCTCCCTAGCTGTCAGCTCTGTGGAAGTCAGACACGGTATCAAATCATCAAACTCACCCCAATCGAAATCTGACTCCGAGGGATCTGTATCAGAATCACTAACAAACTCTGCCTCGCGATCGGGGACCGGATCTGCTTCCTGAGATGTATCCTGGACCAGGGGTGCGCTATCCAATCTCTCCTCTACTGTCATCTGTGCATCAACAAACTCTGAAAGTGAGAGGATGGCCTGTGTGGCTGGGTCTGCCTAAACTGCCTCATCGTCTGTGATCACAAAGTCGCAGTCCTGGTGGATGTCTCGCCCTGTATATGTCATCTGCTCTGTATCTGAAGTCTGCTCGAAGCAAGTTGAATCTCTGGCTCTAGTCTCCTCGATCGTCTCTATTTGTACACTCTCACCCTCGATGCGAAGGTATACCTTCCCGCTATCATGATCGGATATCGCCTTGGTTGTGGCCAAGAACGGGCATCCTAAAATGATGGGGGTATCGGTCACGGACTCAAGGATCTCCATGTCCAACACAACAAAGTCCGCGGGGAATTTCAGACCCAGAATCGTGATGACAACATCCTTCAGCAACCCCTTCGACCTCTTGACAGATCGATCAGCAAACTGAGGACCGTCCTGCTCTGTCGTAGAGGGCCCAACTCGAAGCGATCGAGGAGGGTTGTCGGAAGTAGGTTGATCGAAGACCCGCTGTCTAATAGAGTACGATCAAATCTCTGCTCCTGAATGTGGCATCTGACATACGGGGCTCCTGCATCTGGCCTCTTGGCTGGCAGACGGTTCTGAATCGTGAAGCATGTGGCACGAGTGAGCACATGGATCTCTGACTGGTGATTCCTCCTCTTCCTCCTGATAATGGTCCTGTCTCTGAGTGATCTCTGGAGTAGAGGTATGTGCTCCAAGGCCTTCTGTAGAGTCAGCTGTATGTGGAATCGATCTATCATCTGCTGGTTGAACTCTATCTGATGGTTCTTTTTGGGATTTTCTTTTTTCTGCCCCTTAGCCAAGCGGAGTGCTTGGGGAAAGGGTAGTGCTGGGTCCTTCTCAGATGAAGGACTAGGAGAGGGTCTGGGTTGCTCAAGCACGACAGAATCCACGCATACATCATCAATCACCACAGGTGGATAAGAATAAAACAAACCCTTTCCTTTATTCACAGAAATGTCCTGAGGTACATGAGTAGATGGAAAAACAACAGGACTAGCAGTAGAAGTGTTGGTGGCCTCAGCACCACCCGCGACATCTGGTTGTGCGGCATCAGTACCGCACTCTAGCTCGGCATCATGTCTAGTGGCATCAGTACCTTCTCCTCCATCAGGTGAAATGACGGCCTCACTACCGTCAGCTGGATCAACGTCCCTGGTGGCATCAGTACCACCGTCATCATCTCTAGCGGCCTCATCACCGCTCCTATCCTCACCTGGCGCTCCTGAAGTGGCATCGAGTCGTCGCTCAGACGAGGCGCCGCCTGCTGGCATCCTACCGCTCCTAAGTGTAACAAAATCAGCATCAAACATGTATGCAGACATATCACCAAGTGAAGCACTAGGAGTGGTAATCCCAGTGAACTCTACCTGCTCAGACTTCCTCTTGAGGTTGTTGGGGTTCGGCTCAATCTGGGCAGGGATGGCGGCCTTCCCTCTCATTATTTCCCTCATCTCCTGACGAAACCCGTCCATCTCCCGTCGATATGTGGTCTGCTTCTCGGTCATGAGGTGGGCTAGGTCATCCAAGGCGGGGTCTCATAGGTCGGCCCATGAGAACCTGACGGGTAGCCTCGCTGGTAATGAGGTTGCTGCTGGTGAGGGTGAGAGGGGTACTGCTGCTAATGATACTGCTGCTGATGAGGTTTCTCTCGCCTCCAAGATTGTCCCTGCTGATAGGGACGAGGACCATACTGCTGCTGAACTGGGGGTTGTTTCTGCTGGTGCTGCTCACCCTACTGGTAGTAGTGGCCACCCTAGGCTGGAGGCTGCTGCTGGGAACTGCCGGCCGACTAGCGGAATCCGAGATGGTCTCGTCGGATACCAGGCTGGGGTCGATCATACCAAATCCCGTTGACATCCATCAACGGCTCATGCTCGTATGAGGGCGGGGGAAGTACTGCCAGAGGCTGATCCAGCTAGTAAACCACCATCTGAGTGTCTGGGGATGGTGGTAACTGGTAAGACTGCGGCGGCTGCTGGTACGACTCCACCTGGACATGGTGAACCTGTCTAGGCTGGCTGGAGTGCTGGGACGAGCTACCGCTGTTGCTCAGATCTCCTAGTGACCTGAGACGGGGTTGAGAAGCCGTCTGTGCCTCTTGGAGACACATGATCTGTGTCTTCAGATCACTCAGCGTCTGTGCCATCTGATCAATCTGCATCATGCCCTGGCACTGCTTCTTCTCTATCAGCTCGATCTGGTCCAGCTTCTCGCTGATGATGCCCATGTCTGCGGCTGTGGACTCGGCCTATGCGGCTGCCGCGGACGAAGTGGAAGGACCGGCATCGACTCGTGCTATCCTCTGGTACTGCACGGTCTGTGGCTAGGGGCGTCCCTGAGTGTAGAGGCGGGTCTGGGACATCACTGTATAGTTCTCGGCCATCTCCTCATAGATGGCCTAGACCTTATCCTCATCCTTGGTGAAGTAGGAACCACCATAAGAAGCGTTCACCAGGCCCTGCGGCTCTGGTGTCAACCCGCAGAAGAAGCTCTGAACTAAGTTCGGCTTCGAAATGTCGTGGTGCGGGCATCTATCGGTGAGCTCTCTAAACCTCTCCCATGCCTCGTGGAGCTGCTCGTTGGGGAGCATGGAGAAGTTGCTGATCAGGGCCCTCGCTGCATTGGTCCGCCCGAGTGGATAGTACTTGTTCAAGTACTCGGTGCAGAGCAGCTCCTAGGTATGGACGAACCTCCCCAAGTGCTTCAGCCAGTTGGTTGCTCTGTCGACCAGTGAGAAGGGGAAGGCGATCATCCTCATGGTGTCCTCGTCCACCTGCTGATCATGGACGGTGCTGCAGATCATCTCGAACTCCTGGAGGTGGAGATGGGGCTCCTCAGTCGCGAGCCAGTGGAAGCGGGGTAGAAGCTGAATGGTCTGTGGGGGGAACTTGAAGTCCCCCACGATCGCCGGAAGAACTATCCACCGGTGAGTAAGCACTGATCCGGGGTTGTGTAACTCCCGCATCGGTCTGGCTCCTGCTGCTGCTGCTGCTGGCTGGGCTGGATCATTGGGTTGATCGGGTATCTCTACCCTGCCTCCTGCGGCTCTTGGCTGCTCTCAATCGGCTCTCATCCTCTCCATCTCTCTCCTCATCTCAACTATGAAAGCCCCCTGATCCCTAATCTGCTGCTGCATCGTCTCGAGGGAGGCTATCAAGGTGTTGTTGATCGCACCCTGATCCAGGATGTAAGTATGCTCTGCTCGGGGATCTCCAGTGTGGTCATCGCTGTTGCCGGCCATGGTCTCTGCAAAGGCAAAAGACCCAAACTCAGGTGCCGATAAATCATCTATCTGTTGTCTAGCATCTGGCACTGGTATCTCTAGACTAGTAGAAGGGTGGTCAAGGGGGAACAGGGCGGAATCAAACTCGAGTTCGGAGAGCGGGTCTCGGCTCTCACGAACCAACCTAAATGAATGGGCTAGAGTGTTAAAAAGCAGTGCAGCCAGAGGCTGCCTAAGAGACCTCCTGCCCATCATCCTAATCTGGCGAGTCGGGCAGATGAGATCTGGAAACACACAAGATGAGCAAACAAAAACCCAGGTTCACCTACTCAATGCAGAGCTGAAGACCGTAAGGGTTCGGTCAATTTATCTTGTCAATTTTTATTTAGATGATCATGTCATAATATCAGAGCGGTTACACGAGCTGATAGGAATCCAACGCCCCCAGGAGGCAGTCCCGATCCCGAACTAGATCTTTCCCAGCCAGTACAAGCCGCGGACCATTTACCAGCTACCCGATCAGCTCGCTCTGTTAAGGATATCGCGGCCCGCTTTACCAGATACCGGAGCGATCCTCACTAGCGAATGATTAGCCCAGAAGCAGTAGTATGAAAGGGGGTCAGATGTGGCTCTAGCCTAGGGTGCGGGTCGCTCTCTCGCTCATCCAAACCAGACAATGACGGGGTTGCTCTCCCCAAGACAAAATTTTTTATGTGAGGTGTCTTTTAGGGTCAAGTGTATTTAGCAATCCCAATTTTATAGTTTTTCTTTTTAGGTGTTTTTCAAGCAAACAACAGCTAACAAATTTTTCGGGTACTCTTGATTATTTTAAGTCCAGAAAACAGGGGAGAGAAGACAAAAAAGCCGATGCGCGATAAAATCAATGATGCATGCCGAGTAAGAAAGGTGTACCTGACTCCAGCACTCTACATGCAGGGTGATCCGCACATAAAATAAAGATTGAAAATAAACTACCTATATGATGCACGAAGAAATCGGCCTTAAGCGAAGCAGTTTCTACACGGAGAGAACCGATGATTAACGGGTCAACAGGAGGAGTCGGTGTCCGGTCTCGGATGCCGATCGGTGCCCGCCACAACGGGTCCTGCCAGCGCTGTATACGGCCTCTAGCGGCGCATGACCCCTCAAGTGACCAAGTTAGCCTTTTCTTTATTAATTTTAATTAGGTCCAATTACGATCTAATAGGCACAAGCAGATAGTTAGGTGTTTGGATCCTAATCAATTACGTCTCAATCAGCGAAAGTCCTAAGCTAAGGCCAAAACCGCGTAAATCAGATAAGCAGTTAAAAAGAAAATAAAAATCGAGAAAACGAAAACCGGTGAAAAATGCGGTGAGGTCCCCCGAGCACACCAGTGCTCGGCGAAACAGACCCCGATATCACCAAGTATATGAAACTTTGGGTACCTGTATTATTACAATAAATGGTCTGAAAAGAAAACTAAACTAAACTAAACTATACTCCCGCACTCTTGCTCGGCTCCTCACGTCCTCCTGCGGCTCTATGCAGAAAAGAGCCGCCTTCGAATCCCGCGGTTGCGTCGGCTCTTCGAGAAATGCCGCCTCGGTCCTCGGGCCCTCGCAAGAAAACAAACAGAGGTGTCAAAAACATATTATTATAAAAATAAACAAGATAAAATAAAATAAGACAAACTATATGCAAAAATAGAAATAAACACACAAAATCAAAAACAAACAAAAACAAAATAAAATTAAATAAAATAAAAATAGAAAACAAACAGAGAAAATCAAAAAACCGCGAAAAACCGCGGGCGAATAAAAAGCTGCGGAAAAAGACGCAAAAACAAAACTGAACAAAAATGAAAAACAAGGACTACTAAGTCGTGCTCCCCGGTAACGACGCTATTCTGATGAGCCGGAAAAATGACCAAGACCCGGATGAAGGTATAAGAAAAAGGGTCGTTGCGACCCGGATCTCGATACTCAGCTCAACAAGAAAATCAAACCACCAAATAATAAATCAATCAATGAAATCAAGCAGCGGTCTTCACTATTTATTTAACCTGGTATAGCGACCAGGGTCGGACACAAGGAGCACGAATTGGACGAGATGGCCTATGAAGTAGTCGAAAATGCAAATAAAATAAACAAAGATATTTTTGGTGGATTTTTAAATGTTTTTAATTATTTTTGTATTTTGATAATAAGGAAAATATAAAAACAAAGGAAAAAGCCAACAAACAAATATTTATAAAACACACAAATAAAGTCAAAAAATCAAATAAAAAGTGTTTTTGTGTTTTTTATCTTTTTAAGTATTTTTAGTGATTTTCTGAGAATTTTATGATTTTAATTAATTTTATAAAAATCAAGGAAGGTAAAAACAGTGAGTCAATGTACAGCTAGACTTGAAAGGCTAATTAAAAATGTCTAATGAGCCTTTAAAAATCTGGTGGTAATTTTTATAAAAACTAGATACAAAAACTAAGCTACAGAAAAAGAGTTTGCATTTTTTGGAGTTTTATAGAATTTTTAAGAACTTTTATATGGTTTTTAGTGTTTTTTAATTTTTATGGTTTTATAAATCCAAATAAACAAAAATTGGACAACAGCTCAAAAACAACAAAACAAACTAACACTAATTTTTTTAGAATTTTTAGAAAGGCTTTTATATTTTTCTTTGATTTTGTAATTCCAACAGTAATAAAAATGATGGTTTTTGAATTTTTAAAAATAGCAAATTAACTCAAAAATGTACCAAAAAATTAGTGAAATTTTTGCACAGTGGCAGGAGCCATGTTTCCAAATTTCACTTGATTTGGATTTGATCTGATATTTTATTCAATGCAAACAAGGGCAACAGCACATAGGGACCTCTTTGTAATAAAAACATATTTTCAGGGGCTAAAGTGTAATATGTGCAGAAAGTGTAAGGGTATCAACGTAAAATGCACATCAAATTCCACACATGTTATAAACAACCATGCATAGGGGCATATCTGCAAATTTTAAAACATAAATCTCTATCCAGAACACCCACAAACTATAGCCCGAAGAATGCAAATAACCCAGATAGCACGTGCCCAGCACGTGCTTCACATTCACAGGGACCAAAATGTAATTCTAATTAATAAACATGCAAATCGTAACAATATAGAACTACAGGACAAGAGATGCAAAATGTCCAAAAATCACGTGTTCTCGCACGTGTTCACCACAGCAAGGACTAGAATGTAAATAAACTAAACTAGAAGTCCAAACATGCAAATAACCCAAGAGTGCAAACTTATTTAATAGACTAAATTAAAACTAACTAAAACTGCAGGGGTAAGGGCGCAATTACCCAATCGAGGCGCGGGAGGGGAGCACGTGAGCGCTAGGTGTTGCGCGGTGGATGGCTGCTGAAGGCACGGTCCTGATGACGCCCTCTGGAAGATCTGACGGTGCTGGTGCAGAGGCGAACGTGGGGCACACGTGGCCGTTAGATCGTGGATCTAACGTCCTGACAAGAGCAGTCTACGTGCGGCAGGGATCAGACCTGGCGCACAGGATCGATCCGACGACTACGAAGGGATGAGGAAGAACTCCTCCTGGGCGAGCTTCCCCGACGATCCGGAGATGATCCAGACGACCGATGGACAATCGGAGAGGCGGGTCTTCCTCGCGATGGCACTCCGCGTCGGGTGGTGGCCTCCGATGGAGGCTCCAACGGTCGGATCCTCCGGCGAGGGAGGAGCAACCTGGAGCAGCTCCGGCAAAGGGTAGGAATGACAGCCAAGGGGGGTACCTGCAGTTATTCACCTGCAAAACAAAGCTCCTGCTCGGAGGGTGTTCCGGCTGGGGTTATTGGCAAAAAGAAGAAGCGAATCGGTGTGGATGAGCTCTGGGGGGTTCCGGCGAAGGCGCGAGAAGGAACCCAACTCGATCCAGACCCGAATGGTCCAGCTCGAGGTGATCAGGTCACGTAGGGAAGGTGGCTATGGGTCGGAGAAGCGATCGGTAAGGCTAGGATGAACGGGCGGACCTCCGACCACTAGGGCGGAGGTGGGAAATGGAAATCGAAAAGAGGCTAAAATAAAGGAGCTAAGGTATCTACCTGATGATCGTGGTCGACTAGGGAGGAGACGCTGGTTCTCCGATGGTCGTCGCCTCGATGGAGTGTCGCCTCCAGAGGCTCGAGCATCGCCGGTGGCAGAGCACGATGATGAGGGTCGTCGGACCTGGGCTACGCACCTCCAAGCTCTCTCTCAAACACCCTCCGCACTCGCTGTCACTCGAGGAAGACGATGGAGGTCACATAGATCGAAGGTGGTGGCCGAAGGTGAGTGAAATGGCGGGAGGAAGCGATGCTAAATACCGGTAGGGGTCCGACAAGAATGGAGTTGGGCAAGCAAATCGGAGCACGGATCCCTAGGAAGGAACCTCGGGCGTGGATCATGGATGAATCGTGAATAATCGGGGCCCTAGGTTTAGTCAAATGGGTGACGGATTGTGTCTGGAAAAATCGGAGAAGTCGGGTCGAAAACACGTATCCACGAGCTGGTGGTCCTGGGGGGAGAATTGACCGGGGGTCAACAATCCCCAGTGGACCAATGGAAAATTCCATTGGAAAATGATTTGGAAAATCAAAATAGAATAGAAAATGACTTTATTTAAAAATATTTACAAAATAAAAAAATGTTTATTTATTTACAAAGTATTTTTTAGTGATTTTTATTTTTTTGAAAAATAAATTATGTATTTAAATTATATTATTATTATATGTAGTTATGTATACCTATGTATTTTTAAATTTTATTTTTAATCTTTTATTTACATACATTTATTCCAATTTTATATTTTATTTATTTACACCATAAAATGTGGAATATAAAAATATTTTTATTGGAATTTTTTTAATGATTTACAAGGGGAAATAAATAGATATTTTATTCTATATACATGGTCTATATATACAGAGGAGAGAGAATTGTATTTATTTTTATTTTTCTTTTATTTTTCCCATTTTTATTTTATAATTATTTTTACAAATATGTACAACATATGGGAAGCACAAATATATTTTTATTTTTAGAAAATATATACATGAAGAGGAGTATTTACACCATGTTGAGTCACCCTATCTCTCTCTACTTATTGTATTTTGCGGTCAGGCCCTTGTGGAGCCTTCCCTTGGGTTCAGATCACTCTATATTTATTCTAAATATTTTCCTCTTTTTCTTTATTTCTTTATTCTTTTATTTTTTCACAAAAACATGCTAATTATCAATATTTACACAATGCATGCTCTTTGTCAATTTATTTTATTTACACAAATATACATGGTGTTTTGCATAGGTTTTTAGCTAAAATAAAAGAATAAAGAGTGATGAATGGGGATTCATCACCTGTCTACCTTTACATTGGGGTGCTACCCAGCCCTCTCCTCCTCCCCGTAATAGGGGGAGGACAGATCAAGGAGCGACGACGGTAGTCACCACCGGTGTTGACCCCTGGCTGAAAACGGCAAGGCATGCGGTGATCAACCACCGCCAAGCTGCTCCAAGTCGCCGATGGAGTCCAGCGATGACCAGAGCACCTCGCCGGGTCTCGCGCACAGGCCTACGCTTCGCCATAGCCAGGTAAGCATCTCCGACTTCTCTTGTATTTTTTTGTCTTCTTCTCGCAATTAATTAGGCCACCAATCTCCGCCCCACACTCCATTGACCATCTCATTCGCTTCACCACATCACCACCGTTCACGCGCTACCTTCAGACCCCACCTCTTCTTCCTCCATATCCCTGATCATCTCTGACCCAACTCCCCCGCCCTCCACGGCAGAGGAGCTCCGAGCTGCTGCCTTCTTCGTTCACAGTAGCTCCCCACTTCACTCACCTTCACGCCCCCACGCTTTGGCTATGCAATTAACCATGCAGGTACTCGATCCTTCAATGGTCAGAAGTCGTCGTCGGAGCTTCTTTGCCAAGCTCGTTTCCGGCATACTTGCTTTGCCAGCCTCCTCAGACGTCCCAGCTGCTTCGCCGAGCTTCAAGGTTGTTGTCTAGGTGGTCAAGAGCGGCTGGGGGCTTGCATCGACGCCAGAGAAGAGCGGCGGAGCTTGGACCACTTCGCCGAAGTCCCGGTTCCGTCGCTCGTTGAAGCTGAGGACGAAGGCACATGCACTGTTAGATGCTCCTCCCCGAAGCTCATCCAACGGTGCAGAAGCATCCACGTCGACATCTACAGCAGCCTTCAGACACTGTCTGATCTCGATGATCGGACGGTCGTTGATGGCCCACGCGTCAGTTCCACACATCCTCCAAGCCATATAACCGGACCTCGAGGTTCGTATCTGCCGAGCCTGCATCTCCCCAGAGCTTCGATCATCACCGAGCCTCATCCGAGCCCAAGCCTGGAGGCTCGTCCATTCCGAGCCTAGCCGAAGCTGCCCGAGCCTCCTCCGAGCCTCAACGTCTACCGAGCCTGGAAGCGGACGTGCCACGCACGTGCAATTTTGGCAAATTACATAGAGGCCCACCAGAATCTTCAAATTGTAACCAGGTCCTGAGATCACGTGCCGACCACGTGCATAGTGGGTATTTTGCATTTATACCCTCGCGGGTTTTCATAATTGCAAAAATACCCTTGTGCATGTGGGTTATTTACAGGGAAGGCCCCGAACTTTCTTGTATTTACTTTTTAGTCCTTCTCAGGGACCTGTTTGTTATTTATCTTTCATGTTTTCTTGCGTTTATACCCCTGGCTTCACTCGTGTATATCTTGATCATCCTAGCTCCGATTGAGTCGATTTCAGTGGCGTTTTGAAGCTCTTTTCATTATTTTCTTTATGGCATGCTTGTCTTTCAGATTTGACACTACGAAATTTGATGTGTTATTTTATTGTCTAAGTGTCTTGATTTCAATGCTTCTCATGCCTAATTTTTACATGAATGAAAATAGCTTTATTATTTGACCCTGATTTGACTTCTATTTAAATGGCTCAAGTATTTCGGATCTAGGGCATATTTTCATTGCATTTCATCGCATATATTTGCATGATTAAAAATTAAATTAAAAAATTTGCATAAATCCCATGTTTACTTGATGCATTGTTTTGTCTTCTTACATTGTTGACCTATGGTTCTCTAACTCAATGCTTAATGAAATTAATAAGAGTCTAAATATCACGAGAGAGGCTCGTATCCCTGAGTTCGACCTTGGGCTTACCCAAGCAAAATATAAATTCATGACCATTTGATTTTTATTGACATATCAAGTTAGATGGTCTTTGACGGACCGAATCCAGCCCGATTACGATGACATTCGAGTGCTAATCCCGCACTCTTAAAGGGTTGGATTTTCGGTTCCTCCCCGGAGCTCATCCAACGGTGCAGAAACGTCAAATGGTGTCGTTGCATGGGACACGGCTCATTTCTTATATTATGTGGATTTTTATCTATTTTATTAAGTGTTCCTTTTATATAGGTCAATTTGTTCATTCATCTTGCATCGTAAATTTTTTTTCTTTTTGATTGATCTCTAACCTTTACTTTTGTGACAGGGACCTTGATTGTTCAAGGAGGCGAGGTGCAGGTGCTTTCCCGCTGAGAGGAGTCGCAAAAGCATTCTTGGAGCAAGTCGCAAAGAAAGAAAAAAATGTTATTTTGCATATCATTTTATGTAATAATCGTCTTTACAGCGGTCTACGATCGAAGACTCGCGATGTAAGCGAACGAATATATGTGGTTGTGTGGGGATCGTCCCCACTTGAGTGTTGACCTAAGACCAGGCACGCAGCTCTTCGAGCTTATTTTATCATTCCATTTTTTTACGTGTTTTCTCGTAGGTAGGACACACATTAATCAAAGACGTACATAGCCTCGCTTCACTTAACTAAAATTTCAAGAAGTTCTACCCCGCTAATAGAAGCATGTTAGGTGCGGTTTTTGATCGACTTGCATTTCAAAACAGTCCAAATTTTCACGTATTTTTTGCCAAGGCACTGCATGTTTTATCGCTTAGCCTAGATCATAGTTTTTATTGAGTGCATGGCTTTTCTCGATTTCCCCTCCCAGCTTGATCACCTAGGTTAATGGAAAATGGGAATGAGTGGTAGACGATGATTGCTTGGTTTATGTGCTCATCTTAATTCAGTGATAACCTTAAGCAAAATAATTGGGACTGTTAATTGCAAGTCAACCTAAAATGGAGTAAAAAACTGTTTTGGGAGAGCAACACCCTTGTTTACGCAGTTGATTTTACTTAGCATCTCTTTCACGTAAAATATGATGTTTTAATCACCAATAAAATGGACATGATAATTAACCAACATCTGTTGGTTTCATGTAAGAGTTGGTGAAATTGAAGTGTGTTGCATGCTTGTTTGAGCCATGTTTGCTTCGACACCATCCCCTAAGCCTTAGAAACTCCATTTATCTCCGAAGATTCATCCACTCACTTGTACATCCATCCATCTTCTTCATTCACCTCGGGTCTCTCCCAACATCAAATCTCCATCTTTATACTTAGGCTACTCTTATCCTAAGTATAGGGGGACCCGAGTCCCCGTGATTTTTTCTACTCATCTTTCCTTGCCTTTATACTTAGGTTATTCCTAAACCTAAGTATAGGGGGATCTCTCCTTAGTTCCCGTATATTTCTCTATATTTAAATGACCTATGGACTTGTATCATCTAGTGCTATGAGGACATAGCAAAGTTAAAGTATAGAGGGGTATACTGTATATACAGTATATGTACTTTGGCTAAAATCTGAAAAAATTTGAAAATTTTAAAACTTTGGCTAAAGTAAAATCCTTTGAACTAAAGTGGACTCAGTGGTTTTCAAGGCTTTTCTATATTATGTTGCACTATTTTTATAGAAAATATTTTTGAAAATGATTTGAAAAATGAGTTTCTCTTGTTTTGAAAAGTTTTTTGAAAATATTTTTGAAAATTTTTATTTGTGTGACATGGTATTGAATTTTTTCTTTTTGATTTCAAGGAAAGTTGAGTCTAACCAGTGTTCTAACCTTTAATTAAAATTCTACAAAAATGAGAAAAATTCAAAGTACTTTAAGAGTCATTACTGACTACTAAACCCAAATAAGTAGCCGCGTTCAATGAAGGTTCGCCCTTAGCAGAGTGGGTGGTTTAGAGGACATCGCGTAAGGCCCCGTCCTCAAGCAACGGGCTCCGGCCTGTACTTACACCCATACTGGCTGAATGCAGATGCATCTACTTAATTGAGTTTAAGCAGTCATAGTCTCTTGAAGTTTAAAAAAAAAAAGAAAAAAGAAAAAAAGAAAAAAGAAAAAAAGGGAAAAAATCAGTTTTTTGAATGAAGGAGTTAGTATTAATCCTCTACATTCACACTTCCACTCAGGATCTGAAATGTTCAAGGAAACTTGGTTTATGAGGACTTGAGATTTTAGGTTAACAAGCCTTAGCCATCAGGGTCTTAGACTTAATCATCCAAATTCCCCTAGTTTTCTAGATTTGCATGCTATATTGCATGCTTAGTCTCCAACCATAAGAATATGATCAGCACATCACATGCACGACTGTGGTTTCGATGAGATGAGTTGACTCTTCACTTGAGGGATTGGGCTGGGGGATTCGAATCTGGACTTGATCTAATGATGCTCGAGGATGGGATAAAATCTTTTAAGGCTTCATGAAACCTGAGTGTCAGCAATTTTAGCCAGTATGAGAACTTGGTTCTTATACTAATCTCTTAACATTGTCCTAAGTGCCAGGGTGTGAAAGAAATAAATGTTGGTCAGTGTGCGCCAACTCTTGGTAAAAGCAGTGGAGCTAGCCAAAAATACTACAAATCAATGAAATGTCAAAGAAAAGCTCTCATTCCACAAAGTCAATTATCAAAAGATCTTCCACCAAAGGCAAGCACTCCCAACCATTTCAAAGTGTCCACTTGGACCACCGCTATTAGGACCAGGAGTCGGGCTTGTACCAAAAAAGGGCTCTACATCATAAATGCTACAAGTCTGGGTGTAGAAGGTACGATAGGTACTCAAAAAAGGCACACTCCGGTGTACTCCTAGGAAAACAAGTGCGGGCGACTCCAACTTCCCTTGACGGACGCACTAATCAACACCAAAAAAATGTGTTGAGTAATAAGGCACTAGAGAGAATCCTTGTTCCCATGAGAGGGAGAGAAGAAATGACACAATCCCATGCCCCCCATTATTGGCCGTCCATCTACACTTTCAAGTCTGACAACTAAAGAGACGGTGGACTGAACGCAAGATTTGATTTATTCCCTAGTGTTGAGGATTGGGTCCTTAAGAGAATTTCTTGGACCAAGACCTTGGATGACGTTTTGACTCGACCCTCGTTAACGCAGTCAACACTAAATATCATACTCTTAGTCTATATGTACATCAGAGAGAGTCTGGATAATTAGAGGAATTGGGTACCTCTTGATTAAGGTTGGGTTGAGCTATAAGATTTTGGGTCTCTAAAATTAGGAAGACTTGAACAGATCGGATCATGTACACACATGCACAAGGGGGTTAATCCAGTTCATTCATTTTCTTTGATGCTCGGGGACGAGCATAGTTTAAATATGGGGGATTGATGAAACCTTGTTTCATACCTGTAATTCATTGAAATAGACTAGTTGTCAATAAAAACCAGGTAAATTCTTGTAATTATCAAAGTCTTTGAATAAATTAAAATCCACAAAAAATTGCAAAATTAAATTCTGTGGTGTTTTTATCCTTAAAAATACCCTCAAAAATCTTTTCTGCTCTTAAATGACCTCATCTCCATTTTTAGTCTACATGAAACTTGTAGATCTCATCGAGATCTACAGCTTTCATGTTTTGAGATTTTCCAAATTCGGCCTTTTATCCCATAATAAATAAAAATCTTTGATGCAATAATCTGATTGGGCCACGTGGCTCTTTCTGGTTGAGCCACGTGGCCCGGCCCCTTTGCCTTTACCGCCCTCTCTCCCTGCCATTGGATCTCTTCTTGATCCAGCGGTCCCACTATATCCACGCGCACGCTTTAAACCCCGCCGTTTGATAATACTCAAACTTCATCACAGCCGCTCGTTGGCGCCTTGTGCTCCGCCCTCCACGTGGCACTTTGTGTGCCATTCGATCTAGCCTTCATCTCCACCGTTCTTTGACGCCCAGATATCGACCCTCCGATCTCCACTCGCAAGCTCATCACCACCGTCTGCTACCGCTCTCACCACAGTGCGCCACGTGACGGCATTTGCACTGCCCGATCTTTGCCATCTTAGCCGCTCACTTCACCTACATCCTCTACCGTCCGATCACATCCTTTAATCCATCATAGCCATCCACTGGCGTTGTGCCTTCAGTACACCACGTGGCATTGGTTGCGTCATGCGATTGCACCCCATCGATCTAATCAAGGCCACTCTTCAGCGCCCTATTCTCGACCGTCGGATCGCAAGATCCAACGGTCGAATCGTCGTCCCCTACCTGCGGTCAGCCCTCTCTCCCACATTCACCAGCTCGCGGACCACCTTCCCCCTTTCATTCTTTTCCGAATCTCCAGCCACCTTCTCCACTTCCCGAAGACCCCACGACATTACCCCATCATCCCTCATCCTCGCGAGCCTCCACATACCCCGCGACGACCTTCGTCTCGCTCCAAAATCGCCACACAAACCACGCCGCCCGCACCTGAAACCACTTCCTTCGCCACTTCAAATACTCCTCCTCCACCACTAGTTGACCATGTCCACCTTTACGTTGGGGTGCTACTCAGCCCTCTCCTCCTCCCCGTGACAGGGGGGGACAGATCGAGGAGCGATGACGGTAGTCACCCCCGGTGTTGACCCCTGGCTGAAAACGGCCAGGCATGCGGTGATCAACCACCGCCAAGCTGCTCCAAGTCGCCGATGGAGTCCAGCGATGACTAGAGCACCTCGCCGGGGATCGCGCATAGGCCTACGCTTCGCCATAGCCAGGTAAGCTTCTCCGACTTCTCTTGTATTTTTTTGTCTTCTTCTCACAATTAATTAGGCCACCAATCTCCGCCCCACACTCCATTGACCATCTCGTTCGCTTCTCCACATCACCATCGTTCACGCGCTACCTTCAGACCTCACCTCTTCTTCCTCCATATCCATGATCGTCTCTGACCCAACTCCTCCGTCCTCCACGACGGAGGAGCTCCGAGCTGCCGCCTTCTTTGTTCACAGTAGCTCCCCACTTCACTCACCTTTACGCCCCCATGCTTCGGCTATGCAATTAACCATGCATGTCTCGATCCTTCAATGGTCGGAAGTCGTCGCCGGAGCTTCTTCGCCAAGCTCGTTTCCGGCATACTTGCTTCGCCAGCCTCCTCAGACATCCCAGCTTCTTCGTAGAGCTTCAAGGTTGCTGTCAAGGTGGTCAAGAGCAGCTGGGGGCTTGCATCGACGCCAGAGAAGAGCGGCGGAGCTTGAACCACTTCGCTGGAGTCCTGGTTCTACTGCCCGTTGAAGCTGAGGACGAAGGCACAGGCACCGTTGGATACTTCACCCCGGAGCTCATCCAATGGTGCAGAAGCGTCTACGTCGACATCTACAATAGCCTTCAGATACCGTCTGATCTCGATGATCGGACAGTCATCGATGGCCCACGCGTTAGTTCCAGACGTCTTCCAAGCCATATAACCGGACCTCGAGGTTCGTATCTGTCGAGCCTGCATCGAGCCTCCCCAGATCTTCGATCATCATCGAGCCTCATATGAGCCCAAGCCTGGAGGCTCGTCCATTCCGAGCCTAGCCGAAGCTGCCTGAGCCTCCTTCGAGCCTCAGCGTCTACCGAACCTGGAAGCGTGCGTGCCACGCACGTGCAATATGGGTAAATTGCATAGAGGCCCATCAAAATCTTCAAATTGCAACCAAGTCATGAGATCACGTGCCGAGCACGTGCATAGTGGGTATTTTGCATTTATACCCTCGTGGGTTTTCATAATTGCAAAAATACCCCTGTATGTGTGTTATTTACAGGGAAGGTCCCGAACTTTCTTGTATTTTCTTTTTAGTCCCTCCTAGGGACCTGTTTGTTATTTATCTTTCATGTTTTCTTGCTTTATTCCCCTGGCTTCACTCGTGTATATCTTGAGCATCCTAGCTCCGATTGAGTCGATTTCAGTGGCGTTTTGAAGCTCTTTTCATTATCTTCTTTATGACATGCTTGTCTTTCAGATTTGACACTACGAAATTTGATGTTTTATTTTATTGGCTAAGTGTCTTGATTTCAATGCTTCTCATGCCTAGTTTTTACATGAATGAAGATAGCTTTATTATTTGACCCTGATCTGACTTCTATTTAAATGGCTCAAGTTTTCCTGATCTAGGGCATTTTTTCATTGCATTTCAACACATATATTTACATGATTAAAAATTAAATAAAAAATTGCATAAATCCCATGTTTACTTGATGCATTGTTTTGTCTTCTTGCATTGTTTGACCTATGGTTCTCTAACTCAACGCTTAAAGAAATTAATAAGAGTCTAAATATCATGAGAGAGGCTTGTATCCTTGAGTTCGACCTTGGGCTTGCCCAAGCAAAATATAAATTCATGATCATTTGATTTTTATTGACATATCAAGTTAGATGGTCTTTGACGGACCGAATCCAGCCCAACTGCGATGACATCCGAGTGCTAATCCCGCACTCTTAAAGGGATGGATTTTCAGTTCGTCATAGAGCAGATTACTGAGCGAGACATCCACCAGGAGTGCGACTTCATAATTATAGATGATGAAGCAGTTTGATCTAACCCCGTCTCACGGACTCTCATCTCACCTTCAGACACTACAAATTTACAGCTTCCATCAGATGAGGGTCTGGATAGCACACTCTTGGATGAGGACACAATTGAGGTTGACGACCGCGGTTTGGATAGCAAAGCAGAGTTCATTTCTTGCTTTTCTGATTTAAATCCCTTGGATTCAGATATAGATTGGGCAGAGTTTGATGAGTTTTTACCTTGTCTGATTTCCACAGAGCCGACAGCTAGGGTTGAGGATGAGCCAGCACCGATTAAAGACACGCCAGGAGGGTCGTCTTCACCAGATGTTCATGATCAGCGAGAGTTCTCCCATTCATATATGGTTGCCTTCACACAGACATTCCAGAAGCTAGATTTTCCAGCTCCCAGTTTCCCAGAGTTGAAGCCCTTGCCACAGTCGCTGAAGTATAGATTCCTTATGAGTGAGCATGAGATGTATCCAGTCATTATCTCAGTAGATTTGACTGGAGAGAAAGAAACTCGGCTGATGGAGGTTCTTGAAAGGAACTGTTGATAAACCCAAAAATCTAACGGTCGTGTATTCCACTCAAGGCGGGAACACGGAAGTCGATGCGGTGACCGCTCAGAAATCCGGATTTAATCAACAATGAACCCACACTATATAAATCAAGCAATGAGAGATAAATGTGGAGTCAAATTTATTTTTAACTCTACAAAAATGTGTATAGTGTAAGTACGTAGAGTGTCGAACTCAAGGAGCAAGCAGGATAGATCAAACAATTTGTGTGTGTGTGTGTGATGTGTGATCAAATGTCTACAAGTATGCAATTTTTTGTGGGTTTTTGGTTTTATATTTTTTATTTAATTTTTAATTTTGTATTTTTGTATTTTGATTTTAATTTTTTGATTTTATATTTTCTTTTTATATTTTATATTTTTTTATATTTTCTCGTTCAATAATTAAGTATATATACAATATAAGAAAGGAGGGGATAAGGTATTTATAAAAATAGGTAAAATAGTCAAAATTAGGAAATAAAATGTTTTTGAGCTTTTTATGATTTTATGATATTTTGTGATTTTAGGGGATTTTTCTGAATGTTTTTGATATTTTTAAAGGTCAAAATACAAGAAAACAGTAAACTAAGCTACTAGTCGAAATTAAAATGAAGATTAAAAATAGAAATCAGAGTCTAAAAGTCCTCAAATTAATTTTAAATAAAATAGAATAAAATAAGGAATCTACAGAACCTGAGTTTGCGTTTTTAGGATTTTTCTAGGATTTTTTAGATTTTTATGAAGATTTTTAGAGTTTTCTAATTTTTAAGGTTTTTGTTTTGAAATTTTAAATGATGCTTGGATAGGAGAGACACTAAAATAGAGCTAAATTAATTTTTTTGGAATTTTTCAAGGAGCTTTGATATTTTTTTGGTATTTTCTAATGCAAACAGTAGCAAAAATGCATGTTTTTAATTTTTAATAAATATGAAAATGCAATAAAAATGCAATACAAAAATATAGCATGAATGAACAATGCAACGGGAGCCTATGGTATTTTTTAGTAATTTTTCGAGTTAAAATGATGCACAAAATAAATACAAACAACCCATAAAAATCACACAGCTGGCAGGGGTATAAGTGCAAATATCAGGAAATACAGGGGCCAAAGTGCAACTTTCACAAAAGTTTACAATAGATTAAACAAGTTCCAGGACTAAATACAAATATTAAAACCCACGAGGGCACGCCTGCAAATAACCCAACCCCCGCACGTGACTAGCACGCGCTTGGGAAGGACCTAAGTGCAAAATACAAAACTCCCAGGGGCTGCTATGCAATTTACCCAAAAATATTACACTTGATGTCAAAATTCCTGGACTGAAACGAAATACCCAAACCCACGAGGGGTCCTCTACAAAATACCATGCGCCTCATGTGTACTGGTCACGTGAGGTGACGTGGCCGAGGACCTGTTTGTAAATCATGGAAAGTACGGGGGTTTGACTGTAAATAGTACAAACTATTACAACGGCAGATGAAAGATTTAATACTAAATATTAAATACAAAAATGGCCATGGTTAACAGTGCAAAATACCCAGGCCAAAGGCCTCGTACGCGATCCGACGGTTGAGGGCTTCCCACTTGCCACGTGGCGAGCCCTCGCTACGCGATGACGCTTCGCTCGGATGGCCGGGATTAGAAGATTCCCTGCAGATCTGACGGTGTGGAGCGGGGGCTGATTCAACGGTCACGATCCACCTGGAGGTCGGGCCTCGATCCAACGGCTCTGGCGGTGGGATCAAGAACAACGGAGAAGCACCGGCGAGGCGACTTTCTCCGAGCTCTAGCTCCTCCTCCGGCGAACTTCTGGGCTTCAAAAGGGGGCTGGAGACTCCTGGTGACGTCCTCTTTCTGCTGGGGGGTCCAAAACACCTCGGCGACGGCCGAGGTTCACTGGGGACGACGGCGGAGCTGGGAGGCTTCGTGTGTCTCCGGCGAGGGACAAAACGACCCCCATTCGCTTGTTACAACTCGTTGACCTGCAAGAAAGAGTGAGAGGGTCCAGGGCAAATTGCCTGGACCCCGCGGAGGTGGAGATGGTGTGTGGACGGCGGTGTACGATGGTTAGCCGGAGGTGCACTCCGACGATGTGAGCGTGAGGGTGATTCAATCGAGGGAACGTGAAATTTCGAGAGGGGAAATGATCCTACGATTAAGGCAAAGAAAATGCAAAAGAAATAAAGGGAAAAGAGTCTGCCTCAATGGTCGGAGCCAGAGGGAGAAGATACCTCAACGCCGGTGAAGGCATAGGTGGTGGAGCCTCTTCGAGCTTCGCTCGACTCGCCTGAGACACACCGAAGGGAGCTGTCACCTCCCTTGATTGATTAGGCACCAAAAGGGGAGCTTAACTTGGGATTGAGGGGTTCAAAATTTGAATCGAAGGTCGAGGTCCAATATATGGGGTTGACGGATGGAGGAGAAAGAACGAGGCGCAGCAGCTAGCACAGCGACCCATCGAACGAGGTTTCACCAGGGCGGGCATGCCCGTTGATCGAGGGTCAAAAGTCAAGAAGATGCTAGCGCGAAAGGATGCAAGGACAAGCCTCGAAAAATCGAGGAGGGTTCAAACCAAGGTCTGACATGGGCACATGGAGTGAGGGACGCCCAGTTGACCCGTCGGTCAACTTGGACTGGCACCTGGTTGGTCCACGTGGACTAACCAGGAAAAATCCCTGAAAAAGACATTGTAAAATCGATTAAAAATAGAAAATTAATTAATTAATTTTTTATTATTAAATAAAAAATATTTATTATTTTATAAGGTATTTTATTATGATTTTTAATTATTTTTATGAGGTATAATTTTATAAGTTACCTTTTATAGCTTTTATATGTATATTATCTATATATTTTATTATTTTCTTTTTATTTTGCGGTTTTAATTTATTTATTTTTGTTTATTAATTTATAAATTTATAGAATATTTTTATACACTTAAAAATATTTTTATTTTATTTTTCTGAAGTATTTTATACACTTAATAAAATATAAGTATTAATTGTACAGGTATAAGTATAGGTATAATACATATGTATTATATATACATGTATTTTGTTTTATGTTTCTTTTATGTTTTTATTTTGATTTTAATGTACATATATATTATAAATAAAATTTACAAAATTATAAAAATATAAAATTATGAAAATAATGAATAAATAATAAAATGAATATTTTAATCTGTACAAGTATATAATAGGGGTCCAAAAATCAACTTTCAAACCGTAGCTCCGCCAAATGCGAAACCACCGCCGTTAAATAGCTTATTTTAAATTATATACAACTAAGGGTGAGTTTGCTGCATTTGGAGTTTTTATTTGCAAGATACGGGTTTGGGAAGTTGAGATTCTGGATTCTTGTTCAAACCATAACTTTTCATCTGTACATTATTTTTGTGTGTTATTAATTTTGTATTTTTCTTTATTTAATTATATATAACTTTCATGTACAAAGTTTCTTTATTTGTGGTATAAAAAGTGGAACCAAAAATAGATCCCAAAATGAATAAAGAATGAATGAAATGAGTAGGTATCTGGCCCTTATCTCCCCCTACTTTATTCCTTGTCGACCTATTCATCGAGATACCTAGGTCTCGGGGTTTCGGGTCATAAAATATTTACAATATTTTATTCTTTTGCTTTTCTTTTATTTATTCTATAATTTTGGCTTTAAATACAACATTTTATACACTAATTACATGCATGTGCATGAATGCTAAGATGCAGGAATTAAGAGTATTTACACGCATTTGCTAAGGTTTTTGAGGCCAAAATGATAGAATAAAGATGATGAAATGTGGATTCATCAACTGCAAGGCAATCAGATGGAGCGTAGCAGATCTCCAGGGGATAAGTCTGGACCTGTGCTCTCACCATATTTATCTCGAAGAGGACGCTAAGCCATCACGTGAGCTCCAACGAAGGCTGAACCCAAATCTTTGAGAAGTGGTCATGAAAGAGATATCAAAATGGTGGAGCGTCGATTTTATCTACCCCATCTTCGACTCCAAGTGATTAGTCCATTGCATGTGGTGCCCAAGAAGATGGGCATTACTACAGTTGTGAGTGAGTCTAGAGAGGAGATCGCTACCCGGGTACCCACTTCTTGGAGGGTCTGTGTGGACTACAGACGATTGAATCAGGCCACCAAGAAGGATCATTTCCTGCTACCTTTTATTGATCAGATTATTGAGAGGCTATCCAGGAAGAGTCACTATTGCTTTCTTGACATGTACTCCGATTATAACCAGGTGGCCATAGAGACCAGGACAAAATGGCATTCACATGTCCGTTTGGGACTTATACTTTCAGACGGATGCCCTTTGGTCTATGTAACGCCCCGGTGACATTCTAAAGGTGCATGTTGTCCATCTTCTCGAACATGGTGGGTGATTGCTTAGAGGTCTTCATGGATGATTTTTTGGTCTACGGCGATGGGTTTGACGCTTGTCTTGACTGCCTAGACCGCGTGCTTCAGTGTTGTATCGAGGTCCATCTTGTTCTATCTTGGGAGAAGAGTCATTTCATGGTGACTCATGGGATGGTGTTTGTTCATATCATCTCCAACAGGGGCATAGAGGTTGATCCAGCCAGGGTGGATATCATCAGTAAACTCAATCCGCCGTCCAACTTGCAGTAGTTTCGGACTTTTCTGGGGCATGTCGGCTTCTACCGACGATTCATTCAGGATTTTAGTAGGATTGCTCGACCACTTATTGATCTGCTGACGAAATACATCGAGTTCTTCATAGATGATAAGGGGTTTAGCTGTTGAGGCTCCCTTCCTTCAACCGCCTGATTGGTCTCTCCGATTCGAGATCATGATGGATGCGTCAGATTTTGCCATAGGGGTTGTGCTAGGACAGAGGAGGGATGGTTTATATTATGCCATTCACTACGCTAGCGTACATTGGATGCCTCCCAACGAAACTACACTGTCATCGAGAAAGAGATGCTAGCCGTAATTTTTGCATTGGATAAATTCAAATCTTATATTCTTTGATCCTGAGTGACTATTTACACTGATCATAACACCATCAGGTACCTCATGGAAAAGAAGGATGCCAAAGCAAGATTGACTAGATGGATCCTTTTACTTCAGGAGTTTCATATTGAGATTAAGGATAAGCCTGGAGTAAAGAATGTGGTGGCAGATCATCTCTTCTGATTGAAAAATCTTGAGGAATCAGATCACTACAACACCTATTACAGAGACCTTCCCAGATGAGGCAATCCTTGCTATCACCTCGATTCCATGGTACGTCGACATTGTGAACTATCTTGTCACCAAGAAAGTTCCACAAGGTTGGTCCAGGCAACGAGTTAAGACCTTCCTTACGAAGGCCAAGTCATAACATTGGGAGGATCCCATCCTTTATCATGAAGGAGGGGATAGCATCTGGTGTCGGTGCATTCCTCAGGAGGAACACCATAGCGTCCTCACATACTGCCACAAGCTTGAGGTGGGAGGACATCATTATGGGAAGAGAGCAACATAGAAAGTGCTCCAATCCAGCCTATGGTAGCCTACCCTCTTTAAGGATTCTGATGAATTCGTGAAGAGGTGTACTGACTGTCAGAGGATGGGCACTTGTGGACAACGTGATATGATGCCGATGCAACCCATTTACTTCTGTGAGGTTTTTGATACATGGGGCATCGATTTCATGGGTCCATTCCCTAAGAGTCAAGGATTCGAGTACATTCTGTTGGCTATTGATTATGTGAGTCGTTGGGTTGAGGCCATTCCCGCCCAAACCGTAGATGCTAAGATTGTTTGCTGATTTTTTTAGGAAAATATCATTTCACGGTTCGGGTGCTTAAAGTTTTCATATCTGACGAGGGGTCACAATATCAATGACAAGGTAAAGGCCCTTGCTAATGAGTTCAACATAGACCAATGAGTTGCCACTCCATATCACCCTCAGAACAACGGTCTTACTGAAGTATCGAACATGGAGATCAAGACGATATTGCAGAAGGTCGTCCGTCCAGATCGAAAGGATTGGTCACAGCTTTTGGACTCGATCTTGTGGGCATATCGGACTTCCTTCAAGACACCTTTGGGTATGTCTCTGTTTCGTCCCGTTTATGGCAAGCCATGCCATTTACTTGTGGAGATAAAGCACAAGTCACTTTAGGCTGTCACTGAGATATTATTGGATCCATATAGTATAAGAGATCAGAGAAAGGCGGAATTGGCAGCCCTGGAGGAGCTTAGATATACAACCTTTTCGAGTAGCCTACAGTATAAGGAGAAAGTGAAGATATGGCATGATTCTTATATCAACCATAAGCAGTTAGAGCCGAACCAGAGAGTATGGTCATTCGATGCCAGGTTGAGATTATTTCCAGGGAAGTTGCAGAGCAAGTGGAAAGGACAATACTTGATCCGAAAAGTGCATGACAATGGCAGCATTGATATATCAGAGATGTCATCTGAGTCCACCTTTCAAGTTAACGGTCAGCGCCTGAAACCATATATAGATCATGATCCGATGACCATTGACGTTGTCCCTATCCATTTTGCATGAGATGCGGTCCTTGACTCATATCATTTGCATTTCATGCTTGATTATCACTTTCTCCCGCAGTTGTATAGATCCAGTTGTCCATATCGCACATCCTTTTGTCTAACATCCCATCTCCATCTCATGATTATGCTATACATAGGGTGTACTTTACCCTAAGTATAGGGGGTGTCAGACTTTTGATTATTCTTTTGATTCTTTTTACCTCTGTTTTTGTTGCCTATACTTAGGGATATTTTGTCCTAAGTATAGGGGAGGTAGATCTTGTACATTCTGACCCTCGATCTTCCCTTTGTGTATAGTTTTCTTTACATAGGATTACTTGATCCTAAGTATAGTGGGATCACCGACTTCTATTGATTTTATTCTTTCATTCGTCGTTGTAGTATAGCCGTTCTTTTCACTTCCCAATACTCAGCACGAGTTATGTCTTTTCCATCGCTCTTTGATCACTCCAAGGACATCGTTCGAGCTAAGTATAGGGGGTGTCGTATATATTGTATATATACTTTAACCATAACTCGTACTTTGTGTGAGTGTGTTAATAAATAAAATGGCTAAAAACTACAAGCTAAAAATAAAAAAAAAAATCAAAAAATTTTCCTGTATATAAAAGTCTTTCTTGCACATACATGTATGTAAATAGTTGTTTGTAAAAAACTATTTTTGTATATATGTTTGTAGAAATGTTTTGCTTGTAAAAACTTGTGTAAATATTTTTGTATCAAAATTATGTATATATTACAAATTAATGTTTGAAAAATAAAAGTTTACAAAAATCTTATTGTAAATATTTGTAAATAGTTTGCAAAACCTTCATTTTCCTTGCATTCAAACATTTTCAAAAATTTTGCATAGTTTGAAACTTGCATCAAAAAGAATTTTGCACATATTTTGTATATTCTTTTGAATCATAGTTGACATTTAAACTAGTCTGGAATTAAATTAAAAAATGGAGCTTGGTTAAGACTTTAATCCACCTAATTCTCAGAGGAACCTTATAGGAGTTGGGGTTGAGACTTTTCAGGTCCATTAGGGACTTAATTCTTTGAGTTCACTAGGCTGCTCACATGTCATCTTGATTAGCCTAAGTAGAACACTTAACAATGCACACATGACTCTCACAGACAATAGCTTTACTTTGACCAGCACCTTACACATAGCTCTCCACGGATGAGGTGGTGAGGAGGCAGTTTTCTTTGGCTTGGAGTAGCATATGAGGGTAGTACTTCTAGGCGGAACCTCTCGTATTCCTTTAGGGAGGGATGTGCATCTCAACTTGGTCTAGTAGCATTGAGGTCTAAAGACAGGAGTTGTGGGTTGCAATAATGCTTCAAAAAAGGGATAGTCTACTGGCTCAGGAAGAAAAAGTCATTATGTATATGATGCACCATGTAGATATATTGTACATATGCACATCAAAAAAATGCAAAATCAAGGAAACTCCAAAAAAATGGATAGGCATGATTGAAAATAAAATGCATGCCGGAGTGTATATAGTCAAATAAAGCAAAGCTTATGTATTACACATTCTCATCTCATGAAGGTGGCAGCGGAGACTTAGCTACACCAAGGTTCAGGAAAGCGGTATGCGTATGCGTTCGGACAGGTCACTGAATAGTGATTAAGCGGTATGCGGGGGCATATGCGGGGCATATGCGGTTCTAAGCGGTTTCCTAATTTTTTATTGAAAAATAAATAAATATATGTAAAAGAGACTACAAGAGAACTAAATTTATGTATAATTGTGGTCCAACAGAAGATCTAAGAAAAATAACTTTCATATAGAGTTCAAAACAATCTCTATAAATCAAATATCAATACTTCAATAGAATAGTTAGTACACAAAATAATTGACAAAAATCAACAAAATAGAAAAGTTAGCATACAAAATACCTCTATTGTTGAATTTATTGTCATTTATCTATGCCGTTATATTTATAACTGATCATCCATCAAAAGTACCAAACTTTACATATAATATATTGCATTCATTATAACTATTAATTGACTAAATTAGTTTGCTAAATTATTGGCACATTATTCTTTTTCTTCCCCGCGTGTTTACTCCAATCTCGCAGCACAACTAATTTGATGATGGATTTAAATGGTCATGGATGCTTGGTTGGCATACATGCAAAAGCAAAGAAAAACGTGGCACAAATAAAACAATAAAAACGTGGCAAAAATAAAATAATAAAAAATAAAAAAATAAAAAAATGTGTATGCGGCCGCACAGACCGCATAGGCGGCCGCATAGCCCGCATATGCGGCCCGCATAAGCGCACAGGCCGCATAATGCAGTGCTTCATGAAAGCGGTGCGCTGAAGGCACCGCATACGCATATGCGGCCGCATATGCGGCCGCACAGACCGCTTTCGTGAACATTGAGCTACACTGGTTGGGCTCCCAGGGAAACGTGGCTACACTAGCCAAGGTCCATTCTCTTCTTTCCCCCTCTCCTCGAGCCGGTTGCACTTGAATTTAGAAGGGAATACCCTGTTCCTCAAGGAAAGAGATGCTAGACCGAGGACTTAAAGTTACCTTGTTGAGGGAGGTTGTTTCTTTGTCATTTCTGAGGTGGGGAGCTACATATCACTTACACAATACAAAGAAAGATACATGGTCATTAGAGTTTGCATATGTAGACTTGTTTTGATCTGGATTGTTGAGGAGTCCTGACCATAGAATGGTGGAACTTAGAGGCTGTTGAGTCTTAAACCTATATCCCAATAAGGTTCCGACAAATTAATGATCCAAAGGTCTGACTAAACTCCCTATTTCAATTTAATGATGGTAAGTTTAATAATCAACCTTGATTCTCCTTCTTTTTCTTTTCTTTTCTTCTTTTTCAAATAAGTGTTTGCTAAGGGACTAGCAAAGGTAAAGTATACGGGGGTGATGAATCATTGAATCTCACTCTTTATTCCTTTATTTTAGCTATTTATCTTGGCAACACAGCTCGTAAATACCTGTAAATACAAATAGCTTAGCTTCAGCATGCATTTGTTAATATTGCATAAAGAATAAAGGAAAAGAAAAAGGAAGCAGGTATTTAGAATAAATACATAGCGACCCGAACCCCTAGAGAAGGTCAAGTCTTGACCTGATCGCAAAATAAATAAGTAGAGAGAGACAGGGTCTGCTTTGTGGTGTACATATTACCTATATGTGTAAATAATTATTTTTAACAAAATAAAACTAAATTATTATTTTTACTCCCTTGTGTATATTTCTAAAAATAATATAAAATAAAATAAAATTCATTAAATAAAAAATAAAAATTGAAAATAAAATCTTCCCTTTATTGTACAAAACACATGTATATGTATTACATTCTCTATTTATTATATACATGTAATTAATTCACAAAAATAAAATAAAAATTATTTTGTACTCCTAAAAATATGTTGTAAATAAATAAAATATAAAAATGGAGAATTTACGTAAAAAATAACAAAATAAAAATTATTATACATAATACACATGTATATTATGCATGTATATAATACTATACAGTGTATATACACTAATTTACTCTTCATAAAAATAATTAAAAATCATAGAGAAATTCTTTGATTGGTCCACCTCGGTTTGTTGACCAAGGTCAACTGGTCCCCCCTATACCCTTTTTTGCCTGAGTCGGGTTTGCCATGATTTTCCCCCATTTTTAGCAACTCGATCCGATCACCACTCCACCCAATCTTCTACTCCGATTCGAGAGCGTGGATCCCTAATCTTCGCCCGCTACTTTTTATCTCGATCCGCACCTCAGTTTGTGGGTCCTGCATCCATCTTCTCGGACCTGCACGTCTATATAGCCTGCACCTTCCCCTCCCTTTTTCTCCACCTTTGGTGGTGCCACCTCTTCCGTTGCACCCGCCCTTCCTTTCCCAGAGTGACAACACAAGAGGGCGAGGGCGAGGGCACCTTTTTTAGCGTGGAAGCCCCCAAGTCCGGCGAGGAATCCCTCAGTTACGTTGTGAGAGCTCAGCCTCTAGCAGCACCGGCTATTGAGATCAAGACCCCGGAGGAAGACGTCTGCACCCCCAGGCGTACTCCGACCATCCTTAGGTACTCTATTCCCCATTCATTTTCCTGTTTAATTGATCTTTCCTCCACTGAACAGAGCACCTCCGACCACCTATCTATTCCACATCTCCGCCGCACTCCGACACCCACACACCTCGCTCCGACTTCACTCCGCTTCTACGCGTGCTCTGCAATCATTTCATCGACTCCAATCGTTAGATTGGAGTCGCCTAGCAGGTCGATTCCCCCATTCCATGCGAGGCTTGTCCCGTTCACTATCCCCCTTGGTTCTCGATATCTTTGGCGCTCTAACCCTTGCTGGAGAACCCTTCTCTGAGCACACACCTTCTCCTGCAGGGTTCGCGTGTTAACAGACCTCATCTGGAGGTCACATGTACTTCCAGGAAGCTCCAGCACATTCGCGATGCCCCAGGACCTTCTCCTTGGTCCTGGGCCCTGCTGAGCCAACCAATTGCTGCAGACCATCGTCGCCATCATTTCCCACATCCCAGCAGCTCGTGAGGACGTCGGACCAGTGCAGAATCGTCGATTGAAGCTCGTCGGAGGTGAGTTCTTCCCAATTCGTCCAGACACCTTCTCCACCATTCGATCGAGGTCTCCCCCAGTTCTGATCTTCACCATCCATCATCGGGAGGCCCGCTACTGTCAGATCCAACTGAGGATCTCTTTTGCGCCGTCCATCATCGAAGGGGTATCCCCTTATCCTCACCGTCCATCCATAAGTGGAGCACCATCGGCTGTTGGATTGCACTTAATAAAGGGGTAATTTGCACTTAGGCCCTTCTCTGTTTTGCTTTTATTAGTTAGTCTTGTAAATATTTGTCGTAGTTTTAAATACCTTGGTTATTTTGCAAGTGGACCCTTGTTACTTTTGGTATTTACATTTGGTCCTAATTGTGCGAACTCTCATGCAGTCCCACGTGCTTGTCTGGTGTATTGCATGTTTTGCCCTAGATTTTACATTTGTTATGTTTTGAATGAAAACTTTCCGATTTTGCAAATCTACCCATGTGTGTGGTTTATTATGCATGTGCGTTTATTTTCTAGATATTTTTCATCTTCGATCTTAAGTTTCTCATCCGTGTTATTATTTGGCCCTTGAAGTTTATTGTAATTACAAGGAGGTCCCTACAACCTATGTGTCTCTTAGTTAATTAATTAAATAATAAATTAAATTCAAAAATTCTATAAAATTTACTGTTAGCTCCTGCTAATACGTAGTATTTATGATAATTTTAGGGAGTGATTTAGTGGCATATTTTATTTTCTAAAAATCAAAAGCCCTAAAAAATGTTCTATCTATTTTAGAAAATACATTAAAAAAATTAAAAAATCCGTTTAAAAATTCTATAAAAAAATTCTTGCTATGTATTTTGTGTGCTTTACCTTTAGTACCAGTTTTGTTTTAAAAACCCTTATAAAACCCCTAAAAATCACAAAAGACTTAAATCTTATAAAAATCATAAAAAATTCTAAAAAATAAAAAAAACACAATTTCAGTTTCTGTTTGTAGATCTTTTTATTTAGTTTATCATAAAATTCATATCCAGGACTTTAGGGCATTTTAACTATTTTTAACTTGCAATATTATCCTGGTTTTGCAATGTTTTCACTTTTAGCCTTTATTTGATTTTTATAAAATAACAAAAACATCAGAAAATACCACAAAAGTTAACAAAAAAATAAAATTCGAAAAAACCTAAAAATATTTTTATCTTTATTTTTTGAGCATTTTTCACCTTAAATAAAAAATCAAAGTTTGTTGCTTGCTTTGTTTTCTTATTTACCTGATTTTATTCCTTAATTAAAAATTATAAAAATTTGCAAAATTTAAAAAAGTAATAAAAGTATGCATTTTATTTTCTAAATTTCAACTACTTCGTATGATTTCTCGTGCTCCTTGTGTTCAACCTCGGTTCCTATACCAGGTTAAAATAAATAGCAGACACCGCTAGTAACGTTTTATGTGCTAGATTGATTTATCTTTTGATCTTATTTGAGTGGCTCTCTCTTTTTCTTGTTGAGCTTGGCCTTGTGATCCGAGTCGCAACAACCCTCTGCTTTTCTGATCTCCTAACATGTGTCGCTCGATCGCTCATCAATTATTCATTTTCAAACTCTCCTCCATGTTCTGTACGAATTTTAAGAATTCTTCACTATTTTCTTTTTTAAATAATTTTTGAAATTTTATAAAAAAAAATTTATTGTTTGATCTTTAATTTTCAAGAAGATGGTCCAAGTGAATCTAGAGTAGTCATCTACTATTATAAGAATATCTACAGTCACTAAGGTTTTCTACTCTTGTTGGTCCAAACAGGTCTAAATGAAGTAGTTATGGCGGTCTAGATGTTGAAACTAAGTTTTTGATCTTAAAAAAGCTTTTGTGAAGTTTTCCTAATAAGAAAGCATCAGAGGGGGTTTTGGGGTTTATCCTATTGATAGGCAATCCATTTACAAGTTGTTCTTAATCAATCAACTTGTTTAAGTACTTGGGGTTTAAGTGACCAGTCTTATGTGCCAACGATTAGTCTCAATATTATTAGAAACTAAGTAATCATAAGCATTATCTTTGTTAAACTCAACAATTTAGATATCTTTAACCCATTTTCCAATTAACAAGGGTTCACTACTAGATTCACAAGTATTTAATAGTTTGATGAAAACAAAACATTAAAACATTTTATCACCAAATTAGCTTACACTAAGTTATTCTTTAAACCATAAACTAAAGAGACATTATCAAAAGTAGCTTTACCTTACCAACTTGACCAATACCTATGATACGACCTCTGTGCTTGTTATCAAACATGATTGAACCTCCTTCTTTACATTACAGGATGGTAAACAACTTCTTCTCTCTTGTCATTTGCTCCGAACATCCTGATCCATGGTCCACTAGCTTCCTCCATCTTTTTCCTACCACAGTTGAGGTTGGCATCATTCTTGATCCAATAGGCTTTGTGGTTATTAATCTAGTTTGATATAATTTGTAAATCCACTTCTTGTGATCTCCATTATCTCCACCTACAAAATAACTTTTAAGAACATTTTTTGGTACCCATCTCTTGGATTCACGTGGGTTACATTTTCTCTCTCCAATTTGGCTAAGAATTTTATTATGAGTTGATGAACTTCCAGTAATCCCTAAGCCATTTTTATTAGGTGGATCTCTTTTATAACTAAGCAGATTATCTAAGTTCTCCTCCTTTCCTTTAGTAAACCTAGAAAGATCATTTACAAGCTTATCACAGTTTAATTTAAGACTATTTTTGTCAAGAAAAGTGATTTTCTTTTAAACAAAAAGATTCTTCCTTAAAAGTTTATTTTTCAAGATTAATTTATTTATCTTTTATCCATCTTTTGATTCTCTAACTCAGACTTTTCTAGTTCTGCAATTCACGAAAAGTGTCTAAGAGTTTAGAATAAGTTTCTTGAGTTACCTTATCTTCCAGAGCCATTAATCCAAGACGTGTTGATGTCTTGTTGCCTGAGTTTGAGTTAGAGTCAATTGAATCCGAGTCACTCCATGTAGCTTGCAATGCTCTCTTCTTATGAATTGAACTTCTTGTTGGATCCCTTCTTCTTGTTTTCCTTCTCTTGCTTCAATAGAGGACAATGCCTTCTCAGATGCCCCTTCTTTTTGCATTCGTAATAGGTTGGTGAATCTTCATTGTCTTCTCTCTTTGACTTGAAGCTTTTATTATTTCCCATAAACTTTTTGATCTTTTTGGCTAGTAGGACAAGATCTTTATCATTCATCTCTTCATCATATGAGTCTTAAATGCTGACCTTGAAAGCTAGAGATTTCTTCTTTAATTCCTCGATCGACTTCTTCGTCTTCTTCTTGAATTCATAGGCCATCATTCGCTTCTTACCATTGTCACATTCTGTTCCCATTCACTTATCAAGTTCTCCCTTGATGAAGTTCTTTCCCAGAGCTTCGAGATTTGTTCATGATGGTTGTGAACCTCGTATACATTTCCTTGATAGTTTCTCCTTCATTCATCTCAAAGTTTTCGTACTCCTTAGTTAGCATATTAACTTTAGAACTCTTTACTTTGTGCGTACCTTCATATGTGACTAAGAGTGTCTTCCAAATTTCATGAGCTGTATTGGATTGAGAGATACGATTGTACTCGTTTGTAGAAAGAGCACAAAACAATACGTTCATGGCTTTAGCATTCCTCTCCAATTACATGATCTTAACATCTACGAATTCCCTTACACCTCCCTTAAATGTTGGCTTCATAAAAGTCTTTGACGTGCATGTCCACATCCTGAAATTTATGGACTGCATGCAGATCTCCATGTAGTTAGCCTAGTAGGAATAGTTGATGCCGTCGAATAAGGCAGCTTTGTAATAGAGTAGGCCATTTCGCTTGAGCTGGTGGATACATTTCCTTGTGCCATCTAGGACCTACAAGTAGGTTATCACACCAGCAAAACTTGAACTCGCTCTGATACCAAATGTGAGTCCATCACAAGAGGGGTGGGGGTGAATTGTGCAATAATAAGTATCCCAGTAATAATATCCAATTCCAGTAATAATATCCAATTTAAAAATAAATCACAAATCACAGAGATAGAAGATTATCAAACCACAATTTGTATATTGATTTTTACGTGGAAACCCAAGAGGGTGAAAATCACAACCCATAACCATGTTCTAGGATTTCTCCTTCACTTTCTCGACGAAGCATGTTTCTACTATTCCAGTGCTACTTTAACTCAAGGGTAGCACAACCTCTCGTATAACATGTACCCTTCGTTGGGCAACTCCCAAAAGAAGATTTTATCTTCCACAAATCGGAAACTACATGGAAAATGATAATAAGAACGTAGTTGAGCAATGAAACTTGAATTCATAAGCTTACAGACTTTGAGTGCAGAATATGATCAAGAATGATGATGATGATGATCTCAATAGAGCACATAGATCACAAATAATTTCAGTATAGAAATCTTTGTATTAAAGAGAGTTCGAAATCACAGAAACATTGTAAGAACTTGAATATTGCATTGAATACCGCATAAATTGATCATTCTTTCTTTTTTTTTGAGAGTAGAGGATGTTTCTCTTGGTTGTATGTTTCCAACAACGGGTTATAGGGTCCCTTATATAGGGTTGACCTCAAAAGAGATGTTGGCATCTAAAATGGAAAGTCCAATGTTTTGATTTCCAAAATCCATGAAATGTTCGATCATAAAAACAAGGTGATCGATCAAGAATGATCGATCATGTCACAAAAGTGATTGATCATATTTGACCATTGGTCTACAATTCAAAAAATGACCAATCATGGTCAAGAGGATGGTCGATAAGGGTTGATTGATCACGAGAAAGAAAATGGTCGATCATAGGTGATCGATCAGAGGAGTCAAGCATGGAAGGACATATCGATATCGGTATCGATATCGATACCATGTAGATACTGATATATCGACGATATATCGACGATATATCGACGATATATCGACCCATATCACCGACATCGAACCAATCTCGTGAATAAAATGGCATGTCGATACCGATATTGACCATATCGGCGATATATCGGTGACCTGTCGATACCGTATATCTCCGATATATCGCGATACATGCGTCCATGGTGTCAAGGTGATCGATCATATGTTCGAAAATCGATTCTATGGGATTGATGATTCTGTCTTAAGTTTGTTTGCTGATCAAGAATATGAAAAAACTATAAGAATGATTTTCAACATAAAATAAAGACTTAAATATGTCATATCAGCATCTGAAGTCTTCAAAACTTGATATTTTAGAATTGAGTCTTTCTTTGCTTAGTTAATCAATAAGATTCTGAATCTTGAGCCTTCAAGAAGAGCCTTTCATAATCACTTAAGGCTTTGAGTCGATTTCTAGTTTTTCTACACTTTTTAAAAAAGAGATTCTAAGAGTTTCAACTTTAAAAGTTAACCAAGCTACAAAAAATTGTAACTGAGTCATTAGCAAAATCTAAGTCACTAAAAGTAAATAGATGTTACTTCGAAAATAAGACTTTAACTTGAAAAATGTGTAGAAAAAGTCAGTTCTATTTTCCCAAAAAGTATATTTCCCGACTTCCAAAAACACCCCTTATTTTTTGTATTTTGGACACAAACAAGTTTTATGATGTTTTTGAGATTTTAGGATATTCTGAAATATTTCAAGCTGATTTTTTGGGTATGTTAAAGTATACACCAAAGGAAAACTACACTTTTTTGCAATTTTTTGAGAAAAGTGTGAATTAGTTAAAAATACATGAAGGAAAAAGGGATATTTACACCCATAACCTTGATAGTTTCGTAATTACCCCAGGAACCCTCGATGATCACGAATTACACCCATAACCTCGAATAATTGCTCCGTCCTACAACCATAACCCTCCGTTATTTTACTCATTAACTCAACCAAACCTTTGAGTTAATCTAACCTATCTTCAATCCTACGACTAGAATTAATCTAAAGTAAAAAAGAAAAAGAAATCCCACCATTCCTCATCTCCCAACTCCTGCCAACCAGCTCCTCCTCCCCTTCTTCCTCATCCAGCTCACCCCACCCCCTCCGACCACCTCCCCCTCCGCTTCTTCCTCCTCCAGCTCGCCCCACCCCTGCCTATGCCACCTCCCCCTCCCCTTCTTTCTCCTCCAGCAAACCCATCTGCAAGATCATATCGACATCACTCTCTAGCAACCCCTTCTCAATCCCAGAACCCGCCAGAGAAGACTCCTCGATTTTCTGCGAGTTCGACCTTCCCTCAAATGGCTCAAGGCCCCTTTCTCAATCCTCAAGAACACCATATCCCGTGAAGCCCACATCCAAATCTGTGGAAGACTAACTTCGCATCAATGTCAAAATCATGTAAGGACTACCTGAAGCATCCCATGCATGTAGCTCTCCTCTTCTGTTTCTTCTCCATTTTCCGCTTCCTCTCACTCCTCTTCCTCCTCATGACCGATCTTGTCGACGACGTCTTCCCCACCGACACCATGCACATGTGCTGGATCGAGATATGCAACCAAGTCCTAAATATGCTCTTTACCCTCATGTCCCTCTACGAGCATCCGGACCTCCTCGTACACCACCTCGTCATGCTCTGCAGGTAAAGACCACAAGACATCACCAGTTGACACAAGATCTACTGCAAAAATGGCGCCCCTCTCCCACACGAGCGCGCCCACATGGTCATAGTCCTATCCTTCCTCCACCTCTCCTACTTCACTCAGTACGTACTATGTGGTATCTATTGGGCGTACACAAGCAAGGACTGCCATGAGTTCTCCAACGACCTCTACGAGATCCTCGGTGTCCTCTTGTCGGTTTCCGCCGCATTGTATATTGTCTACAGCCCTTTGGGCACAGAGTGCCACCATGATGACATACACCAAGCGGTCGAGGAGGGATCGTCTTCCTCTAAGAGGAGGGACACCATGCGCATGGTGCTGGAGTCGAAGTGGGATGTGGAGCTACGAGACTACATGGACGATATGGTAGTTGGGAATCTCTTGCATGTGCACTTGATGCGTGTTCGGGTGGAACATGGAGAGGATGGGGATGGGGAACATGTACGTGCATATGGTGATGTTCCTGCTATTGTTCATAACATCGTACTAGGTGTTCATTATTACCGCGTTGAACATACAGAACATGACATTGAGGAGGGCGGTGATGGGGCGGGTTGGTGGTGAGCTGGTGCAGGCTGCTGTACGAGGGTTACTGGAGGGTGCATTTGAGGAGGAGAATGAGGCTGATGGGAAAGAGGTGGTGCTATGGGTCGAGGACGCGATGGACTACGTGCAATGGATGGTTTGCTAGCCATCCGTTAGCACATGAGGTGAGGACGGGGAGTGTGTATGAGTACGATGGAGGAGGGAAGTGCTACATGAAGGGAGGAGGGGTAGAGGTTGTCATTGCTGGGATTATGGTTGCACCGTTGCAGCCTGCGATGGTAGAGTGGTCAGGATAAGTGAAGACAATCACAAGGGTTATGGGGAGGTTCAAGGAAGAGGGAAGTGAAGGAGTGACATCTATTGTAAATAAGTTGAACTCAAAGGTCAGTTATATGATGGATTTCATCAAAGTTAACGGAGAAACGGATGGAAGTTACTCTTCAGGGTTATGTGCGTAATTAAGAAACTACTCAGGGTTATGATATGTAAGAATTAAGGATTATTCATGATCGTGGGTGAAATAATGAATTATCGAGGGTTCTTGGGTAATTACAAAACTACTCAGGGTTATGGGTGTTAATATCCTAGGGAAAAATACAAGAAGATTATTTTTTATTTTTCAAACTATGTAAACAATAGATGGAAAATCAAAATAAAGTCTCACAGATAAAGCACCATTAGATCTACACTATTATAATTTTAGTTATCCAAATATATGTAAGAAGATTTCAAAATAAATCTAAAAAACTAAGGCATGTAGAAATTCTATAGATCTCAATTCAGAATATTTCTCAATAAAAATTAGAGGACGATTAATACCATAGTAGACCTACAACATACCAAAAAGTGAAGTCAAAATTCATATCCATGAATTAATATATAATTAGCACTCCAAAAAATCATCTTTATTTCCAAAATTAATTTATAATCCCCCAATTCCCGGGCTTTGAAAACATATAGAGCATAAAGAGAGGATTCTAATAAGATAAAAATCAATCAAAGATACTCATGGATCGATTAACTTACAAGCATTTGCATATGAGGACTTCAATGCATTTTTTTCAAATATTCAAAACAAAAAATGTGCATTAAAATAACTCTTTTGTTATTTCAGAAGGGGACGGATCGTTTGCTGCAGGCGGGAGGCCAGCAGAGTCTGTTATAGGCGTGTGCACCGCTCGATCTTAATCGAGCGATTCACACGATTTTGCACTTTTTTTGGGCCCGTATCATGCAAAATTGTGTGAATCGCTCGATCACGATCAAGTGGCTCACACGACCACAACAGGCACAACACCACAACAGAAGATCCTCTCTGATTCCAGAAATGCAGCTATGCATGGATATCATTAACCCCATGCACACATGTGTCTTTCTCGTGCTGCAAGATGTTTGTATCGTAGTGCAAAATACGAAACAAATTGGGGATGTTAGTGCAACTCCTCCATCGCGTGCTCGATACATATGAATCGTGGTCTCCATCGAATGATCCTGACAACACCAAATTGTTTGAATCACTTGGCCATGGTTACATAGTGTGGCGATGGGCTGAGCGTCGTTATGATTTGGATTTGAAGGTCGAGACTCAAGAGAATCTTGCAGACATGGATCCATGATGGCTAGATCATGTGAATGCAACATGACACATGGTAGCTCTCGAGGCATGATTGGAGGGTGATAAGATGAGGCACTCATGCAATGGAGGATGAGTAGACATCTAACAACTGTGGGTGGTTGGAGTTGGCAGGTTGTGTGGGAGAGGTTGTAGCAACCGTTAGTCATGGATGGGGTGACTGAGTGAAATTGAAGAAGAAAGAGAGGAGCAATTGGGGCGAAAAGTGGAGTCAGAGAATAAAATAAGAAATTGAGTTCAATCGAAAACCAGAAGAAGAAGAAGATGGGAAAAGAAGAAATGGGAATGATGGAGTTCATCTTGGGATGGAGACGCTGTAATGAACAATTGTATGTGATGTAAGCACCTAATGTGGAGCTTCAGGAGTCTGGTAATGGCGTTGAGTCTTCTTGGCGTGAGAAGATGAAGCTGGGTGAGCTTCGACTCACTATATTAGTGGTCAATACCAAGAGGTCATGTCGTAAATGATCTCTTCACGTCGTGGATCTAGAAATCGGGGGATGTTACCCTTCTTGTATAGAGTTGGGGATTAGGTTCATCAAATGTTCGATGCTATTCAAATGAGGAGGTGTTGGGATCTTATGGGTTCTAGATATGACGTGTTTAGGAGGTTGAATTGAGAAATTGAGGTTTTGGCAGGGCTCTGATCAAGATGGAAATGGTTGGTAACTAAGGTGTTGGTTTAGGAGGTAACCAGCAAGTGTGACAAGTCAAAGTGGAGGTGATAGGTAAATCTATACGTGGAAAAGGAGTGGGTCGTGCAGTTGTAGGTGGTGTTGATATGATGTCAACTCTATGGGAGGAAGGAGGCATTGGACAAATCAGAGATAGAAAGGGGGGCACATTTGACCAAGTGGGTGGAGAACCAAGGAGAGATGGTGGTCCAAGTGATCAATCACTGGACGAGGAGGGAAGAAGAGCAAAGAAAATCGAGGGGGAAATAGTGAATGATGTCAAAATAAGAAATACTTAAAATATATCTTTCTTAAAGTAATTCACTCTAAATCTTTGTAGAAGAAAGTTTTCTCTAAAAAGACCATAATAGAAAATAGTAATAAGTCTAACTTTTATATGATATAAGAAACATGAGTTTTAGAATTTGTATTATTTTATTTTTTTCTTATTTATAACAATATATGTTATGTTTTATAATAATATTATATTCAAAAGCTCAATATATAGACATTCTTAGTAATTTTTTATTTTATGAGAAAATGTTAGAAATTAAAGTAGAAAGAATATATGTCATATATGCTTGCAGATTAAGTTCTCTATATTTTATATTCTTTATTGTGCAATTTTAATGGTATTTCATATTTTTAGGAGAAAACCATGCATACAAATAAGATATAAGAATTGGAATCAAGTGAAAAGAAAATTAAATGCAGAATTAATTGCGCAGCCAACTTTCCGTAGATGGACTAGGCTCAACTTCAAAGTATATTTATGATTTAAGATCTTTTTAGTGGACACCTTTGAAGGCAAGTTGGTTTAAAGTTCATATACATGCGATAAAAAATAGGGAATACATGCATATTGGGAATTAGAATTATTTTGTGCCAACCATGCCGAGTTTAATTTTGTGATAGTTTCATGTTTTTACATAAAAAATCTTGAATGAATGCAAAAGAAATCAATTCGACTAGGGTTGCATACATGTGTGTGTCATGATTTTTTTGCATACATGTGTGAATAGTTAAAAAAGTTCGAAGATCTTTTTGCTCTGAACATGTATGTGTCATGATTTTTATACATTCTCTATGTTTCTTGTCTCTTGAAGTCTTCCTTATTTTTCCTACACTTTTTTTAGTCGATTGAGGCTTCGGATCTTGGTTCTATGGACCTCATTACTCTTGATTTCTCGGACAATCTGCACACAAATGCGTGCATGCATGCATATCACCCTTTTATTTATTTTTGATTTTTGTATATTTTATTGGTTTTTGAGTGTTAAAACCTGCTTCTTTTATTATATTCAAGCAAATATTAGAATGACATGTTATGCATGAATACAATTATTTATTAAGAGATATGGCTTAATGTTCATGTTTAGGGTGAATAAAACATGGTTTCATATCACCTATGCATCATCAAATCCGGGGTAACATTTTATTGTTAGAAAAAGAAAGGCTACTAGCTAAGGAACAATTACGAGATTATCCCAAACTTATCCTTTACACTTTGTTCTCCTAATTTTTTATCTAAATATGTCAACTGATTAAAAACAATAGTTAAAAACAAATGGTGCATGTAAAAGGGACTATATTTGTCCATGGCTTCATGCCAAGTTGGAAGTGGGAACATAAGTTACACTAACTAAACTTAATTTGAATAAATCATGATCCGAGTGTGAAGTAAAGAAAGAATAAAACTATTAAGTATTATTTTAAAAAAGTAGGCACAGAAGTGCAACTGTGAAAATTTGGAAGGATACAAGTGTAAACATTCATACCAAATATCTTATTCTTGTTTTTGTCCCTTTCAACAACAAACTAAATCCATGAATTTATTTGCCTATCAATTTGCAAAATCAAATTTATCCTTCTTCTATTCTTCTTCACCTTAACGCTCCATTCAAACATATATCATCCATTCTATAGTTTGACTTAGTGCAATGATGTGTTGCATAACTGATGCGCTTAAATTGTTGAGCTCATGTGTCATGGGCGGACCTATGTATATATCATGGGGGCACGTGCCCTCTTAATGTTCGAAAATTTATTACATCCTCAATGTTGTTCCAATCATTAAAATCAAAATCATACCATGGTGCCCCCTACCAAATTGGAATTGTGGAGTTTGTGCCCTCCATACCTCGTCACCACCTTTATCGCATTCTCTCTGGATGTCCAATCCGAGCCGTTGCACTTCCCCTTCCCTCCCCTCCCTATGGTACCGGTTCCCTGTCCGGCAACATCCCCGGTCCCTAGTTCCCTTGTACAACGGTATTTCGTTCCCACCCTCCGTCCCTCGAGTAACGTCACCTTCTCTTTCGCATTTCCTCTATATGTTCAACCTGAGTCGTTGCGTGTCCCTCCCCGCCTTGCCAGCTCCTCGCTCAGCAGCGCCCCCAACTCCCTTGCACATCGACATTATGTATATATACATAGGTGTGTCGTGCGTCCCTACTAGGGATGCAAACGGATGAATACATATACCAATACATGTATGACCATATCCTTATCCGTTTTTAGATATGAGTACAGACGAGATATAGATATTGACGAATATTAAGTCATGTTACTATATCATTAAAAAACAGATACGGACATAAAACGTATATTAATCGCATACGAGTAGTGTTATAAATACTTTACAGATTGACTTAAATATACATGAAATGAATAGAAAGCACGTTATATAAATATGGTAAATATATTTATATCATAAAAAGTATACTAAATATGATGAAAGAAGGTATAAAATTATGTTACATATGGTTAAAAATAATTCTATAACTAAATTTATATATGAAAACAAATAAAAAGATATTGATAAGATGTTTGCAGATACCAAAATGACACCCATATTCGTATCCACTATCGTTTGTGAGCATGCCCCCTCAGTCTGTAATCTTGGGTCTGTCATTGGTATCATTTTCTTCATCTGAAGTTAGTTGGATGAAATACCATTGAAATCGTTATACTTATTTTGATCACATCATTCGGTGGACCACCAACCAAATAATAGCCGATGAATTAACCCACCTAGTCGGGTAATCGACCAACACATCCCCGTATAGACTTCAAACTTTACGATCAATTTATTTTTTCGTGTAGTCCGTCTTATTTGATGCCATTTTAAGGGCGTGTCCCTTCGATGAATAGTGAGGGGTATCTTCTAATTTCTTATTCCTTCATAGGTGGTCAACATTTTGGTCTTGGAGTCAAGATGAGGGATAATGTTTCTCTCACTATGCCACCATCGTCTGTCTTTCCCGCCAAAAATAGAAATAACTACCACTAATCTGACAATCTTATGTAACATAATTCCCTCACGTGTCCTTATCCTCTCCTTTCTACTGTACACAGGATAACAAATAACTGCCACATATCCCTCCTAATTCCTCCTTATCCTCTCCCTCCAACACAATAGAAACAATGTCTTATCTCTCATTATCCCTTTTCCCTTATTTCTCTACCCTGATCCATAAAGGCTAGTTTGGTTACTGGGTTGGATTGGGGTAACCTCATGTGAATAATAACTGTTTGGATGGTTAGAATGATTGGAAAGTGATGGAATGAGAAATGTGATGTGATGTCACATTAATTATGTGATGGAATTTCAACTCAAGATTACAAGAGGGTATGCCAGGTTTTTTTTAATAGTAGGCCCGATAATTTCGAGGGTCCGGAACGTCCCCACTGGGATTCGAACCCGAGTCCTTTAAAGTGGAGGCACACTGCTCTACCACAAGACCACTCCTTGGGTTAAGGGTATGCCAGGTTATCCCAAGGTAACACAAACATATAATTATTTAATATATAATAAAAAAAGCAATTATCTGTAACAAACCCTTCGAATGTCATAGACCATTACAATGGGCGGTGGAGCATCATGTTGATGTCAGCGGAAGCCACAAACCACATTCTCATCCACAGACGAGATATCTAATCGGGTCCCACTCGGCAACTAAAACCCACAAACGGGTGTGTTCGAAGCCCAGTCCATGTCTAAGCCCACGGGCCCCTTCGCAGGGCCCACAATGTCACCGTCGCGTCCCCATCTCGCGCCAACCTCGACCCCCTCCCGTCCCCATCCGTCCGATGTGGCCGCACCGCACTGGAGGGCTCGAGATAAGCTGCGCTTCTCGCGGGGGTCCCGGGGCGACACGACAAAAGCGCGCGCCAGATTCCCAATGGATCGCATCGCATCGCCCATCAGAACGATGGCCGCTTCGACCGGTGCTGCTGCTCGTGAGAACGGCGGTGGGGAGCATTAAACAGGTGCGTGATCCATTTTTAAATTCGTGCTCGGTTGGTAGTCTAGTGATCACTGCATAGTTGCGATCTTTGTGTTGTGCTTGTTAGCGCGACCAAGAACCTGCTTAAATTACATGAGATGGCTAAGTGGCGATAGGTGGATGGTACTGAGGTCATTCCAGTATGTGAGGTTGGAAGGGTTAGATTTGAAAGTTCATGAATCCAGTATAAAACAGCTACATGCTTTAAAAGCTGTTTTTGTTAAACTATATAAGAGGTTGCCAGTATATTTTTGTCATAACCATTTTCACTACTAATTATATCATTTCCCCTCAATGCAATAGTCCAATATAATACTATTTGCTCATTTCCTGAAAAGAAGTGTCGGAGAGAAGCCGTGAGCTTTATTAGTTGGAACTTGTGGTAAAGTGATGTAGATTGAAAGGGAGGTACCACTTAATAGGAAAATGCCGATTATTGTGTTAGTTTTGGATGCTCCGTTCTTGTGTCTTTCCATGTGTAAAAAAGGTTGTTTCTTTTATGTTGGTTGCTGTTATCTCTGTTGTAAGTCCTTTTGATCTTCCCCCATCCTTTATTTTCTTCCTTTAAAAGATTTCCAAATTAGCTCGGTGATACTTGCTTACCCAAGGTGTGTGTGTGTGTGTGTGTGTATGAAATAACTAACACTTTTGAATTTTGTTTTCTGATTTAGTATGGCCATGGCTTCTGTTTTCTCTGAGTTCATCGATAATCATTTGGTTCGACCCAGAGGACAACCAGTTGCTCGATGCGTGAAAGATATATTCCATATTAGGAATGCGTCCTGTTGCTTCAGGCCCTTTTATCCTCAGAATGGACCAGAGAGCAGGAAACTACGCTTGAGAAGCCATCAGTTGTATGGAAAACTACCAGACGTCCCTCTATTGGCGGTCTATGGCATGGTCAGAAATCAGGGATCAACCTCAAAAAAAGTTTCTCAAGTTGTGGAATCTTCTCATGATTCCAAGCATCCATTGCCGGAGAGCATTGCAGGGCAAATAAACGCTCTGGATTCATATTTCACCAAGCTTAATGGAGACATTAGTGAACTGTCTGACTTTCCTTTACTTAAAAGTGATTCCTTGAGTGCAGAAGATAGAGAAGTTCATCAGACATACACGGCAGGTCTCGAAAGTGATGCCACCAAATTACTGAAGTCAGAACTGGGTTCCCTCAATAATTATCTTGACAAACTTAGTACCTGTAAGTACATGACGGGTTAGTGTATGCCTTATTTGATATCTAGTAGTTAAGAAACTATGTTATATTCTTCGCCAGTTGACTTGCCATCGATAAATAAACAAATTCCTAATTGTTATTTTGAATTGATGTGTTCGACAACTTGACTCCATTATCTTTTAAAAAAACTTGAATCCATTAATTTTGAATTGCTTCTCACTCACTTCCTTTCCAATTTATACGTGCCATCAAGGTCTTAAAAATGTGAGGTGAATTGATGCAGTTCCTGTTACTTTGTCAGTGAGGCAATACATAAGCCTCGATGGGGTTCACAAACTTCTCATGATTTTTTTATTCCACTTATTATGTAATAAAATTACAAGATAAATTGTTAATATAAAATTGCAGCAAATAAAGTTTCATGTTACTTGCATGATATTGTCACAATAAACAGAAATATAAATACATTCCGCAATAAATATTGAATCAAACAAAATAATAATGGTGATCTACAATTTGGATCTCCGAACAAAGTTCATAGCATAACTAAAATAGATTGATTAAGTATCTTGCAAACAAGCTAGAAGAAGACACTTTTTAAGTTTCATCTCCAAAGATGAGAAATGAAAATGTCTATTACTTAATTGCAGTGAACAACCACAACAAATGAATACATGGTATTATATAGTGGTAAGTGGTAACGATGAGAGTGGTCGTTGAGAGCTGACCACATCATCTGCCACTAGTGGCTTTAGTCTGGAGGTCAATGGGGGTTGCTTGGGTATACTGATTTTTTTAAAACTGGTGGGATAAATCTCCTTTAGAGGCCCATCCAAAAAATTTTCAGGTCTACGAATTGGTTTATGATTTTTTAGGGTAAAAAGGATGTATATTGAAAATATGTGCATCCTCATGCTCTTTATCTATATTTTGGAGAGGGATTTGTACTGCCCTGATATCGTCTCTCATGGGTTTTGGGGTTGAAAATGGCATGGGACTTTTATTGTGTGACTACGACGGGACAAATGTAGGTTTTTATGTGATTGTATTCCCCGTCTCTTTAGACTAGTTGAAAACTAGAGTATGTATATGGCTTTTGTTCCGAATCGCGGAAGCAAACAAGCACAAACACGATCAAACAAGCAAGACACAAACACAATGATTTACAAGGTTCATCCGTAAATGGGCTACGTCCTTGGGCGACGGCGATCGGTTTCACTATTTGGAGAAAAATGTAATAGAGAGGGTACTGAGAATGTACAGATATGGGATGAGAAACATGATCAGAAATGAGGACTGCGGTATCTGATGGCTCTAGGGCCCTTTTTATACTGTAACAGAAGAATACCATCTGTATTCAGCAATCCATCCCAACAGTTCTCAACCAATCAGAAAACAGGACACGGATCAGACATGTCAGCAATCCTGGCCCAACAGCTCTCAGCCAATCAGAAGGCAGGACACAGATCAGATATGTCAACAATCCTGACCCAATAGCTCTCAGCCAATCAGAAGGCAGGACACAGATCAGACATGTCAGCAATCCTGACTCAACAGCGCTCAGCCAATCAGAAGTCAGGATACAGATCAGCCACATCAGCAGCCCAACAAGTGGTTAGGATTCAAGTCAAATTAACAATCTCCGCCTTGAATTGAATCCTCATATAGTAGAATGAACTACTACTATTACTCCACTATGAGTTAAGTTCTCCACTAGCAGAATTAACCACTGCTAGGCTTCACTGGAGTTGAATTCTCATATAGTAGAATTGACCACTACTATTATTCACCACTTGAAAATCAGATAACAGGAATCAAAGAATTATAAACAATATTCACCTTGAAATTTCTCCTCAAAGAAGCTTTGCCAAGCTTCACCGTGCCGCCACCAGCCCCTCCTTGGGGCTATTGCCAACTGTTGATATTGAGAAAGTCCAAACAATGCTTGAACTTACTCCTAGGAACTGTAGACCCTTACAAGACATATAAGGTCTTCTGCTTGTTGTCCTTGATGACAACAACCCCAGCTTTGGCAACCTCATGACTCCACCTTCAACGTTATACATGTATCCTTTAGAGTCCAAGACTCCAAGAGATATCAGGTTCTTCCTCAGATCAGGGACATGTCGTACTTCTGTCACAGTCCTCACGACTTCATCATGCATCTTGATCTTTACAGAGCCGATCCCTACAATCTTGCACATTGTATTACTCCCTGTGACGACGTTTCCACCATCTATCTTCTCATATGTGCAGAACCAATCTTCATTAGGAGTCATATGGTAAGAACAACATGAATCAAGAATCCATGTGCTATCTGTCGTCTTCTGATCTGTGATGGTGAGAACGAAATCATCTTCAGAATCTCTGTCACCTTGAGCCACTGCAGCAATTGTGGCCTTCTTTGGGCAGTCTTTCTTCCAATGTCCATGTTCCTTGCAGTAATTGCAGATGTCTCTAGCATTGTAATTCTTGGACCTCTGCTTTCCATTCTTTGTTTAGTCAGAAGAGGTACGACTCTTCTCATGAGTCATAAGCAAACCTGCAGCATTAGAGTCTTGCATCCCAATAGCCATATGTCGAAGTTCACGCGTATGCAGACTCGCGCGAACTTCCTCTAAGGTTATGGATTCTCTTCCCACAATGAATGATTGAACAAGATTCTCAAATGATAATGGAAGAGAAACCAATAAAATCAAGGCAGCATCCTCATCTTTAATCTTAACATCTACGTTTCTTAAATCCATCAATAATGTATTTAAGCGATCTAGATGTTCTTTAAGAGGTGTACCTTCATGCATGTGGAGAAAGAACAGACGTTGCTTCAAGAGCAACTTGTTGGTCAGAGACTTCGTCATATATAGACTTTCCAGTCTCAACCACAGACCGGTCGCGGAATCCTCATCAGCAACCTCCGCGATAATCTCATCCGCCAAACATAGCATGATCGTCGAGTGCACCTTCTCTTCCTGCACCATCAACTCGGACGGCTCGAGTGCCTTCGCCCGCTTTTAATCTAACGGTGCCCGGATGCCCTGCTGCTTCAGAAAGGCACGCATCTTGATCTGCCATAGACTGAATCCATTCTTCCCCGTGAACTTCTCGATCTTCAGATTGTATGATGCCATCTTGCTGGATGATCTTGACGGAACCTGAAGCTCTGATACCAGTTTGTTGCGAATCACACAAGCAAACAAACATTAACACGATCAAACAAGCAAGACACAAACACAAGGATTTACAAGGTTCACCCGTGAATGGGCTACGTCCTTGGACGGCGGCGATCGGTTTCACTATTTGGAGAAAAATGTAATACAGAGGGTGCTGAGAAGGTACAGATATGGGATGAGAAACAGGATCAGAAATGAGGACTACAGTATCTGATGGCTCTAGGGCCCTTTTTATACTGCAACAGTAGAATACCATCTGTATTCAGCAATCCATCCCAACAGCTCTCAGCCAATCAGAAGACAGGACACGGATCAGACATGTCAGCAATCCTGCCCCAACAGCTCTCGACCAATAAGAAGCCAGGACACAGATCGGACATGTCAGCAACCCTGGACCAACAACTCTCAGCCAATCAGAAGGCAGGACACAGATCAGACATGTCAGCAATCCTGACCCAACAGCTCTCAGCCAATCAGAAGTCAGGATACAGATCAGCCACATCAGCAGCCCAACAAGTGGTTAGGATTCAAGTCAAATTAACAGCTTTGGCGTAGTCCAATGTGTGAACCCCTCAGGATCCGGGTACCCGTTAATCACACACTCGCACTATTATTCACATGAGATCGCATGAAGTTACAGAAAAGCAGGGAAAATTTTTCACGCGGCTAATTATCCACATGACATTCACATCCACAACATAACCACAAAGTAAAAGAGATACAATTGGCACCAAAATTCCTTTTCATTAATATTCATATCCATTTACAACTTGCACAAGCATCTTCCATATTACAACATATATCCCAAGTGATACAAAAGAGATAGCATTTACATCACCATCTGAACAAAAACTGAGACAAGTAATTCATACCGTCTAGTGTATACTCTGTCTCCAGGAAGCATGTATAGCTTCTGAGCTGCTACTAAACTGCAGGCTGTTTGCCTGCCAAACACATTAGGAAAGAAGAGGCGTCAGCCATTGCTGGTACCTCCCAAAAACTTATAAAAATAACTAGACATTTAATATGTGCAAAAGCAAGCAAGTAGAAAGGTGGAAAGTAAAGTGTACATCTACTTGCGTAAGTAAAAAGGTTTTTCAAGTTGTTTGTAATGCATCTCTAATGATTTCCCCAGAACCCGGCATTTCCCCCATATGACCTATTTATATTGTAGTTGAATATTCATGAGGGTATGAGTGTGAGCATATATATCAATTACTTCAGAGATCATATTTGTGAATGATGATGGAAAAGTTAAGATTGGAAGATCTCTTAATTTAATTAATTCCTTAGATAGAGAGAATAATCATTTCCTACTAATCCCAACTTTTGATCGTAACTTCTCCAATTCTTAACTTCAATGTTTCAAATATAACTCCAGATGATGTAGATGTAGATATGGATGATTTAGATGTAGAATCGCCATGTCTGTTGGCGAAGTAACTCAAGCGGTGAAGAATCCCGCAAATGGCTCTTCCGTCTCGCCCTCTAATTGGAAGCGCGGTCCAATAGAGGGATAGGTCTACTCCCAAACTACGCCACTGAGACGGGTGAGAGAGACTCCCTAGAAAAGTCGCTCTAAAAACCTGCCTGACTAGTACATGCGAACGAGCTCGTACGTAAAACTGAAAACCAAGGATCCCCCGCCTGGGTATCCTAATAGACAGGGTCAGCGGAACTGGTCTAAAGTATGGATCCCAACGAGGCGTAAAAACACTGCGAGCTCGCGTAAAACCGAAAGAGGACTGGGATCCTAGATCCGCGCACTAGGCGGCCGCTGCCCAAACTGGGCTTCCTTTCCTCCGCCCAGGTGAGAGTCACCGCGCCCTCGCACAGTCTGGTGTAAAGATCACCATGACCGGCATATAATTTAGTTATCACGGATGCTTCTTCAAACATATATATTCTTAGAGGTCTCTAATTTTGTTATAAGAATTTAGTCATGGGATCTCTCACTTAACTATAATCATATGGTTTCTCCATGTTGATCTTAATCCACCATTCAATGAAACATCCCTCCTAAGGTAACCGTCCCATATTTTGAACAAGTCCTGCTACATTACTCGTCATTGTTTCTTATTAAAACATCTAGATTTATTGATTTTATATTCATAATTCCATATCATCTATGATCATCTTACAAGCTTGATTACAAGCTTGATTGGTTAGACTATACGAATTTTGAATCTAATTATTCAAAAGAATCATATACTCTGTATCTATTTTGACGCACTTCCATTCTGATGAGGGTATATATTTTGTCTATCAACCTGGTAAGAGATATAAGATTGTAATTTGTAAGATGAATATTAGCAAGAAAACACTTCTACCACATTATATATAGTAAAAGAAATGAAAAACCATGTGTTCACTGGCAAGTGGTCCATTTAATTGAGATGTGCATACTGAATTTTTTTAAACACAGATGGAAACACGAGATAAAGTCCTCCGTTGTCTATAGCTTATATATCAAGTACCTCAAAATGTGTTGATTGTGCTATAAATCATGCAAAACATCCATGGACCCACTATCACCAGATATCTAAAATTTCTGACAAGCATATTCACTACATGATCATGCTAGGTTAAGGCTATAGAGAAGTAAGATGATGAACTTTGGGGTCAGAAACTGCAACGACATATAACCATTGCTTTGGGGTACAAATCTGTCTTACTTCCTGCTATATTAGACTGCAGTTGATATATAACAGACAACAGTTGATAAACAAATTGCTTAAATAAATTTAGTTTGATGATCATATGCAACTAATATAGAGTTTTCTAGCCATCAATTTGAAAAGGATGGTTCACGTGAAAAGGATAGTTCACAACCCAATTGATATAAAATTTTCGATCCTTTTTTTTCCTGTTATCTGGTTCACAATAGATAATTTACATAATCTGAAATATGATTTGAAATTGAACTTATACTGAAAAGAGAAATCAGATTTACGAAATGGAAATTAACCCAGCAAATATATTATTGAAATTAACATTTTCTGAGTTTAGATATCTGACTGAGATAGAAATTTACGAACTTGAACTTTACTAAACAGATATATATATAATTGAAATTGAAAATTTCAGAGCAGAGAAATATGATTGAGATTGAAATCAACTGGCAGAGAAGTATGATCGTGATTATATCTATTGTAACATCGTTCCAACCTTTTATCTTAGATACTTATAAAATATTTTATCAACAAGGCCGCAATGTCGTATGATCCATTAAAAGAAAGAGAAGAAATTGGATCTAAATGGTGTGAATTTGCATGTATGACAGCAACAGAATAGGCTAGGGATGGTACCTAAAAAAAGAATCCCCCATTTTGGAGATTACCAACATGCACGACTGGATACTGGATACTGGAGTCAAGAACAGCAGCTGGAGGTTGGTTTTTCATTGCTGGAAATTAAGGATGAAAAGGGAAATTGATAATATGAAGAAGAGGAATAATAAAGTAAAGATACTTAATAAAGAAAAGAGAGAAGAGGGCATCTTTCATTGGAAAGTAGGGAATTGGGAGACAAGAGAATGAAGAGCAAGGTTTAGATGATACCTCTTGATGTCCAGGAGCAAGAGCCTCCAGCTTGAGGAAAGGAGAAGGGTTTAAGGTTCTTCTCTCGTTGGAGAAATATAGAACAAAAGAAGAGAATGGAAGAAGGGAAATTGTGGTTATATATACAAGGAGGAGAATCTCACATGTTAGACAAGTGGGCGGGAGAGGATTCACAAATGGAGACAACTGTCATATACAACAGATTACACAGCAGATTACACAAAATCTTTTGAATTAATTTTTTTTAAAACCAACAGTAGCTGACTGTACTGTCTGGTTTTGATTATTATATATATATATTTGCTCTTTATTTATTATACTTAAATTTAACCGTAATCGCGCCTCGGACCTCGGATTTCGACGCGCAATATCTCAATTTGACCGTCTCAAAATGACGATTAATTTGAGTATAATATTGGTATACTTTTGGTCGGGTTTCGAACCCCCGAAATTTTCGGATACGGTTTTTGTTCAAGGTTAAATTTTGTGATTTAAAATTAGCAAACGACCTCCGATTGACGAACGGTCGATTCCGTTGGTCTTGTTTCGTCGAATCGGATCTAATGACGGTCTTGGTTCGTTTTGCAGTTTCCGAATTTGCGTCGCGGCTTTTTCACGGCGCGCATTACGAAGCAACCGATTTTTGGTCGATTTTGCCCGAACGACTTTTGATTCATGATTACTTGTTCGTTTTAGGTTGTTTAGTATTGACCGACAACATTATTGGGTTCATTGGACCCAAAATCGGACAAGTTCGGGTTTGTTAGGATATGGATGTTACACAATGGGGGCATGTATCCCATGTTTTTGTTGTGTTCTATCGGATCAAAAAGTGGAAAACAGTTTGAGGCTATCAAGGTTCCTGCCCACTATTAGGGGGTGTCTGGTGGTCGAGGTCAATCAAGGTGGATGGGTGGAAGGTTTTTGTTAAAAAAAGTCTACAAGCTGATCTCAGCTTTGACAGTATTTTATCTGGGTATTCGCATGCACTATAAAAGAATTTGAAAATGGAAAGCTCTATTGAGGAGGTGGATATTTCCTTAGCTTGCATGATTTGGGCAGATTATGACGAATGTAGGAAGGGCCATGCTTTTCAAGGAAAAGATGCCTCATGCACTAGATGAGGGCTAGGAGGATGAGGAACCCCTTTTTACTTGCGAGTATTTGAAAAATGCTTGGGAATTAGCAATTATTCCCGGCTTTGCAGTTGCTGATGTTGCAGAAGTTTAGGATCCGGTGGGCACAAGTTGGTAGGGTCCAATCATGCTAAGAAACTTGACTATAAGAATTGTCCATGCTTTTTAGTTGGTAAGAAATGCTATGGTTTAATGGAAAGTAACTATGTAGAGAGGATGTCCACCCTAGAAATTTGGACCATGTAGAAAGATTCTGTGGCCAAGGTTTTATTATCATCTAGAGTGTAGCCTGAGTTGATCCCCCTAGACACAATAGGTTCCATCGTCACCTTTCCATCATCACTAAAGGTGCATCTTCAATTATCATAAACCCAAGAGGTTCCAGAGGGCATTCTTGATGAACTCCACACCGTGGCTGGAAAAAAACTACTTTCTGGATGCTCTTTTACCATAATTCAACAAGTTGAAGTGATACAACATTTTATCCATTTTATTTATAAATATAAAAAACCGCACCTATGTAGAGATGCCTAGATGAATCTCCAAACAACATAATCATAGGCCTTTATATCCATATTCGAAAGCATCCCTTTGACCTTTCACGATTGCCAGTCTGCAAGTACCGCATTAGCCTTGACAACACCATGCATTAACATGTTAGTCAGGATGAAAGCCGATTATGCTGGAGAGCTATTCGAACCAAGAACCCCTTTTAACATGTTAGTCAGGATCTTTGCTACACTGAGATAGATGATATTAGACAAAGCAGTAAGGCCTAAAGTTCACCTTTAAAGACACTTCCTTTTAGGTATAAGGAAGACAATGGTTCGATTCGGATGCTCAAATCCCATATTCTCACTCATGAACTCTTCTACCATATCCAACACAACAATCTCAAGAACATCTCAATATTCCCAAAAGAAGAGAATATGAAACTTGCCTGATTCGAGGGATCAGTTCACATTGAGAACAAAAACCACTTGCTTGATCTCAGTTGGCCAAAACTCACGAGTATGATCCGAGGCTTGCATAAGTGCCAAAAAGTTCACCCCCACCCCACCAAACAATTATGCATTACATGAGGTCATCCCCCTAAAGTAGTCAAACCACTACCTTCCCAGTGTCCCTACAGAACCAATGGTCACCAACATATGGAATGAATCAAGTTCATTAGACGGATGCCACTTTCCTTAGCATGGAAGAATATCATATTCGCATCACCTTCTAGTGTCCCCACAAAACCAATGGTCACCAACATATGGAATGAATCAAGTTCATTAGACGCATGCCACTTTCCATGGCATGGAAGAATATCTTCTCTCAGTTCTCTAATGCGATCTTCGTCTCCATTCCACCGCGACCTTCTTATATTCCTCCAAATAATGCTCAATTGTTCCCATCGGAACTCCAGTTCTTCAATATTCAACACCCTCTCATCTTCTACCCATCCAGGCGTACTAACTTCTTGTAAGCTAGATTCCTCTTCTATGCTTGGCAAACCTTAAGTTCCGTTCGAAAGGACATCAACATCCTACATCACGTTGCAAGCTTTAATGCCACTCTCTTGGTAGCCGGCCTGGTAATATGCTCGTTCCTCAAAAAATTATCCATCAATGGCCTAACAACTTCCTCAAGCAACCACATGCACTCAAATTGGAAATAGGAAAAGGGTCTCACATCCTCACCTGAAACTCAACAACATAGTATGTATTTTTTTTGAAGCCAAACAAGGGGGAAGCACTCATAGGTGTCCACCCAGAATTTTATTAAAAAGAACATAGTATGTACTAAGATATTAGTTGTCTTTTGTTTCTTTTATTTACTCTCTTTTCTTTCTGTCTACTTTACGCAATTTGCCCACCATGTTTCTCCTTTATATAAGAGAACCCTAGGGCCTCATCAATAAGCAATTTCATTGTTTTCTCTCAACATTGTATCAGAGCGACGATCCTAGATCAGTGTTCCCGTATCCCACACGTTCCCTTGCCCCCACCGGCCACCCTCTCCTCTCACGCACGTTGCCGACCTCCTTGAGCGCCACTGTCGTCCTCCTCGCATGCCACCACCGCCCCTTCTGGGCTCCTCATATGCCTCCCCAGGGTCCCATCAGATTGCGCAAAAGTATATATCAAACTGTAGCTGACGAATCTTGGCCTCGTTCTTCGCTTGGACATATGTAGCTGCCATAATATCCCACATTGCCTTTCTGGTTCAGAATGTTGTTGGCGATCTCTGTGGTAAGAGCCCCAGAGAGCCAAACACGTGCGTATGCGTCAATCTTCCTTCCACGAAGCATTGTCCCCAGTGTTATCTGTTGACTCTGGCTTTATCAGAATGTGCTCCTTGTTATTGCACTGCATACGATCAAGCAGAATGGCTGTCCTCTGCATACATTATATTCATTGCTTTGCGGCATGTTTGCCTGTTATCGCTTCTACGGAGCAACAAATGACATATAGGAACTCCACGATGGTTGGAGCTTTCTTGGCAGCCATGGATCCAAAGTATGGGGTTGCATGCACACAACTTCTTACTGGTACAACCATACCCGTCGCTTCAGCATGCTTCTTATCCCACCACCTGCCACCACATAGACCTCCTTGGCAATGGTTGCATCTCGCGACATGGAAGGTTCTATACAGTTCAGAGGACATGGTCCCCGTGGCAGAGGAGGTGGATGTCAACGTGGCTCTTGCACCTATCGCCATCGTCGAGGTCATTCTGAGGATCCATGCTATCATAAGCAAGGATATCCCACATCTGCTCATGTGGCCGAACAGATTGGGCCTCCAGACAGTTCAACTCCTCAGGCAGATTCACGCCTTGATAATATTGTCTCCCATATGAGGAAGATAATGACTCCTGCTATCGGCACCACTACAAGTTTCCCAAATGTTGAAGCCATTGCAGAGCCTCTTCGAGCTCTTCACGTATAACCTATGTTTTTACCAGTTATAGCAGGGCAATTATGACATAGTGGATCATGGACTCTGGTGCTTCTCACCATCTATGTGGAGACATGGCACATTTCAATTCTTTTAGATCTATACCCCATGGTAAATGAGTCATCATTGCGAATGTGGTTTACTTACCCATTACATGATAGGGGGAGGTGCATTTGACACCATCCATGCGCCTAAAGAATATTTTTTATGCTCCTGATTTTCAAATGAATTTGCTTTCTAATAGTCAGATCACAAAGGTTTTGCATTGTTGTGCTATTTTGACCCCTCTTCTCTTGTGTTTCAGGACATACTTATGGTTGAGATGATTGGATGTGGCCGTGAGCAACAAGGGTTTTACAGACTGGTCCACTCTCCTAGTACTGGTGCCTCTACAGTTCCCACTAGATCAGTCTCACCTTACTTATGGTATATCCGTTTTGGCCACCTTCCTCTACAGAAGCCGTGTCATGTCCTCCCTCAGATTTCCACGTGCTTTTCCTTCCAGTGCGAGGCTTGCCAGCTTGGGAAGCATCACTGCTCTTTTTTCCTGATCATCAGAGTCGTAGCAAGTCATTTATTTGAGCTTATTCATTTAGATATCTGGGGTCACAATCATGTTCCTGATTATTAGGGACACCATTTTTATCTTGTTATTGTGGATGATTATTTTAGACCTTGGATTTTTCTATTGAAAAACAAGTCCGAAGCTGGGTCTGTCATTAAATCTTTTATTAATGAAATAAAGAACATTTTCTCTATTGTAGTCAAGTTTATTTGCTCTAACAATGACTTAGAGTTTTGCATGTTACAACTATCTGAGTTCTTCAGGTCTCTTGGCGTCGTACACCAGACCTCGCGTGCTTATACTTCTCATCAAAATGGTATTGCTGACGCAAACACCGTTGTCTACTTGATGCGACTAGGATACTTTTCATTCAGAGTCATGCTCCTCACTCTTTCTGGAGTGGTGCGGTTTTCACTACTCGCTACTTGGTGAACCGCATGCCATCTTCAGTCTTAGGAGAGAAGGTTCCTTTCTCGATTGCGTTTCTCAAGAGGGATCTCTTCTCATTTACCCCCTGTGTGTTTGGCTTTGTTGCCTTTATTCATCATCTGACGCCTGGTCATGACAAGCTTTCTCCTAGAGCTGTCAAGTGTGTCTTTGTAGACTACTCTCATACCCAGAAGGGGTATCACTGTTTTGATCTGGTTCGATGAAAGTACCATGTTAGTGCTGGTGCCACATTTTTTAAGTCTATTATGTATTTCTCTCTCCTATAGGTGACTGGTTGACTCAGTATGACTCTAGGGAGGAGGTATATGTGCCTCCTAGAGCTACACCACCTCTGATACTTACGCCACCTCCATCACCTCCTCCTCCACCACCTTTAGTACCCACACCTGCTCCTGTGCCTACCCCTACACCACCATCAAGTATGTTGGCCCATATGTTATGGTCATTTCTATGTTCGCACTCACACGGTTCCCACTGCTTATGGTCCTTATCCATCATGTGGCATGCCCTAGGGATGTAATAAGTACATTGTTTCTACTGATGACCCCACACAACATGATTCTTTACAGGATGAGCAGGTGCCCTCTTAAGAGGGTGGTTTACAGGTTGAGGAGGCAAGTAATCTTGATGTGCATATTGCTTTGCGGAAGCGGAGACGTACTTGTGCTACTATCCTCTTGCAGCCATGTTTTCTTGGGTCGTCTTTCAGAGGATTGCAGGAAGTTTGTCGTAGGACTGTATACCGTGGAGGTATCTGTAGAGATATATTATGTTATGCCGTCATATCTATTATATTGTACTATTTCTTATTTTCTGCTTACTTATGGACTCTTTATGTAATTTACCTTGAAGCACCTCTCCTATATAAGAGAGACTAGGGTTTGAGAAAAAACAACTGATTATTTTCTTCCAACATGTTATCAGAGCGGTGGTCCTAGACCGGAGCTCGAATACCTAACCCTAACCCCAATCACCAACCGCTGGCCTCTCTCTCTCTAGCCTCCCGCCGTCGCTGGCGCTACAAGCCTTGCGTGCTGCCAGCGCGCGGCCCACGCACTGCCCGTCCCTTCCATGCGCCGCTGGCACCGCCAGCCTTGCGTACCGCTTGCGCATGGTCCAGTGCCTTCCGCGCACCGCCGGCCTTGCGCGCTGCACGCGTGCTCCCTGTGCATCATCTGCACACCGTTCGTATGCCACCCACGCTCCATCTGAGCACCGCTAGCGTGCAGCTCGTGTCTCGCATCTCACCAGCACGACGACAGTGAGACGGTGTGCACCACCTCGCGCACGAGTGTACTCCTGAGACCCGTGAGTCAGTGCATCTTCTTCGACTAACCCTATCACATGTTGAGATTGGGTGCATGAGTCTACACATGCAATCCAATCTCTTTATGTTGGTGTAGACACAATCCAGTCAAGTATTCAATCCTAGTCTTATCAAGCCAATATGTCAGAGAACAAGGTGGATATTCCCTCTACAGGCGCCTTCAGAGGTCCAGCGCCCATAGTCAAGATGGATGGGTCGAATTATGAACTGTGGGCTATGCAGTTTATGAGTATGATGAAGTCTACTGGTAAGAAACACTTTCTTACCGAGGAAGAACCGGCTGAGAAGACTTGGGTTAACGCCTCATGGGAGATAGATGATGCCTATGCCAAAGTATGGCTCTCAGGTACGTTGGCAATAGAGATCACCAACGATATATTACATCAGCCCACAACCAAAGCAACGTGGGATATTCTTGCTGCAACGTATTCACAAGCTAAGAACCAGACGAAGATTTTACAGCTCCAACATGATATTTTCACAATCAAACAGAATGGTCGTCCATTACACTCTTTATATACATCCCTTCGTGGGATGTTTGAGAAGCTGTATAGCTTTATGCCTCTCATATCAACTCCTGAGCAACAGAAGACCTATAGGAATTCCACCATGTTTGGCGTTTTTCTGGCAGCACTCGATCCAGAATACAAGGCAACACGGTCTCAGATACTGGCAGACTCTACCATTCCTCCTATGGAGGAAGCTTTTCGCAGACTCAGTCGTATAACTGTCCCATCTTCTACTAATCAGACATCTCTAGCAATGGCAGCTTCCCGAGGTCGTGGTGATTCCTCTTCATTCCGTGGACGTGGACCTCGAGGAAGGGGGGGCGTATTCGCCAACCATGTACTTTCTGTCATCGCCCTGGACATACGGAGGATACATGCTACTCCAAGCATGGATTTCCGACTTCTGCACGAGTGGCTGAACAGATATAACCTCCAGCTGCGTCTTCCTTGGACCAACGATTTGATGATCTTGTAGCCCGCTTGAAGGGCATTATACCTCCATCCGGTCCTGTGATGCCTTCACCAGTTCCAGAGAGTCACCCAGATATTGCAGCCTCAGCCTCCTCTAGTACTTCAGGTAGTACTTATGCTCTCGCTAGCAGTAGTGGTTCTGATACTATGGAGTGGATTATGGATTCTGGGGCTACACATCACTTGTGTGGAGACCGGGGTCAACTTTCAGCTTATAGACAGATTTCTCCTGGACGCACTGTAGTTATTGCAGATGGAACCCACTCCCCTATTACTGGTCAGGGGGAGATTAGCTTGACACCTTCTATGCATCTAAAGAATGTGCTGCATGCGCCTGATTTTTCTATGAATTTATTGTCGATTAGCCAGATTACGAAGGATTTACATTCTCGAGCCATTTTTGATCCATCTTCTCTTATTTTTCAGGACATCCTTATGGGCAACGTGATTGGTCATGGTTATGAGCAGGGGGGTCTCTATCGTCTTGTTCGACCTCCATATGCTGGAATCTCCTCTCTACCTGCTGGACCTGTTTCTCCATTTCTGTTGCACCTGCACTTTGGTCATCTGCCGCTTCAGAAGTTATGTCGTGTTCTTTCTCAGGCTTCACCTCACACATCCTTTCAATGTGAGGCTTGTCATTTAGGAAAGTATCACCGGTCTACCTTTCCCAGTCGTCAGAGTTAGAGTAGTATCTCCAATTTTGAGTTGTTTCATGTTGACATTTGGGGTCCAAGTCGTTTTCTTGATCATCAGGGGTGCATGTTTTATCTTGTCATTGTTGATGACTTTACTTGTTTGTCATGGGTATTTTTATTAAAGAATAAATCTGAAGTTGGACATGTTATCAAAAATTTCATAAATGAAGTTCGCAATATCTTTACTGCTCATGTAAAAATTGTGAGGACTGATAATGCCTTGGAATTTTGTACCAACTCTCTTTCTAGTTATTTTTCAACCCAAGGAGTTATCCACCAAACAACCTGTGCCTATACTTCCCAACAAAATGGGGTTGCAGAAAGAAAACATCGTCATTTGCTTGATGTCATTAGGACACTTCTCATACAGAGTCGTGCTCCTCGTTCCTTCCGGGGGGATGCTGTTCTTACTGCTTACTATCTTATCAATCGTATGCCATCATCTGTCTTGGGTGAGAAGATTCCTTTCTGTGGCTTTTCCTGAAAAGGAATTGTTCTCACTTACCCCTAGAGTGTTTGGCTCGGTTGCCTTTGTCCACCAGCTATCTCCAGGTATTGACAAGCTCTATCCTAAAGATGTCAAATGTGTCTTTGTCGGGTACTCCAGTTAATAAAAAGGGTACATGTGTTATGATCCGTTGCGCAGGAAATATTATGTTAGTGCTGATGTTGCATTTTTTGAATCTGTTATGTACTTCTCTCCTTCAGGTGATAAGTTGATGTCCTCTGAAAATGATGACTCCATATACATGCCACCTCCTCCACCAATATCTCCATCTTTGGCATCAACAACACCTCCACCATCACCACCTCTGCCTATGCATGACTCCCTTCCCATTTCTGTTCCTGTTCCTCCGCTGCCACATCACTATACCCGTAGACCTACATCTGCTCATGGTCATCGCTCATCATCTAGCTCGCATGATGTATGTTCTGAGAATATTACTTCTAACGATGGATTTAATGGTTTACCTGAGCAGGCTGTGTTACAGGGGACAGATGAGGAGGTCACGGATTTAGATCTGCCTACCGCGCTTCGCAAACAGAAGCGAAGCTGTGCATCATATCCTATAGCATCAGTGGTTTCTTTCTATCGTTTGCATGGTGAATTCAGGAGCTTTGCTATTGCTCTATCTGCTGTGGATATTCCGCGGAAGTACAAAGAGGACTTGCAGGATGGCAGATGGAGATTAGCTATCGAGGAAGAAATGGCAGCTCTTCAGTCGAGAGGTACATGGAGTCTTGTTCCTACTCCTACGGGCGTGTCTACGGTTGGCTGTAAATGGGTGTTCACAGTTAAGCACATTGCAGATGGCAGCATCGATAGATACAAGGCACGCCTTGTTGCAAGGGGATTTACACATACATATGGGGTGGATTACCTTGACACATTCTCAACTGTTGCTCGTCATTCCACCTTATTGATTTTTGTATCTGTTGTTGTTATTCGAGATTGGCCACTATTTCAATTAGATGTCAAGAATGCATTCTTATATGATGATCTTCAAGAGGAAGTCTACATGCAACAACTACCTGGTTTTGCTATTGAGGGGGAGTATTCACAGGTGTGTAGACTTCATAAGGCAATTTATGGCCTTAAGAAGAGTCCTAGAGCTTGGTTCCAGAAGCTTTCAGGCCTGTTTGAAAAGCAGGGGTATAAATGTTCTAATGCAGATCATTCCCTCTTTATACAGAAAACATCTGGAGGTACATGAGATGATATACAAGGAATCAAGAGGGCAAAAGAAATGCTGGGTTGTGAGTTTGTCACCAAGGACCTTGGAGTCCTTAGATATTTTCTGGGTTTGGAATTTGCCAGGAATCAACAAGGACTCGTGATGAGTCAAAGGAAATATGTCATTGACTTGCTGAATGAAACAGGAATGCTTGGATGTCGGCCTGCTACTACACCCATGGATCCAAGCATGAAACTATATGATGATGATACTGATGAGGTGGATAGGAAGAGATACAGAGAACTGGTGGGAAAACTTCTGTATGTTACCTTCACGAGACTCGATATATCCTTTGCAGTTAGTCGGGTGAGTCAGTTCATGGAGCAACCACGTCAGGTACATATGGATGCTATACATTATGATACTCAGGTATCTTAAATCATCTCCAGGTGCAGGACTATTATTTAAGAAAAACAAATAAATTACTATTTCAGCATGCGCAGATGCAGATTATGCAGGATGTCCTAAAGATAGGAAGTCCACAACTGGATTTGCTGTTTATGTTGGGGATTCACTCGTCTCATGGAGAAGCAAGAAGCAAACTGTTGTAGCAAGATCCAACGCAGAATCTGAATACAGGACGATGGCCCAGGCTAGTACAGAAATGATGCGGGTTAAGTGTGTTCTCACTGATCTATATATAGATGTGCCACTTCCTATGGCACTGGAATGTGACAATCAAGCTGCTTTATTTATTGCAAATAATCCAGCATTTCATGAACGAACCAAGCACATTGAGTTTGCCTGTCACTTTATACGAGATATAATTCAGAAGGGTTTTATCTCCACATCTCATGTTAGCTCAGGGGAACAGACTGCATATATTTTCACCAAGGCCCTACTTAGAGGACCGTTCCAGAAGTGCTCGTCCAAGCTAAGCATGATCGACATCTATGCTCCATCTTGAGGGGGAGTGTAGAGATATATTATGCTATGCCGTCATATATGTTATATTGTACTATTTCTTATTTTCTGCTTACTTATGCACTCTTTATGTAATTTACCCATAGGCACCTCTCATATATAAGAGAGCCTAGGGTTTGAGGAATAAACAACTGATCATTTTCTTCCAACAGTATCACAATCATATCAGGAGGCGATACAAGACAATCTGTGGCGTCTTGCCATGGAGGAGGAGATGGTCGCGTTGCAGTCACGTGGCACATGGAGCATTATTACAACCCCTATAGGAGCATATGTTGTGGGATGCAAGTGTGTGTTCATGGTGAAGCACCGAGCAAATGGCAGCGTGGATCGCTACAAGGTGAGGCTTGTAGCTCGTGGGTTCACCCAGACATATGGGGTAGGCTATCATGATACTTTCTCTCTAGTGGCTTGACATTCTACATTGCGGATCTTGCTTCCCCAAGAGGCACCACGATGCTTCTCTATTCTTCATGCATTTTCTTACTTCACCAAATAACATTGAATAAGCTTGGGAGTCAGCTTATCATTCTTTCCACTATTGTTTTTTAGGACAAAGACCAAGTGCTTAAAAGTATAAATTAACCGAGATTTTCGTTAATGGAGAAAAACCCTGCACTATTATTTCTTCTTTTTCTACACTAAAACCAAAGATAATAAACTAGATGCTTGATCACGCAAATCAGATCACATCTATGTGATATCTTTTGCGAGAAAGCTGGTTGGATGCTACTAGGAGAGAGAACGAGAAATGTATGAGTTGGTTTGGACATCTTCTACGGAAGGCCAAGTGGTCACCATTAGAAGGGGAGACAAGAAGGGTGATAAATTGTATACGAGGGTTATCAATGATAGAAATGCAAAAATTCCCCATAAACAAACATACATCTGAAAACGCCAAAATAAATGTTGAAAGTTTGATGAGATACTTCTTCCTTATGGAGAAAATGATGTCAAAGGATAATATTATAGCTGAAATGGTTATTGCTTTATCCCGAAGATTGACATCTGGGTTGCATCCATTGCTCTTGTCTGTTCGTAAAATAAAATATTGGAAAATAATGTTGGAAATATCATTTATCTCAATGAAGTCCAAAACTTTCTTGACTAACTTTTCGATGGCCAAGCACATGTTTCCATCCCCGTTTTCAACTTCCGTTGGCATTTTTATTATCCCTTTTATGGAAAAAATGGCATCCTCTTCTGGAGATCAACCCTGTAAATTACGAATTCGGTTGTTTATAATCCTTGTTAGCTTGCACTTATTTAAGTTCATTTTCTTCATAGATTAAAGATTTTTTAGTGACTATTGAACTCAAGTAGCCATCCTTTCACCTCACAAAAGCAGATTGAAAAATGGGATGTTGTCAGTGATAAAAGGTGGAATCTGTAATTACTAACAAAAGGTACATATCCTTGATGGGCACAAGTTCTGTACCACTGCCTCTTGTTTGTGGGCTCTTCTTTTTGACTCCATGAATAAGTTTGTCCTTTTCTCCGGGTTATCTCATCTTTCATATATTTCTTGGCTCGAGACACACTAACTATTATCAAGTGCGACTTCATCTGTCCTTTACTGCCTATCATATCACATAGTTCCGAGGATGTGTCTAGGTGCATGCATGCATGCGCACGTGTTAAGAATCCAAAAGATTAATCACAGTTTTTTCGATAATTATTAAAGTCAATGACATCTCTTCATTAATAGAACCACTGTTTATTTCCATTTTGTATTCCAAACAATAGATCTTTATCCTTTTTTCGCAGGTGATGGGACTTCAGAGTCCGAAAACGATCAGAAACCTGTAGGAACGAGCTCTAAGGAAAGGCATGAATTTATCAAAGAAGGAAATGGAGACAAAGGCCAAAAGTTTTTGCAAAGTTTAAATGATTTTGCTTCAAAGAACAGTTTCAGGGATGAAATAAGCCCCATGCCATTTGAAAATGCAACTTATGAAGAAGTTGGAATGGATGATTCGTATTTTCCTTTGATGTAAGTTTGTTAACTGATCTTCTCAACTCATAAAATTTTGATGTTTATTACTGCCAAGGTTACTATGCAAGATGTTTGTATCCTAGCCAACTTTAGATGTTGTCAATTGTTCAAGAAATTGGAAGTGGAGCTTCGATTTTTATATCCTTGCAGAACACAAGAATGACACATGCTGGGAAAAATCAGAAATGAGTTGTTTACTATACGAAGCCTACACCTTATATAAATGGAAATGTGACCTAAATTGTAAATGAGCTATGCAAGACAGGAAAAGACAATAAAAGATCTATAAAGAAATAAATAAGAAAATAGAACATCTAAACATCAACTTATTTCAATATCCCCTCAAGCTTGCGCATCAATATAATGTATGCTCAATATGTTCAACTTGGAAACACATCGATCAAGTAGGTCTGTGCTAGACATTTGGTGAAGACATCTGCAAGCTGATCAATGGATGATATATGGAGTAAGTAAGTCCTCTCTAGAACAAATCATGAGTGTAGTGATAATTAATCTCCACATGAATGGTCCACTCATGAAAGATATGGTTGTTTGCAATAAAAATGACAGCCTGGATGTAACACCGCATCTCTATGATCTTGTGATCTTAACACCCAAATCCTTTAGAATAAATCTGACGCACACCATCTCAATTGCACTATCAGACATAGTCCTATTCTCTGAAACTGCATTTGAACAAGCGAGCACGCTCTATATGTTACTACGCCTTTGTAACACGATTGCCTCCCATCGGTTATCCGGTGGCTCATTTAGCTTGCAAAAAAAGCTGTTGTTTTTCAAGAATGGCATTATGTTGAGAATATTATGGTGCATATATACATGTTTGTTGAATCATGGACCACATTCCTGGAATCTATTAATTTGATTTTAATGGAGTTTGGGTTGTCACAACCCAAGGGTGAAAACCATTTTCTTTAAAAAATAAATAAAATTTCTTCCATTAAATGTGCACTATCTTGCAGTAGATTTTGTCGTGTCTATTACTAGTATAATCTGAACAAGAGTACTTTATTATTTGTAGCGAGAATACCTTCCTGAATAGGAGTTCTTTTCCTTGTGCATCCTTGAAATATCTCAAAATGTACATCGCAAAATCAATATGTATTCTCTTGGTGTTTGTGGAAAGGCGTGAAATGAAAAGTTGTATTCCTCGTAGCCCTAGAGCTCTCTTATATAGGAGAAAAGCTCCAAGGGAAAATTACATAAAGTAGACTGAAGAAATAGAAAAATATAAATAAAGACAAAGAGATATAAGTATCTCAACGCTCCCCCTCAACCTGGAGCATATATGTCTATCATGCTCAGCTTGGAACGACGGTGAAAAGACCCCTTGCAAGAGCTTTGGTAAACATGTCTGCAATCTGATGGCCTGAAGCAACATGAGAAGTGGAAATAAGCCCCTTGTGGATCAAATCACGGTGACAGTCTACTTCAATGTGCTTTGTTCTCTCATGGAAGATTGGATTATTAGCTATGAACAAAGCTGCTTGATTATCACATTTGAGGTGCATATGAAGAGGCACCTCAATAGTTTGGTCAGTCGGGACGGACTTAACCCACATCATTTCCGTGCTCCCTTGGGCCATGGCCCTAAATTCTGATTCAACACTGGATCGAGCAACAACTGTCTGTTTCGTACTCTTCCATGAAACCAGCGAGCTACCAACAAACACAGTGAAGCCTGAAGTGGACTTCCTGTCCTTGGGGCACCCAACATAATCGGCATTTGCACATCCAGTAACTGTGAGAGACATATCTCTTCCGAAAAGAAGGCATGCACCTGGAGAAGACTTCAGATATCTCATGATCATGCAAACTGCATCCATGTGAGCATGTCTAGGTTGCTCCATAAACTGGCTAACTCTGCTCACAACAAATGATATATCAGGCATGGTAATAGTAACATATAACAACTTCCCTATTAGCTCTCTGTACCGTCTCTTATCCACCTCCTCAGAGTTGTCATCATTGAGCCTAGCATTAGGATCCATTGGTGTAGTAGCAGGTATGCATCCTGTCATTCCTGTCTCAGATAAAAGATTAGTAACATATTTCCTTTGCGTCATACCCATGCCCTGCTGATTTCGTGCAAACTCCTAGCCAAGGAAGTAACGTAGCTTTCAAGGTTCTTGGTCACAAACTGCCATCCATGGAAATCCTTAGCTGCTTGAATGCCATGTTCATCACTGCCAGTAACAATGATGTCATCAACATAAATCAGAATAACAACGTTTCCTCTCCGAGTCTCTTAACAAAAAGAGAATGATCTGCAGTAGATCTGACAAACCTCTTCTGTTCAATCAACTCTGAGAGCTTCTGAAACCAAGTCTCACACTCTGCTTAAGGCCATATATGGCCTTGTGAAGTCGGCATACCATACTGGACTCCCCCTCAGCAACAAACCTTGGCGGCTGCTGTATGTAAACTTCCTCTTGTAGATCTCCATACATGAATGCATTCTTGACATCTAATTGGAAAAGTGGCCAATCACACACCACTGTAACAATAATAAGAATCCGCAGCGTAGAGCGACACGCAACGGGAGAAAAAGTATCATGGTACTCTACCCCATAGGTTTGGGTGAACCCATGAGCAACCAATCTGGCCTTATATCTGTCCACAGTATCATCAGCTCGGTGTTTCACAGTAAACACCCACTTGCTGCCAACGACAAATGCACTAGGAGGAGCATGTACAACACTCCACATACCACGAGACTGTAATGTCGCCATCTCCTCTTCCATAGCCAGAACCGCATCCCCCCAGTACGAGTGTGGAGCACGACTCTGGATCAAGAGAGTCCTAGTAATATCCAAAAGGTGGCGATGTTTTCGTTCAACTACCCCATTCTGTTGGGACATATATACACAAGATATCTGATGCACAAAACCATAGGTTTCAAGGAATTGAGAGAGTTGAGTACTGTAAATTCTAGTGCATTATCTAAACGAATATATTTGACCTTTGCAGAAAAACATTCCTTATTTCATTAATAAAATACTAAATATCATGACCAGCATTAAAACTTGTTCTTAAGAAGAAAGACTCAAGACAATCTAGAGAACTCATCAACAACAACAAGGTAAAACCTATGCCTCCGATGGTCCGGGACACGACTTGGACCCCAAATATCAAAATGAATTAATTCAAATAGACTATGCCTACTTCGACCCTGATAACTCTTGAATGTTGACCGATGATGCTTCCCAAGCTGGCAGGCCTTACACTGAAGAGTAGTGCGAGGATAAATCTGTGGAAGAATATGACAACTTTTGCAGAGGAAAATGACCAAATCTCAGGTGCCATACATAGGGAGAAACAGATCCAGTGCTAAGAGAAGAAGCACCAGCATATGGAGATTGCACCAGTCTGTAGAGTCCTCCTTGCTCATGGCCAGATCCAATCACCCTGCCCGTAAGAATGTCCTGAAACACTAAAGCAAATGGGTCAAATATGGCACGACAATGTAAATCCTTGGTGATTTGACTAATGTGCAGTAAATTCATAGAAAATTCAGGAGCATAGAGAACATTCTGGAGTCACATTGCAAGGGTTAACTACACCTCCCCCTGACCAGTGATGGGAGAGTGTGTCCCATTAGCTATGACTACTGATCTTCCTGATTGGGTCCGACTGTAGATGCTAAACTACCCTCTATCACCACAAAGATGAAGAGATGCTTCTCAATCCATAATCCACTCTGACAAATCTGCCTGTAACAGTTGGTAAGAGCATATGTTATACCTGATGTGGACGCTGATGCTGTGGCGACTACCTCTGATGATCCTGAAGGAGAACTGGATGACCTCGGAGCATGCATGATCTCCCTGAGCAGCACAACAAGTTCATCAAATCGCTGATCAGATGCAGGCGAAGAACTCCCAGCCTGCTGTGTCTGCTCAACAACCCGTGCTGAAGCAGGAAAAACCATGCTTGGAATGGCATGTTTCCTCAGAGTGACCTGCCCGCTGGCAGTAGGAGCATGGCTGGCGAGGTCGACTACCTCCTACCCTGCCACGGGTACCCCGACCACAGTATTGTGTAGAGCTTCCCCTGCTACGAGAAGCAGCCATAGCTGAAGAAGTCTATGACTGTTGAGCACTGCCAGAGGATATAGAGAGCCTGCTCAATCTGCGATATGCCTCCTCCATTGGATGTATGTTGGCATCAGTAAGAATCTGTGCTCGAGTAGCATCGTACTCAAGGTCGAGGGCTGCTAGAAAACCCCCGGTCATCACTGGTCTCTGTACGCCTTAAGCTGCTATGGTATGGTAGTCAAGGGAATGGAGCCATGAAGCTTCTCAAACATACCCATTAGAGAATTATAAAGGGTATGGAGAGGACGACCATTCTGCTTTGACGTGAAGATATCGTGCTAAAGTTGTAATATCTTTGATTCATCTTTTCGCCGGAGAGTAAGTAGCGACGAGGATGTCCCACATAACCTTTGCAGTAGGCTGACTCAGTATGTCATTGGCTATCTCCATAGACACAGTCCTAGATAGCCACACACGCGCATATGCGTCATTTGCCTCCCACGAGGCATTAACCCCAGTCTTGTCGCTCGATTCATCCTATGTGAGAATGTGCTTCTTACCATTACACTGCATCAGACTCATCAACTGCATGGCCCACAGTTCATAATTTGTTCCATCCATCTTAACGATGGGTGCTGGACCTTTGAAGGCATCCATGGATGAAACATCTGCTTTGCTGTCAGCAAGGTTTGAAATCTCGATTTCAATTTCATTTCGGTCCCCTCCAAAACCGAAATTTCGGTGAAATTTCGAGAAATTTCGACAGTTTCGGTGGAAATGTCGAAACTCAAAAAGCCAATTTTCGACTATTTTTTCATAAATTAAGATCTTCCAATTTATTACAACAATAAATAACTTACAAATTCCCACTTATATCACACATATTTCTCATATATACCCCTTATATCACACATATCGGTCATATCAGTCATATCAGCCAAATCGATGTTAATGTTGATTCTTGGGCTGATACATACTAGAAATTGATATCATCCAATCCAAGATCTTAAAACAACAATAGCTTACAAATGCACACTTATATCACATACATCTCTCATACTCATATGGCACCATATCTGTCGTACCGGACATATGAGTTGACTGATAGATATTGGAAATGGAAATCAAAATAACTAAGTTAACAACACTTAGAAGACATTTTTTGTTCATAAAAATAGACGAGGATTTTTTATTCTAAAATGTAGATAATGATTAATTAAACAATGTTTTATTCATAGAAATAATTGTGACAGACAAAGTTCGAATGAATTACATAATTAATTACAAATTTACAATAAAGATGCATCTATTTAAGAAGATAAATGACAAACGAATGAAACGAACAAGCTATATCAGATATATATAAGCTATGGAGTTGTTTCATCTCCATTGCTTAAACCAAAAGGGGAGGAAGCTCCCCAAGTTGAATATCGACGTATGTACCCTCTTGTCGCACCATACCCTACCAGACAGGGGTCTATCTGAAACCCATGAATTTCAACTGAAATGGATCGATATGTCAAAATATCACCGAAATTTCGATCGAAATCCAGGAAATTTTGTACTGAAACCCATGAATTTCAGCCGAAATGGGTCGATATATCGAAATATCATCGAAATTCGATCAAAATCTGGGAAATCGACATATATAGGAGTTTCGATACCCATGACCTCTCGAAACTGAAGTTTCACGAAATCTAAATCCTTGGTTGTCAGACATGATGAGAACAATATCCAAGATTGGGTCTGCAAACTATACCACATGCGTCTACACTGACATATGAGGAGATGGTTGTGGGTGTAGACTCATACCACAACTTCTCTCATACTTAGAAGTCTTTGTTCGTGTTCGGTAGCTAGTGTGATTTTAGATAATCAAATCACACCCTTAGATCCCCAGACACGGAGCTAACATGGATTCTGCAAGAGGCGATACAACCTCCAGGAGTTGATGCAGCGGCTGTATGGGTGCTGCCCTGCGACAGGATCGGACTGGACCACCGAGAGACTCGGCGGGACGGTGACCTAGGTCATCGGTTCGGGCGACTTGCCATACGGGGAAGATCGTCGACAGCACTGGAGAAGGCTGACGATGGTGCCGGCGACACGTGGAGGGAAGAAGATCGGTGCTGCGACGCGCGGAGAGAGGGAGGCCGACGTGCACGAAGGGAAAAAGATCGACAATGACTAGGGTTTTGGTGGGGTATGGTTCTAGGGCACATGCTCTGGTCTAGGACCGTCGCTCTGATACCATGTGGAAAGATGTGAAATGAAAAGTTGTATCCTTGTAGCCCTAGAGCTCTCTTATATAGGAGAAAAGATCGAAGGAAAAAATACATAAAGTAGACTGAAGAAATAGAAAAATACAAATAAAGACAAAGAGATATAAGTATCTCAACAGTGTTGAGGGTGGCTCGCTCATTTTCGCTCAAACCTTACAGACACGTGCTTTGTGGTGTTTACGATTTTGTTGGAGGCTTTGCCTATGGTTGGAGGGTCGTTGGAGGGCCTCAATCACTAGACATGGGTAGGTGGGCACTTCACGGTGAGAAAGGTCTACGGTGCATTCTATGCTGCTAAAGTTTTCGATCCGGGATTGTGTAGACAGAGTAGAAGCAAATTTGGAAGTGGAAGGTGTCGTTATTGGTTCAATTCTTCATTTGGTTGTTGAGGAGGGACCAAATGTTGACTGGTGAGCATAAGGCCAGCTTTTGCTTGGGGCACAAATGTGACATGTCGGCGATGCTCTTGGGTGGTGGAGGATTCAAACATCTACATCCCTTCCAAGTATCACAGTATCTAACAAAGACATACTTGGTGATCCTGCTAACAAACTTGTCCTGACCATACCCCAAGATGTGGATAAAGACGATAGATCTAAAAGCACATGGAAAAACAATTAGTGGATTTAAGAAAGAGAATGGAATAAAGGGTATGTTCTTAAAGTACAAAAGAGGGTATGCTGTTAATATGATAACATGCAGTCATATCTAGATCTCCCCAATAAGTCCTTGGAGCATTACTTAGCAGATGAGTATGCGAGTAACATTAAGAATACGACCGTGTTTGCTTGCAATTGCTTTATTTTGATGAGATATATATGAATTAGGTGTTTCATTGATGGTATCAAAGTTCTAAAAGGAAAATGCGTAGTAGTGATGTCAAAGACACTCTGCATGCTCACCTAGGCAACCTAACGAGGAGAAGCCCTAATGTCTTGCCTCCCTCCAGGAAAGGCATTTTGCCTCAGGTGCCACCTAGGAGAGCACCTAGGTTGCTCAACGCCTTGCTTTTCTCATATGGGTGCTGATGCAATTATCCCCAAATTTACAAGGTGAATCGAATTGAAGAAAATTGCATTGAGGATTTTTCAAATTAGGGTTTCTCGTCTCTAATTAGTTATTTTAATTAGTTTACGCATTTTATTTAAATAAATTGAGATTGTAATCTCAACGTTTTTGGTAGATAAAATTAGCTAAGAGTTAATTAGAATAGGTTAGAGTCAATTAGGATCAATTAGGATTTTATTTTGAATTTGGTTTTCTTTCTATTTTTGTAATTCCACCCCTCCTATATAAAGGGGATGGTAGGCATTTGTTTAAGTAGTTAGTTTAGATTATATGAAAAATTGAGGTTATCTCTCCAGTCTCTCTCTCAACGCGATCGTCGCAATTCATTTCCAAAACCCCACGCAACCGGCATGTTCTCCTCTTTCTTCCTCTCCTCTCTTTTCTTCCACCAAATTATTATTTTCCACCATTTGGATTTTTCTGTCTGCATCATTTGGTATCAGAGCATGACAACCGAAACGTTCTTACGATTCGACGATCCTGTCAAGTATTAGCGCTTGAAGTTCAATCTGAGTCGTCTCTCCCATGGCTCACATGCTCGTTCACGTCAACAAAAGCTCAAGCAACGCCTTATATCAAGCATCAAAGCATAAGAGTGGTTGGACAAGCTAATCAAGGAAGAATCATTCGCTAACGGTAAAAATCAGATCATCGTTTCCTCGATACAACGCGATCTCATTCGAGAAAGCGAAGGTATATTCATAAATATGAAGATTTCATTACAACTCCTGTACAAAAAGACAAGGAAGACTTGGGACCAATCTTCGACAAAGATCCTACGATGGAAGAGAGTATGAAATCATCGATTTTTTAGTAGAAGTTGCTGTCCAGGAATAAAAAAATGAAGAAAAAAGCCTTTCTACGATGAAAGCTTGAGGGATGAAGAACACGAAGTTCTTGATTTGTTCTTCTCCATAGTTATTATCCAAGAGGCTCCTGCTCCACCCCTATCCTCGCCACTTGTCGCTGTTGCATCACCATCATCACTGTCGGTGCAAAATAGACCCCTGGCTGTCCCGACTCAGCAATCCTTGGTCGCAACACCCCTACCGACCCCCTGCACTCCCGAAGTTGCCCCTCCAGCCACTGTTCCAGCTCCACTCCCACACGAGATTCGGGCCCACAGTCATTGCAGCCTCTGCCTTTGGGAGTTCCTCCAGTGTCTCCCTTGTCGCCATCACACATGCTTCAAGTGCGGTCGTCATCACCATCAAGGGAGGTGTTTGTGTGGTTGTCGTTGTGTCTGGAGTGGGAAACACCCCTACCACAGCCGTTGTAGCCGTTGATTGAAGCCCTCCCACCGATCTCGCCATCGCTGCCTTACACGCTACTTGCGCCGCCAACCACTCCCATTCCAATGCCGTCGTCGCTACTATTTGAAAAAGAGGGAAACCCTAGCAGTGAGTATTGAGGGTTTCTCTCTAAAGGGATTCGAATCCCTCAACTATATGGATATGGGGTTGAAATGGGAATTTTACAAAAAAATACCTCCACCCAAAACCTTTTGTCTAAAGGTTAAAGTGGGAGGTAACTTAAGAAGAGATCCTTTAAGTGAAGGGGTAGAACTTTTGTGGCCATACCCCTCGGTAGAAAGAAAATATAAACATAACATGGAAAAGGAGCAAAATTGGGGATACATGCTCAACCAATCCAGATGGAACGGATTGAAGATCGAGCAATTCGTCAGGAGACGATTTTTTCAAGTGGGAGAGAATTGATGCAATTATTCCCAAATTGATAGGGCGAATCGAATTGAAGAAAATTGCATATTTGGGGGTTTTTCAATTAGGATTTCTCATCTCTAATTATTTATTTTAATTAGTTTGCGTATTTTATTTAAATAAATTGAGATTGTAATCTCAACATTTTTGGCATATAAAATTAGTTAAGAGTCAATTAGAATCGGTTAGAGTCAATTAGTATCAATTAGAATTTTATTTTGAATTTGATTCACTTTCTATTTTTGTAATTCCACTCCTCCTATATAAAGGTGATGGTAGGTATTTATTTAAGTAGTTAGTTCAGATTATATGAAAAATTGAGATTATTTCTCTGTCTCTCTCTCTCTCAGCACGATCTGCGCAATTCATTTCCAAAACCCCATGCAACTGGCGTGTTACCCTCTTTTTTCCTATCCTATTTAATTTCTTCCACCAAATTATTATTGTCCACTGTCTGGATTTTTCCATCTGTATCAGAGCATGGCAACTAAATCGTTCGTACTATTCGATGATCCTGTTGCATATTGGCGACTGCAATTCAATCGGAGTTGTATCTCTCATTGCTCGCATTCACGCTCACGTTCGAGGAAGTTCAAGTAACGCCTTATATCAAGCATCAAAGCAGAAGAGTGGGTGGACACGTTAATCGAGGAATAATCTTACGTCAATAATAAAAATCAGATCACTGCAGTTGCTGCAACCCGATTTTGAGCAAGGAAATGAAAGTACATTCACTTCAGAAGAAGTTTTTATATTACAAATAATGTACAAACACTAGTCCAATATTCGACGAGGATCCTGCAAAGAAAGAACTTGAGATCATCCTGTAGACTAACTCGACGATGCCGAGATTCCCGATGGGGGTCCTCTCACCTCCACCATCGCTTTCCCTATGTACATGTGTGCTAAGATAACAAGAACCCTCGTTCCCAGCGTCGGCCATAGCCTTCATTCTTAGGTTGTCGCCATATCTGCGACCGTTGTGTACTGTTGCCCAGTTCCTTCCCAGGTGGGCACCGCTGCTGGAGAAATTGGAACCCTAAACCTAGGGTCCGGTGCCGCCAAAGGCGTTGGAGGGAGGGAGTCGGGAGGGCATGGGCTCTTGATGTCTCTACCACATGCAATCAATCCCATAAAATTAGGGATTTGGAGTGGTTTTCGAAAAATTTCAGAGGTGTCTCTCTACCCAAAATCTTTTATCTAAAGGTCAAAGTTAGAGAGAAATTAAGAAGAATTTCTTTATCTGAAGGGGTATAAAATTTGCATCTTCGCCCCCCAGAGCGAGAATATTTAAAGAAGAGTGTTGAGGAAAAGAATATGTGGTTGCGATGTTGTCCAATTAGGATTAAGAATGTGTGATTCACCTATAAAAGGATCCTATGGTCTAGTTCATTGCCCACATCTCCTCCCATCCTAAACTTGTGCCATTCATTTTCTATGGGTTCTACGAAGGCTGCGATGCTCGAGATGAAGCTGTCCTGTCAATTTTTTTAGCACCACATCAGGGGAGCGACTATCGCGTGTGCGTCGCCATCTGTGCCATATGTTCTTCAAGCATGAACTTGATGGCTCCAACCACCGCACCAAGGCCATATGGATTCCATCGTTTTCTCCACATATGTTCTATCAACTGGAGATCGAGAACGTTGGAACTAAATCATCAAGTCTCATGCCGAAAGATCAAACAATTCGTCAGGAGACGAATTTTCAAGCAGGGGAGAATTGATGCAATTATTCCCAAATTGACAGGGCGAAGCAGATTGAAGAAAGTTGCAGATTTGGGGATTTTTCAAAACTAGGGATTCCTGTCCTTAATTAGTTATTTTAAATTAGTTGCTTATTTTGTTTAAATAAATTGAGATTGTAATCTCAATGTTTTGGTAGATAAAAACAGTTAGAGTCTAATTTTAGTAAATTAGTTAGAGTTTAATTAGAGTCAGGATAAATTAGGGTTTGAATTTGATTCTGTTTTTAATTTTGTAATCCTACCCTCCTTATATAAAGGGGATGATAGTCTATTGTATGGGACCGTACAGTTCGGATTATATGAAAATTGAGTTTATCTATCTTCGTCTCTCTCTCTCTCTCTCTCTCTCTGAGAGATCTTCCCTTTTATCTCCAAAACCCCGCGCAACCGGCACGTTCTCCTCTTTCTTCTTCTCCTCTCTAAATTTCTTCCACCAAAGATTTTTTTACCGTTGGATGTTTTCCATCTACCTCAGGTGGTTAGGCGAGCTCCTTGTGTTTCAGGTGTTTTAGACCCCCTAACACCTTAGAGCGCTTTATGGTTTATAAACTCAATACACGACCTGAGTGTAAAATTTTAAAGGAAACAGAAAGTAGATTTCTTATTTTCTTTGATAAAGAACTACATCATATTTCTCATTTCAGACATAGCTTTCATTCCAAAGATCAGAAATATGGGAAAGCAATCAGTATATAACTTATGGTGATAAACGGTGAAGCTTCTGGCACCCACCTATACGGTGGAGGCTCCTTTTTATTTCAAAAAAAAGATTATGTTCATGATGATCGGGACCATAACTAGAACCCCATACATCTAAATGAAGGAGCTCACATAGACTATTCATGCTTTGAGAAGTTTCTGAGATGATGCTCCCCGACTGGACAAGGCATGCTCAATATAGAAACACTACATCAGGCGATAGACATACTTCTCTTTACAACCACATCCATCACGCCCTTTTTCCAGAAACAAAATAGATATGGGTTAAAGACAAATTTGCAATAAGATGCTTGTTAATCTGGATATGATAATAAGATTATGTAAAATAAGGGGCTAAAAGAACTTGTAGTTTGAATCGGGGGAGAGTTGTATCTCCCAGTTACCAATAATAAGTGAGTGATGTCCATCAATAAGCCCGAATGACACCAAGTAAAACTTTATGCATCCCCACAAATAATGCAGGAGACACCTTAATCAACCAAGCAATCCAGCTCGTCATTAAACCTCAACCGATGCAAAGGAATCATTGTATAGATGTCATATTGTATAGATGATGACATCTCTCCAAAGGATAGCATAGTGAGGTTGCGGATCCTAGAGATCAACTCATTGTACTTGCACAAGAGACATAGGAATTTAAACCGTAGTCCTCGGTAGTGGCCTGGTGACAGATCGGAATGCTTATGCCTTTGCCAACAAGTGTCCTCAACATGTCTCGACTTGCCAAAGTATGCGCTTTGCTTTGTGGACCCACTTTCACCAATCATAAATTTCACCACATATGTGACTATGAAAACAACTGTACTAGATATAGTAGTATCTATGGGAAGGAGAGCATCTGTCTGGGAGCAACCTCATACGAAGGTTAAAGCATGTGAGAAAATGTCTCGACCACTGCTGGCGTTTGCCCGGTCACTGCTGGCGTTTGGGAAGAGGCGAGGATGTCTTGGATCAACACTTCGGACTTGGTCGGTTTTTGGGACTCTTTGCGCTCGAACAAGGACAGGGACCGCCGGGACTTCTTGGGCCTTTTTGCTTGCATTTGGGCGATTTGGCTGGGGCGTAACGCGACAATTTTCAGGGGCCAGTGGTTTTACAAGGAGAATGTTTTGGCTCACGCGGCTCATTTAACTTGCGACTGGTCGTCGGTGTAATTCGCGCCTTCTTGAGTGGGATCTTCTCGATCCGGTCTCTGTTCCTTCTCTCTCTACTCCTATACTTCTCTTTTTGTTTACCGCTTTTTATTAATAAAGTTTTTGGGGCGAGCACCACGCCGTGTCTCCCTCGAATCGTTAGATTTCAAAAAAAAATGTCTCGACCACAATATGCTTCATAATCTAGATTCGAGAGGAATGCATGCATATATGAGCATCGTTGTAAAGCCTCTCAATGGGTCTCCTCATCGTAGAATAGTATTTCAAAAGATGATGCCCATTTCATCTCACATGGACTATGACGATTTGGAGATGCGAAATCCTCCGTGTACTTCTGAGACTCACATATCCCTTTGCAATGGTATAATGGTACCTCATTTGCTATTACATCAGCAACAATAGATTGAAACCATGACATGATAAGTGTGTTATCATGCCTAAAGAATACATATATGTTCTCCAGAGATCTTTATCTAGAATATGCTTCTGATTGTGTGCAACAAATACATCAAAGATGCTTTGCACCCACAAGTCATAGTTCATAAAAGGGGTTCTTCATCTCCCACATGGTGGTTTGTGGCTGGCCACGTAACTGCATTGAATCTCCTAAAAAAACCTAACTGCATCGAATCTTTGAGACAAATGACATAGATCTCTTTATGTGCTATCTAAGTGTATTTGCAAGTTATCTAATGTTATAAGAACCTGAATGAAATCCAATTCCAATATCTATAAGTCAGGAATCAACATTAACATCGATATGCTTGATATGATCGATATGGGCGATATATGGGTTATAAATGGCTGATATGTGTGATATAAGTGTGTATTTGTAGGTTATTTGTTGTTTTATCATCGTGGATGGTCTCAATTTCTGAAAAGGACAAAAAAGGATTTTTTAAGCCGTTTCCGATATTTCCACTAATATCGTCGATATATCCCTGATATACCCCGATATATCCTTTGCTGGGAAGACCGATACGATATCGATATGGCCTTCCTTGGAAGTCATGACATAGGAGAAGTGTCACTGGATAAAAAAATTGACGCATTAGTCAAGAATAATAGAACATTCAACCCTACCTGATCGTGCCTTAAATTAAGGTAAAAATGCATTAGGGTTAAGCGTCGCGCATCGAGGTGTTAGGCAATGCCGGAAGAGGCAAACCTAGGGCACTCTAGGCACACGAGGATGCTTGGAGGTGCCTTTTGCTAGGTGTGTGAGAGAGGAGGTCAATGGAGTGGTGGTACTACATGGGGTCGGCATGGGGCATGTTGAGGGGTGCAGTGGTGATAAAAGCCAATGGTGAATCTTGGATGGTTATGACTCTAGTGAAAGGAGGATGCTTATTTGGCTAGGAATTGGAGTAGGACCATTGTTCTGATATCATATGTTGGTAAAAGCAAATGATTTGTTTATTATGGGAGTTCTATTCCTCCTTATATGAGAGGAGGAAAGGTGGCCTAATTATACAAGAGCGATGTGGGATAAAAAAGATAATGAAAGGGTATGTTGCATAAATAAGAAGAAGTTCAACATTCGACTGCTTCTCCCTTACAATTTGTTGTTATCATATTTCTCGTAAAAATAATGATAAAGATGTATAAGATAGACCCTAAGAGTCCGACCTCCTGAAATCCTGCGCAATGCAAGATCTTTACAATAGACAACCATTTGCAAGCATGCAATGAGTATAACTGATATGTTTATGCTAATCTGCATTATTGTTGTTTCTCATTATCATCGGACTGATGCTTTCTTATATTTCATGAAATGCAGAAACCTTTTTTCGGCTATAAATATCGGTGTTTATTTATTTGAAATAGCAAGCCCTGTTAGAGATGCAAATTTTGAACAGCTGTCCCTCCCTTTACTATATGGAGCGAAGGTTAACCAATTAATACTTGATGGAGAATGGTGGAGGCTAGTAACACCGATGTTTCTGGTATACGATCAAAAACTTGGTTCGTTCTTTTAGCTTTAGCTTCTACTAAACCTATTGAGACCCATGAGCTTTCTTGAGCTATTTTCTTAATGAATATAATATTGTGTTTCTGTATTTAAAATCTCCATCTGTGCTACGATCTTTACTACCAAGGGTGGCACCTTGCGTTAATAGAAATGTCACCGAATCCAGAGTAATTACTGATTCATAATGGTTTTGTTAGAAATCATTGCAATCGCTTCTCTGCATGATATCACTTAGACAATGGCATCATTTTGAACACGTCTTTGTTATACATATTTTTTATTTTAAAAACAAGAAAAATCTGTTTTGCTCTATATTTTTTAAATGATATCAGCTTGAAACTTTTAAGTTGATCCACTTCTATGCTATTATCCTGGATTGAGGACATTTATGCAACAACCTAAATATAGTTCCCCATTGAAATGATGAAATGAGACAAATATTTGATATTTAGGAATACCATAGGATACCATTTTTTAGGTAATGGTTAGCAACCAAATTGGTGCACACCCAACTTATATGTAAGTACTTACGTACGTACCTACATATATAAATACGTATGTATTATGTATCTACGTACGTAGTACGTACATGCCAGTGGCAGACACATGATTTTATGGTAGGATGAGCACCGACGCCACATTATTGAATATATGTTGAATTTCACACTATTTTATTATCAAGAAAATATCATTTTAGCTAAAAGTCTCATAATTCAATAAATACAACAACAACAACAAAGCCTTTTCCCACAAAAGTAGGGTCGGCTACACGGATTCTTCGCCTCCATTCAGATCTATCTTGGGTCAATCTCGGGCTCATATCCAAAAAACTAAGATCCCTTCGTATAGTCTCTTTCCAACACTTCTTGGGCCGTCCTCGCCCTCTCTTAGCCAGCTCAACATCCCAACACTCGCATCTCCTAACCGGTGCATCCGCTGATCTTCTTTGCAAATGACCAAACCATCTTAAGCGGTTTTCTCGCATCTTATCCTCAGTCGGAGCTACACCAACTTTCTTTCTGATTGCATCATTCTGAATCCGATCTTTACGTGTGTGTGTCCACACATCCACCTTAGAATTTTCATTTCTGCTACATCCATTCTCTGCGCATGTCTATGGTTCATAATTCAATTAATATCTATAATAAATATGTAATAGGATTTTCACACGATGGCCTATGTATTGTCCAATTACACTAGAATCCATGTAATCTTCGTAATTGTGAAACGACCTCTATAATTTTACTATATTAACACGTGTCTCCTTGGCCAAGGGTTACGGTGTATAAGTTAGTAAAATTATAGATGTTGTATTGCAAGGGTTATGGTGTAATTATGAAGACTACAAAGGTTATGGTATAATTTGATAAGATCTTAGGGGTTATGATGTAAAAACAATGTACAATTAATCAATAAAACAATAAACATAATTCTTATATGCATTTAGTTTGTTTTCCATATTTTAAAGGCAATTAATAATATTTTCATTATCCATGAAATCAAATGTATCCCTTCCGATATTGTGAGTAAAGTATCATTCTTTCAATCAATATGCTAAAAAAGTTCCATGCAATTATATATCTATAAAACAAAATGAAAATGAAACTCTAATTGAGAATTGCACGACATAATAACACAAATGAAACTTGCAACATTTAGTTGTATTTGATGTTTGATAGATCTGAAAAATGTAATATTGAAAATCACCATGTACACTTACGAAAAAATTGAGGTGAAATTAAGATATTTGGTGTTAAGGGTGAGCAGATTAAGAACCAGGGAAGCGAGGCGACTAAATTAAAAAGAGAATTAATTATCACAAATGATTAGTCAAGAAGATTTATTCGTGAGGGTTAATGGGGAACATTTAAGTAGGGGATTGGGGCTAATTTGATGAGCATTTATAAGGCGTAGAATTGATGGATGGGTGATGGTATGGTTGAAAGGTGATAATTGGAGGCTGGGGGTGTTGTATCCGGTTGCCGTGCTATGGGCGGTGTGGCGGGGGAGAAATGATCTCTTGTTCTCGGGCCAAGGTTCTACAAGGAGAATGTGGTAGCTTTTGCGAAAATTCTGGTGAGGGATTGGGCGTTGTAAAGTTGTTGTAGTGTGGATGTTGGTGTTTCACTTTTTGTTGTCTTCTCTGTTCGCTACTTTTATTGAATAAGATTTTTGGGGAGTGCACCATCGAGTGTATCCCCCTTGTTTCTGGATTTCAAAAAAAATGGAGGCTGGGGGATTAAAGGGTGAGAGATTAATTCGAAGAGGATCAATAAAGTGGGAATTAACAGGCAATTGGAGGATATTTAATTCATCGAAAGGAGGGGTCATGCTCTTCATTTAGTATAGGCTATTAGTAGTTTACTAGGATGCATACCCGCGCTTCGCGGCGTGCGTATTTTTTCAAGATAATGTATAAGAACATATTGGGATCATAATATGTGAAGTATGAACATATTGCGAAGAAATTCTAATGATCCGTTATGCTTTCCAAATAGCATGTTTTTTTTCTTGACTTAAAGATAATGTTATATACAATAAATAGTAGAAATCTAATTAAAATAGGGGCAATAAAAGAATAAAAGTTCAAATTGAGAAGGGGAGGAGGGGGTTTTGGTAGGAAAAGTGCATCTGTTTTTTTATTAGTGTTAGTCACATCATAGTTGATATTTATTAGATTTATAATATCTTATGTTTAAAAAAACAAACTTTGTTGTATTTTCCAAATTCTCTTACATATATCATACATATTAGTGAAAATTTTTATTTTTCATCTTATATTTAGATTTGCAATATATATATATATATATATTGGGAAAAATGGGGCTGCCCCCACCCCATTTTTTGCATTTTTTTATTTTTTTGGAAAAAATATCACCATGTATATTCATCCCTATATCCCTCGTATATGTCATTCGAATTTCGTCGGAAACAGAAACTCCTACGGCCTCCATCCGGGCGTCATTTTTTTAATGGTCGCAGGATTTTTTAAATCGACCCTGTCTGGATGGAGGCCATAGGAGTCTCTGTTTCTGACGAAATTCGAATGGCATATAGGAGGGATATAGGGATGAATATACATAGCGATATTTTTCAAATAAAAAAATAAAAAAATTTGATGAAAAATGGGGCGGGGCAGCCATGTTGGCTGCCCCCTGGGGTGCAGCCCCATTTTTCCCATATATATTACGATCATGTATTAGACACATATATATTCAGATAACAGATTCTATACATCCCACTGTTTAAATTTATTTATTTAAAATCTATGAAATTTTAATTCCTTTTAAAAAGTTTTTTTGAATTTTTATTTCATTTTATGTGTTTTATTTTTTATGTTTTTTTAGTTTAACTATACGTATAAATTATTTATATTTTATATATTTTTATCCATTTTACATCTAATATTTTTTTATTTTATTTAATTTTTATTCTATTTTTATGTTATATTTGTTTATTAAGTTCTAATTTTGAAAAAAGTTTTAAAACTCAAAAGTATATGAATGTAACATCTAACAATTGTTATTATAATTATCAAAATACTCAAAAATTATGAAAGAAAATTATTTTTACACCTTAATAAATTTTTAATATTTTAGTAATTTTTATTTTGAAAAATATTTGGTTTTTTATTTCTAAAAATAACAAAATAAAATGATAAGTTAAACAAAATGAGGACTTGAAGTAAATAGAACCTTAAAACAACAGATAAAATTTGAGGAAATAAAGAAGTTATATAACATAAAAGAAGAAATAATGAAAGACTTGGAATAATTGGTTGGAACAAATCTATTTAAACTCGTGTATTTACGAAAAAATCCATAAATTTAAACTATTTATTAAACTTTTAAATATTTAATACTTAAATATCGAATGTTATAAAATAAACAAATTATGTATTACAGATAATTCAAGACTCATTATAATATTAATCAAGAGTTAATAAGATGTTATAAAGAATAATATTCATGCAATAAAATATTCAAAGTTAGTTTATTCTGAAGAATTCATTTGATATAAAAAATCTACTACTTAAATATTATTACATTCAATAATAATTCTAAAGAAATTTTATTTTTTTCCAAAATAGTAGATTTAAAAGTAAAATATTACTTTTAAACATTTTTTTAATGTATTTCAAATTTTTATAAAAGATATGAATAATATATACTTTGGTCTTTATTTAGTTAATATTGATATATTTTTAAATTTAGAAAGAGGTAATTTTTTAGATATAAAAGGTGAATTGACGGAGCGGGAGAAAGGGAGGGAGTGAGAGAATATATATAGAGAGAGTGAGTGGGAGAGAGAGAATACGAAGAGAGAGAGAGAAATAAAAGAGGCATGAGTGAGGGGGATTGAATACAAGGAGAGAGAGTGAAAAGAGAAAGAGGGAAGTGGACGTGTTTGGATGGAGAGAGGAGAGAGAGTAAAGGGAAAGGAGGAGAGGGAGAGGGAAAGGGAAAGAGGAAAGATAAGGAAGTGACACGTGTCAGCAGAAGGGAGAGACCGTTGGAAAACCCACTATTAGTATTAGTTATAGGTTGATATATTCTTAAATTTAGAGAGAGGTAATTTTTTAGATATAAAAGTGAATTGATGGAGGGGGAGGAAGGAAGGGAGTGAGAGAATATATAGAGAGAGTGAGTGGGGAGAGAGAGAATACGAAGAGAGAGAGAAATAAAAGAGGCATGAGTGAGGGGGAGAGAATATGCGGAGAGAGAGTGAAGAGAAAAAGGGAAGTGGACGTGTCTGGATGGAGAGAGGAGAGAGAGTAACGAAGGGAAAGGAGGAGAGATCGTGGGAAAATCCACTATTAGTAGTAGTTATAGATGATATTTGATGTAGTAGGATAAATGAGATTTTGAAAAGGGAGAGGGGCACATGCCCAGCCTCATGGAACTGTGGGTCCGCCACTGGTACATATATACATACCTACATTTATACTTATTTATATATGTACATACATACGTGATATGTACATACATACGTACATACGTACATACATAGGTACATGCATATATACGAACCTACATACATATATTTGTATGCACTTACATGCGTACATACCTATGTGCCTATGTACATATGTATATATGTACGTATGTACATATCTACATACATACATATGTACATACCTACGTAAGGATGCACAATTGCTCATGGATCGGATTGGATTTTACCTTAATCCATGTCTAATCCAACCTTAATGGATTATAAATTTTCTTAGTCCAATCTGTCAAATATTCAAATCCAAACCAATCCAGTCCATCTGATTACTACAGATTAGATTGGATTTTTAATATTTATATGTTCTTTCCCTCATGGTCCATCCTCATGTTAGTAACACTTAACATTTGGATTAAATTTTTGACGTTGAATTGATGTAAAAAAGTGTTTAATGCAATGGATTTAGCCTAATTAATAATTCAACTGCAATAGAACCCACTTAATGGTCCAGTGGTAGTACAGTGTGTCTACCACACAAAAGACCAGGGTTCAAATCCCACTTTTGCAGGGGTTGCTTAGGTAGTCGACGACCAGCGTAAAAAATAGTCGAATCTTTCAACATGGATTTGAGCAAGAATCCATGTAGCCGACCCTACTTATAGTGGGAGAAGGCTTAGCACTTTTTAATAATTCAACTGCAATAATTATAAAAACTTGATAGAAGGAATATATAATGTTTTGTATTATTGGCTTTCAATCGAAAAGAATGTAATGAAGTCAGTAGAAATGGGGAATAATTTGACCTAGAAGGCAACAATACCAACATCTGACATATGCTTTGCATTTTGTGTCTGAAAAATGAGACGGGAAGAGGGTTGTATCCCGCATCTCGGAATAGCAAATGAACCAGTGAAGATGGCCCATGAGTTGAGATTGGAGCATAGGTAATTAATCTAAGATGAAGTAAACCATTCACTACATTATTACTTATGAATTCATTACATTATTACTTGAAATCTGCTCCGAAATTTTCTGAGTGGATCAAAAGGCTCAAACACCAAAGCCTCTTTCACATAAAGCAATATTGATGTATAGTTTTAACAAAATGCGTGTCATCTTTGATGGATAAGCCTTCTTAGAATAATAGTTGTTTGGATGATTATAAGGGTTGGAATGATAGAGGTGTTGTAATGTCACAATGTTTGTGTTACATTGATTTTTTAAGAAAAAAATAGTGCGACATCGAGGAGAGGCTCATGCGTAAACTTCTGTGATCGCATTATCAAAAAATAATTACAAAGACACTATGTTCTTAGGCTTTTTGCATGAGCAATTACACTCTTCATATACATTCTTTCTCCCCGGAATATAGACCATAAAATAGTCGCTACCCAAACCTTGGTGGGGTTGCTCCCATATCCCATTATGTCAAGCGATTCCTAGAAACCATCTCAACAACGGAAGCGGCCCACACCTCCCCAGCAAAGTGCCAAACAACGAAAAGGTGCTCAACATTCTCCTCTTCTGGCAAACAATGCTGACATGTGTTGCCACTCCCAGGAAAGAACCTAGCTCTTCACTCACTAGTCATAAGTCAATCCCTTCTCATCATCCAAATGAAAATTCGGATAGGCAGTGGAATCTTCTACATTCGCATGTCTCCGAACTGGTCTGAGGCACACCCGCATGATCAAATACAATCGTTAAGTAGAAGGCCTTGTTACATTGATTATGTTTATGATAAATATGATTTTAACTCTCTTTTTGAAGGTGGTTGGTTAGAATTTAACAAATAAAACACATGATCCATGCAACTAATGCCCACCCAAGAATGCATGTAGAGTTGTGGTAACCCAAGATCGAAAAGGAGGGAGGAGGTGTACATCCTGGGTTGCTAGTTTACCCCTGGGTAAACAAGTAACAAAACATGCCCAGAATCAATTGAAAAGTATATTCGGAAAAAGTAATCTCATTAGAGACAAAAAACTCAGCATGTATAATCTTTAAAACAAGTTTTTTTTTATGAAAACAACATGAAGGAAATATTGATTAGTCTATTAAATGTGGGATATGTCAAGAAAACGTAGTAGGAATCTGCAAACAGATGAGAAACAAAAAAATTGACTTTTATCGAAGTTGAAGTCCCTGCTTTTTAGGATAATCATTGTGTATCCATCTTAAGGATTAAATGGAACTCTTCTCCCGTTGTCTAAGGGAAAAGTCCAAAAATCGTCATTGCTTTATACAAGCTTCATGATATTGAGTCTAAGGGACGATGAAAAGAACATATCCCTACATCAGTAACTTGGAATGGTGAAATTTCAGTCTTTTTGTTCTTCAGCTCATACTCTCACTTTCACTTAGGTTTTTTTCATATGAAAGAGGGTGGGATTCCGAGTTATGATCATTAAATGCTATTTCATTAAATGCTATTTGATCAGCCATCGTCAAATTTTAAGAAGTAACAGATCTTTGATCGGGTATTTGTGATATGAAATACACATCATTTTCTATTGTTATGCTTTGCAGTAAACGTGATATTTATAGTACCCTATATTTTTCTGGATATTACGTGTATAACCTACAAATTGAAGAAATCATTGAATGGAGTGGCAGAGGGTTCTGGTGGCAGGAAGTGTGCGGGTTGTTGGAAGGTTGGAAAGGGTAATGGGGGTGCAGTGATCGTGGGAGATGGGAGCAGTTCTGTTTTTCGAGGAGTTAGAATGAGTAATCAGGGAAGGAGTGATCTCCTCCAGGAGCATAGAGTTCCATGGATGCAAATGTGCAACTGAAAGGAGGCTGAAGAGGGGTGCTATGAGCAGGAAGAGGGAGGGAGAGAGTTGAGGAAGGGGGAGAGGAAATGAATCTGGAGAATACAATACAAAGTTTTCATGTTTTTATCTAAAATCCATTGTATTTAATACTTCTAGAATTGGAAAATTACTGGAGGAGCATATGTGTTAAATGAAGTAAATTCAGCATGACATCCAGTTTTTCAGGATTTGTAGGTATACATGTATTGTAATAGCCAAGATTGGGGGGGCATATGTAAATACCCAATGATAAAGTATACAATTGTTACCTTTTAAGTTTATTGATCATGGAAGGCGTTGTTCTGCAGCACTCTGGATTTCTGCATGTTGCTCTTAGCTGCTGGGTTCTTCTATCCTTCGGTCCTAAAGTTTGCAGAGCTTATGGTCCGTTCACTTTTTTCTTGATGTATATACTGGGGGGTATCTGTTCGAACCTGATTTGCTTTATCTATACTCCAGATCCAACAGTCTCTGGCATGGTAAGGATACCGACTCAATTTGGCTTTTAAATATTTTTGGAGCTGAAGTAATCTGTATTGCTTTTATGTTGATGTTTTCTTCGATCCAATATTTATTTGAGTGAGAGCACTTGTCATCACTCTACTTGTTTGCTGATGTCTGTCAAACATCTATTAAGTTTGCGAAGTTGATCTTATAGAATTGATTATTCATTTGTTCCTTTTTTGCATGTAGTAATGTTTTTAGTTTCTTTTTAGTGTCAATGCTGCTAACTTGCTCGATGGGTTTATTGTTTCTATTATGATGTAACTGAGGTTTTCTTTTTATGGTAATGTAGGCTTCATAATTTCTATTACTAGGGTGTCTCCCCGCGCTTCGCGGCGTGAGTAGTTTTTTAGGGTAAAATTTGAAATTAAGATGTTAAATTATAAAAATATCTTTAGAGCTTAATTAACAAATTATAATAATTTTATGTGCAATTTATTTACCTTTTGAAAAGATTGTACTTTACGTAATATTATTTATAAAAACATAAAAAGTATCAATTTAAGAGGTTAAAATATAAGAATGTACTTAGAACTTAATTGCCAAAATATATATAAACATTACGTACAATTTACCTATCTTATGAAAAGAGCGTACTTCAGGTAATATTATTTCAAAAAATTACATTTTTATATTAACCTTAATTTTTTTATTTTGAAATAATATCTAAAAATCCAAAATCATTCAAATATAATGAGTCATTTTTAGGGTAAAGCATGAAGTTAAGAGCTTAAATTATAAGAATGTGTGTAGAACTTAATTTTATAATTGTACTAAAAAAATATAAAATATTTAACTTATATATATTTTAGGGAGAAATGGTTAAACTAAATACCATATACTATCTTTATATACATAATTAAAAGAAATGATTGCTTAAGTATGAAAAGTACCTCCTGTTGTTACTTGAAGCAAATGTGTAAAACTATAACATGAATTGGCAAATTTATGAGATGGAAATTTTCAAGTAAAGTGAACAGAAAATTATGGAACATTTGTTTTGAATATACTTGACAAATTTATCTGGTGAACCTGAATAGAAATGGTAAATTTAATTAACGATGATATTATAAAACATAAATCGTAAGTTGATTCACACACGTATACACACAGTCATATAAACATTAGCAATAAACCTTGCCCACTATACTAAAAAAGCCAAAAAAATACAAAAGCTCTATACTAAAGACTCATGCGATAGCTCCCAAAATATTATGGTAATCAAATAACTCACATGAAATAATTTTTTATAAATTGCAATATTCATCAGGATCATCGGATTTTTTATAATGTTTACATTATTCTCCACCTACGAAAAATCATTAGATATACAACTATCGGAAAAAGTAAAGTGAATTCGTCCAAATAACATTTACGGGCTCCGTACCGTTATTTGAAGCAAATTTGTAACACTATAACATAAATTAACAAATTTACGTGATCAATAATAATAATGAACGGGAAATTGGTGTGGCACGAAATTTTTGAAATGAGTGGGTAATGTTATTAAAAGTATATCATAAATACTAAAACTTACGTGCACAAAAAGATAATCTAAAATTTATATTAGCTTATATGAGCTTTATATTTGATTAATATGATTAATATGAGACATATATGCTAATATAAATATAGTCAATAAACAATTAGGTTGCTTATTACAACATTAATAATAATGCAATTAATAATATATGTATTATAATATATAAATTTAATATACTAAACTATTTGTCTATTTAGTAATATTATTATTAATATAATTAAACATTATGTACATTATAATAACATGACTTTAATAAATATTTATTAGTAATTATTATTATATATGATATACATTCTATAATAGTTTATATTAGTATTATATGTAAATATAATATTTATATAATATATGTGTTGAAACATGTATTATACTAAACACTCTCATATATATGTTTGTAAATTAATTATATACATGGATATATAATATACATCTGATATGCTATAATACTAATATTTATATTAGATTAATTGTGTGATAAATAATATGGGTACGAAGTAATTATATATTATACATTTAATATAATGTATAATGATGTTATGAATATATAATTATTATATATTTTTATTATATATGGAGAGAGAGGAGAGAATGGACAGAAAAGATAAAGTGTCCTAGTTTAAGGGAGAGAGAGGGGGGACTTACGAGAATGGAATTGGGGAGTAAGAGGGAGGCGACCACGTGGTGTAACATGTGATGGAATTAGGGGGAGAGAGAGGAAGGGACCACGTGTGAATTGGAGAGAGAGAGGGAGGGGACCACGTGGTGTGGGGGGGGGGGAGATATCGGGTGAGGAGATTGACAGAGGGGGATCGGGAAGTGGGGAGGGGAATCGAGAGGAGAGGCAGAAGAGAGAGAATGGATGCCACGTGGCTATAGGATAGGAAAAAACTCACTAATAGTAGTATTATAGATGGTGTAACTAATTTTTGCTTCGTATGGTAATGTACACTCCATATCAGGTGCCCTGAAGTCCTTCTAGGTGGTTCGGGGTCATGAGTGCTTGGGAAAATATTGTTTGATACTTTCCTTAACGACTATGTTCGCTTGCTCCACCAAATACGGATACACCCCTATGAGCTTTAGCAATGTTGTTGATCAATTCGTTTTACCAACTCAGCTCTTCCGAATAGTCCTATTTTTCCTCCACAACGATAAGGAGCTTAAAGATCAACAATTTTCATCTCTTTTTCAAAGATTGTTTGTATCTAACTGTATAAAAGCGGAGGCAGGTCTATGAATAAAGGATGTTGTGTGGATATCTACATGACCTGAATTTTCGACAGTTTTGTAGGTAGTTAGTTGAAAATTAGTCCAACCCCACCAATTGGAACACTTAGGGGAGCTCATGTGTCATTCCATTCCTCTCGTCCATCTATAGCACTCATAGCTATGGCTCTAGCTCAATTATTTCCTCATCGTCGCTGTACCTCACAAGTCACCTATTAGATTGGATGTTTTTAACAGGAAACAATTTGGGATCTATTTCTCCCTCGAAAAGGGAAATTTTGGGGATTTTAATTGATCTAAGATTTTATTTGGAAGCTTGGTTTTCCCCTTGATTTTCTTCAGTTTACTCCTGCAAAACTCAGTTGTCTATGGATGTCCATTTTCATTGGTCAATCAGGATCTAGATTGTCTCTAAACCGAGGTGGTGGAGAGGTCTTCTTTAACTTTCTTATGCGAGATGGTTGAGGGATATTTTCTCTCCCTTCACTACTAAGATCTCAGTTGTAGGATTTTGTTAAGGTTTAAGTTAATCTTTCTTTTGATCCATCTAAGCTTGATCATGAAAGGCTGATTAAAGTTAAAACTCTCACCGATCATTTATTTCATTCATGATCCTGGATTTGCGTATAGAGATCTTCTACTAAACAAAGTTAAAGTTAAAATATCCTTCTAAAAGAAGGATATAAAAAGGAATCCTATTGTGAAGGAAGGGCTTGATAGCTTTAGAACCTAACGTGAAGCTACGCATACGATGGTAGTTGGAAAGTGGAAAGGATTGCTTATTTCTGGATGGATGACTAGTCAATGAAAGGAGTGTTGGCAGAGTGATTCCCGAGGTTGGTAGCACTCAGGGTTTTTTTAAAATGAAAGGTCGGTTGAAGCATTTTCCTTGTAATAGAGGCGATGCATAGCCTTGAGGTGGTCCATGTGTGAGCCTCATTACCCCCTCCAAAAATATGCAATTTAATCAAATAATATTATATAATATTAAAAAAATTAGAGGGAAAAATATAATTGCATAATCATTATTGAGACCCTAGAGCTCTCTTATATATGAGAAAAGCCTTGGGTAAATTACACGAGAGGTACATGAAAGAAAGAGAAATAAGAAATAAATATAAAGAGATGAAAATATCTCAACATCCCCCTTTGAGTCAAAAAAAAAATCTCAACACTCCCCCTCAAGCTGGAGCATATATGTCCATCAAGCTCAGCTTGGAACTTCTTTGAAAAGGGCCTCTAGCAAGGGCCTTGGAGAAAATATTAGTTGTCTGATCTCCAGTAGAAACATGGGAAGTGGATATGAGACCCTTCTGGATCATGTCTCTGGTATAGTGGCAATCTACCTCTATATGCTTGGTTCGTTCGTGAAATGCAGTATTATTGGCAATAAATAGAGTTACTTGATTGTCACATAAAAGTTGCATGGGAAGAGGAACCTCAACAACAAGATCAGTCAAAACCGATCTCTCAGTGCTCCCATATGCCATGGCCCTGTACTCAGATTCTGCACTAGATCTAGCAACCACTGTCCGCTTCTTACTTTTCCATGACACGAGAGAGCTCGCAACAAAAATAGCAAAGCCAGACATAGACTTCCTCTCTCTAGGACATCCCGCATAATATGTATCTGCACAAGTTGTCACCTCAAGAGACGTACCTCTGCTGAATATAATACTAGTACCAGGTGAAGTCTTCAAATATCTCAAAATCATATAGACCGCACCCGTATGAACCTTTCTGGGCTGCTTCATGAACTGGCTCACTTTGCTTACAGCAAATGATATGTCTGGCCTGGTGATGGTAGCATATAGGAGCTTTCCAACAAGCTCCATGTATATCCTCTTATCTACCTCCTCAGTGTCATCATCATATAATCTCATACTTGGATCCATAGGGGTATTAGCAGGCTTGCACCCTGTCATACATGTCTCTAGTAGAAGATCAGTCACAAACTTCCTCTGGGTCATCACAAGACCACGCTGGTTCGTGGAGAACTCCAATCCAAGGACGCATCGAAGATTGCCAAGGTCCTTGGTCACAAACTGCTGACCTAGGAACTCCTTGGCAGCCTGAATGCCCTGCTCATCATCACCTGTGACAATAATATCATCAACATAGACTAGAATAGCAGCAATACCTCTTTGTGTACTCTGAATAAAAAAGCGAGTGATCCTCAATGGACTGCGTAAACCCCTGGTGCTCTATCAACTCTTGGTCACGAATGTGTATGGCCCTTCCGGTGGAGGGGGTATTGATCCCCTGGCTGCGGACCTTGGCTTGGTGAGGGAGACGTTTCCGGATGTGCCGTAGATTATCGCTAGGGATTTCAATGTAACTTTGCTTCCTAAGGATCGTCCTTGTGGTAGAGGTGGGAGGGATGCTGGATTCGATGAGCTGAAAGGGCTGGTGGAGGAATGTGGGCTACAGATCTTTGATGCGGTAGGATGTCGATACATGTGGTGCAGTTCCAAAGCTAGATCCCGCATTGACAGACTTCTACTCTCAACTGAGGCCTTGTTGTTGTTCCCTCTGCCCGAGGCTAGGGCGTTGCCAAGGGTGCACTCGGATCCCACGCCGTTGTGGGTGTCTGGGGAGGGGACCCGGCAGCGGTATTTCTTCCGTTTTGAGAAGGCTTGGTTGGTTGAGGACGGCTTTCGGGAGGCGGTGACGGACTTTGAGAGGGGCCTCGCCCCGATGGGGTCTGCGACGTGCAGTTTTGCTTGTAAGTTGGGCACGCTCAAGAGGTTCTTGATGGGGTTTAACAGGGTGGTTCGTTCTAAGCGTCGGGAGAGAAGGCAGGTGACACAAGATGAGGTGGCTCGGATGGACAGGTTAGAGGATGAGAGGGATCTGTTGGAGGAGGTGGTGGTCGAAAGAAGTTAACATCTTGCTGATATCTTCTGGGAGGATAAGAAAGAGGAGGTCGCATGGAGGCAGCGGTCAAGGCAGCGATGGGTGAAGGAGGGGGATGCTAATACTCGATTCTTTCATGAGGTGGTCAATGGAAGGAGGCGAAGGAATCACATTCACTCAATTGAGGTAGGTAAGGTAAAGGTGGTGGGGAACACGGAGGTGGGGGCGGCTTTATATTCTCATTTCCAGGCTTTCGGGCGACGCAATTCGTGTGGAGGGTGGGGTTGGCAGGGGAAAAAGAGTGGCTACTATTCCCGGAGATAAGGTGGACGATTTGGTGCGTGAGTTCACTGAGGAGGAGGCTAGGAATGAGTTGCATCAGCTGAATGTGGATGGTGCCCCTGACCCCGATGGCTTCATTGTTTGCTTCTACAGGGAGTTCTGGGAGATACTCAAAGGTGACATCATGGAGATGCTGGCCGAGTTTCGGGCGGGGAATCACAGTTTGGAGAGGCTAAAAAAGGCTCTTATTTTTCTATTGCCGAAGAGAAGTGCATCGACCAAAGTGGAGGACTTCAGGCCCATTGCGTTGTCAAATGCTATGTATCTCTTGATTTCGAAGATCATGGCAATTCGTTTGTTGCAAATGATGAGTCAAATTGTCTCCCCTAAGCAGTCGACGTTCGTCCCAGGGAGGGTTATGGCGGATGAGCTGGTGATGGCTTCAGAGATAGCGTCGAATTGGAAGAGGTTCAGGACCAAGGGTGTGCTGTGGAAGGTGGACTTTTCGAAGGTGTATGATTGTGTGGATTGGAGATTTCTTTGGATGTCCTTGCTGAAGAGGGATTTCCCGGAGTTGTGGGTGGCTTGGATCAAGCGGTGCGTTATGACGTCTCATGCAATGCTCGTCAACAGTCTTCCGGAGGGGGTTTTTTCCAGCCCCTAAGGGGCATCAGGCATGGATGCCCTTTGGCGCCTATGTTGTTTGTCATTGTGGTAGATGCGCTTACTGTGATGGCTAGATTCGCAACGCTGAATGGGTGGTGGTCGTGCTACAAGTGCGATGAGATTTCTATTCAATTGTCGCAGTATGCTGATGACACAGTCCTGTTCTTGGGGGAGGATGAGGAGGTCCTTAGTAGAGCTTCATCGGTCATGGCGATCTTTAGAGACATTTCAGGTCTTCAAATTAATAGAGACAAGTCTATGGTGGTGCCTTTTGGGCTTCCGAATCAGGAGGTGAGATGGGTGTCGGGGCTATTGGGTTGCATGGTGACTACATTGCCAGTTCTCTCATACCGGTTTTCTTTTGCTCTACGATGGCCTTGTCAGATGGGGTATGCAAGAAGATTGAGGTCTTGATGAGGAGATTCTTTTGGTCAGATGACATGCAATCTAGGGGAGGTATGCATCTGGTTGATTGTGGTACGTTGACTGCGCAGAAGAGGAAGGGAGGGTTGGGGATCAGGAGGCTGGGTGAGATGAATAAGGCCTTCATGGCTAAGTGGGTGTCGCGTATTTGGAGGAAGTCGGAGGATCTGGTGTGCAGGCTGTTGAGAAGGATCAATGGGGTGTCGATGTCGCTGGAAGTGGAGTTGGGGCGACTCCCCGTACTCTCTATGGAGAGGTATTTCGCAGGTGACTCCCGATTGGCTATCAAGATGAAGCCTATCTTGGGGAATGGAGGGAGTTTCCGCATTTGGGAGGATGATTGGTCTGGGGAGGGGATCCTGGCGGAACGCTAACCAAGATTGATGTAGCTAGCGGCGGACAAGAGGGTGATGGTGCATGAGGTATGCGGTGGAGGGGGGGTTTCTCGTCGATTTTTGTATATGAGCTTTCGGACCAGAGATGTGATGAGTTCTTGGAGTTGCAGGTGTTGCTGGCGCATGGAGAGGTCCCTTCGGAGGGCATGTATCGTTATGAATGTGGCGATGGGAGGTTCTCGGTTAAGAAGGCTTATGGTTTCTTTGCAAAGGAATGGGAGGAGGCTATTGCGGAGGAGGTTGGCGTGGATTTTAATTAGATATGGAGGAGCAGGGTGCCAACTCGCATTAAGGTTTTCCTGTAGATATTCAGGCTTGGGAGGACGCTCACGAAGGCATGTCAGGGGCGGCTGCTGGGGGTGGAGGACACTCTTTGCGGTAGATGTGGAGTTGGGGAGGAGGGTGCATACCATCTGTTCTTCTCGTGTCCGTCATCGACTGACGTGCGGGGCAGAGCAGACATCTCTTTGCTCAGCTCACATGACTATGCGAGTTTATGGAGGGATATCAGATCTACCTGTGGTTATGGCCATGATGATTGTGTGCTTCTGTTTGCAATACTTTGGGCGATATGGTGTGTGCGGAATGGTGTTATCTTTAGAGGGGGTGGGTTTTATTCTGAGAATGTAATTGTGCATTGTAGGGTGTTGTGTAGAACCTGGACCATGTAACAAGTTGTATCCTTACTTTCTAATATATATATATATAGTCTTTTTCGAGGTGGTTCCTATCCTGAGATTCCACCCATGCACTCTTTTAAAAAAAGCAAGCTAAGGGGCACAACCGAGACTCGGGTTTGGAGAAGGGTTCCTGCTGAGATGTATTATGTCTTTTATCTCTTTATGTATTTTCCATTCTTTCTGTCTTCATTATGTAATTTATCCAACGGGTTTATCCTCTATATAAGAGAACTCTAGGACCTTATGAGAATGCAATTCATTATTTTCCCTCTGTTAGAGAATATTATGTGTGGCTATTTGTTAAGAGAATATTCTATAGAAAATATCCTATAGAATATTCTCCCTTTGAGTACCTATATAAGGATCCCCACACCTCTCGTACTCATTGAGAAATTCTAATAGAATATCCGCCCCATTGAGGGCTTCTCCCGTGGTTTCATCCCGCTCCTTAGGGAGTAGGGTTCCACGTTAAACCTCTGGTCTTCATGTTTATGTTTCTTGATTTATCGTTTCTGCTTCCGCTTATCTGATTTCAACATGGTATCAGAGCAAGTCGTTCTTGGTTGATTCTGAAGAATTATCATTGGAGAATTTCATTATTGTTCAAGATCGTTCGAGTTCATGTTTTGATTTATTGTTTGATCAAGTTCTAGGGTTCTTCTTATGGAACTCTAATATTGTACAGATTCAACATCAAACATTAAAGTTCTTCGTTATGAAACCCTATCAACAAGCAAAATACAGGCTCTGCATCTTCTGCTACAGTTCTTTTACAGGAGACGACGCATCTCCCTCGCAAGAGATGTGGCATCTTCCAGATCTACATCTAGGGTTTCGGCCCTGGCTACAGCCGCTGCTCGAGCTTGACCTAGAAGAGACCTTGGGTGAAAATCTAAGCTCTCTACAGAGCTTCTTCTACAGGCAAATCAAGGCAGTCGCATGTATCTCCACCACGCTCCCCTCTCCTAGGCGTGTTCTTCCAGATTTCTACGCAGCAGTGGGCGAAACTCTCCCAGGCGACATCGCGCGGAATATATGGGGGTGCGGCTCCTCCAGGCAATGCAACTTCGTTCCTAAGGCGCGGAACAGATGGGGGTAGAATCAAAGCAGTGCTCCTATCTTCCTCATCTCCTTCCTGTTGCGAGGCACCTCCAAGCACTGCATCTTCGTTCTCCAGGCCGTGCATCCTAGCCTTACGTCAGGCGACGACGCATCTCCGACTCCATCGCAGCAGGCGGTGGAGTATCAAGATTTCAGGCGGCGACGATGGAGCATCAGGACCCCACCGTCGTGACACCCTCGCATCCTCCAGATCGGTGCACAGGAGGCGCTGGCCGATTGTCTTCGATAATCCAGGCGGAGCATCTCCTGCTCCAATGTGCAACGAACATCTTCCTCAGAAATGATATATTCTTCAGGTCTTCTGCGCACCACTCCAGCTTTCTACAGATCATCCGTCTTCACCGAGCATCAACTTCTTCGTCGAGGCGTATACTTCTTCTTTTACGACTCGATCAGTTCCCGCGTTAGACTTCTTCTGCAGTGATTCTTCTCCAGGCACGACAGAGATATGTTCCGGTGACTTGATATCGCAGCGGTTCTACAGGCATGACAGAGATACATTCCGATGATCTGAAAGCCACAGACCCGTCCTCGTGCGAGGTCGTCTACCAGCAGCGGACTTGTATTCTTCTTGTGATGTATCGTGTGAAGATGTGTTGTATACTTTCTTTTTGTTGCAAGCTGCAACTTTCTCAGCTCCAGCTTGAGGGGGAGTGTTAGAGAATATTCTGTGTGGCTATTTATTAAGAGAATATTCTATAGAGAATATCCTATAGAATATTCTCCCTTTGAGCACCTATATAAGGATCCCCACACCTCCTGTACTCATTGAGAAATTCTAATAGAATATCCGCCCCATTGAGGGCTTCTCCCGTGGTTTCATCCCGCTCCTTAGGGAGTAGGGTTCCACGTTAAACCTCTGGTCTTCATGTTTATGTTTCTTGATTTATCGTTTCCGCTTCCGCTTCTCTGATTTCAACACCCTCAACATGGTATCAGAGTGATAGTCCTAGATCGGAGTTCTCGTACCCCATCATGCCCTAGACCCCACCTGCAACCTCCTCCACATCGCATTCATCGTTGAATTAGAAGGTTATGGTCACATCGAGTAAATGACGATATTTACGCTCGGCAATACCATTCTGTTAAGATGTATAGGCACATGAGGTATGATGTACAGTCGGGGAGACAGATCGTGGAGAGCCTGGTATTTGCATCTGAAATTGTTGCGGATTGGAAGAGGAATGGCAGGCAAGCCGTGCTGTGGAAGGTGGACTTTACAAAGGCTTTCGACACATTGGACTGGCGCTTTCTTTGGGCGGCGTTGCATAGAAGGGGCTTTCCTGAGCTCTGGATCTCCTGGATGAAGCGTTGCATGACCACGGCTTCCCTATCGGTCCTGGTCAACGGGCGTCCGGAGGGAGGTTTTTTTCAGCCGCAGAGGGGGGTGAGACAGGGCTGCCCTCTCGCTCCCTTGCTCTTCATCATCGCGGCGGATGTCCTTGCTTGTATGGTTGACAGAGTACAACAGGTGGGGCTAACGTGCGACTACTCGAGGGATGACCTGAGGATCTCGCTTCTTCAGTACGCCGACGATATCATATTCTTCATAGAAGGGGGCCTCGAGGAGGCTAAGGGAATGGCAGTGGCGCTGGAGCTTTTCGGTGAGATGTCCGGGCTAATGCAGAATAGCAGCAAATCGAAGATGGTCCCGTTCTGTATGACCGAGGAGTTGGCAGGTCTCTGTGGTTCGACGTTGGCCACCGAGAGTTCTGGTTTCCCCATTCACTACCTGGGCTTGCTGCTGAACTCTGGGAGATCGAAGACGACGGACTGGCTGCCGCTGGTCGAGAAGGTGGAGGGGTGACTCGCGGGATGGAAGGCGGCGGTCCTTTCCAAGGGGGGTTGCCTGGTGCTCTTGAGGGTGGTGTTGTCCGCCATGCCGGTGTACTACTCCACGAGGCTCATGCCTGCGGGCATTAGGAGGAGGTTGGAGGGTCTGATGAGGCGGTTCTTGTGGGGCAGGAACGGGCAGGGCCCTGGGATGCACCTGGTTAGCTGGGATGACATTACTTTGCGGAAGTGCGAGGGCGGGCTTGGGATCTATCGGCTGGGCGAGCTGAACGAGGCTTTGTTGCTAAAGTGGGTGGCCAGAATATGGGGAAGTGGGGAGGACCTTTGCTGCAGTCTCCTCCGACGGATCTACAGGGGGGGCGCCCGAGTGGGTTGCGGCGGTTGGTGCGCATGGGCGGAGACCCTCTCCCTTCTGGAGGGCCATCCGACCGCTCTCTATCAACTTCTGGATGTTGTTCAGGCATGTACTTGGGGATGGGCTTCGCTTCACCTTCTGGAGAGATGACTGGACGGACGGGGGAGCGCTATCCTTGCGCTTCCCTCATCTCTTTGCTTTGGCGACAGACCTAGATGTTAGGGTTGCTTCTTGCTGGGTGGATGGGAACTGGATGTCGGCTTTCCATTCGAACTTCTCCGACCAACGCCTTGAGGAGTTCTTGCAGTTGCTTGATATAACATCCGGATCTGCACAAACCCGAACTCGACCCGATTAGGGTCCGTATAACATTTATAACATCCGAATCTGCACAAACCTGAACCCGACCCGATTAGAGTCTGTATAACTCAATAAAGTTATTAATCAGTGTTAAATAACATAAATCGATCAATTGATCGTGAATCAAAAGTCGTTCGGGCAAAATCGACCAAAAATCGACCGCATCGTAATGCGTGCCCGAAAAAACCGCGATACAAATTTGGAAACCGCAAAACAAACCGAGACCACCCAAAAATTTGATTCAACAAAATAAGACCAACGAAATCGACCGTTCGTCGATCGGAGGTCATTTGAAATGTTAAAATATCAAACGACCTCCGATCGACGAACGGTCGATTTCGTTGGTCTTATTTTGTTGAATCAAATTTTTGGGTGGTCTTGGTTTGTTTTGCGGTTTCCGAATTTGTATCGCGGCTTTTTCGGGCACGCATTACGATGCGGTCGATTTTTGGTCGATTTTGCGCGAACGACTTTTGATTCACGATCAATTGATCGATTTATGTTATTTAACACCGATTAATAACTTTATTGAGTTATACAGACTCTAATCGGGTCGGGTTCAGGTTTGTGCAGATCCGGATGTTATACTTGACGTGCTTCGGGAGGCTTCAGGGCCCTCCTTGGGTCTTGACCGCTGGATTTGGCGTGGCGGTTCCTTCTCCGTGAGGAGGGCTTACTCGGCGATCTGCAGGCCCCCTCCCTCTTTATCGGTGAAGCTGGTGAGAGATTGCGCTTTCTTCTGGGGGGTGGGTCTTCCGGCGAAGATTGCTTTCTTCTTTTGGTTGTTCAGAAGGAAGAGGCCGATGACGCGAGACCGTTATGCTAGATTACTCGGGACGGTTTCTAACAGGTGCCTGTTGTGTAATGAGGGGGATCGAGACTCCGGAATATCTCTTCTTTTCATGCCCGTCTGTGTTACCAGTTTGGGCAGACTCGGGCCTGGGATGGGTTGGTAAGGCGGGTGTTGAGGATTTTTGCAGGGAGTTGACCGCGGCCAGGCATTAGTCGAAGATGGAGCTGTTGCAGCCTCTGGCGATGATTTGGTCTATCTGGCTGGCTAGGAATGAGTTGTTGTTTTCTAGTCATAGATTTTACAAGGAAAACGTTTGTATTCGTGCATCGGGTGTGTTGCGATCGTGGCTTGCCTAGAGCGCCTCTTTCTGTACTTTTCTTTTTAGCTCTTAGTTTTTAATATACGTATGGGGTGAACACCTAAGAGTGTCTCCCCCTTTTCTGGCTTCAAAAAAAATGAGGTCTGGTGTATAATGCCAAGTAACCTGAGAAACTCGGATAGCTGTAAAGTGCAAAACTCAAAGTCTAGAATAGTCATCAACAGCATGCCTCGGGTATGTAACGAGCACATTGTTTCTACTGATGGCACTACTGAGTTATCTATGCAGCAGGATTCCTTACAGGATGAGCAAGTACCCTCTCAAGAGGGAAACTTACAGATTCAAGAAGTGACAAATGATCTCGATGTACCTATTACTCTGCGAAAACAGAGACGTGCTTGTGCTTCATATTCTCTTGCAGCTCAAGTTTCTTTTAACAGACTTTCAAAGGATTTCAGGAGATTTACCGTGGCAATGTCAACCGTGGAGATACCGCAGACGTATCAGGAGGTCATTCAGGACAGTCATTGACGTCTTGCCATGGAGGAGGAGTTGGTTGCGTTACACTCGCGTGGCACTTGGAGCCTTGTTTCAGCTCCAGTTGACGCATCTGTTGTTGGGTGCAAGTGGATGTTCATGATGAAGCACCAAGCAGATGACAATGTAGATCACTACGTGGCGAGACTTGTGGCGCGTGGGTTCACCCAGACATATGGGGTGGATTATCATGATCCATTCTCTCCACTCTCCAGTAGCCAGGCATTCTACTCTATGTATACTTCTATTTGTTGTAGTAACATGGGGTTGTCCACTCTATCAGCTTGATGTGAAGAATGCTTTTCTCTATGGTGACCTACAAGAGGAGGTTTACGTGCAACAACCACCTAGGTTCGCTGTTGAGGGGGAGTATCATAAGGTTTGCATGCTTCATAAAGTGATCTATGGCCTTAAGAAAAGTCCAAAAGCATGGTTCTAGAAGCTCTCGGACTTGATAGAGCAACATGGAGCTTGTTGGGAGCAACCTTATGTGGCTATCACCAGGCCCGGATATATCCCTTACAGTAAGAAAAGTGAGTCAGTTCATGGAGAACCTAAACAGACACATATGGATGCTATCCATATGACTGAGGTATCTGAAGGCCTCACCTGGCACTGGTCTTCTATTCAGTAGAGGTACATCCCTTGGCGTTACAGCTTGTGCAGATGCAGATTATGCAGGGTATCCCAAAAACATGAAGTCTACCTTTGAATTTGCAGTGTTAATAGGGAGTTCCTTGGTGTCATGGAAGAGCAAGAACACAGACAGTGGTTTCCAAATCCAGTGTATAATCAGAATACAGGGCCATGGCACAAGCTAGCACAGAAATGATGTGGGTCGATCTGTTCTTACTGACCTAAGTATTGAGGTGCCTCTTCTCATACACCTCTAATGTGACAACCAGGTTGCTCTCTTCATCGCCAACAACCCAGCCTTCCATGAGAGGACCAATCATATCGAGGTAGACTATCACTACACTCGAGACATGATGCAGAAGGGCCTTATCTCCACTACTCATGCTAGCTCAGGAGATCAGACAACAGATGTACTTACCAAGGCCCTAGCCAGAAGGCCTTATCAGAGATGTTGTTTCAAGCTGAGCGTTGTTGATATCTATGCTCCAGCTTAAGGGGGAGTGTTGAGATATTTTCAATCTTTTATCTCTTTTATGTATTTTCTATTCTTTCCGCCTTCATTATGTAATTTATCCGGTGGGTCTCTTCTCTACATAAGAGAACCCTAGGGCCTCATGAGAATGCAATTCATTATTTTTCTTCAACGGTTCTAGAAGGGAGGGGAGAATAGGCTAAATTTTGGGTTTGGGTAAAAATCGAATTATGCAACATACATGTGCAACTCTGTGAGGATTAAGTTGTTGAATTTGAGGCTGCACCTCCTCGTCGCCTCGGTCTTGAGAGGTACTCACCAAAGCAATTGAGTTGCTCGCCTTAGGGGGAAGTGGTAGCACCTCGCCTTGAGGTGTACGCCTTGACTGCCTTAATGAGAGGGAAACATTGTTTTGCGGCAACGTTATTTTGTTTCTCCGCTCATCGAAGTGCTTGTTTTCTGCTCATTAAAGTGCTGCATGGGCTGGTATCTGTGGAACATACACTTGCCACCTAGGGATTTGTGCATGTGAGTGAGTGTGTGTGTGTGTGTTGGGTTTGGGGGGTGGGGGGGCAAGGTTTGGATGCATGTGTCACCTATAGCGAAACCGCTACTTAGGTGATAGTTAGGGGACACATGAATGAGAAGGATTTAAGATCCTGATTGGATGAGTTGTTAAGAAAAAGGGTCTTATATAGATATTCTCGAGTTAAGCAACTCTAGTTAAGGATAGAGAAGTGGTAGTGGTGCGGTGATGTTATGTGGTATGCCTACCTCAATTTGTGATTGCTGCTCTTTGATGAGAGGATTTATACTTTTCTTCACTCATCATAATGCTAGATAGGGTTCTACCATTGAACAGGCGCCTAATACCTGGGAAGGAAGGGGGAGGGGGGGAGGGGGTGTGGATACTTCTTTGTATGAGGGGTCTATGAGGCGTTGAGTGAGCAAGTGCCAGTTCCTGAACCGGACTTTGCTTTTGGATTTTTAGAGGTTTTGAAGGTCAAGACGTCCCTAAAGATGAGGTTACATGTGTGGTTGGCAATGCCAAAAGGCTAGCCACCATGGTACTTAGAAGCATGCTGGGGACGGTTTGGACATAATATTTTTAGTTTGTGGCGATGAGGAAGAGCATGTGAACCACGTGTTCTTCTCATGTTCAAGCTCAGCATTGGTGGGGAAGGTGAGGTGATGGGGATCACGTTGGTTGATGCAAATGGTAGGATAACTTATCAGCGAGCTTCAGATCTGGAGGAGCTGGTAGAGTTGACCAGATGTATAGAAGATGCCATGACTGTAGTTGGCCGTTGGTGATTACATGGGCTTTTTGGAATGAATGCTATGGTGTGTAGAGGCGAGAGGCATTATTATAGAGAATGTGATGTGTAATGTGAAGGCATTGTGGACATAGTTGAGATGATAATGGAGTTATAATAGCTACGTTGTTGCATTCTTTATTCAATTAAATTTGGAAGACATCCCGCATTGGATGATCATCCTTTGCCTTTAAAAAACAGGCAGGCAAGAATGAATTCTCATCCTGATGGTTGTTATATAAGGCTAAAGGAAAATAAGCAGAAAGATTCCAGTGCTTGCAGAGATTCTCTCTCAGGAAAAGGGATGAAACCATTGGAGGCTTGATTCTTTTGTGGGGGATGAGGGGAAATATAGAGAAAAATAAGGGGCAAATAGATTTCCTTTATGACATTTTGTCCTATAGTTTTTACCGGCTAGACTATCCTGGTATCATAACTGGAGTTCAGTTGAATGCTTTCTTTTATGTACGGGTCGTACCAGGTTTTCTGTTTACTTGCAAGTCATTTCAACGAAATTTTCCATTTGGAGAGACATCTAGAGAAAATGACTCTTTAATTAAGTTCTCCAAAAAGATCTTTTTAAGTAGATATCTTGGCTGCTTCTGATCATCATTTAGAAAGCTAGACCTGCCTAATTACCTAAAATATTTCTATATCAGTTGACTGGGTTTAAATTACCTTTTATCATTTACAATTGTCCCCAATTGTGGTGTTGGAAATACGTCATCATTATGGTGAGCTATTTTGAGACCTCTTTGAATAAGGCTGCATAATAAGATTATGACTAGCGAGTAATGGTAGTTTTCCTTCTTTCCTTCCAGTCCTCTCTCTGTGGGTTGTTTTCCTTTATTCAGAATCCAAGAATATAATTTTTGATTGGCTTGAGGAATTGTTACATCACGTTTTTTTCATCAGGGCCCCATCTTTGCCATTATTGGAGCTTGGCTCATCTATCAATTCCAGAACAAAGAAGAGATCACAAAGGAAGTGTCAGACAATATGTTTCGGAAAGCCGTCATCGCTACCGCTCTGAGCTTCTTCCTTGCTGATTCCTCCCAAATAGATGAATGGTCAGTTACTCAGTATTGACATCACAAAGCTCATATTGATATTAAAGCTCGTTAAATTGCAGGACACATATAGCAGCTGCTGTTTCTGGTGTTCTTTATGGATTCTACACATGCCCAACCATGCAGCTCAATGATCCAGCTGCTAGAAACGATCAGAAAGAGGGGGCTGTGGCTGCTCGGCAGCAGGCCGATCCTCTCAAGTCCACACTTATTTTCATCATTTTTATCATGGCTATGTGCCCTCTTGTTTACATGTCAATACCGGATTCCGATATACCAAAAATAGACAGCTTTTTTTAACGGTAATGAAAAACACTTGTTTCCACTCGTTTGTGCATAAACAAGAGGGCTAGTCTTGCATATTAGAAGACAATAAGATGGCATCCACCATGGCCTTATCTTACCATTATCCATCAAATACATGAGGATGGGGTTCAGCATTTTTGTTGCCCAGTTTTTAACCGAAAGATAACTCTAAAATGTTGTGATGCTCTGATTGAGGTTCTTGGTTGACGCCATTTGTTGAGATGCCTTCAACGGCTAATGCATCCCTTCGATCCAATGTTTTGCAGAGCCTGTTTTGATTACCTCCCCTGCATCGTCGTCGGGCAAAGCCCTCCATTCCAAAATGGAGATCCGCCCGTTAATAGCATATTCCTACATGAATTTTATAGACCCCTCTTGGAGTTGGTTTTTTTTTTTGCATCTCTGTACTGCAGTTTTCACCACTAAAGAGTAAAAGATCCACTGTCATCAAGAAATAGTCCAGTTAAGAATAAACCTCGTGCATCTTTGTGTTGCGATTGTCTTGCTTGCTTGTTTGATTATTTAGTTTGTGTTTTATTCCATTGTGTTCGGCATCATTCAAAAAATACCTCGAGCAATTCATTCGACTACAGTGGAAAGTTAGAATTTTCACTATGAGAGAATTTCTTTTTCGTGTTTATTTGGAGGGATACTATAGATAAAAATGACTGATTTGGAAAGGTTTTTTGTTCGTAGGTGTGCTTGATTGGACGAAATGAAGCGATAATTATCCTTGATTTTCTGAATTCTCGAAGAAAGATGAGGGAACAAAAGTTTGGGATGACAATCCCATCAACCTCCGTAACCTTTTCTTGCCTATATATGCCTCGATTCCCAATTAGAGTATACGTTTTTGAAACATAAGAACAAGAGTGTTGAACTTGGTAATTTAGGGTAGGGGTACTAATAGAATCGAATACCTTTGAATCTACTGCGATTCATATCCAATCAGTTTAAGAGTTTCAAATTCAAACTCAAATTGAGTTGTTTAAACAGATTTGCTAGTTTAGATTCAAATTCGATTCATTTTGAGTTTTGAATACTCAACTTTGGTTCATTTTATTTCGAATTTGAAATGTTAGTTGATTTCTAATGCTCATATAAATATTTTTATATGAAAAATACAACTTTAAATGTGGGATTTTTATCAGTTGTGTCCCTTTGAGATATTGCGGTATCATTTATGTCCCTCCCTTTTTGAAATAGCAATTGTGCCCTCGACTTCTTGTCATTCTATCACTTATTCTCATCGGGTAGTTGTCATCCATCCCTAACACAGGTAGATGTTAACTTTGAGGACACAATGGGAATTAAATTTTTTAAAAAGGTTGAAAGGTCTTTCCTCACCCTCTCCCTCCTCCTCCCCTCCTCCTCCTTTGCCCCCAACCTCCTCCTCCCCCTCCTCTATTCCTAGCCTCCTCCCCCTCCTTCGCCCCGAACCTCCCCCCCACCCCGTCCTTTCCTCCCCTTCCTCCTCCTCCTCCGCCCCTAGCCTCCTCCCCCTCCTCTCCTCTGCCCCAGCCTCCTCCTTCTTCGCCCCCTCCTCCAGCTTCCCCTCCCCCTTGTTGCTTCTCTGCCCCTCTTCTCCAATCCCCCCTCCTCCTCCTACACCCCCTCCTCCTCTGCACCTCTTGAACTGGCCCCTGCTCCTCAACTGCAGCCACCACATCATGGTGTCGCCCCTTGACATCGAAGCCACAAAGACTCTCCGCCAGTCCCCCGCACGCAATCGACCCACCAGTGAGAATTCGACCCCATCTGCAGTTGAAGTCAACGAAGTTATGTGCATCAACGAGGACGACGAAGGAGGAAGCTAAAGGTCGCATGAGGCGGAGGAGAATGGGCCGGAGGAGGAGGATGGGTGAGGTAATGTTTGGACATTTATGCACATCTTAACCTCACCACGATTTGAAAAAATCATGGGTAACTTCAACTTGTTGACAGTTAAAGTAACGATGGGGCACAAGTGATTGAACAATAAGAAGTTGAGGGTACAACTAATATTCCAAAAAAGGGAGGGGCATATCTGATATTGCAATATCTCAAATGGGCATAACCAATAAAAACCCTTAAATGTATAATTCTAGTTTTGAATATAGATTACTAAGATAAGTTTAAAAAAACTATATAATCAATGAAAATATCAAATATAATATATATTGGATAAAAAATACCTAATTTTTATAATTATTATGTCTTTTACAATCTAAATATACTCTTTTATCACTTGATAAAAGAAATATATGAATATAATATAACTATATAAGGCATGATAAAGAGATAGAATATTACTGACAAAAAAATGAATGCATTATGGTTACCATTGCATGTTAAAGCATGACAAGATCAAGTTCATATAGAAAATTTAATAGAAACTATTTTTTTTACAAAATAGGAGCGAAATATAACTTATCAAGATAAAATCACTTCATTGCTCATGAGGATAATCGACATCGAAAAACCAAAGGTATGAAACAAATTCATGGATTATCATGCAAGGAAAACCAAAACAAAAATAAGTGGGTGAGGGATATCTAGATAAGCCACGGACAACGATAAGTGTTAAGGAGGAACATGAAGTAGCACAACTATTTCTTTCTCATGCAATGAGAATGAGAACCATTATCTACCCTGAGTTTGTGGGTTCTTAGTCAATAATGAAAAAAGGAAGGAAAAAGGTAGGGAAAGGAATACGCGAACATGGAAATAAATGTGGGGTGTGAAATTGGAATAGAAATATTATAAATTCGTTCTTCCTATCATACATTATTACTAATATTTTCTACTCCATTTTTTATATTTTATATTTTGTCTTTAACTAATAGGATTATAATGTATACATGTTAAATTAAGAATGACTAAAGTATTTTGTGATTCTATTTATGCATTGAAATATCTGAATAGTATATTAATATTGACCATCGTTCTTATGTTAAGTAACTCATACCCATATAATGTCACTAGGTCAATATAAGAAGTAGAGATGAGAACTTAGATATTGTGGTGCACGGAGGACCTCTGTCCTTGACTTATGACGTGTTCAAGAGCTGAACCGCTTGAACTTAGTATAAGATATGTTAATCTTCTACCATGGGAATCGAGAAAAATAAGAAAATCTATAAACTGATTATCAAATTGGGTTTGATTACTATGTAAGGTAATTGTACTAAAATGGATACAATAAACGATGGAGTCATGAACCTAAGGGGCTTTAGGTAGATACAGTTGTGTCTCAACTTAAACTTGTAAGGAGGAAAGGAAAGAGATTAGGTCGCACTTCAAGAGCATAATGTTGCATATACAAATGACGCTTTGACAAGTCATGACGGTGCAGTTTAGGAGTAGGAAAATCATATCGGTGAAGATGCGATAAATCATATACGTAGAGCTTATGTATGATAATAAGTTTAAAAGCAACCACTTAATCACGTATAGTAAGGGGATTGAGAGTACATTTAGATTCTTGATGCAACAACAATCAAGTGACACTTTCTTCTCTTGTACTTAACGATCAAATTTTGATTACTAATTTTGTAAACAAAGAAATCAAAACAACAACAACAACAACAATAAAGTCTTTTCCAACTTTAAGTAGGGTCGAGTACATGGATTTTTTGCTTCCATTAAGATCTATCTTGGGTCATTCTCGGGCTTAGATCCTAAAAAATAAGATCCCTTCGTATAGTCTCATTCCAGCACTTCTTGGGCCTTCCACGCCCTCTTTTAGACGGCTCAACATTCCAAAACTCACATCTTCTCACCGATGCATCAGTTGACCTCCTTTGCAAATGGTCAAACCACCTTAAGCAATTTTCTTGCATCTTATCCTCGATCGGAGCTGCACCCACTTTCATTCCGATGGCATCATTCAAAATTCAATCTTTATGTGTGTGTGTGTCCATGCATCCACCTTAGCATTTTCATTTCTCCTAATACCATTCTATGCACATGTCTATGGTTCGCACGCAAACATTCAGATCAAAGAAATCAAAATAAAAATGGAAAATTGCATATTTTCATTGTCATACTTTGACCTGATTTGCTTAGTGATACAATGCAAATACTAAAATCTTATAATGTGAATTAAATGATGTCCATATATTGCTTCTTGCATCTATTTGCTTGCAAATAAAATTGACTAGATACATGTAAATCCTTTAATGCTATTATATTGTGAATCGTTGAATGAGAACATTCAGACATGATCTGGATACTCCTAGGGCGTGGTTGTTGCATGTGTATATGTAAATATGTACATATTGTGTACATGTATATATGCATTATGTATGAAAATATAAATACATAGATGTATAGGTGTGTATGGAAATTGAATCGAATTATGATCGGACGAATTCATGTTAATTCAAAATCAATTCATTTGAGAATCGAATCCACAAGCCAAATTCAGATTTAGTTTGTTTCGTTTTGAACTGAACTGTTTTCGGATTTTCATCGAATGAATCCTACGAACTCGAAATGATTCAACTCAATTAGAACCCCCAATTTAGGGTGCGTCTTCTACACAAAAGGTTTCAAAAGCTTGCATTAGAGGCAAAAGTTCTGATCCATCTTTGTTACCTTTCAAAATTAAGTACCATATCTGGGCTTTTGATGCTTATACTGGTTTTTTTGTCATCCAAGCTGATGCCTCTTCTTTTCAAGGATATGTGCAAAACCTTACATGCTAAAAAAGTAATAATATAAAGGGATTTTTACCCGACAGGCCCTATAATCTTTTTAAATGACCTTTACGACCTTTGAAACATCGATATTCCTCCCTCGAACCCCTAAACTTGCTAACCCTTACCCTACAGACCTTGTGTTAATCCCCATCCATTTACCTGTTAAAACTAACCGAATTTTGTTATGTTCTTTAACATTTACCCATTTTGTTTATCAAATTACATTCAATGCCATTCCCCCTCTCCCTCCTCCATATCTCTGTTTCCCACCCCCCCTCTCCCTCCCCGCCGTCAGCCTCCCGCCCTTCACCCTCTCGCCCTCCACCCCTGGCCCTCCCTGCCCTCCGCCCCTTGCCCTCCCGCCCTCCGCCCCTCGCCCCCTGCGCCCCTCGCCCTCCACCCCTCGCCCTCCCGCCATGCACCCCTCGCCCCCCTGCGTCCCTTGCCCTCGTGCCCTCCTGCCCCTCGCCTCCTGCGCCCCTCGCCCTCCCGCCCTCCGCCCCTGGCCCTCAGCCCCTCGCCACCTACGCCCCCTGCCCTCCCTCCCTCCGCCCCTGCCCCCTGCACTCATTGCCCCCTCCTCCCCTCGCTCCTGGAGGGTACCCATGTCACAGCTTGCAGACAGCACCTCGCCGGAGAAGAGATTCTGCGAGAGATCCACGACCACCAGTGGAGACTTTCTGTCAAGATCGAGGGTCACCGTGTCGTCGTGCCCAACGTATCGAAGATGGAGGGGCCCCGTGGGTTGTGACGAAGGAAGGAGAGAGTACGTCTTCATCCATCAAGAATGAAGAAGGAAGGAGAGAGAATGAAAGAGGAAGGAGGGGGAGAGAAGAAGAAAGGAGGGAGAGTGGAAGAAACCCTACCATTGGATTTGCTAGGGTTAGATTAACTCAACTTAAACCCAAGCTAGTTAACTCAAAGTCTTAAATTAACGGCATGGTCTATAGGGTAAGACGGAGCAAGTTTAGGGGGTCGAGGGAGTATCGATGTTTCAAAGGTCGTAGAGCTCCATTAAAAGATTATAAGGCTTGTTGGGGGGAAATCCCTATTATAAATGATTTGGCATTACTTTTGAACCGTCTGTTTTTCGAAATTCAATAGTTTAACATGCTATTTATTTCAATTTTTATTGTTTTTGGATGATGCTTTGTTGGTTTTGTTACATTTGGTAGTATTATTGTATACTTGTGCCTTTTTGAGTTCTCACTTACCTTTTCTACAATGCCACACTTGTGAACCTACCTTTTTACGCTGCTAAAGTTTGTACCCTCCCATTACAAGAAATCGATCCTCTGTTGTAGCACAACAAGTATTGTAATCGCAGGAGTCTCGACCCTCTATGAGAGTCGTCCGATCCCCATCAGACGGCTCCCACGATTACAGTACCTGCTGCACTACAGCAGAGGATCCTGATTGCACATTACATTAGTGTTTATTAGATAAACAGACCATAATTTATTGAAACTAAAGTCTAGTTATGAATGAATTTATTACACTTATACCTTTGTGTTGGGTTCTCCTCCCCGCTCCCCTCCCTTTGTCCCTTTGAAGGCCATTGACGACCTCATCACCACTCACCGCAGCCTCGACTATGGGAGTCCATTTTCTCATCAAATTTTGAGAACCATTGATGACCTACTCAGCAAGTCCATGCTCCCACCTTGAGGACTAATCCACCTCCCTTCTCCTTCGAGACACCACAGACGCATCCCCAAATGCTTCCGATGACGAATATGATGACACAATCCCCTTCAATGATTCGAAGACACCCATTAACGATATTCGTGAAGAGGCTCATGGAATCAATTCTCCACGGGCACAACCTTCGACTTCGATAAGATTGTGAGACAGATGATCAACGGGGGATTCCAGAAGATCTAAGCCACTATGTACGCTAACTCACACATCCGATCCCTCAAGGATTCACTCGCATGCACGTGCTTCAACCTAAGACCAATTGAAGAGCTTTGGGCACTGTTGCCATCGAAGCTCAACGTGTAGGCCTACCTATAGATGAAGGCCTCCCGGGTGGCCTTACTCACGACCTTTCCCAATGAGCGGTGAATTTTCCTACACCATGTTCGATGACCTAGACCCCTTAATTAACCTCTCCTCCCTGGAGCTCTACTATGACCAATACTGCATCTCCTCATGGTCA